>JAOXOE010000698.1:8437434-8474501 GCA_028565055.1 Phoeniculus purpureus
AGCAGAGCCTGGCTCCATCCTCCTGACACCCACCCTTCACATATTTATCAACATTAATGAGTTCACCCCTCAGTCTCTGTTTCTCCAAGCTGAAGAGACCAGCCTTTCCTCATAAGGGAGATGTTCTACTCCCTTCTTCATCTTTGTGGCTCTGCTCTGGACTCTCTCCAGCAGTTCTGTGTCCTTCTTGAACTGAGGGGCCCAGAATTGGACACAATGTTCCATATGCAGTCTCACTAAGGCAGAGTAGAAGGGGAGGAGAACCTCTCTTGATCTGCTGCTATCCACCCTGGTTCTGATTCCCCCCAGGATGCCGTTGGCCTTCTTGGCCACAAGGTCACATTGCTGGCTCATGGTCATCCTGCTGTTGACAACCTCTACAGTGTGGTGAACCCTACTATGTTACAGTAGCATGATCACCTTCTCCAGGATGCTTCACAATATCTGAGCAGGCCTGGGATTTCAGTCTGTGTCAGGGTGAGAGTTTGGAAGATGGGTGTTCTGGTAGGCTGGACTTGTTTTTCCTCTTGCAAGGTTGGATAATTATCTTTGTAAAAAAGAAACTAGGACACATGTATACATGACAGGTTTCTGCTTCTGTGTTGCTTTTAAACCTGAGTTCAGTAGACGTGTTGGTGATTTTCAGTTCTCAACAGTGGAAGGTAACAAAGAATAGTGATAGTAGAAGACAGGCTGTGAACTGCCATTTACTCCAGTAGCCGCTGTTCTAGCAATAACCATCGTCCATCAGTAACTTCACAGCAAACAGGGAGGTGTGGGGGAGAAAACTGGTATTAAGTAGGAAGGCAATGAGTCTACATTAATGTCCTCTATAGATGTTTTGTTTTCCATTGAAAGTTTCCTCTTGCCTAAAGTCACTTCTGCCCTTTTTTCACACCTCTTTGAGTTCACTTGGTGAATAAATTAAATGACATTCCTCGCTTGCTCTTAATACTTTTTAAGTGCAAGCCAAACCTCTTGGCTTTTCATACCTGGGCATTTACCTTTTAAAAACTGCTATTGGATAGTTTCTCTCTCTCTCTTTCATAAGCTGATGTTTTGGCCCGAATGCACCCTGTGCACTCCCTAAGGCTTATGCATAACTGCAAGGGACAATTAGTCCAATTAAGTCTCCATTAATTTCAATGGCTCCTGCAAAAGTAGACGGGGCACAATATGTAATTTCAGCTTTTTTTCGTGAGGGTTTTCAATCCTTCCATGAACTAAATAATTTTATCAGTTTCTCTTTCTTGCTTTCTTTTTTTTTTTTTAAATTTGTCCCATTAAACTACGGAACTGGAACATATTCATGAATAGTTTCTTTCTGCTTTAACTCAAGGAGCTCCTGACATAACAAAAACTGGTAATTAACTGGCTTGAAGACTTTTACAATAGCCTCTTTAAATAAGTCCTAGTATGCGGCACTTGCAGCACTGACTCCACATTGCTGATACCACTGCAATGCACCCTCTATTAAACAACGTTTGCAGCTCTACCTCAGCAGCAGTTCTTGGCTGTTTTTTCTCCGTTTCTCTCCTACTTGGAAACACTAAAGTCCTTCCAACATTCCTTTGCATGGCAAAGGCCTGGCAGCTTCTCCACAGTGGGTTCCTGCATACTGCTTCCTTAAACACTCTGGTATCAGAGAGCCACTTGCCACCAGCATAAGGACTGAGTGGTGAGCATCCAGTGGCTTGGTACAGCTCAGCCTCTCCTCCCAGTTAGAGTCACAGGCTGTGCTGAGCTTTTGGCACAGATGCATTTGGGCACACTTGGCGGTCCCCACTACCTGGCTCCTGCTTTGCACATACTCGGAGTAGAGAAGAGCTTTTCCTGGTAGGAGAATCAGGCTTAGATTTTTCAGATGTCACTCAGCAGCATGTGATTTGCCTACTCATGCTTTATCCCCTGGTTACAACACATTCTGTTTCTGATGAAAATATTACTCTGATGAGTGTTTCCCTGGCTCCGCCGTATTTTTATGCTTCCCGCTAACTAGTGCAAGCCTTATTGTTGCAGTTGCTAATATTTTGCATTATTTGTAGATCTAGCAATTTAGTTGTAAATAGCTTGAAATAACTTATCTCTTTCCCCAGTGCTCCAGACAGATTGGTTCACTGTGGAACAATTATATACATATGTGCTAGCCTATATTTCTTGAAAAATCAAATCATGTAAGGATGCCTCAGCCAGAATAAGCCATAAAGCTACATAAGGCATGGAAAATAAAATCCCCAAATATGTACTGCTTAAGTTACAAAACTATCAAAAAATAAAGTAAATTTTAAAGGGCAAAGGAGACAAAATGTAAACACAAGCTTTTATACGCTCTGTATAATATAGAGCGAATGTCATTTTGACATGCTGGTATCATGAGCTGCCAATGCAGTTCAGAAGAGAAAGGGATATCTCCAGAAATATGGCAATGTTAACTTTCTCTCATCAAAGCCAGTTACAAGATCTATGTCTGTGGTTGCCAGGTCTAACTGCCTACTTGGAAACTAAATAATTTCCTAAGTAATTGTATTTAAAGTTTTCCGAAATATTATGAATCTCCAAAACCTGCTTTGGAAAATGCAGCCCTTTAAGAGAGAGCTCACAACACTCCTCCCTCAGAAAGCCCTCCAAAAGCTGCTGCACTCAGGCCTTCTGTAGGATGTCAATGGGGCAATTGTAACACACTACTAAGCTGATTTTGCACCTTTGAACAATCTCCTCCTTAACACAAATACTCCATCACTGTCAGCTGAACACATTTAACTTTTGAATTAATGTTATTTTCAAAAGGTCAGACATGTGACAGTCACAACAGTCTTTTGCCAAGCCATGTACTTCGGGTCTGCATCTGAATTTCCCCAGAGCCCGGTACTGTTTAAATATGAGTAACTGACACTGGCTCATCGCTAATGCGAAACTTCTGTTCTCTGGATTCTTTTAGGGCTCCACTCATAGCTTTGCTTTCCTGTGCAGGCTTGGAGAGGCAGATTCACTCAGTGCCCTCTCCCACAGTATGCACTGCTCAGCACGTCAGAGGGACTTAACAGCCAGCAGCTAAGAATAATAGCAGTCACTTTTCCCTCTCATTTTGTCCCCATCCCAAAGTCTGACAGCTGCTTCATTGAAGCACATGGTTTGTGAAAACTCATGCCTCCCCAAGGGACGCAGTTGCCAGGCTCTGCCAGTCGCTGTCACAGAGACACCTTCAATGCAGACACTGGTCTGCCTGGTGCTCACAGGATGGTGGAGAGGAGCAAAAGCCTCTAGGAAGAGTGGCAGTGGCTGCCTACAACCACAGGTGGGCTCTCACAGAGGAAAAGGAAGCTGATCTTCACTCCAAGGACAGTCTATTTTATGTTACGTTGCATTTGTACAAGATACCAAATTAGCACTCTGTACAGCGCTTTTTTGCGGTTGTACAGATTCTGGATGCTCACAAGTACTCCAAGAAGCACTACTTGAGGAGGCATATGCAGCTCAAAGGTGCATGGGCTCTGGCTCTGGTGGAAGCAAGTAGTGTGTCTGCCCCTTCGTACCCATTCCTGCTACACCAGCAGCTGTTGGTTAGCTGCAGTGGGCTTTGGGATAGGCCTGGTGCATGCGGGTTGCCGCCACACAGTCCCCATCATCACAGATTTCTGCAGTGCAGTTTCACAGCAAGGCTGCTCTCACCCGATAAACTCTTAGCAATACCATGGAATATTGCATAAATAGTAACATTAGTTTTTCCTACGCAGTAATGCTATAAAACACACTCTGTGACTTTGAGCTGCTGAGAGGTTTTGGGGGCCACAACCGCCATCTCCAAACATACCTCCAGGGAGCTGTACACGGCCAGTTCCTGAGACTCCTTTTGTCTGTGTCGCTCAGCACAGGTGGGGTCCAGATCTTCCACCAGTTGAATTCTATTTTTCAGTCTGCTTTGTAATTCAGATAGCATTTCGGTTCACTTGGCTAGCACAGGGTATTTTCCCCACACCCATGTCTCTTCAGACAAACAACCTCTTCTTTAACCTCTGGCAGAGTTAAACCTAGTGAGTAAGAAGAAACAGTAGTTAAGGCATAATAAATAAAGCCACCCTGAAGAAATACCTACCCAAAGCAAGATGAATGAGCATCATCTACCTGGACAGTGTTGCTGCTAAACTTGGGGGGAATAAATCAGACATGTCAGGTGCACTAGGACACCTGACAAACGGGGACTGACATTTCTCAAAACTGCAGTTTTATCTCTGCTCATTTGGTTCAAACACTTATAATAGTTGTGGATTAATTTCCTTCCCATAGTCAAAACAATAAAAGCCAGGCACCATTTTATTAATTTCCAAACCAGTGTCAGATAAGCAGAATTGTGTTTAAAAAAGTAAACACCCTGCTGTAGAACTGGAGGATATGTAAGCATTTGGAGCTTTTTTCCTGTGTCTATAAGAGGGGGAGGTTTTCACCATTGTGAATAGATTTCATTCTGTGAGTTGTGCTACGAAGCACCGATAAGGCAATGGGAAAGCAGCAGAGATGGAGGCAAAGCAGGAAGAAATACCACCCATATTAGGAGACAGCCACTTACTTAGTGGCTTCCATTTGAATAAAGATGCCATTGTTCAGCCTGAAGAATGCACATATTCACAGGCCCAGCACAGAATAGCTCAGTGTATCTAGAACTCCAGAAGTGTCCAAATTACAGCCCCAGGGCCAAAACTGCCCTTGAGTCTTTCTGAAGAATGACCCTCTGCTTAATTAATCAGTGCTTTAACTGTGAGTGATCCCAAGACACACTTTTCTCAGGCCTTTTTCTTAGCTCTGCTTGTTCAGAACAAACCTTTAAATGTTCTCTGGCTGATTTTTGACCATTTTTTCCCCTTTCAAGATTATTATTTCCTGTTTTACTGTGAAAGCTCATTAGAAATGAACACCAGCATCTAGATGATCTCAGTTCAGTTTACTTGAAGAGCAAATGATTGACCCAGGATGGAGAGACACTGGCTCCCTGTCAAGGCCTACCAAAAAAGATTAAGTCTACAGACTCCCAGAATATTGCTACTGCAATTTCCTTTCTATACTAAGGAATTATAGGAGAGCTGGCGGGTTTGTACATACCACTCTGTAAGTGAGATTTGATCCCATCAGCAGAAGTCCAGCTGTTGTGCATGGGATCCTTGCCCAGATCTCTTTCCCTTTCACTCTGTACAAGACAAATTTGAATTTACAGCACTGAGAACTTCTTCTTGATACCACAGTTGAGGTTTCTTATCACGCTTTTTCTCTCTCTGGAACAGAACTGAGATTTGATGGCAACTAGAAATGCACAAACATTGTGCAAAATGTCCACATTGGTCTTGACCTTGTCTATTCTAGTTTTGATGATAAAATTAATCCTACTCTAATTGAAGTTCAAACCTAACAGAGAAAGCAAAGGTTTTGGTTGAAATAAAATAAAAACAAGGCTGCAGTTTTCAACAGTGATCTTTACCGTGAAAAGCAAATTAACTTGGACCATTTTTACCAAGTTGTAACAAAATATGCAACCCAAAAAATGTCAAGGTTTTATAAAAGTCAGCATGAATGTTTTGAAAAGCTGTAATGATCATATAATCTGCAGCTAGGGAAGCTGGAACCATACTGTTTGATAGGTCCTATCTTACGATATCCAACATTAAGCTAAGTAAAATGATATGACCGGATGGCCTAACTAAATTTAGTAGTCTGGTGAATTGCCTCTTTACTAAATTTAGTCAGCCCATAATGGGCATTAGATATCTACAGCCCAAACGATAAAATTTGTCTTGCTTTTTGAGGCTCTGAGTGAATGCACAAGATACCATGTTGCACTATTAAGAAATAAGCAAATCTGCAAGGGAACTCAGGGAGAGAGGGACCCATGACCTTAAGGAATGCAGAGGGAACCAGGGCATTCAGACCTACATCCTAAAGCTCAGTGCTACCTCAGCAGCTAGTGAAAGTGCAAGGGAGGTCCCCAGATAGGTGACCTGAAGGGAGAAGAGGAGAAGGAGGAGGGCTATTTAGGTGTATTAATTCTCCCACTATAAAGCTGCCACTCCAAACATAAATTTGCATTGGAACCACGGGAAAAGCAGTGGTTACAGGTGGGACCTGGGCTCTCTACAACTATGTGAAAGGACACTGTAGAGATGTTGGCGTTGGTCTCTTCTCCCAGGTAATTAGAGACAGAGCCAGAGGGAATGGTTTTAAGGTCCAACAGGGTAGGTTTAGGTTGGACATCAGGAAAAAATTCTTCATGGAAAGAGGGGTCAGTGGCACTGGAATGGGCTGCCCAAGGTGGTGGTTGAGTCCCCATCCCTGGATGAGTTTAAAAGACGCTTAGATGTGGTGGTGGGGGATGTGGTTTAGGGGTGAACTTGTAGAGTAGGGTTGATGGCTGGACTGGATGATCCCAAGGGTCTTTTCCAACCTGAATGATTCTGTGATTCTCTGAGCCTTGCTGCTCTTACAAACTTACGCTGGATGCATTTTCACACCATTCCTTCTATATTTTCCATTCTGGGCTTTGCTATTCTGATGGTAAACAGGGCAGTATATTTCTACATATATTTCCATGCATCTGTGAGCCAGCTTTACAGCTATGAATACTGCTATGTCACTTTTATCAAAACTATATTCAAGGTGATACTTACACAGCTCTTCCTGTTTAAGGGGATTTCTGTTCTCAGTCCATGTACACTGTGTCCTCTGTTTGGGTATGAAAACACACAAGATGCATTTTTTAAAGATGTGAAACCTAATAGGGTTAGAAGCTTTTAAAAATTCTGGTATTAATGAGTAGAAAAGAATACTGATTGGACCTGAAACAAAGCACTACAATGTTATTCTCGTGTCCTTAAAAAGAGTTGCATCTTTCTGCCGACATTGAGAAATTACTGGATGCCCCATGTAACTTCACAATATTCACAGGTAACAGCCAGGAAATAGTGCCCTTGTCCCCCTTTGGTTCCCAGTACAGCAATGGAGACATACCCCTGATATTCAGCAGGTTCTGCAGCTCTAGCTTTATACTGAAAGCTGAATATCATAAACTACAAGTCAGCTTTGATCTCCTCCCTACAGCAGGCAAATTTAACTGTCTGAAGCTCTATATCCATCATTCTCTACAAGAAGCATTTTTATTGATCATAGCTGGATGTACATGTTCAACAGCAAAGACTCAGAACAGTGGTTTTAAAAAATAATGTATCTCAAAATAATCTGTATAGAAATATCCCATTTTCTTAAATCCTTTAAAGAAAAGGAAGAAAATAGCTCATTGGAAAATTACTTTTTCTTAAGGTGGGGGGAAGCTTCTAAAACAGTAGCTAAGCCATTGCTATGAAAGTAAGTTTTTACAGCTATTGTTTGTACACAGCCCATTCATGTAGACCCTGTGCTTTGGAAACAAAAGGGACAGGAGTCTCAAAATACAGAGCATTTTGTTCATTTGTCACATTTCAGTTTTCACTCAGAACTAACCCTTTTGCATGATTTTAAAACCTGAGTTCCCAATATACAGATGTGGGAAATGTGATCCCTCTCTCTAAGCCAAGTCCTCATACCTTTTGGACAAGTTGGCCATTTTGACCCAGTTGCATTTGGAGGTTGTGTAGGTCTCAAACGCACAGCACTACCACAGGTATCAATCACAAAGGACACCACCTACCTATGCTGCATCAGTGCACCCCCACCTTGGAGGGGCTGTCACTGAGAAAACCTAACAGACACCAGAGAACCCAACCACAGCATCGAAACACACACTGGAAACCAGGGTGCCCTAGTTCTGTTGCTCACACTCTAAGCTGTTTTTCTTTTTATAATTATGTCTTAATCATTCTTTGTGCTGAAATAATCATCACATATTTACAACCAGACTCTATTTTAATTTTTGTCTTCAGATCCCTTTCTATGTGGCCTCATACTGCCATTTCCAGCCCAGAGCCTATCAAAGCCAACTTGGATTTCTTCTCTCAGCCACAACTTTGCAAGGTATTTTTGTCAAACGATTTACTTCAGTTCGGATGTTACAAATCGACCCGCTGGTGTAAAAAGGCAGAGCAGCAACTCTGGATCTGACCCAATGTGGATTGTGTTTCCCGCTGCTGTGTTTCGTTGCCCTGTAACAAAACCTCTGCGTAGCATGGCTCCATAACCCAACGGTTGTGACACTTGCCTGCTCACTCCAGTTGTGCTGCTCTGTACTAAAAGGTGTGCTTTCAGTACAGATGAACACTGGCCAGTGATTGCAAACATCATCTTTGCAAACACAATTAGGGAGTTTTCTGTGGCTGTTGGTTTTTTCCTCTGATATTACTTTGCCCCCATCTGCCATGGTTTTCACAGACTACTTGTAAATATTTGGGAAAAGGCATTACTTTTGCATTGTTTCATCTAGACAAATTTCATCTAGACTTGCTCATTTACATACATTCATGTTTTATGAGTTTTCTTCACCTCACTTTTAATCAAACACCTGTTTTCACAAAGCCTTCACTTCTTCCTAATTGTCAGTCCTTATTATTTTTGAGACTTTTTCTCTTTAGGAAAAAAAAGTGGTTCTATTGCTCATCCATTTTAAAATCATAATAATTAACTTCATCTCCTTCCTCATTTGCTAATAGGTCTATTTTCTCTCCATTATTTCCTTTTTCCTTGTTGTAAAGTCTCTCTTGTTTCTCCTATCCCCTTTGGCTAAATTTAACTGACTCCGTCTTAAGCTGGTGAAAGGGAGGTCTTCAAAACACAGTGCTCAGAACTTCCACACTGTTTTATATTTTCAAAGTTTTTTGCAGCCATCAACTCAATAACTTTCATTACATGCCAGTGGGGTAGAGAATTATTATTAACAGCTTTATTTTGACAAGGAAAGCGAAGGGGACGTTCATGGAAAATCAATGCTGCCTGCAGAGGTGCTGCTCCAAGGGCCAAAAACCTCATCTGTGAGCTCAACACATGGCACAACATCACTACCATCATCAAAGTCAGAAAGCTGATCTTAGGAAGGGAGTGCAAAATCCCTTTCAGCTGCCTTTATTTCTGTTTGTTTTTCAGGTGAGGACTCCACAGAGGCTACCTGCCTAGGCTTCTCTCCAGTTCTCCTGGTCAGATGTTTCAACACAAAATTAATAGATCTGGGTTTAAAATGCTGTGGGAGAAAGCAGTGCAAGCGTTTGCCTAGAACCAAACTTTAGTATTTTAAATAACCTGTTGTCTCTTTATTCAAGTGTCTCACAAACACCTTTCTCTTTGATAGCCATCTTCTTAGGAAAACAAAATGCTCAAGGTTCTTGAATTAAAATTTGACTAGGGGTATATCAGGGATGCATATGCTCACATCAATATGGCAGCCTAGGCTTTCTGCAATCTTCTTTAGTTTCATTTTCAAGCAGCACTATACAGGATTCTCAAAACGTTTCTTAGTTTGTTGACCATGGACCACTAGTGGGCTACAAAGGCATGAGAAAGTGGTAGGTAAAACAACTGCACATTTTCTGAGGAAGACTGACGGCGTAAGTGGGGGGAAAGCATGTTCCAGTGAGCAAACAAAGAGAAGGGGGTGAAATCAAATTAACAAATGAACAGTCAAAGCCTACCTGGTTTTAGCTGGTTTGCAAATAAAAAGCATTGTGGTTAGATGCACAACACAGCCTGAGGATATTTTTTCATGATCCTAAGCAGTGGTTAAACACTGTTTTGTGTGTTTGGAAATACAAAAAGTTAGATGATTTTCATGAGAGTTTTTTTCTCAGCTGGTGGCAGCAACATCTTCATCACCCTTACTTGAACTCTGGTGCATCACCACACTGCATGGAAGTCCTACAGCTTATTGTAATCCTGCCCCATTCACTGGCTGACCCTCTGAGAAATCCTCTCCCTTCCCCTTTTGTCCATGCTGCCCTCCATGCTCACCATGCTTCTCTCCCATGCAGCCAGGGGCTTCCAGAGGGCAAGTGAAAGCTAGTGCCGTGCTCTAGCTGACAGGGCCGGCAGACAGATGAGGTGTAGAGCTGTGATTTCCTTCTCTCGAGGGACTTTCCAGGGGCAGAAAGTGATGGTTCAGTTCCTCCACCTCCAGCATGTTTTCCAGGAAGACGTCTAAGGTCCTGGGTCTCCATTTATATGTGTGTGCAGAGGGGAAGACAAGGGAAGTATCCAGCCCCTAAATACCAACTTGATGAAGTTCTGCTGAGCCAGAGAGCCTAAGTGCGCAGACTGCTTAGCACTCCAAATTGTGCTGGCCAAGTACACAGTTCAGATGTGGATGGAGGTCTCTTTCTAAGAGCTGAAAGCTTGCATTTGTCCTTCCAGTTCAAGTTTTCTCACAAATTTGAACAAAAAGCTTGTAAAGTTCAGCATCTTCCAAATTGCCCCATATAAGTCCCTACTGAAACCATATCCAAATGGCTCCCCCCCACTATACTTTCCACAGAAATGACCTAAACTTTGTCAGGTTCACATGTCCCTAGAGATGATCTCATTTCACTGCTTCAAAAGAGCTTTGGTCTGCACAGCCTGTAGCAGCAAATTTACACTTCAAAAAGCAGACAGCTTTTTCCACATCTTATTCACTTAATGGGTGAGAATGTAAAATTAGTTCCGTTGCTGATGAGGACCTTGAGCCAAATGAAAAGTGTTCATTTGTCAGCACAGACTTACAGCCTGAAACATGATTATATAGCTAATCCAATAATGGGGTTTGATGCTGAGCATTTATTTATATACAGTGTGCCTTGCTATCTGTTGATAATCAGACTGTACAATTTGCTCCTTTGTGCCAATAGACAGAGCAACATCTTCCAGACACACCACAGTCGTGTGTCAACATACACACACACACACACACACGAAACCTTCCTGACCAAAGTACTCTCCTTTGCCTATTTGCCTTGAAACAGTGTTTGAATTCGAGCTTTTTGTAGTTTAAAATATTAGTAGCAAATTAATCATTTCAGACTAAGATCTCCATCTCTTAGAACTCTTAATAGATTAAAATTTGAAACAGGAATTTTGTTTCCCTATCTATAACAACAGATGAATAATTTTTGTTTTGCCCAGTGTGAATGCCAGTATCTAATTATCTCAGGTATGAATTTGTGTACATTAAATGGTCCCTTCCTAAAGTATTCCAAGTCCTATCACCAGATGGTATCTTGGACTTTGCTAACTATGCAAACACTGCTATTTGATGGCTGAAAGATTAATCTTTTATAGAGCAGAAAGTAAGTACAACCTGTTAACGTTAATATCAGGCATAGTTCCTACATCAGGTGCGTTAAATTTAGAACAGAAAACCAGAATGCTGGTTGTTTGCTTTTGTTTTCAACTTGACCAGTTCCTGTCACTACCTGATACTGCAACGGTGTGGATGACTGTAAATATCTAATACTGAATTACTGTGACAAGTTTACTCTTCATTTAAATATTGAATAAATAAAATCCAAATATGTTAAAAGGCGAGGCATTTTAATAGCTATTCGATATGTAACACGTTGTAACATTCGCCAGATATTTTTTTTAAAGCCCAGGAAAGTAAAACCACTCCAGTATTAAACTGGGAGCTAATTGCAAATGTGGGACACACCTGCACACAATCCTGCAACACCACACAAGGCAATTTCTGTGCTAAAGGTGCCTGCAGCAACACCCAGGAAGGTCGGGTGACACCTCCTCTAAATTTAGCAGTCAGGAGTCTTTGAGAAGTAAAGCTACTAAGTAATATTTACCTCAAAGGATGCTGCAAATGAAGGGCGCAGGTGAGCCGCAAATGATGTACGAGCCAAAGCTGAGCTTTGCTGCTGCCTCTTCTCCAAGCAGGATCAGGCCTCCCTGTGTGCTTTTGTTTATCTGAAATTCACTCTACAATAAATACTTCTATATTGCTGCAACATGATGTTTTATTGGGCTTCACTAGTTTACTAAAAACAGCAGGCTGGTAATAGCGGTGCTTGTGGTTTTGCCTGTAATTCATTTGTGCATGGTAATGCACAGGGAGAGATATGATACAAGATAATAAGGCAAATTAAAAAAACAACTAAACTCGGTACTTTATATTAGGACCACGTTCAGACAGGCTGATCCTCTGGATATTTGGGTTTTTTTGTTTTACCTCAGCAAGGTAATTCATTAGGCACTCGCTTGG
The DNA here is from genome assembly GCA_028565055.1 of Phoeniculus purpureus. Taxonomy (NCBI): domain Eukaryota; kingdom Metazoa; phylum Chordata; class Aves; order Bucerotiformes; family Phoeniculidae; genus Phoeniculus; species Phoeniculus purpureus. The sequence goes on from JAOXOE010000698.1 coordinate 8,449,574, forward strand.
GTAAAGAATAAATGAATATAGTGTACATTACATCCTCACTTTAGTCGCAGAAACAAATCTTTCCTGTGCCCGCCAATGCAATCTTCAGAGTTTTCGCTATATAAAACACCTCAAGAAAAATGCACCTCAGTAAGATTTACACTTTATTACTCTAATGATTCTACAAACACTGCCACAATGTGATGAAAGGCAAAGCAGTCCTGATCTGATTGAGAGCTAATAAAAATCAGTACTGAAAACTGAAAATAGCACCCTTATCATCTTTCTTTCATTTAGACCTGATTACTAGGGGATTATAATGCAATCACAGCTATGTGTGAGAGGTAGCTATGGGAACCAGTTTTAACTGTTTATCTAGCCAAAGATCTTAATTTAAGTTTGAACACTCTGATTCATTTATATGTAAGACACCAAGGAGACAAAATGCAGAAGAAACAGATGCTCACTTGTTCTTTCCATTTAACTTCATAAGCTACCAGCCAATTTTTCTTTCAGGGACAAAATTAATTTCTGATGACAATGTGAGCAAGTAATAAACTAGGAGTTCCTGTCCTGGGAAACTTGTTAAGGCCATGTAATGTTCTGGAATGATTTTGAAAAAAACAATTTGCTCTTAGACTTGCAGGGACATCTGTAACTGAGTTTTCTTTGTCCCTGTGCTGTTACTCATTTCTGGGGGCTTTATGACACCTTTTCCAGAGGTTGATTTGAGAAAGTTCAAAAGGAAACATATTGCCCATTATTTCTTTCCTGTGAGGTATTTTCTTTCTTTTTTTTTTTTTTAGACTGCTCTTTTTCCCCCCGCCCCTTCATATTCACAAATCATGCAAACCTCAACCCACTCGCTTTGCTGCTTCTACACAGCCAGAGAAAGTAACCACTGGCCAGGAGACCTAACCAAAGTAATCAAAAATTATCTGAGGAAAACTGTCAGAAATTTTGAGGCAGCTACATACCTGAAAACATCTGACAGGGCACTATAAAAAAGTCGTGCAGTGAGATGGAAGGAGCTTTGCCCATTAATGCCATTAACTCTGTTAAGCTACCACAGTTAGTGGGGGGAAAGGTGCCAAACTAAGTGGGGGAGAGAGAAAAAAGAGAAAAATCCACCCTAAATCCTTAGATTTTTGGTATGGGCTGAATGTACGTTCTCCTGCCATCAGTTACATCAAAATGTTCTCTATCTTTCATTATCTTTGCCTGTGCTGTCTGCTCGTGTTGTTATTTATTTCACGCGTAGAGCTCTTTACTCTGGTAACAATTTTCTGTCATTTGGCTTGCTCACTGGGGTTTTATCGTCACCTGGAACTCCCTCCACAACTCAAGTTTTCTCTTAGGTAAACTCCTACCAGTCTAATGTCTGTCCATTAACACATTTAGAATCCGTCTGTCTGCTGTGCTTAACATTCATTTGCAGCTTATGTGCTTCACATGAACGTTCCTTCTCCAGCAGCTCTTTTGAAGAAAGTTTAAAGTCAGTTGCAAAATGTTTCCTTTTCATCTAAACAGGGAAACAAATTTAAAGAAAGGAAGAGAAGAGCCTGAAGGTTTACCTCTTTCAAATTTTAAACAGAATTCCAAACACTGTTGGAACACATCTGTCAGAGAAAGCACCAGAGCACCTGCATTTTAAGAGTGACTCTCTTCCCCTGACTCCTTCCTTGATAACAGCTTGAACAAACAGCACCTTTAAACCATATCAATCCCAGGCACTTTTCATCCATCTAGTTATTATTTCTCTTGGCACCGATGTGCAGCAACCTCTAGATTGAAGATTCTCAGCGATGTGCAGCCCACCATACAGCATCACTGCTCACAACAAGGTCGTGATTAAAACTATTCAGCTGAAATTATAAAACAAGGGGAATTTTAAAGAGGTAGTTAAAACTGGAGCTTGGCCCGCATACTGCACGGAGCTGCACAAACTCTTGATTCAAAGGCCAGATGGTTTCAAACATAAACTATAAGAATAAAGTGCCGAGAGGATAGCCTAAGAATTTAGTGAAAATTACAAACTTTACCATGGTTCTGTTTGTATTTCTGCAGCAGAACCACACCAGCACAACAATCAAGTGCACAGGACACGGGTTGACTCTGTAGACAAAGGACACACCATGCTGCTTCCTACTGCTCTGGACTTAGATGATCTTTTGAGGTCTTTGCCAACCTGTAACATTCTGTGATTCAGTTAGTTTGTGGTGATCAAGCTGATGCTTCAAGCCAAGTCCACCCAAGTATGGCAGCATGGCCATCAGCTTACCACCAATAAGGGAGTCAATGGCAAACATGGCTGCAAACTTCTTATTGGTGGGTAAAAATTTAAGTTAATGGTGTTAATAGTGATTTGTTTTCATACTACCCTTGCCACACAGCTTTGAAGGCTTGTGTGCAAAAGCAGGACATATACCAAGGCCAGAGAGTTGAAAACAGAGCATTAATTCATGTTTCAGGAACACAAAGTAAGAAAAGTTCACATGCTTTAGGGGAAAGAAGAAAAACCACAACATTTTGCAAATCAAATTAGTGCTTGGGAGAGATGAGTCAGTGCTCTGACATCCTCTTGCACAGGCAAACAGGAGCTGCAGCAGGAACGCAGGATCATAGAATCATTAAGTTTGGAAAGAGACCTCCAAGATCATCAACCCAACTCCACCAGGTCCACTAAACAATGTTTTCAAGTGGCAGACCTACACATTTTTTTAACATCTCCAGGGATGGGGACTCCACCACTTCCCTGGGCAGCTTCTTCCAATACCTGACCACTCTTTCTGCGAAGAAATTTATCCTAATGTCCAATTTAAACCTCCGCTGGTGCAACTTGAGGCTGTTTCCTCTTATCCTATTGCTAGCGACATGGAAGGCTGACCTTAACCCTCACTATAAACTCCTCTTAGCTAGTTGTTAAAGGGTGATAAGGTCTCCCCTCTACCTCCTTTTCTCCAGACTAAACAACCCCAGGCTCCTCAGCTGCTCCTCATAAGACCTGTCCTCCAGGCCCTTCACTAACCCTGTTGCCTTTCTTTGGACACACTTTAGCACCTCAATGTCCTTCTTGTATTGGAGGGCCCCAAAATGAATGTAATGTTCAAGATGAGGCCTCACCAAGTGCTAGGTACAGGGGTATGATCACTTATCTAGTTCTGTTGGCCACACTATTTCTGATGCTGGTCAGGATATCATTTGCCTTCTTGGCCACTTGGGCAAACTGGGGGCTCATATTCAGCTGACTGTTAGTCAGCACCCCCAGGTCCTTTCCACCCAGCAGTTCTCCAGCCACTCTCCCCCAAGCCTGTGGCATTGCACAGGGTTGCTGTGACTGAAGTGCAGGACCCGGCACTTGGTCTTGTTAAACCTCATACAACTGACCTCAGTCATTGTTCCAGCCTGTCCAGAGCTTTCCTACCCTTGAGCACAATCAACCTGCCCAATTTGGTGTCATCTGCAAACTTGTTGAGGCTGTATTCAACCCCCTCATTGATAAAGATGTAAAACATGATAGCAGTGTTCCTCTAAGGGGAGCTGATGAAATTTCTCACATAAGAAACTGCACAAGTTTGGGACATACTGATTACTGAGGCAAATCTAATAAAAAAAGAATGTAAGGATATAAAAGAAAGATTTGTCAGGAGGATTTGGGTGAGGGAGGTTTGGCTGGTTATTCGTGGAGCAATGTGACATCTGAAAATGCTTGTTGGCCTGCTGGGAGGAACAACAGTCACCTTGGGAAAGACGAGAACAGTTTTCTGCAGTGCAGTATAAGAGAGGTGGCTAGGGCAGGGCTACATTTTATGTAGTATTAATCCACCACAAACAAAATGTTAATGAGCATGCAATTAATATGGAAACTGTCCTTACTTAGATTTAAAAGATCCTAAACCAATAACGTAGCTTAGTCATAAAGTACAAATATGGGAAAATGATGCATTTCAGTCTACTCCACAGTTACTCAGAGCCCCTGGAAACTGGCTCAATAAGAGGTGGGGCAGTGCGTGAAGGAGAGGGGGTAAAGACATGGGCTGGGGCAATGGGGTGGGCAAACCTGTTCCATAGAAACGCAGCTGCCACTTCATTTCCTGCAAAGGCCTGAGATTTAACAACACAGTGCCAAATTTCTTAGATCTAGGATTTTAAAATTTGCAAGAGCCTAACGATGTACTATTAAAAGCTGGCAGATCAGGAAGACATTAGCAGCACAATGAAAAACTTGGCATCTGAATAGCTCTATAACGTATTTCCAAAACCAAACCGATATTTTCCACTCTTCCACAAAACTCAATATCGTATAATATATTACACATTTCTATGCAGAGAATCTTATATAACCTGTCTACGTTCAATAAAGTTGTAAATTTGGGGGTTGGGTATCTGAAATGCAATTTTGATTAAATGGGAAAATCACAGCTGGGCTGGAATCAGGTGAGTCTGAAAAAGATTTCACATGCCTCTCTAAAAGCCCCTCAACACAAACTGTACCTGTAACACCGTCTTTACGCAATTTGACTACTGCCCATTAAGCCCACAAGGTCAGAGGACAAGAAGCTTATTTAGAGTGGGAGATGTCAAAGCAGGATGCTTGTGCCCTGGCCTAGTTTAGTGTTTTACAGATTAAAACCACCATATTCCTACTACAGCAGAAACAGCATGAGCAGATTGACAACAAACAAGGAAACATTTAACTCCAAAAATCAGTGCAAAAAGCATTTTTGAGCTATATGAAAGCCCTACCAATAATACCTCAGCCTTCGGCGAGATAATCCCAGATAGGGTCACCTCTGTTCTTGGAGGGTGTCCATCTTTGGAAGACCAACAAGTCAGTAGATGCTCATCTTTTCTGTGATGCATTGGTAGAAACCAGATCTTTATGGTGCATGAAGACTGTTAAATCCATGAAGCTCAGAAATCTCAAGGACTACAAAATAAATCCACTCCTGTGCAGTGCTAACACAGGAAATTCCAGTGCAAGGGAATGCAGCCTCTATCCAACATACCATAACCAGCAGAAAAAATGTGGCTTCAGAGGAAAAAACTTTTAACTGGTTCCTAGTGAGGTCCTCCATAAGTTGACTTTGCATTACAGAAACCAGGCTATTGATCTACTCATTACGGATGTACTACTTCTGTGGCAGCCTGCTGGGTGTCCTGTGTGGGCAGCTCATCCTTCAGCTGTGAGTCCAGCATGCATGAAACATGGAAAGGGTGATTTCTTCTCCTGAGGAGCTCACAAGGAGACAGGCAGTATTGTAAGAGTCCCTTCCTTTGAGAGAAATTAGTACAAACTACCCTAATGCTACTTACCTCTCTTCCTCCTTGTGAAGTCAGTAAAACCCCTAAACAACAAATATACTAACTAAGCAGCAAATATAAATAAAATCTAATGCTTTTCAGTGTCTCCTGCAGCTGGCAGGACTAGTAGTTAACACACATGACATTGTCTGTACCTCTCTAACAGGAACCTGACTACTGAGAGCTGAGAATCAAACCATATGGGCCATACGTAGCCTTCAGAGATCACTATTCTGGAAATACCATGAAAAAAAAGAAAAAGAATTGGACCCTGAACCAGCATAGCTCCTGTAATGGCATCTTACAGCCTGTCTTTCCTCTGATAAATATGTGGCAAGAGAAAGCAAAAGATGCAAACCTTGGGCCTCAGAGCCCCAACAAGCACAGCAGCACTGTGCCCAGAGGCGTCTCAAGGGTGGTAGCATGCAGTGGGACACAGGTCACAGCATCTGCACCTTCCTTCTCTTCCAACTCTGTGCCATAGAGGCAGGGACCACATGGGCTCACATCCTGCCTTGAATTTGTGACCCAGGACTGTCCATTACAGCAATGTGACAACTCAACTGTAGCAAACTAGGTTTTCAGGTTTAACCATATCAACTAGAGATCACAAAAGCAAAATCCTTGCCTTTTCATGGCAGGGCTCTGTCCATCACCCAGGTGAAAGCTAACAACCAGAGAGTGACTGTTCCTAACTCATGAAAGCTTGGTTGTTCCAGCTGGATGAAAGGCACCAAACCTGAGACAAATATTTTGTCAATCCTCATGGGGTATCCTGTAAAGCCATTTCCCATCCTGTAACCGTTCTGTGGTTAAACAGTAGCTTCAGTTCTCTGATGTTGCAATCCAGCACCTTTCGCAGGCATTAAATTCCCTCCAAATTAATTCTAAGAAAAAAATGTATTCTGCTCAGAGTTATTTCTATTGACCAGTTACTTTATATGAATCTGATAACTAGTTTCCTGCTACAGAGATTACATCTTGAATACTTAATGCCAATTTGGAAATATCTTAGACAAACCAAACATAGATCTAAAATATAAAACACGGAGTTTAGCTAAGTGTAGAACATTAATGCAGGGCATGATTGGAAAAACAGCAAGTAAATTGGAGGAGGAGAGCAGATTCAGTGGATATCTCTCAGGGTCAGTACATGCTGTAACCGGTCATTCGGGCATTTCTTGTTCTGAAAGTACTTTTTTCTTAGCGTTAAAATCTCAGAGTTCAACAATACATGAAAAAAAGAAGTTGAAATGAAGGCTAGAGTGCAGCCAAAGGATAGCCTTTAACAACCATTTCAAAATGAAATCTAAATATGCTTACATATTAGATAAATGTTGGCTTTCAGGGAAGCTTTACAACACTTCAATTCCATCCTGGACTGGGATATATGGAAATGTTTTGAATTTCTGTGACTGTCCACAGTTCTCTGCTAAACTAACAATCTGAAACTTCTATTCATATAATAGAAGCTATTTTTTTCCCCTGAAGTAATTCACCAGGCTCTCTCTTCAGTGACTTTTCTTTCTATTTCATTGGACGTGCAGCATGATTTCATTAATAGGACTACACAATAATTATTCTTCTCATATTCTCATCAGCGACTGATAACTCAATTGCCCTATTTTTTGACACATGGATTCCAGGATCTACCTTTTTTTTTTAGTGTCATTTTTTTCACCCGTTTCATTACCTCAAACTCAGCAAAGCTAGTAGGTTACATATAGGTATAACATCATCTCACTGCCATAAGCACCCCCAGCCTCCAACATTTAAGTCCTCTAGCAGGTTTTCTTATGCTTCACAGCCAAACTAGCAGTGACCAGTTTACATCCTATGGCCCAACACACACACTCCCCACACGCACACATACATACAGCTCCTGTAGAATATACAAATTAAGGCTGGCCTTAACTTTCCCCAGCCAAAGATATTGCCAGGTGAGCCAGAAGAGCCAGTGAGTTGTCTGGATGCTGCAACGACCCAGAGAACATGTAGGCAATTGGAATCCCTGCAACAGATGAGGAAAATGTAGAAAGCTGAGATTTGTCAACACCTGAGAAGAGCAGACGGGTGCCCATTCTCAAGACATGCAAAGCATCCCTCCATCTACATTTTGTCCTTCTTACAAGTAAAAGGAGTTTTAAGAAAACCCTGTAACTGGCTAAATAAATCAATGATTCTTAACACGAAAAAAATCTATCAAGAAATGCCTCTTGACACTGTACCTTCAGACTGGCACAGGCAGCCTGTTTCTCACTGCTTTCCCCGCTGATGCTGTGACTGGCTCCATCTCATGCAGAGCCTAGCCAACTGCTGTGGCAACTCTCATGCAGCAGCTGGCAGTGCCCCATCTTCCCATGCTGTCCCAGAGCTCTTCAGAGACCTGCAAACACAGTGGCAGTGGTTCCTCCCCAGGCAGGACTGGTCGGACACTGTTGTCTCAGGTACAGCACCAGCAGCTTAAGACACAATCCCTCTTGAGGAAAGTACAGACACAGAAACCTTAGGCTCATGGGTGCAGCCAGCAGAGACCACAGGCACCTGTGATGACAACCTATTTACCCACATAGACTTACAGTACTAATTTGCAAGCAACAGACAGAAGCAGGGCTGTCAGCCAACCAGTAATATTTTGTAGAGCTGATGCCATATGTCATATATTAAAGGTCTTACTTCAGCAAAACACATGGCTTAACGCTAAGCCCAAGGGTGTCTCAGTAAAGCCAGATGCACCTCTCAAGGTTTTTCAAGACAGCTACCTGAAGAGCTGTATAAAGGGGATTTTAGCTATTTCACTAGAATTTTTTCTTATATTAGCCTTATTTTTCAGTCTCTGTATTTAAAGTTGAGGGACACTACATGAAAAAGCAAAAGATAATTGCACTAGAATTCATAGCAAAAAAAGCAGGTACTTTTGATTTTAACTGTACTATAAAAATCTGATTGGAACTTGAAGGCCAAAGAAAATGGCCCACGGTGCACAGTGCCTTTAAATCCAGAAACGAAGGCTGTACCCTGTAACGGAACCCTTATGCAACACTTTTGTCTGGTCTAGCTTCCCATGGCTACTGTATCTCAGTACAGGAGGGAGATCATATGAAAAACGGAGAGATTAGAAACAACAGGTGAACCTGCTCTCTGGAAGCTGGAGAGACACCCTCTCCTCACAAAAGCAAAGCCTACAGATACAGCTTAACATAGGTCAGTGACTATTTCAAAAGGCTGAAAATCCACTTGGCTTTTGCAGGCTGACAGGTGATTTCACACTGCAGCTCCTCATCAGGCAGGAGTATGCACAAACCCTTCAATATGCCCAGGAAGAGCAGCTTGCACAATTTGGCAGCTGGATGTGGAGAGAAACACGTGAATATAGGCACTGACCTCTCTGCTAGAACAGGTCATTGAACAAAGAAGAGGCAGATGCCAAGGAGATACTTGATTTCTTTGGGAAGTTGTGACCTGTTTATTCTCACACTCAAGTGGAACATCAATGGGCTTCGGTTGTTCTGTGAGTTTTTAGGGAAAACTGCTAACATCAGCAGTCAGACACTTCCCATTATCACTGTCTTGGTTCCCAACACTACTAATAATTCAGACCTGATGGGTTCCTCATGATCATTTTGGGCCAAGGTCTGGGGTAACAGAAAATGACTGCAAAAGAAGGCAGCTGAGAAGAGGCTGCCTTAGGCTTTAGCACTAACCTGAACAACTGCAGATATGGCACTGCCCTCTGTATTCCCTGGGCTGCTGAGCATCACAACTACCCACCCTGTGGTGGCCTGTTTCCTGGATGCAGGAACCTGTCCCTGTCAGCTCTTGCTTTCTCTCCAGCATCACGGAGAAGTTCCTCTGCCTTTGAAAGACTGAAGTGAATACCTCATTAGGCCTTGATTATCCTCGAGCAATTGCTTAGATTTCTGCCCTATTACCAACCTGCCTTTTTTTAGCAGAGGTCGTGGAATGGGCAGTGGCTGTCTTGTCTTCGTTATAATGCATCATTCGAAACTTTTCAATTAAGCTTCAGATCAGGCCACAGTACTGAGACTGCTTTAACGAGGGTGAGTAATGACCTTGTGCTGCACGTGATTTCTGGCACACCATCAGTTTTAATTCTTCTTGATCTTACTGTAACCCTTTGATACTTTGGATCAAGGGTTCTCTTGAAATGCTTTAAGCACATTGTAGGACTTTCAGAGAGTATTCTGACATGGTTTCTATCCTACTTGTCTCAACATAGCCAGACTGTCACCTGTAAGTTTTCCATATAAATTCAAATTGCCAAAGATTAAAAGGGAGATGAAAATCTGGCCTGTGTGCAGAACGGGGATATCTGGTGTGGGTCCCCAGAGTGAGCAAACCTAAGGAGGATTCTGCTACAAGTGTAAGGTAACCCTTTTGATGTGCCATGCCCAAGTTCAGCAGTGCTATAATTAGAACAGAAAGCTACATTATGCTGGAGTAGTGAATTTACTAAGAACTATTGAGAGACTTCCAGAAATGTAGTTAATATGCAACTTTACATTACACAGAAGTAAAACTAAAATCCTGTGATGTAAAACACAGTGTAGACCCTCATCCAGTAAAGACAGAAATCACATTGACATCAGCAGGATAAAGAACGTGCCTTTAAATTAAGGAATATTCGGACCTAGATCCAAACCCAAGCCTTGTAAGTGGAACCAATTTTTAAACAGGCTGTGTGTGGATGAAGCAGATCAACCTTGGCAGTTTCAAGGTGCTTTCCCAGGTTTTGGAGTTTCCTGAACCTATTTCCTTCTCTAGTGAGAAGAAATAGCATCTAACCGTAAGTTAGACCTCTGTAAGGTTCCTAGAAGTCCCTTGACTTTGCCAAAGCTTGTGGGCTCTCAACGGTTTACACAGAACTTCCATGAGCATAAGGCAACGAAACAGATACAGATGTAGTCACTGTAACTTGTATTATGCTTCCACAGTTTTTAGATCTGAATGTTTTACAGTGTCTGGATGCACAAATTTCCAAAACACAGAGTTCTTTGCAACAGAGGCAACCAGTTCCTATTAACAGCGCAAGTCCAAGCATCACATGCACTGAGGAGGCACACATGGTGTCCACAAGAAGGAGGAGCAGTGAGAACGAGACTGCAGCCTGTGCCTTCCAGGTAGGTATGTGGGAACCATGCCATTTGGCCCATAGCCCTGTTCTGTCCAGTTGACATAGGGACTACACTTGCTGAGCTTGCCAGAGGGATGTAATTTTTTAGGTAGCTGTTCTTTTCCGTAACCTCCCCTACAGGTATCCTAGCAGCTCTTCTCCAAGCTCACAGCTGTCTTGCTACCCCTGAGCAGGCTGATTTAAAGGCTGACAATCTCAGAAGGTGCCTACCAACAGAGCAAAGCAATGAGATGTTCAACAGTTCTCCTCCTGCTATAATTTAGACAGTGTCACCCCTAATAGCAATGGGCTGAGCTACTTAAAAGTAATAACTCCTTGTACCTTTTTTTTTAAGATCTTCTTACAAGCAGCATGAGCTGCAGGGGTTATCTGGCAGTGTAGCAGAGAAATCCACGTGTTTTTCTGCAGTTGAATGGCACAACCAGAGAACTTAAAAAAGCCTTTAAACTTGCTAACAATCACTTGATATATGCAGAAGGTGATCTTCATTGATACGCCTCTAAATGCCAACTGAAAATGCCTGTCTTCCATTATACCCTTTATTGACGGCTGTTTTCACTGGACTTACCTGGTGGCTTCTGAAGATCTGGTAACAATGAACAAAGATCATTTCCCAAACCAAGCTTGTTGGACTGAATATAGTTATGTTAGTTCTTCTTTCCCCTGGAACCTAGCAGGTAGAAAACACTCTCATCTGACACCTTCTTGCCACAGAGGAGAGCAGATCAGTTGTACTATTAGTGTCCCTCAATAGCAAGCACAGAAAAGAGGAACTTGAGGATTTCACTCTAGACAAAATTATCATCACTATGTTGGGATGGACTTCTTTGTTAACCCAGCACTATCACAGCTATTAGCATGAAAAAAGGCAGGGGTCACTTAGCACAACCCTGTTTACTGAAGACTGGAAACACACCTTCCAGTTCCTGCAAGTCCTGACAAACCTGCAAAGAGCAAATTGCTGTGTCCCTATCTCACGTCCTCTAGAGAGCGATTATAAAAAGTGACCCTGTTATCACCGCATTTCAAAGTCAGAGTATGGCCACGCTGATGTGTGGCTCTAAAGCCAGCAGAGCTTGATCTGTTAAACACATAAAGGGGTCTGTGTGTCACAGGAGCCTGGCCTAATCATGGACAGAAACGACAAGCTCCCAAATTTGAAACCCAGGTTTCTCTGGCTATTTGACCAACACTTCAGACCATATCCAGACATTTTAAATGTCACACTCCAATAGGAATACACAGCAATGCTTCTTTTGGAGGTGTTTCATTGATTAATAAGCTTGTCACTGAGAACAGAAATTCCCACATAGGTGTTAAGCACTGCTAACTAATGAAAGACAATTCCAACGTTCTGGTGGAGTCCAGAGAACTTCGGCAAAATTTATTAGTTTCATTTGCATATATACTGTGTCTGACAACAGTGATCAAGCTGATGAAAGTTATTTAAAACGTTTGTTATGCTTCATGACTGCAGAAAAAATTACAGTGAAAATTCTGGCTCACAAGGCAGAATTGTGCCTGCTGAAATATCTTTAATTTCTGAAATATATAGAGAGCACAAACAAATATTTCTCTCATCAAATTTGCACACGCCTCAGTGATATTTAGTTAATAACTGTGCAAAGAAGGAACAGTATTGATGAAGTTAAAGTATAGAAGAACATTCTGCAGGAAAACTGCTAATGCCTTCCGTTTCAGGCACATGTCCTCATTAAGGATTCAGGCTTCTTGGCAAACTAGAGAACAGCTGTTTTAGGCATTTCTAACTCAGTTTTTGTGATTAACCTTTCATGCCATGTCATCAGTGTGAAACACTATGGATCACCTGACATGTCACTGACACGGGGGTATGGGCACTGATTCTCAGAGGCCAGTGGTTTTTCCTCAGATAAAACAATCTAATCAATCTATGTATTTCTACACTGTATCATCCTTTCTGTGAAGATTTCCTGCAGCAGAATTTGAGATTAGAAACCAGGTCCTTAAACTCCCATTTCTATGCCTTTGCCATAAACCCACAGCTTCTCTTGATCAGCTTTGTAAGCAACAACATTAACAAAAACAAACCAGTTGAGCATGCCTGGAGATCTCTACCTGTGGGACTTCCAAAGAAGAGGCCTGCTGAGTTTGCATGCTAGCAGATGGGAGGCTGCAAGAATCTCAAGAACATAGGATACTCTGTGATGAAGCGAATAATTTTATCCCCAGATCTTTACCATTTCATTGTTGTGGGCCAAGGCCATCTATTTATGTCAGTGCTGCACCCCCCAGCACGCAATGGAGTTTGGCTTTCTGCTGGAGCTTAGTTTTCCCTCTCTCTCTCTTCTGTTCCAATTAATCATTTGGAGATGGAGAAAGACACATCTCTGTCAGTTACATTGCTATGGAAAGAAAAAAAAGCAAAACACCCACGCAAAACCAATAGGCATCATTCGTACACTCCCATTTTGCCAATCTACCTACTGTGAATTGCTGAAAGTGTAAGGCAGCTGCGAAACGCAATGTTCTTGCATTTACTAGGAACAACCACTCCTTTACCTTTAACAGGTCAGTAGCCTAAAGTTTAAGAGCTCTCCTGACTCGGCTGTAATCAAGATACCATCTACTTAAATAAGCATTTGTACTCCCAGTGATTTTAGGAGATGAATTACTGATCTTATTACCATAGCAAATACCCTTGAGGCAATGCACAGGCCAACAGAACATTGCTTTCTGCTGCTACAGTACCCATTTTCAGGAGAACCTTAGGAGTGATAATAAAAGATTTGCTTAGTCTGTACTTGCCAGAAAGTCCCATTTGCAGAAGTGGATTTTAAATCTTTGACAATATTCACAGGAAACAGCTTGTCAGCTCTGAAAATATTCTTCCCAGCTCCTGTATATCAGCCTTACGACTGGGGTAAAGAGATTTGCTCAGTATCAAGCAGAGAAAGTTTTCAGCCAACATGATGATGATGTAGAGATGTCGATGCTGGTCTCTTCTCACAGGTAGTTAATGACAAGAACTAGAGGGAATGGTTTCATGCTCCAACAGGGTAGGTTTAGGTTGGACATCAGGAAAAAATTCTTCATGGAGAGAGTGTTCAGGAACTAGAATGGGCTGCCCAGGGTGGTGGTTAAGTCCCTATCCCTGGATGAGTTTAAAAGACGCTTAGATGTAGTGTTGAGGGATGTGGTTTAGGGGTGAACTTGTAGAGTAGGGTTGATGGTTGGACTCAATAATCCCAAGGGTCTTTTCAAACCTGTGTGATTCTATGGTTCCATGACTGGTAGAGTAACATAACCTGGATAGTGGCTCTTGCCTGCCAGCAGCGGTGCAGCCTGTGGTATCCTTTGAGGAGAATCCCTATTGCCTTGCACTGCTCTTTGTCCAGGTGGATTTTGGGAGCCAGAGATGAACAGGGAGCAATGGTGTGTGGGAGGCCTCCAGCTCAAGCACACTTCATTTATTTATCACTGAACCATCACCTGATCAACGGGAAAAGTTAATAAAACTGTTGCCCCTGGGGCTCTGTTCTCATTGAGAATAATAAAAAGATGAAGCTGGTTAAAGTCAGTGCACAAGAGGTCCTACTGAAGGTAGGCACAGGTTGGACATGAATTACTGAGCATCATCTGGTGTCACAGATACGTACAATGGGTAAGAAACTAAGCAGGCCCTACAATGAGGCATGGATTTAATTAACAGTTGCACAGAGGGAGCAGACCGTAGCATTTTGGCACAAGGACATCCTGTATCTGACAGTTACTTAAAGAGACAAGGAGTACCCTATTATTAAAAAATATATTACTCCTTAGTGTGTTTTAAAAATTACACAAGAAATAATAACATATTGTATTACCCATTCTATCCAGAGCTGCCTGGTTACACCGGCCTTGAGCAGCGCAGGCTCTCTGCAGATATTTTGCACGAGGGCCTATTTAAATACATTGGTCCAAACATAGTTCCAGAAGTACAACTCTGCTGAAGTCAGGAGGTTACGCAGACATAACTAAAGGCAGATGTTGATCCATATTAACTAAACTATTAAATACATCAGTCTTACCCAACCATCTGACGCCTTGTCCCATTTCCTAATATCTTGTTTCCCAAAAGTTTATTTAAATTCAGCCAGCTGACAAATTGCAAGCTTCTGGGTAAGCCCTTTTTTCTAACTTCTTGCTTGGGTTCATGGTTTTTTTCCTTTTCTCTCTTTTAAAGTTACTATTTTAATGTTAAGTGGATCTTTTAGTTATTTTGAAGGTTAAATAGTATCATCATTGCACTGTTCTAGCTGTTCCTCTCTTCAGTCAGTAAAAACAACAACAGCAACAACAAAAACACCCAAGGAAAGAAACCAAAACAAACCAGAGTTCAATTCTTGCTTCTTTTCACATGTTAGCAAAACAATTAGATTATTTCCCAGCTCCTGATCTCATGAGACTGCATTCAAAGGGCAGACACTGATGAACCCAGCCTCAGTCTAAGCAAATGGACATTCTACAGATCAGTACAGCTTTAGCAGATAAGACTCTCCTCATGGGAAGCTTAGCAGAGGACATGCCCACTGATATAATGGGCATACATGGAAAACAGAAAAGTACCTCCCTGAACACACCTGCCCAACTAATTAACCTCTGTTCTTCATTCACCTGGAAAGGGCATCACCAGCAGAGATAAATAAGTCATCTTCCCACTCTACTCAGCACTGGTCAGATTACACCTTGTGTACTGTGTACAGTTTTGGACTCTGCTACACAAAAAAGGATGTGAACAGGCTGGAAAAGGTCCAAAGAAGGGCCACAAGGATGATCAGAGGGCTCAAAGACCTGACATATGAAGAAAGGCTGAGAAAGCTTGATATGTTCAGCCTTAAGAAGGGAAGGCTATATTACCATATACCAGTACCTAAAAGGTAGCTACCAGTAAGACAGTGACTCCCATTTTACAAAAAATACAAGGGGTAATGGGTATACGTTACTCCTGGGGAGATTCTGATCAGAGTCCAGAAGAAAATCCTTTGCCATTAGAACAATTAAACATTTGAGTAATCTCCTAAGGGAAGTGTTTGATTGCCCTACATTTGACAGTTTTAAGACCCAGCTTGACAGGCTGCAGGGCCATCTCATTCAAACTCTGTTTAGCTTGATAGGTTGGACTAGATGATCCTTGAGGTCTCTTCCAACCAGATATTCTATGAATGAGTTCAGATCTTCTCTACTGGTAATAAAACAAATTTTCTGTGTTATTATACCAGCTTTGAGACCACATAATACAACTTACCCTGAGCCTTTTCACTGATGACATGCAAGACCCACCACTGAATCTTTGTCCTTTTCTAAACACAACCATTGACTAGAGCCCATCCTGCAGAAGTAGATTGCTTTTCCTGAATCTTATTGAAAAATCAGTGCTATAAATTGTACAGCAATTATTTTTGTAATTTTTAAATAGAAAAATTTTAAAAAGGCCATAGAAAAGGTGTGATCTGAACATATAAGAATTTTTTGAATGAACAGAGGCCTTAAGATTTAGCTTTTCCTAACGAAGTAAGGCACGAATGTCAAAGGATTACTATTCCTGCAGCGTTCAATTCACACACACACAAAGTGCAATTCATGGAACCTGGCTTTAATTTTTTTCATATAAATAATTAATGCTGCATTTAAAGCATGTTAAAATGTTTTATTTCTTAATCAGCTAATTTGACTGAGAAACAAAGAAGCCTTTATTTTCATTTTCCTTGACTAGAGTTACTGTAGTAAAAGGTCCCCTCTAGCTTTGGCCTTCAGTCCTAAGTTTGTTGCTGCCAATTAGTTTTCTAAAGTCACTATTTTACAAAATGCTTCTCACTTTCTAAAAAAAAAAAATGTAATTGAATGTCTGCATGTCAGAGTTTCTTGTGTTCAGACACGGGGTGTTAAACATTCTTCAGGTTGACTTGGGTCAGCTTTAAAAAAAAAATCTCAGACACTGAAACTTGAGAAGCAGTCGTGTGCTATAGTGTTTTCTCCACATCCTGTTAAGTATTAAGTAGTTATTTAAAATGGAGTTGTTAGACTCAGCAACTTAAAGTGCTCGATATAGTTTACAAGACGATTAATTAAATGAGAGCACTGCATGTGATGCACATGTATTTCCATAATCATTCACATTGGCCTATAGTTGCCCTTTAATTTTCATACTAATTAAAGTAACACATTGAACTGCAAATTGTAAATGGCTGCATTTCTCAGAAGATGCTAATACTGATGTAAGCTGAATGGCAAATAAAAAAACCCCAAGAATTAAGCAGAGTGGTTTTTGACTGATCCATTCAGGTTTCCCTACTCATTCCATTACTGGACTATGTTCATATTTTAACAAGACTGCATTTTTTGCTGTTTTCTCAGACCCATATTTTTCTGAGTTACAATGTGCTTATTTTTTTGTATTGAGGTCTCTGGTTAGCTGTTTTCATCCTGATGCAACAGAGCAGTTATACAGCATTATAGTAGCAGATTAGGTTTTTTTAAGTGGTGGTGTGACTGAGGTTTGTAATCTGATGGGAAGAAAGAAAGAAAACCAAAAAGCACAGCTTTTTCACCAGTAGTTTTACCTCTTAATTGCATCTGACCCATTATCCTCCTGGATTCTTGTTTAAATCTTGACATGGCTGACTTGGAGCCTGAAATGCAAACCAGAGGGCTGTACTTTCAGGTCACATCTAAGAAGGTGGAAGTTGCTCTCTAGAATGTTTACTTGGACTTGGAAAAGAGAAGCGGCAGATAGGAACAATTATCCTGTGGCTCCCACAGCTGCTGGCATTTCAGCTTGGCACATGCTCTGACGGGGACCACTACATCCACCTCAACCACTCTCCAGCATGTAATGGACATATGGTAATTGCTATTGAATGAGAAGTAATCTTGGACTATAGGCATATGAAAGATACCTCTAAAAAAAAGTCTCTGACAAAAAACTCCTGTCAGGGCCAATGGCTCAAAAATTAACAACTAATCACTCCTTTCAAAATGTCCTCCATCTAATTGCTTTCATGATGAGGTAGTGTTTTCTTTTTTTACCCTTTCAGAAATGAGCATTATAAAAGATTTCTTTTTAATTTAAAATGAAAAATTCTTCCACTCCCAGGTGACCTATCCAAGAGAAATAATAATAAGCACTCAATTGCTCAGAGAGCATCAGCTCTCACACATATTACAAGGCTGAGCATTCATGCTCTTTTACACCCCCCAGCCCGCTCCCTTCCCGCACTGTGTCCTATCTCCAGATCCTAACTTGGCTCAGCCCAAGATGTTATTTGTTAAAATTAACTTTCAGATCAGGCTGGAGTCAGCGTACTTGGCAAGGGAGAGAGGAACCAAGACTGCAAGGGAGGGAACAGCTTCAAGGGGCTGAGAGGGAAGCTATAGTTCAAAGCAGGGGCTTTCAGGGAGGGAAGCAGGTCACAGCAGCAGAACCTGGATTGTCACAGCCACCTCGAGCATCTTGGTGTCCCTAGGTCCCTTCTTCTAATCCAGGCAAAGACTTCCCCTACATTTGCCATCAGCCCCCTGGGCTGCAGCCACGCAGGGCTGAGCTCCATGCTCCTGCCTCGTTGGAGACACCCCAACATGACCATTTCTGTGTTATGTTTTATTCTAGGAAAAGTCTTCCCAAGTTCAGTCATGGCCAAACAACCAGGCCAAACAACAAAGGGAATGGAAGGAAGACTATGTCAATAAGACTTTTTTTTCCTTTCATAAGCCAAATTTCCCACACATTTCTAGAAGATTAATTTCGATTCAGGGAGGTGTTGATTGAGGCATTGGAGAAGAGACTCTAAATGCAAGGCTAGTTTCTACCTGAACTACATCAGCTACCACTGCTCCAGTACATTTACATAAGGAAATATACAAGCACTTCAGCTTAATTACCTAAGGACTCTACAAAAGAAAGCTTTTTAAATGTTTTAATTGCAAATTTAGTCTTTCCGAAAGCTACACAATAGTGGTATCACCCACTGACTAATTAACCACTTATCTGAGCAAAAATCTCACAGCTCCACGGACACAGTCCTGCTTGCCTTAAGTAGATGATGCCCATAAACATGCGCACACACACAATTAAGTAGTAATCTACGTCTGGTGGATTTTGTTCTTCCTTTGGTTGTAGTGCTGTAACATTAGATTTATTTTCAAGTTTACTCATGAACTCTGTTGTATGCAAACAGGGGTTATAAAGGAAAAAAAAAACCTAAAGGGAGACGCTCTTGAAGCTTTCTGACTGCTGTGACACGAAAGGACTTGATACTTACTATGTGGGAGGTCCAGCTGAGTCTTCCACTTGGACACAAATATCCTCTCTCACTCCCCTAACTTTTTCTTGCACTCCCCCACTAAATATAGTGTGGGCTTTCTTTTCCTCTGTTGCAGCTTGCAAGGATTGCCTCAGATGGGATACGGCTGGTGATGCGCAGTTGCAGGGCCATTTGCTTTGCAGAGTGAGGGGCTAGCTCTGCGGCCCCAGCAGGACCACAGAGCACCCGGAATAAAAGTAGGGCTGCTTCGGCTCAGCCAGGTGCCGAACAACTGGTAAGAGCACTTACCAGTGCCAACGGCCTGCGAAGTCTTTTCCCTTTCCAAAATTAAACCCTTTCTACACAGACACATGACAGCTGGTTATGATGAGCAAATTAAAACTAATTTCAAAGTTACTCTTGGGCACAATTGTCAGGGTTTCATTCAGGAAACTCTCTAAACAAGCATTTAACTTTAAGCAGGTGCCTAAATCCCATTGAACACAGTAGGATTTATACACCTGCTTTAGTGCTTTCCTGGGCATGGATGGCCCTCAGCAAGTGGTATGTCATATCCCAGGAGTCCCAAAGTCCAGGTGGCTTATCCTCATCGAGGTTTAATTGCCAGCACCCAGCCAGCACTGGGATCACAACACCACTAACTAGATTTTTATTTTAGTGTACATCTTGCTCTACTGCAAACCTGCTGCAACAACCCTGCAGGCAGCTCTCTTGCTAATGAGCTGCAGCACAGAAATCTGAGCATGAAAGCCATCTAAGAAGGTTCACAGTCACAAACTGCCACTGTGGAGAGCAATGCTATGCTACCACACTGTGAGTAGCACACCTGACCCATTCCTTGAACTTGCAGATGTGGCTGTTTTCCCTTATTTTTCTGAAGATCTGGTTCTGCAGTCCTAGCACAGTCAGGATAGCATTGGGAACCTCAGCACCACAAGTCCTCACCTACTCAAGATGCAGAGAATGGAAAGGGTGGGCAGTTGTTGTAATCTCCCTTTTACAAGACACAGATGAGTCTGCTCAGCAGCAAAGTTAGCATGCTGAGAAAAGCCCTTCTCTCCCAAGAACAGCAAATGGCAGAGCTAGTTGGAGGAGGAGGCAAGATGACAAGCAGTGTGAAACATTCTTTTGAGCATTAACACTGACCTTGGGAAGACACAAAGTTGAAAAGTAGCAAGCATTTTCAAGGAAAAAATCCCCCATGTGCCATAAACTTCCCATCTTTCCTGCTACTCAAAACTGAAAAGCAAAACCAGAAGTTTTATCTCTATTCCTCTTTCCCTGCTGTCAAGAGAAGGATGGGAAAGGAAGCGGAGAAATAAAGGGTCACCACTGAGCTTTCTAAGGTCTTTCCTTTTGATATTGTGATTTACTATGGTTATTTTTTATTACTTATTTTTACTAAAAATAAAAGATCTCCAGCAATGCATTTGTTTTGGTTAAAACCAAAATTAAATCTGATCTACCGTTAAGGGGAAAAAGCCAAATGGCTGTAAGGCAGGCAAAGGCAACCTCTGTTTTAGTGTGCTTACATATTAAAGAGGGCACAAGCAAGTCAAAACCACACTGACAGAGCAGCATAGGTCAGACTCCTGGAAAAAAAAAAAAGATTTTAAACAATCTTTCAGCCCTCCCTTTATTAGACCTTAATTAAATCAGTGGGTCAAAGCAACAGAGGGAAAAATATGGTTCAGCTAAGGGAGACTCTAATCAACCCCTTTCAGTGGACTGAAAGATATCTCAAGTAAGAATTAAGCTTTAAACCAACAACTGCCTCACGTAATGCACAGACATTATTTCTTGAAAAAACAGTATTTGAAGGACTACCTATTATCAAAAATTAAAAAACTATTCATAGAATGAAATGTTACTAATAGCCATGAGGTAAGTCAGTGAGCACGCTTGAATGAGGACAGGCAAGTCTTTTTAGGTTTTTGTTGAACACCTTCCTTCCACATGTGAATTGTAGAGAATGGAATGCTGAACTGAGCAGCAGCTCTTGAGTGAGTTGGTGTTAGACTCAGACAATGGCACATCTCTCTCAGCTGCTGCACTGTGAGTAGTAATTGAACGATTTAACTAGATTAATTGAAAGTCAGGATTTCTCCTTGTTTTGTCCCCACAAACTTTGGCTACAAAGCTGAATATTAAGATCCCACCCTCACACGTGACAGAAGGGACAAATTCAATTACATCAATGCAACCTCAGTAGTACCAGGAAAGCTGAAAGGTTTCATCCCTGTGGTAGATGGTGGCATTTGAGCCACAGTGGCCAGCATGACTGCCTCAGTGAGTGTTACCAATACTGAGCAACATGGGCTGGTCCCCAACGTAGCTGCAACCAGCCTGTAAGAGTTGTTTTGCAAACACAGGCAACACAGAGAGAACATATTGAAAGAAAATGATTAAGATGACCATCGTGCCTTGAAGACATAAATGATTACCTGTGAGGATATTGAAACACACATCACCATCCCTATTCTACAGACTGAGGACTCTACAGCAGTCGAGTCAAGCAGTAAGGCTGAGCCAGCACACACCATGGCCACATCCCTTGGTCCCAGAAGGAGCCCAGGGGAAGGAAACATGACCCAGAGCCAGTTTTCTGGCCTGCTCACTCCTGACTGTAAGGGAAGTAAATTTTCCCCTTCCCTGGGTCATGGCTGGGGACAAGGAATGTCTCCCATGTTCTTTCCCCTCTGCTGCATTTTGTGCAGGTCATGATCGATCATCGTGAATACATTGGTCACAATACCCACCCTTCAGATATTTATAGACATTAGTAAGATCCCCTCTCAGCCTTCTTCAGACTAAAAAAACCTCAGTTCTCTCAGCCTTTCCTCATAGGAGCTCTGTTCAAGTCCCTTAACCATCCTCATAGTGCTCTCTAGCAGTTCCTTGTTTCTTTTGAACTGGGGAAACCCAGAACTGGACACAGTACTCCAGGTATGGTTGCACAAAAGCAGAGTAGGGGAAGGACAATCTCCCTTGACCTGCTGCAAACACTTTTCTTGATGTATTCCAGGACACCATTGGCCGCCTTGGCCACAAAGGCACACCGCTAGCACATGGATAACTTACTGTCCACCAGGATCTAAGGTATTTATCCATGTGGCTGCTTTTCAGCAGGACAACCCCTAATCTGCACTAGTACATTGTCTGTACTAGTACATTGTGCTGTTCCTCCCTGGGTGTGGGACTTTACATTTATCCCTGATGAACTTCATTGGGTTCCCCATTGCCCAGCTCTCCAGTCTGTCCAGATCATGCTGGATTGCACCACAGCCTCCTGATGAATCAGCCACACTTCCTTGTTTTGAATCATTGTCAAAGTTGCTGAGGGTACACTCTATCTCCTCATCTCTAGGTCATTGATAAATATGTTGAACAGGACTGGGCCAAGTACTGAACCCTGGGGAACACCACTAGCTGCAGGCATCCAACTGGATTGTGCTGCTGATCACAACTCTCCAAGCTCTGTTGGTCAGCCAGTTCTCAATCCACCTCATAGTCCAATAATCTAACCCACTT
The DNA here is from genome assembly GCA_028565055.1 of Phoeniculus purpureus. NCBI lineage: Eukaryota > Metazoa > Chordata > Aves > Bucerotiformes > Phoeniculidae > Phoeniculus > Phoeniculus purpureus. The sequence goes on from JAOXOE010000698.1 coordinate 8,471,825, forward strand.
TTCCTGAGTTTATGTACACAGACGTTATGGGAAACAGTATCAAAAGCCCTGCTGAAGTCAAGGCAGACAACATCCACTGCTTTCCCCGCATCGACCCATTTAGTCACACAATTGTAAAAAGCTGTCAGATTAGTCAAACATGATTTCCCTTTAGTAAATCCATGCTGGCTACTCCTGATAACCTTCTTTCATGTGCTTAGAGCTGGTCCCCAGAACGAGCTACTCCTCAAATTAATACTTCAAATTAGCTTACAATTTCAAACCTGCCACTATACAAAGTATTGATCATGGCTGGTTCTGTAATGCAGCTAAGGGAACCACTGTCTCTCTTACCTGAAGGGCATTTGGAGCTGCATTGCATATACCAGTTAGTCAAGGGACACAGTGATCTCTCAAAAATCCCAAATGGCCCTTTGCAGTTTTCATGACAGAATGTATCAAGGAAATATCACAAAGTTGGCACCCAGTATCTTGCCTGAGTATAATAACTATTTGTCTCTACTGCTTAAACCACTGTTGCACAAGGAAGTTTGTATTTCCAAGGCACAGGGCGAGATACCTTTCCTGGAAAGCGCTCTCAACAGGAAACCCAAACACAGTGCTAGAGAATAATCTTAAGTAGATTTAAATAATTAAATTCAAAATTCTAAAACCACTTGCTGTTTCAAATTTATTTCTTTAATAACAAGCTTGTTTCAGCAACACACTGGATTAGGGTTTCATTCATTCAAAATTTAAGGTCTGTCCCACTCTGAGTGTTATTTTAAGTATTTAGGGGCATTTCTGTGCTTGTGAAAATGAAGATATTGTTGCATTATAAATTCATTTCCTCTGTTTTTGCACAGGCCATGCACAGTGCAGCTGTGGAAGTGCTGTAAGACTCCCAGCAGTGTCCTCAAGCTCAACACAGATGGGCAAGCCTTTGCTTTTGCACAAAGTGGAGCTGGCCCTTTCTTACATGCGCAGCTACAAGTACTTCCTATAAAGCCAAAGCAAGAAGTGGTATTTAATCACGGTGATAACCATCCACTGGGATGGCAGCCCAGGGGCAAACAGCCATTTTCACACAGGACTTGCAAGAGGAGCCAAACCTGGTGCCCACAGCGCTGCACCAAGTGGTGTAAGGAACTCCTCCAGCAGGTGTTACAGAATCACAGAACATTAGGGATTGGAAGGGACCTCGAAAGATCATCCAGTCCAATCTCCCGGCCTAGACCACCTAGAACAGTTGCACAGGTCCCAGCAGGACCACCAAGAACACGTCACACAGGAACATACCCAGGCGGATTTTAAATGTCTCCAGAGAAGGAGACTCCACAACCCACCTGGGCAGCCCCTTCCAGTGCTCTGTCACCCTCACTGGGAAGAAGTTCCTTCTCATATTTATATGGAACCGCCCATGTTCCAGCTCACACCCATTGCCCCTTGTTCTATCACTGGATGACATTAAGAAGAGCCTGGCTCCATCCTTCTGACACCCACCCCTCACATATTTATCAGTAACTATTTCTATTGCAGTTGATGTATGAGTGTAGTGTCCTACCGGCAAATCTCCAAGCTCCAGGAGCCAGAGGAGGTCAGGCACCCCAGCTAGTGTAGTCCACAGCCAAAAATGCAGTCCCTGACTGACCGCTCAGAAACTGTTCTGAGTGCTCCTGGCCTACCAGAAGTGTTAGAAGCAGTCTCGAGGCAGAGCTATAGTCAAACTGGCTCATGAGAAATGTTAATCTTCACTGGGCTTTGCTGATACTCAGGAATCTGGGTATCTGAGGAAGTCAATAGAACGTAGAATCGTTTCGGTTGGAAAGGACCTTCAAGGTCGTAGAGTCCAACCATTAACGTAACTCTACCAAGCTCACTGCTATACCACGTCCTTAAGCTCCATATCTACAGACGCCAGTGACGCCGCAGCATCTTCCACGTCAGTTTGAAGGCAGCTCCTCACCGTTCTGCTACATTTCACCCAGAGAACGAAGCATTCTGCTGACTTGGCGTTGGCTCTGTGATTCGACTGGAAGAGTGTCTCTTCGTTGCCCTCTTTCCGACTCCGCTATACGGCTTTGCGACGTCTGTTGCACAACTTAGTCCTGACGTGAAGCGCGTGCGTGTCCGCGGTGTCCGCTGGATAAAAGATGCCAAGAAGTGCAGGTCGTTATTCTGCTTTCCCCGGGTCTTCTCATGCTGTTTAGCAACTTCGTGGCTTTTCTGCCTCAGCGTTCTGTTGACCGCAGTGTTCTGGACAGGCTGCGAGCGCTGGCACACGTTATTAACTGCTTTTTACAGGTTGTTTGTCTCCCGCTCTTGAAACTCCCCATTTCACTGAAATAATGGAAAATAAATGTTGTGGGCTGAAGTTTTAGACAGGGGAAGGAAGAAATCTCAGCAAAGTATTTGGGCAATTTTAAGCCATGCTTTGGTGCTGGTGTGACACCAGAGACTTGTGTCAGGAGGGTTTTTTAGGGTATAGGAATAATAATGGTAACTCAAAAGGAGGAGAATCGTAGAATCAGGGGTTGGAAGGGACCTCAAAGATCATCTAGTCCAGTCCCCCTCCCACAGCAGGATCACCTAGATCAAGTCACACAGGAACACGGCCAGGTGGGTTTTAAACGTCTCCAGAGAAGGAGACTCCACAACACCCCTGGGCAGCCCCTTCCAGTGCTCTGTCACCCTCACT
>JAOXOE010000698.1:8480248-8574956 GCA_028565055.1 Phoeniculus purpureus
GTGACTTGGTCTAGGTGATCCTGCTGTGGCAGGGGGATTGGACTAGATGATCTTTCAAAGTCCCTTCCAATCCCTAACATTCTGTGACTCAGCAGTTAAGTAAATCCAGGTTGTATGGAGCAAAACATGTAAAAGAGGCCCTGCAAGCAGAGAGCCGTGTGGCTTGAGTGAGATTACCACTTGTAGGACATCTGTTCAAGGACTCTGAATAGAAACCTCAGCATATATCCTGCTCTAGGAATGAAAGACTGTATGAGGCATCCCACTGCAATATCAACTGCATTGTTGTATCAGTATTTGTCATCACACAGTGGTTGACTCATCCAGAGGCAAAATGACTTAATCACAACTTAATTACGCATTAAAACTGCACGCAATAACCATGGTGTCGGTGAATGTCAGGTTGCTCAGAGTACAAGACGATGCGTTTTTCAGCAAAAGAAGAATGAACTGCTTAGGGTTGCAGGTAGAGTTACTTATACAGGTAGGCACATCCATAAAAAAAATTAAGCTGCAGCTGTTGGTCTCCAAAACAGAGTAAACCACCTTTTAAAACCCTTTGAATCATCTTTTTTTCATAGTTTACGATGTGGACACTGCTGATAGGTCCTCCCATCTTTCTACCTGCAGCAATGCTGCCTTTGACTCTCTGGCTTTGTAGCTGCTGAAATGGCAGATCACTCAAGACAAACAAAAGACAAGCTAATGTTTATTGTAGAATCTAACACCAAAATAACAAACTAAAATATTTGCTCTGCTTCCTCTGAAACATTTTTTTAATTTGACAGTGTACGCTTGATCTCCACACTAAAGTCAACCCTTCTTTTTCCTGTCACTTTTACATTAATAGCTTATTTTTCTTAGTGCATTCTTTGTTTCTCTTCAAAGTTCCTTTTGTTTTGCATTCTTCTTCCTCTTTGCCTCCCTCCAGAAGATTATCAGATACACTTCGTTATGGCAGTCGTGGGCTTTCTGTGGTGTTTGTGAAACCTGTGCTCATATCAATTGCAGGGACGACTCCCATTATAAAATTTCACAGCTGGTACACTTTCATCATGGGATGAGACAGGCAGCCTAGAGTACTAAATCAAAACTCTGATAGCTGGATAACAGGTGAAGTGAAATTAAAAATAAGCTTTTCTAAGCTAATTTGTGAACTACTTGCCACCACGTACTATTTAGAAAACCAAAGATAAATCAGTAGAGGGTTAGAAATTTAGGTTGGAAACAAGTGTTATATGGTTCAACAACACTAGATTTTGAAAGGGAAATAAAATCCAGATCTGTTCTTCAGGATTGTGAGTTCCCAGGCAGAGCAGTGTTATTGTCAAGGTACTAATAAGCAGGATTTCAAGTCATTTTGTAACCAAAATAAAAACAGTAGGATTTGTAATTTATAGTCCCACACTTACAAAATTAAAAACCAGCATAAAATGTTTTTCTTATAATGTGTCTTTCTGTTACGAAAAAAATGCGTTTTGATAAATTCACCAAATAAAATTGTTTTTCCATATTTCTATCTCAGCAAAATGAATGTGTGTCTTGTGTGTTAGACGTGATAAATTGTCACTGTATTTGCTGCTAATGGTACTTCTTAAACACTCAACAGTAGCTTAATTTTTATGGTGTGGCTCCTGCGATGTCAGAGGTAATTTAATAAGTCATCATCCTTCCTCACCAGCCACAAAGTAAACAGTACCAGTACAGAGGAGTTCACATTAAAAGAGTAAGCAGAGAGCAGGCAAAGAAACACCTTAATGAAAGGAGAAATGTGTTGTGTGTTGTCAGGGTCTGAGTAACAGAAACATCTCATAAGGTCTGCTTATTAATCTACTCTACTAAACAAAATCTTCTAATATTGTTTAGCATAGAGTTTGTTTTAAGTAATTTTACTGATTTGGAGGCATTTGTTATTCAAGTAGGTGGTTGAAATTGTCACTCACAAGACCCTATGTGAAATAAGCTGCAAACGTTGTTCAAGGGGAAAATACTGAAAATCCTAGACAGGTCTGAAAAGTAAGAAATAAAAATACATCATTGAAAAATTATTGTTTCACACAGTCTGAAAAGTGCCATCATGGCTAGGTGACTCTGCTCTGGCAGGGGGATTGGACTAGATGGACTTTTGAGGTTCTTTTCCAATCCCTAATGATTCTATGATTCTATGATCCTTAAATACAACTCTTGTATCAGCACAGAGATATGTGCATTGAGTATAACTGAATTTGGGCTTAGCAATTAGTAATTTGGCAGCAAGGGATCTCTGAAGATGTTGTTTAGAACAGACATGTCATTTGCTCCTATCACCTCGTTTTCTTCAGACACTAGATACGATATTGGCATCTGCTGTAGACATACGTATGTAGGTTTACACAGGCTAGAAAGGAAAGAATCCTGAAAGAGCTGTGAAACCACTCTCTGTGATTGCCTGGGCACTAGAATCAACAAACACTTAAGTATTCTGCCAAGTATTAACCAGTGGCATTTTATCAGTCTTTAAAAAGTATACTTTTCCACAGTAGGAACTGTCTAACACGTGGAGAAAACGAAGATGTTGAACTAGATCTGATGCAGAGGGACAGTACAGCAACCCTCCATGCCTGTGGTGAGTGCCCAGACTCCAAATGTTGTAGTGCCTACAACGTCAGAAAAACAAATTATTCAGTCATCTAAAGGAACAAAGAAAAACATTTAAAGAATAGAGATAATTTTCCTTTTCTAACAAAAAAGAGTAGGTTATCATGTTGGGTAACCTCATGAAGAAGATATGTATTTCTTTCATTAGCAGTATCTCTTTCCTTCTTTATAATTCTATAAACAAGGCAATGGTCTTCTAGCATCCTTATGAAAGAGTCTCATACTATTGCTGCCTGACCAGTCCAGTGTCCTTGTATGATAGAGTAACTACACTGGTGGACAGGGAAAGCACTGTAGATGTTATCTATCTGGAATTCTGTAAAGCCTTTGACATGCTCCCCCATTACATCCTTCTTGCTAGGTTGGAGAGATATGAATTTGATGGGTGGGCTGTACAGTGGATAAGGAATTGTTCTGATGATCACATCCAGAGGGTAGTGGTCAGTGGCTATGTGTCCATATGGAAACTAATGACAAGTGGTGTGCCACAGGAGTCCATAATGAAACCAATGCTGTTTAACATCTCCGTCAATGACACAGACAGTGGGATCCAGTACATTCTCAGCAAGTTTGCAGATGACATCAAGCTGAGTTGTACAATTAATATGGCTGAGGGAGAGGACATCATCCAAAGCGACCTGAAGGAGAAGTGGGCTCATATAAGCCACATGAGGTTCAACAAGGCCAAGAGTAAAGTCCTAAGCCTAAATCAGGGCAATCCCCAGTATCAACACAGGCTGAGGAATGAAGGGATTGAGAGCAGTCCTATGGAGAAGGACTAGAGGTACTGATGGATGAAAAGCTGTACATGAGCAAACAGCCCTGAAACCAAAACACATCCTGGGTTGCATCAGAACAAGCACAGCCAGCAGCTTAAGAGAATGATCCTGCCCCTACACTCTGCACTGGCGAGACCCCTCTCAGACTACTGTGTCTAGCTGTGGAGACATTAGCATAAGAAGGATGTGAAACTGTTGGAGCAGGTGTAAAGGAGGATCACAAAAACGATCAGAGGAATGAAGCAGCTCTTCTACAGGAACAGGCTGAGAGAGTTGGACTTGTTCTGTCTGGAGGAGACTCTGGGTAGACCTTATTGCAGCTTTTCAATACTTAATGGGGACTTGTAAGAAAGATGAACTGCACTCTTTTTAGCAGGGCCTGATGCAAAATAGGACAGGGGAGGATCATTTTAAACTGAAAGACTAGATATGAACAGGAGCAGGTTTCCCTGGGTAGATGCCCCATCTCTGGTCGGGTTCAATGGGGCACTGAGCAACCTGATGTTGTTACAGATGTTCCCTGTTTGTCGCAGGGGCAGCTGGACTTGATGAACAACCCTTCCAAACCGAATCATTCTGTTATTATATAAAGAGTGGCTAGTGGCAGAAGCAAGCCTCAACTGACAGCTTTTCTTCAAAATTCCTAGGAGAAATCTGCACAAGTATTATTCACAAAAGAAAAAAAAATTGTTAAATTAACAACCTCACGTGTCGCCTTCTCCGTTTGTGCAAAGGGCCCTCCTGTATCATTACAATTGTTTTAATTTCTTATGACATCAGGCACTATCATGCTACCTGCCTGTTCTAAACCAGTCACAGCCTCACAGGGAGCCTCTTTGTTCAAGTTCCTGGAACATCTAGCAGTAGCTATCCTAGCTCTCTTAAGAGGTCTCAATTTACCACGAGGTTGAGGATACTTACAGCCTTGCTCCGTGTTTTGTTATTCTCCAGCACAAGAGACTTCAAACAGAGCAAGTTGGAGTAAGATTTAGAGCTTGCTTAAGTACTAAGTTAAGACACAACCAGAAGTTTTCAGGGTTACAGCGTTCAGCCTCTTCCCAAATGTGTTTCTTTCAAGGGTTGGGTAACTGTTCAGTGTTGAAACAATTATGTATTACACTCCTTTCAAGGTTCCATAATTGGAATATATGCAGAAGCTTAAAATGTAGACACGTTGACAGGGATTTTCAAAGCAGTCTAGAGGATTAAGGGTAATTTTTCCATAAAAATTAGTGGAAGACAATGTCAATCATTTAGACTGCTTAGTAAATCAGCATTAAATTTCATACTAGGAACTGCTGACTACTAGGTTTAATGAATACTGTCTATTCAGAATTCTCATCAGACAAGGAATAAATATGATTTCCTAATTAGCTGCATGCCAGAGATACCAGTTTAATGATAATCTCATTTTGTGTGAGGCTTGTATGGGGTTAGCAATATAATGTAAAACAGTTCTCTAATTTGTACTTTATAACATTAAAGTACAAAATAATACCGTAAGACTGACTAGAAAGTCAGTAAAACTTGTGTTTTTTCAGAAAGTCTGATTATGGTTTTTCTTAGCACCTAAGCTAAGGTTATCCATAGCACTTGTCCTTAAAAAAACATTATAGGGAACACTACATGCTTGCAGTGGCCCTGAACAAAGAACCAGTGGGAATATCTTCCCCACAAAAAGGAAACCGTACTGTATTTGTGAACTTTTGAATGGAGCACTGGAAGTGAGACCACAAGGAAGCAGCAGCCTGAACAATGTATTTGCACATATGAAATAGAGTGGCTTTGCATAACACATACTGCATGCCACACTGGTTCAAGGCATGCTCTGGGAACCTGGTGGCTGCCTCAGGCTGAGCAAAGCTTAACAAATTCTCCAGCTGACAATGCAAGTTGCATGTACCTTTCTGGGCATAAGGTAGACTCGTCCAAAACTAATATTAAACTTTCAGCATGGATCTAGAAATTAAGCAGTTGCGTTTTGTCTCAGGTCCTTCTGTGTGACTCTTACACAATCTGAAGCAGAGGCCAAAAGACCAAGAGATTATTTCTGTAAGAAAAGTTTCCCTTTTTGTTTTTCAGGTCAGAGAACCAAAGATGGGTTTCCTGCCTAAATCTGTCATTAAGGAGTTCCTTTTTATTTTAAAGAGGTGGCACCCCTGACTTGCAGGCTCAAAGATTATATGACAGACTAACTCACAGGTTATTCTCTGGAGAATTTCAGAAAGACAGGCGATGATAAGTAGGTCTGATTTTGCTCATCTTTCAAAGTGCTCTCACATGCCTTATTTGAATGGAGGGATTTAACTCTTCATCGAAAAGATTAAACTAATATTCCAGCTCTTTCATTGTGATTACAAGCTGGAGGTTCGGTGGTCTGATCCATCATTAAACTATGGCCTTCATGCAGACAAGCTGAACATGTCTTTCCAGGCAGCCTGTCTGTGAAGCAGGAGGGCATGATGTCGTTAATTTTTTGGTTATTTAACCTTAGCTAGAAGCTTGTCATTAAAAAATGCTGCCATTGTAGATTAGAGGGAACTCTTTTTTTTTTTTAGTATTGGAAATCCAGTGCTAATCCCCTAGTTCTTACTAGAGGAGCCTGTTAGAAGCTCTTCACAAGGGTATTTAGAAAGGAGATACCGAGTTATATTTTTGTCATATAGGGGGGCGGGTAGGGGAACAAAGGTCACAACTTGTCCCTGCCCATGGTGGGGGGGTTGGAACGGGATGATCAGGTGGTCCCTTCCAACCCAGAGTGATTCTGATTGTATAACTTCTCCAGTGAAGTGATCCTGCTGTGGCAGGGGGATTGGACTGGATGACCTTTCGGGGTCCCTTCCAATCCCTAATGATTTTATGATTCTATGATTCTAATTATCTGAGCAGTAACAAAACCCAAATATTCAGATTCTGGCCTCAGCTGCTTTCTGGGACAATAGATTATTGTCAATTTTTCTATATCAAGGCTGCAAAAGCTGATGGTTTTCAGGTAACCTTTCATTTCTTTACCATCTCACTTCTGAAGCAAAAAACCCAGTGTACTAACACAGACCTCATCAATAAATATTTTGCGGTTTTTAAGGGACTATCATTTCATCTATAGTCTATATGTGGAGAACGATCAGCAGACAGAAGAACACAAGTAAATTATGCTAAAAGCAGCTTTCCTGCTGCAGTATAGGTTGTTTGAATAAAAAGGAGAGGTACGTGCCAGAATCTACAGGAACCAAGATCTAGTTTTTAAATTCACAGTGAAAAAAAGTGCATTTTACCTCCTTTTCTTGGCAGAGTTGAAGAGCTAATCCATCCTTAAGGGGCAAGAGGGGCAAGAGTTTCTTCCTTATCAGTACCAAAATTGTCAGGATCTGTGAAATTCAATGCCATAAAATGCTTCTGATGGGGTGGATGACATGAGTCCTGGTACGCATGAATCTCAGCTCATTAACAGCTGCATAGGGATGTGCAGCTAAGGTAGCAACCTATTTCAGTGGCATTGTTATTGCCAATAGAATAGAAATTTAATAAAAAAAACCCCTTTTTAGTTATGAGCTGTCCTATTCAAAGATAAATCTCACTGCACTGTAGTGCTGAGAGTATTACTTGCTCTCATCACCCCTCTCTGCCACAGCTAGATGTAGTGTCAAGGGAGACACTGAGAATAGAAATTAGAAGGTAAGAACTCACCAGAAATTTCTTTTTGTGTAATTTCAGAGAGAGTAAAGGAAATTGGGAAAGGCTGTCTTACATTTCTCCTCTGAAGGTCAGCCAACCCCCCTCTGCTTGTGAGGAGCCAGGCTAGGCTCCGGCAGCAAAACTTTAGCTGGATAAGCAAGCTGTGGTGCTTGCAGCTAGCACAGAAATCCCAAGACGAGACTTGGGAAACCTAAAATAACTGCGGTTATCTGGAGAAGAGAGAAAAGAGAAGAGTTAAATGCATACATAATTTCATCTTGCTCTTCCTTATGCCAAGGAAGATCACTGCAAGCAGGACCTTCGGGCTTACTGAGCCACAGGCTTTGATGGAGGTACTCTCTGGTTTGTTTAATTAATTACTGCCAAGGATCAAATATGTTGAACAAATCTCAGGTTAACAGGTTGTTTAAGCTTGGCAGTGGAGCTGTCAGGACAAGAGGCGTTAGGAAAGCCATTGCTTCTAGTGCCTGATACCAGCAGAATCACTTACAAGCAACAGTCTGTGGAAAACGGGTATAATTTCGCTAGGTGGTCTCTGCTCTTCAAAGGTCCTTGAGGGTCCCTTCCACTCACAGTACCTCATAGTCCATTGAGACGGGGTGTCCTGCCACTTGTATGATCACATGGGGAACACTCTAGTCACAGTACTTCTCATGGAAGTGGAAGCTCATCATGGGTGGAAGCTCATCATGGGTGTAGAATGAAACCATGCAAATATGGGAAAATCTAATATCCTGCATTTATTAATAAATTATGGCTCCCCTATTCATAATACTGCCGTCTTAGGAAGGTTTAAAATAAATCCCTGTGCTCTAGCCTTTAATTTCTTAAACAGTGCCATCTCCTGCTGTGAGTTCTTCAACTCTGTGTCTTGATAGCATGTGGCAAAACTGAAACAACAGAAAAAGAGGGGATGAAACAACTTCAGTTAAACAAAGTCTGAAAGGACGATTTGTTTCAATCAAAAAAGGATGTTCTTGTACATGTACAGAACTGGAGCTCTCTCACTGCCCCACTATGCAACTTCAGACATATCACTTACGGCTTCCCTATCTGGATCTTCAAGATATGAAATGATTGGGAGGTGGAGGGGAGATTTCCCAGGCTTTCCTTGTACTGTCACTCAGGCTGGTTTTACCACCAACCCACACCACCCTGGAGTCTATGTTCATGAAACCTGCACGAGGGCTAGTGGGTGATGAAGAAATTGTGCTGGTGTTAGCCTTTGCTACCCTGCAGCAGAAGGATGAGGGCACATATTTGGGTGTTCAGCCACTTCTCACTTTCATCACTGTAACTCATGAGTGGGAACAGATCACACACACTCACCACCAGCCATCCAGAGTGAGTGTCAATGCCTTGAAAACACAACCCTCACCATGCATCCAATGCTTACTAGGTTAACATGACGAGGGAAGTGTTGGTTGTTTGGAGCAGTCCGCAGCACTGAGCTTCCAAGTGGCTGAAGCACATTCCTTTCTGCTGCAGCCATCATTCACCCCCAGAAAGCAGCCTGGAGATGAGAGAGAGAAGAACAAAATAACAGCATCACATAATGTCTTTGTTTGGAAGAGACCTTTAAGAACACCAAGTTCAGCCTTCAACTCAACACTGCTAAGACACCTCTAAAAGATGTCCCAAACACCAGGTCCACGTATTGTTTAAACACATCCACAGATGGTGATTCCACCACTGCCTTGGGCAGCCTGTTCCAGTGTTTGCAACTCAGTTAATAAATTTTTCCTAACATCCAGCCTAAACCTCCCCAGGCACAGCTTGTAACGATTTCCTCTGGTCTTATCACTTGCCACCAGAGAGAAAAGGTTGTTCCGCTCCTCAGTCCATCTCCCTTCAGGTAGTTGTAGAGAGCAATAAGGTCTTAACCTCAGCCTCCTTTTCTTCAGACTGAATAGCCCCAGCTCGCTCAGTGACTTCTCACAGTACTTGTACTCCAGACTCTTCCTGAGCCTCATTAGTGGAGGGCCCAGAACTGAACACGGTATTCAAAGTGCAGCCTCACTAGTGGTGAGTATGGGAAAGTGATCACCTCCCTACTCCTGCTGGCCACAAGTTTTCTAATAGCAACCAGCATGCTGTTGGCCGCCTTGGCCATGTGGGCACACTGCTGGCTCATATTCACATGACTGTCAATCGATACTCCCAATGCATTCCCAAATCTGTAGCCTACCATGGTGGTGTTATGTCTCAAGTTCAGGACCCAGCACTTAGCCTTGTAGAACCTGAGATAATTAACCTTGGCCCAACAAACCACCCTGTCTAGATCCCACCGTAGAGCCTTCCTATGCTCCAGCAGATCAACACACCTGTCCACCTTGATGTATATCATCTGCAAACTTGGCGAGGTGCATTCAGTCCCGTCATCCAGATCATTGAAAAAGATATTAGAACAGCCCCAAATACTGAACCCTGGGGAACACATTCCCTTGTGTTTAGCTCCATCCGTTGCTACTCCTTGGGATTGGCCATTAAGCCAGATTTTTATCCAGTGCAGCGTACTAACATAAACTTTGTGCCATAACTTTCTGAAAGACAATACCATGGAAAACATTATCAAACTCTTCACTGAAGTCCAGGTAGTCAACACCAATGGTCCTTCCCTCACTCACTGAATGAGTCAGCTTGTTGTAGAAGGATACCAGGTTAATCAGGCAGGACGTGCCTTTCATAAATCCACGTCAGCTAGGTCTGATCACCTTGTTGTCCTCTGTGTGCCACCTGATGGCAATCAAGATGATCTGCTCTGTAAACTTCCCCGGCACTGAGGTCAGACTGACAGGCTTCTAGTTTGTAAGATCCTCCTTCTAGCCTTTCTAGTAGATGGGTGTCACGTTTGCTGATCTCCAGTCAGCTGTGACCTCCCTGTTTAGCCAAAACTGTTGGCAAATGATGGAGACTGGCCTGGTGAGCACTCTACCAGCTTACTCAGCACCCTTGGGTAGATCTCTTTTGGGCTTCATAGACTTAAGTTCCCATGTTTGAGGATATTAAAGGTATCAGCATGAAAGATAGGCCCAGGAATCTGAAAAAAAAAAAGCTGTGTTTCAATAATTTTAATGCAACATCGAGGCCAGATTCTGGTAAGGAAGATAAAAATCAGATCAATCAAACCTCAGAATTCCAACTTACATGAAAATAATACAGTTCAAGTACGCCTTAGGGAGGAAGGCTGGACAATATTGACATTGCCAGAATAGTGTCAGTGCAACACAGTGCAAAAACTGGCATGTGGTAATTTTAAGAGCCTGAAGTATATCATCTTAAACAATCTAAAATGCAAACGTGAAGCCTGTTTTCCCTCCTTACTCTGTGTTTTCCTGACATCTACTGCCAGGATCCAACCACTAACTTGTCACCACAAAAATATTTCAGAATGGCTGAGCCCTTAACCCTGACCATCAAGCGCGCACACGTGCCTTCCTTGCACAGTGTTCAGCCCTAAGTCTGGTTTCTCTAGACTGGTTCAGTCCTACCAGCAGTCAGGAGGATGGGAAGACAAAGGTTTTGCCCCAATGGCAAGATGTCCATCTCTGGTTGTATGATTTTTTTGCAATGGCAAAAAATCCCAATGAAACAAAAAAAGGGTTGTTGAAAATGAAAATGTCTTGTCAAAAGACAAACGCAAGTGGCTTAAACTAGAACCTTTCCTAATGCAGGTCAACTCCAAAGACAAGAACCTGACTTTCACCGGGGCTATGAGCGACTAGTGAGAAGTGTCTCTGCCCATAGCAACAGGAGTAGGACTAGATGATCTTTAAGGTTCCTTTTAACTCAAACCATTAGTTGATTTTTATGGTTCTATGATATAGCTAAGCTGTCTCATTAAAATTCTAGGCTACACATAGTTCAGAGTGCTTTCATGACTCTCTCCAGCATTGAGGAGGGACTACACATTGCTTCCTACACTTCTTTCCAAAGAAATTAAGATTATAAATCAGTTCTGCAAGGCAATAGGATAAAATGCACAGTATTAGGATACAGCAGTTTTTGCTCTTTTGAAAAGTGCAGTGTAAGGCCCAGTCTTTTAACTGACGTTAAAAAAATAATAGGGACATTTTTTCTTCCTTTTAGCTATCAAATAAAGTATATTAAAATACTATTTTCTTCTTGCTTGATTATTCTTCTAGAATCTTCTTGTGCCTCCCTGCAAACTCTGTTCTCTCTTGATTGCTTAGAATCTTCAAAATTCAGAAATACCTCCCTGATGTCATGCCCTAAAAGTAAAATAAAGCAAACCTGTGACGCTTAACACAGTTTGTATCTTTTTAGTAAAGTTCCTTACCGACACAGCAAAACATTCTGGAATCAAAAATCTTAATTAAAATGAACAAAAGTGTATGTACAAATAAATGGACTGACTGGCTGGTCGCTTTGGTTCACTCGAAGCTGTCTTCACTAACCAAATATCCATAGAGGATGTCCTCTGCAAGCTCTTTGATGACCTAGTAAGCCACCTTATAGAGGTCACTGTTCCTGGGTCTGCTCTGTGAAAGAGCTAGGTGAAGGATTCCCACCTCATTATTTCGCAGGCTTCAACCTATACAAAGAAAGACACTGTAGGGAAAATAGTAGCTATTAGTATTATTTCATGATTTCCAGGTGTTCCTCTGCCCTGCAAGTCACCAGCTGGAAACCGCTCCACTGCTAACGCATCCTCTGTCACTTCTGTACAATCACAAAGACCCAACAGGGTGGGCTGCAACAGCACATCTCATCTGCATTTCCTTGTCAAATTAAACTGAAGAAGGCTTCACAGCACTGCAGCATGTTTCAATGGTGCAGGGAACAACCCCGTATAATCGAACTCACTAGGATGCCCTTTACTTACCTCTGTCCTTACACAAGAACTGCAGTTACATGGCATAGAGTATAAACAAAGGGCAGATACCATCTCCAGCTCAAATCCAGTTACTGTGTTTCATGAACTGTTCCAATGCTTCGCATCAGAAGATGCTCACACTCACTTTTATATATGCCTTACCTTGAATACACTTAATTGCATGTTTAAATGAGTGGATGCCATGTAGAATGAAGCAGGGGATGGACTAATATGTTGCATATCACACACCACTTTGGCAACATATAATTTGACTAGAGATGGTAAATGAATATGCTGCCCACCCCAGCTCCAGTGGCTGTTGCCTTGCCTTGCTCTTGCTGGATATAGCCTGTAGCAAAATTCCCCCCCGGACAAGACTTAACAGCAAAACACGGGGAGAGTATTGAAGGGATTTAACTGTGTAGCTTGTGAGTCTTAGTAGGAGTTGCTCATGTATGTTCTTAATGCATAAAGGGGAGTGAGTATAGATATCTGGGTGCTGTGTGATGAGTGTCACGCAAATGGCAGGCACAGGAGAGGCAGGGTAACCTCCAGACCATTGTTGTCCAAGACTGGAATTCCCCATCTTGTCAGCAGAGGGTTATTAAACCAAAATTATATGTTGCAAAATAGACTTCTGCTTCTCAAGGAAGAACAGTATCAAGACGCCACAGCTAGCCCTTGACCAGCCCTCCAGCTGGTGTGATGGCGGTCCTGTCTACAAGGCATCCATCTGCTGTGGCTGGGACTGGACTGGGCGAGACTGGGATCTTTGCTACTTATGAGAAAACAAAGCTGATGGGAGATCATACAAAAATCTATGTGAGGAACCTGTACACAAAACTGAAGCCACGGTTAAAATCAGGTGTACATAGGCAATACTGTCTCAGGCAATCCTTTCCTTCCTCACCTGTGTCCTTTCCTATTTATAACACACCTGGGGTCTTCAGTCAGACGGTTTGTACATGGGGCTTCTCACTGTTGAAGGTCTAATGTCAGTGCAGGGCTTTGATGTGCCATGTCCCTGCAAAATGCAGGGACTCCTTAACCTCTTCCTGTCCACGTACATGGTCTTCTCCACGGCTCTTGCAGGCGGCCCTGCAGCAGCATCCTTTTGCAGAGTGCCGGCTGCATCCATGAGGAGCTGGGCTGTGCCCCTCTGTCCGTGCCTCCCTTCCAGCTGCCATCCCCGTCCTCTCCCTCAGCCAAACCCGCTCCAGCTCGGGCTGCAGCCGCCGCCAGCTCGCTACAGCTCCCGCCGCCGTGTGCCACCGTCCCTCCTCCTCCTCGCCGAGCAGACGCCGCGGCACAGCTGTCCGCCTCTGCTGCTGCAGCCATGCAGGTCTGGATGGCTGTACACGCTGCTGATGTCGAGCTCCTGTCGTGACCCAGCACCCCAGAGGAGGAGCAAATGAGCTGAGACGTCAACGCAAAGAATTGGAGCGATGCGAGCTCTGTCTGCGCTCAGCTGCTCGGGGAGCGTGTTCATGGCTCGAGTGACAGCGGCGCACGGGAGCGGCTATGAAACGCAGTTAGCGGTACAGCTGGGAGACAGACAGCGAGGCAGGCGCTGGTCCAGGGACTAAAATGATCTTGCCGTGAGCCGGCCTGCAGTGCGTCCAAAAGTGTCTGACTACTACACGGGGGCCGTCTGTGCGAGTTACTCCCGTACCCCGCGGGTGACTGCGGTGTGAGCTCCGCGTTTTTGTGTCTCCCCTCACCCCCACCCGGCTTCCTCTCTGCTCCGTGTCCTTCGTTCCCAGGATGGCGGAAGCGGAGTTGCACAAAGAAAGGCTCCAAGCTATAGCAGTAAGTCATCCCGCTTTACTCGCTCTTTTGTCCGTCGCTGTGGGTGGCGCAGGGAAGCGGGATTCTGCAGCGGAGAAGTTGTGTGTGGAGTTCCCTGCTCGGGCAGCCAGTGGTTAAAGTCTGCTCTGCAGGGTCTGGCGGAGAAAGGGCTCTGAGGAAGAGCCTTGAGCTGACACGTGCGGAAAGAGAAATGCGAACGCGCAGTGGCACGCTTAAAAGATTGATGATAGAGAAGAAAAGAAGGGATAAGCGGGGAGGAGGGGAGGTTGCAGGAGAAAATCACTGCTGTGCTGAGAAGGTATTTTCTCACAGTGGAAGTTTTAGCTTAGCTGGTTAAGAAGTTAAACAAAATTAGCTGCTGCAGGTGCCTTTTACTGCAGAAAACAATTGTGACATTACTGATTTTTTTCTTAAAGAGAATATAATGTAAACACTGGGTTATCAAAATTGTGTAACTACTAGATCTACTAGTTAAACTGTCACCTAAGGTTTGTAGGATGAACACATGCTTTCAGATAAATTCCCTGTGGAGTTTCATCCTGCTAGGCTTAGGCAGAATTTTGTCCGATTTTAGTTAAAGATTCGTTTTTCACGTTCAGCACCATAACTAGGACTGACCCATGGGCTTGGTGTAGACCTGAGAGGAACATGGGCAGTCATACCTGGTGAGGATTGGGCCTTGGTGTTTAAAAACCCAGCATACAAAAATTGCCACCTCATCTTCTAGCACAGCACAGGCACTGTGTCAAAGGCCTGTGTTTCCGTGGGCACTGCCTGTCTGCCAGCCCCACACAGCCTGCCCTTGTTTGAATGACACCCAGCTCTTCTTCCCCATGTCTGACATGTCGATGCAGCTGTGCTGGTCCCGGATGGCACTGTCAGTGCTGGGGACTGCACACCTGGAGGTCTGAAGGGAAATGACACAAGACAGCAGAGCCCTCATGGGTTTTATGTTCCTTTCCCAGGTTCCCCCAGTGATCAACAGATGCTACATTTTACCGTAGCAGGCAATGATTACAGATTTCCTCTCTAGTAAGAGGAATGGCTGCTGCTGCTGCTCTTCCAAGCTGTTTTCTTTAAGTCCACTATTTCACTAATAGGTCCATGGAGAATTAAAATAACCAGATGTAAAACAAACAGATTGAGGAGTTTTTTCCCTATAAAATATTTCCTGAAATAGAGCAAATACTAAAATTTGATGTGGTAGTGGTGGGATAATGTAACTGTTTAATTTTTAGGAAATGGGAAGTAGGTCCTTGTTTTGAAGCTGGTACGGTTTTCTGTCAGTATAGGTATTGCCAAATCTCCAAATAGCCTCCTGGAGAACACTGTGAATGTTCTGCAGGAGGCAACCCTCTGGCAGGGGGATTGGACTAGAGGATCTTTTGAGGTCCCTTCCAATTCCTAATGTTTTGTGATTATCGCTGCCTTTGGTTTGGTACTTCAGCAAGACAGAACCGTACTGAAGAGCTGCTCTGCACATTGCTATTGTGCATAGCTCTGAAAAACTTCTGTCTCCACACTTAAAACAAAAATTTAAATTGTTTACTTTACTGCTACTCCTTTTGACTGTTATGTAACAGGAAACAAAGCAGTGTCTCTTTCCACTCTACATGACATGATGCACTTAAACACTTCACTAAATTAATCAGATGCTCCAGATGCTCTGCTTCTTGGTGCTTTGTATTTCACACCAATGAGGCCATTATGGATGTAAAATTATCACCTGTTGTACTGCTGCTTTTTGCAGTAGGTGTATGCTGGTATGAGAGAAGCTCTTGAGAATCTGGATCCTCAATTTTTTTATATATTTCCTTTTTGTTTCTGTATTGGGCAACAAATAAAATGAAGCATAGTAATGTGTGGCATGAATTGGGCTGAAAGAATTTTACTTCAGCATCAAAAGCATTCAGCGTTCTTTTAATCCTGAATGCAGGCTCACTCTGCAGAGCAACAGGTTTTCCATAAGATCTTGTTAGGTAACTTTTTTCCTATTCTTGGGTTGCTGCTGCAAATTCTTGTCAGAATGCAGAGAAAATTATTTCTACTGCAATCTTTACACCTTCAGGATGAACGACGCGATCTAAGTTGAGCACTTCTGCCACTGATTGGCAAAATAAGTTCAGTCCTCAAAAGTTGCATGTGCCTTCTTAGAAGGGAAAAAAGGTGGCATTTTAGTTGGGCTCAGTGTTAACCAGCTGCAGTATCTCACTCAGATATGCAGAAGCTTACACCAACATACTTCAATCAAGCTGGGTGAATCTTGGCATATAGAAAGAAATAATATTACCACTGGGACGTGTACACACCATTTTCTGAACATTTGTGCTTGCTTCTGTAACCAACATAGCCAATAAGTCTACCAGAATGAGAGGCAGAGTGAATTTTAAGTGTGCATCACTGAGTATTCAAGGAAAATATAATCCGACTGTGGAAATACAAGTATTTGCACCAGAAGGTCTATACCATTTGAAGGATGTGGTGTTGTACTTTGTTACTCAGACTAATTACAGTTTTAATGTATGCCTGTCTGGCACAGAGGCAAGTGTCATGGGAAGAGGAAAAAAGGGGTCTAACTGTTAGTATATTAATCTAAACCTTGGTGAACATGAGTTAGCCACGTGTTTTGCCACCAGCAAGTACTTAGCCTCTCTGTGCATCCGTTTTCCTTTCTGTGCATCTGTAAACTGTGAATAATGGACCTTATCCTTATTTTAGAGAGCTATTAGGGATACGTGCAAGTTTACCAGGGTAAGAAAGATAAGTAAGTCTTTAAAAAATAGAATGTGTGATTCTAAAAAAAAACCAAAACAAACCAAACCCAGAAATAGGCTTTAGATGTTTTAAATAGTTTCAAATACCATTGTACATGGGTCGGATGTGTTTTTTAGGTTTGTCAGGACTTCCTAAAATTCACAAACCTACTATAGCAACACTCAGAGCACTCTGACAGTCTGGTTTGAGAAGTGGAGAGAAGTAAGATGGGTACAAATAGTGGAACCCAGGTCTCTCTACTTGGGAACAAAATGTAAGCTCTGTGGCCTTGGGAGATCCTATGATGACCTGGAGCAATTAGTTTTCTTATCCTTCCTTGAGCAGAGATAATATCATGTGTCTCCACTTAAGTGTCATGTGTGCCACAGACAGAGACTGGTAAATCTTTCTGTCATGCCAGACTGGTCCTAATGTTTGTTTGAGCCTGATCCCGAGTCACCACTGTGCTGACCTTCTGCTCTACAGACAACACATCCAAGAAGTGCCCACATGAATGCTGGGGGAAGACAACTTATGAGAGGCAAGCAAGACGTTAAAAGAGAAGGTCAGAAGCCAGCTGCTCTCTGAGCGTGTTCCCACTAGCACACTTCAGTGCTTACATCTGCTCTTTTCCTGAAGGGGTGGTTTGAGTAAAAATCTGTGTGAAAAAGGAAACATTTTTGCGGCTTTTAAAAATGTGCCTGCTGCAATTTGGTCAGAAGTTTGGAATGCACATAGTCCCAGAGGAAGAAGTCTCAGAGGCCAGGGGACAGGTGAGCTGAGGTAGTTTAACACATTTTGGATAAATAAACTGAGTCGCTGTGCTGTGGGTTAAATACCCCCCTACTCACTGTGAACGCAGAAATCACCAGCAGATAGTCATTTAAACATAGACAGACATTTACTCCATGTAAATATTTTCTATCACTTAACTAGCAGTTATAAAGCTGGGAGGTGGGGGAGTTGAACCTGGTTGATGCATCTGGGATACAAATGCACATATGATGCACTAAATAAAAGTTGGTTTTCAGGTTAAGAAGATGTCCAGCCTACGGAGGCAAGTAAGAAGACATGAAAATGTCCTGACTTCTTAGCAAGTAATGATGACTCTCACATACCAGTGCCCAGCTCTGAGAACCATTTACTCAGTGAATCATTAAAGAAGAGTAATTATTTACATTCAACTAGCCATGTCACACATACATCCTGTTGATCAAGACCTTTCTTGATTTTTCTATGAGATTATTATTTTCTTGAGCTTTGTCTGACTTTACTTAAATGTCATCAGGTGTTTGACTTGGTGTCGCAGGTCACTGTTGTTTACAAATAGCCACCTCCTGTATCAGTGAGGTTTGCCTTAGATGCACTCATTAAGAACCAGCCAACTGGTCTCAGAAAGTTGCTGTTAGTGAGAGACTGCTGAACAGAGCAGTATTCCCTGAAATAAAGGGCAAGGGACAGCTTGTAGGAAGCTGGTTTTCATAGAATCATAGAATCAATAGGGATTGGGAGGGACCTCAAAAGATCATCTGGTCCAATCCCCTTCCCAGAGTAAGATCACCTAGACCATGTCGTGCAGGAACATATCCAGGCGGGTTTTAAATGTCTCTACTGAAGGAGACTCCACAACCCGCCATGAGCAGCCTGTTCCAGTCCCCCGTTACCCTCACTGTGAAGAAGTTCCTTCTGATATTTATATGGAACCTCCTATGTTCCAGCTTCCAACCACTGCCCCTTGTCCTATCACTAGATGTCATTGAGGTCTTGGTGGTACTTGAAGGTGCTTTGACGCAAAGAAAACCCAAAACTGATAGCACACAGGCAATGTAAAGAGTGCTGGAAGAGTACATGTGATGACAAAAAGCAGTCCAGCAGAGCTATTTTGATTATTTGGCAAATCAGGTCCTCCATTTAAAGAAGTCTTTCACATCTATGTACAGTTGGCATTAAGAGGGAGAGTGGAGGATCCAAATATAAGGGAGTACAAGGCTAGCAGCACAAAGCAGTGATGCTTTTCACAGGGGACTAAAACTATGTGGGAAATAGTTCAACAGGGGTGGTGAGGGGATGCCCTGCAGAGGAGATGAATTTTACACCAGTTAAACTTATACCAGGTGAGGTTTTAAAATACTTCCGAAAGGGAGGCAAGCAAATATGTGTTCACACACAGCATTGCACTGATTTTTCAACAGGACCTTGAGGATAGTAATACAATTATTTTGTATTGATAATGCAAACTGTATTGTACAGTACAGTTGCACTATCACCGTTGCTGGTAACTGTGATATTCTAAATTTCTGTGTCGGACACTCAGCAAATGCAGTGAGCATCACGTGGTGTCTATAAATTTCAGCAGATTTATTGCCAGAGTGGTCGGTATCTTTTATTTTTCCCCCATTCATCTACTGTGCATTACTCCACAAAATTAAAGCTTATGGCTAGTAGATCTCACGCCCAACTTCATTTTCCTGTAACACTTCTCCACAGTTTTTGTGATTCCTTTCAGAGAATGTTATTTATGAAAACTAGAATCTGTGGTGCTGGGGATCACATAGGAAGACATAGCAAATTCCTTTAACGAGCAGTTTACTGTTTGTGCGATGACTTAATACACTAGTATCCTATGCCTTCATTTAGGAAGTAGTTTTTGCACTTAATGCTAAGCGCATGACCAAATCTGTCTGAATACAGTTTTCAGACTTGAAGCCGGCAGAAAAAAGACTTTTTAAAAAGAGCAGCAGAATTATGGAAAGAGTAAGCGTGTTGGGACTTTACGGCTTGGAAAACCAGTCAGAGAGAAGAATCTGGAGAGTCCACATGGTTGTAACTGTTATGGAGGAAGAAGATAAAGAAATACTACTCACACCTTTTCACACGAGAAGTGTCCAATAAGGGTAGCAGTTGTGGTCAAAAAAAGTCAAATAGATATTCTTTCTAAACTGTCTTGTTAAGCTGCAGAGCCTTTCTTTCCAGGATATGGTGGATGCTCAAAGTGCACCCAAACTTAAGAACCCAGATGTGCTTATGGAAGTGGAACCCATGAAGGGCTTTCTCACCAGACAGAAGCAATTTTTGAGTTGCAAGTTACTAGAGACTGTCAGACGAGTTTTACAGGTATTTGCCATGCTTCTGAGGTCTTCAGCTCTAGGCGCTGTACTCGAATGAACTAGGTAGTCTGACACAATGCAGCCATCCTGTGTACTCAGATACATTTCTGGAGTAATCTTGTCTTTAAGTACTTTCACAAGTTTCACCACTAGAGAAAGTCTGCCTTAAAACTAATCTTGAAGTTCTTTTGAATATTGCTGTTACATAGAAAAATTTTCCATTTCACACTTTCCCCCTTGTATCCTATTTGCAATTGTATTTACAGCTCTGATTAATCACAACAATTTCCTCTGCAGTCTTGTTCCTCAGCAGTCTTAACAACCAAGTACCTGAAATAGAAATTCCTCCTGTAGCTGTAGCTGTCCTCTTTTTATATTCTGAGCTGGGGAAAAAAAAAAAGAAAGAGGGCTAGTGAGACTTTTAACAGATTTCCAGAGTAGTCTATGGTGAGTAAAATGTAATGGGGTCAGCAATAGTCTCTGTCCTGCTGCCAACTCCAGGAATAGGTTTAGTATGTAAACTAGGAACTACCATAAACTACATTTAAAGTAGATCTATACTGTATGAACTTGTGATGTTCCCGTGAATCTCAGTGGAAATCAACAATGGGAAGGAAAATGTTTGCATTTGCTGTAAAGGCGGAAAGGATGCTTCCCTGCACACAGATCTGCAGCCCTACTGTGGACTGCAGCAATATCATGAGTCAGCTTTATGACAGACCTTGCACAGACAAACTTGTGCAAGCACAGTTGTATCTTGTCTTGACTTCTGAAGCACACAAAACTGAGAGTTTTCTATGGCCTTTTCCCATTCTAAAGCAAAAGCCAAAGGAAAGCAGCTATAATGTCTGAAAACTAAAATTAGTGTCTCGAGTCTTCTCTCCATTTTTTCACCAGTATTGTTTATGCAACAGCAAGGGAAGTAGAAGTATGACGAAAAAATATTGCTGTCAATGTATCAGTGAAAACTAGGAAGAAATAGAAACCAGAAACCAGCTTGCTCTTCAGAAATTTCTAGACAGATTCCAGACTTACCCAAACTCGACTGTTTAAATTTAGAATTGTTTCCACAGCACATTCCTTGCCCTTAACATATCACCAACATCTCTTGAGCCTAGACAAGGAGCTGAGAAACTGTCTTTCATTTTGTGCCTTTTGAATTATATTTTGCAAAAGAAATAGAAAAAGTTAGAAAAACTTTTGTGTCTTTGTTGTCATTGTAGCTGTGGCTCAAGTGAAGTAAGATAGTTGTGAAAGATTTACATTTTTTGAGACTATTGAACAGCTCTAGCCTGGTGTGTAACTTTAAGGACGGATGCCTCATGCTGTGGTAGCAGCAGGGTATAAGTTCACTGGAAGTCAGAGGTGAGACTTTGAGATTTAGTCGCTGTGCTAAAAATGATGGATAGGTGGGTAGCTGGAATGAGGGTAGAATGGAGCTGACAGGGAGTGGACAGTGAGGTTCGGTCTCTCCTCAAGCACTCTTGCTCTTCCAGGAATCACTCCCTGTATCTTAATCCTTACTTGCTTTACAAGTACTGTTGTATTCTGTGGAATGAAGTGTATACTTTCATCAACAGAATCCTTGCAAACGAGCAAGATGGTTGGTCTGCTGCATGTAATCTGGAAAGCACCACTGCCTGTGTAGTGAGTTGTAGTGAGTTGTCACAGCAGTAGTACTTAGCTTCTGAGCTCCTTTGTGAGTGAATCCCAGGGAACTGCAAAGATTTCAGTATAGTTGTTTGCTGGTGGGAGAAATGAAGCTCGGACTACGGATTTATTTGCCTGTTTCACCATGATTAACAGCCTAGCCATGAATTCAAGTTCATGCTTCTTTATTGAGGTTGGTTGTTTCCTTATGTGGTTTTAAACCTTGCCCTCTCTCAAATGGCACATGAGCCCATGCTGAGCCTGAATGGGCTGAGGCACTGCTGGGACTGAAGGATGCCTTTCAGGAGCATGACTCAGGAGCACAGGGATGCTACACCTGCCCCTGCCTCTGGTCCTGCAAATTTTGATCTGAGAAAGCCACATGCTTGCAAGGGTTAATGCCACCCTACAAGTCCAGTGGCAGTGAAATGGATATGGTCTTCTGGCAATTGCACACCAGACCTGTGTAGCTCTTGACACACAGATGCTTTTTGTTGCTTAGCTGACTGGCAGCAAGGTTGGGCGCTGGAGGCATGTAAAGGTTTCTTCCTCGTTGCCAGTAAAAACAAATGCACTCTGCGCACAAAAAAAAGGGCCAACAACCAATGCAGTTTGGGAACTGTTTTTTGGAAGGAGACTCTCATGTATGTGTGGCTGCCCTTTCAAGAGGCACAAAGTTAGGCGGTGCTCTGATTATTTTAACTTGAGCTGCGAGTGTCATTTGTCAGGATCCATAGACCTGAGTTAGTAGGGTGGGGCTCAGCCCCTCTGTAGTAGTCATTGGCAATCAACTGAAGATTTGGGACAGCAGAGGTGTGATCAGATTTTTAAAAGAATTTACTTTGAAAAAAAGCCCTCAAGATGCCAGTGGAATGCTAAATAAAAGGTGTTATCCAGCCTTTTAGAGACACGTCATTGTCAGCTCCTCTGCTTCAGCCATGTTCTTTTGCAGTGCAGAGTTACAAGCAGGACTGCAGTAGAAGGAAGGAACCTGGGCAGGTAATGGCTAAGCAGCCTTTATTTAGAGGCTGAAAATTGCAGACAAAAATTAGGTGTCAAATTGTTGTGTAATTTATTGCTAGAGGAGAAAGACTTGAGCAGCCCATAATGCTTGCTGCAGAGAGTCACACAGCTGCAGTCTCTTTATGGCAGCAGCAGGAGCAGGCTGAGATTACTCAGAATGGATAGTCTCGCTATTAACCAGCTGAGTGCCATGCACTGCAGTGCCAGCATCAGACTGACTGGTCTTACCCAGTGGGCTTCCCAGGTGGAAACACATACGCACGCACTTGTTGTCTCTCACGTTTGCACTGCACCATGTGTCAGGCAGGTATTTGAAAAAACTTCTTCTGACACTAGCAAATTTTTAAAGGATCTCTTGTCATCCAGCATTTTCCTGTTTGGAGCATAAAGAAAGTGCTTGGCAACCAAAGTGTCACTACATTTATAATAACTGCAGCACAGGAGACTGGACGGTCTCATACATGGGCTTTGGTACAAAATTACTATCTTGGATGTGTTGGCAAGTTCTGGCAGCTCTGTGGAGATAGGATAGTGTTTTGGAGATAATCCCTTACTATTTTGAATTCCTACATATGCTGACACAAAAAGTAAGGCTCAAGTTTTAATCATGTATTTGTTCCTAACAAATACAATACAGCACTTGCTGCAATTCAGAGAAGTAGTCTCCTGCAGAAGGCTGATTCATTTTCTGGCATTTGAAGCTGCATTTATGAGACCATTCGGTGTAGAAAAGATAACTGCTGAGTGAGAGATGTGCATAAACTCATCCCAGCACCACAGTGAACTTAGGAAACTGCTCTGGTTAATAAGATTTTTTTTAATTACTACATTTTTTGAAGTTACTTCTTCTAAGCAGCAAGGAAGCAAACACCTTCAGTTGTTTTTTAAAAAAGAAAGAGCAGTCTAAACGTGACATCTTTAAGAACTATGTCCCTGTATCAGGAAGTCACTTACAAGTATCAGTTCCTTGTGCTAAATTTACACTTGTTATTGCTGAAGTTTCAAAAATTTAGAGATATCCATACAGGATATCTGAAGCTCATCTGTACAAGAGACCTTTTTCAGAGTTCATACTTTTTGTGCTTCTTCCTGGTGTCCAGAGGAATCGGGGTGGTTTACGAGTATTTTTCTCCTTATCGTATGTGATATTGTGCACAGTGCCGAGAAAAGGTTTTGGCGAGATTGATACGAGACTGAACAGTGTGGACCTCATTTTCTGTAAATTTCTCAGCAGTTCACAGGACTGAATGTCCCACAGAGGAGTTGTCACAGAATCAGACAATTTCCAATATAGACAGATCTTTACATTAATGGAGGCTCTTTACATTTTGGGAGGATTTATCAGTATAATAATTCATAATTAGGGAGACAGGGTGTCTTTTAAAGATTATTCCACTGATGAGAAGAAGAGTATGGACAACACTGCTGAACTGGAGATAAATGGGTTTCCTTTTACAACTCTGCCACAAATCTTGAGGTACCAGAAAGAATTCCTCTCTGCATTTAGCCCTGTCTCCTGGGAGAGCACTGCACAATCCTTCCTTGTCTGAGAATGTTCAGTCAATGAAAGTACTCCTAAAAAACAGATATAAAGAAGTAAGGCTGGTATTTTGGTGGTCGAGTACCTATAGTTCCTGTTTCTTCTTCATGTTGGTCTGTGTCATTGCCACCATCCTCCCTTAGAAATGAGAGAACAAAAAGTCTTTGGTTGTTAGTACTTTGCAAGCACAGTGTTCCTTGGTGAAATAAATCCAATTTGTATTGATGTGGGTAACACTGACTGATTGTTGGCAAGCCATGGGCCACTGGTTGCAGGTAATAAGGCCCCAAAGACCAGGATTATGTATTGTCACTGTATGGATTGGACAGTGGTTTAACTAAGCTCTATTCCTCTGGCACTGAAGGCAATAGTGGTCTTGGGCTGTGTTTCCTGAGCTGCTGCAACAACAGTGAGCTCAGCATCCATGAAGTTACATTTGCAGAGCTTGTAGCATAGTTCATCATTGTGGCTGCAGCAGGCACATTTTGCTGGAGGAGATTTCGATGACAAGAGGACAGACCTGGTTCCTCATTGACGTTCTTGTGTTGGTCACACCTATGTCGAGATGTGCAAAAGTGGCTGGGGATGAGAAGCAAAAATACAAATACTAGTAATCTTGTGTTGCAATGGAAACCTGTAGCAAACAGCATCTAGTCTGAGTCTTCCCTTGTTCCAGTTCTAGACAGCATTTCATGAACCTAGATCACGTAATGCAGGGCAGCCACTGTATACACAACCTGGGCTTTGCTGGAAGAGACAGTGAAAAAGAGAGTTCAAAATTATACCGGCAGATTACTAACCTTTTCCACACGGTGTTTTCAACGCAAATGGAAGATTCATGACACCTAACTGCTCTAAATAAAAGGTGATAGGGCACAATCCAGTGAACACTATTCAGCAGTATCAGCCATTGTGAAAAGGTGAACAGGCTGGAGTACGTAGACAGGACTGCTGCACGTAAGGCATGAGTAATGGTGCTCTGGTCAGACCCATGCCAGATATTAGTTTCCAAGAAAGACTCCAAGAAGAGTCTAGGAGAGCCAGGAATGATCAGATTAGGAGAAAGTTTGCTTTTGAGGGAAGATTAAATAAAATCACATTTGTGGTTTCTTTGTTGATCCTGGAATGTGTGAAACTGTGAAGGCTTAGCAAGCTCAAATTTCCCTAATGCTCCAGCTGAAGTGAAAGCGGATAAGGATAAAATTTGCTAGCAGAGCAAATCAAGACAATAATGTCATTAAATTTAATTGATTTTCTCTTTGTCCAACTTAACAATTTATTTAGTTCCCATCACAAATCAATGCAAAATTTTGTATGGCAAATTAATTGTCAAAGCCTCAAGGAAACTCAGATTCCGTCAGGCCCTTTCTTTATGGCTGCGTTTTGGCTGTCTACATAGACAGCATTTCAGCACGCAACAAGGTAGGGCAACAGGTGCTCAGAAAATACCAAAGCCTTACGGATTCATCTTTCTGCGTTTCTGTGTTTTATAATAGGTCACATCATATTTATCATAGTTAAGAAACTAACCAGAGAGAGCTTTAACTGCTGATGTTCTGTTAGTACTGCACTCCATTTCAAGAGGTTCCTCTGTTTTTAGCACAATTTTTAAACTTAATAAAAACACACTTAACAATGAACAATTGGTTTGCTTGTGGATATTTTGCTGAAGCATTTTACCACAGAATCACAGAACATTAGGGATTGGAAGGGAACTCGAACGATCATCTAGTCCAGTCCCCCTGACACAGCAGGATCACCTAGACCAGGTCACACAGGAATACACCCAGGCGGGTCTTAAACATCTCCAGAGAAGGAGACTCCACAACCTCCCGGGCAGCCTGTTCCAGTGTTCTGTGCTCACTGGGAAGAAGTTCCTTCTGATATTTATGTGGAACTTCCTCTGATCCAGCTTCCATCTTGTCCTATCACTAGATGACACTGAGCAGAGCCTGGTTCCATCCTCCTGACAGCCACCCTTCAAGTATTTATAGACATTAATGAGGTCACCCCTCAGTCTCCTCTTCTCCAAGCTAAAGAGACCCAGCTCCCTCAAGCCTTTCCTCATAAGGGAGGTGCTCCTCTTCCTTCATCATCCTCTCAGCTCTACGCTGGACACCCTCCAGCAGCTCCACATCCCTCTTGAACTGGACACAATATTCCAGATGTGGTCTTACCAGTGCAAAGTAGAGGGGGAGAAGAACCTCTCTCTATCTGCTAAACACTCCTGTTCTGATCCACCCTGGGATGCTGTTTGCCCTCTTGGCCACAACAGCACATTGGCTCATGGCCGTTGTGCTGTCCACCCAGGACCTGCAGGTCCCTTTCTCCTACACTGCTCTCCAACAGGTCAGTCCCCAACCTAGACTGGTACCTGGGGTTGTTCTTGCTCTTGTTATAGTTCATTCAATTTCATCCCACCCAGCTCTCCAGCCCGTCCAGCACAGCCTGCTGGGTGTCAGCCACACCTCCCAGCTAGACCGCATCCACAGCTTTGCCATCACCTAGCCACCTGCTTATGCCCTTATACAAGGCTATCAGGTTGGTCAAGGATGACTTCCTCTTGGTGAAGCCATTCTGGCTGTCCCTAATGACCCTCCTGTCCTTGATGTGCCTGGAGACAGCATCTAGGATAAATAGTTCCATCACCTTTCCTGCGATGGAGGTGGGGCTGACTGGTCTATAGTTACCTGGGTCCTCCTTCTTACCCTTTTTGTAGATTGGAGTGACATTTGCTATCATCCAGTCCACATGCACCTCTCCTGATCCCCATGATGTAGAAAAGATGACGGAGAGTGTCTTAGCAATGACTTCTGACATCTCCCTTAGCACACACGGGTGCACACCATCAGGGCCCATGGATTTATGTACATCCAATTTACTCAACTTATCCCTAACCCAGTCCTCATCAACCAAGGCAGGCTCCTCTCTTGTCTCAACTTCCTCTGGAGCATCAGCAGTCTGAGGCTTGGTGTCAGAACAGCGCCCAGAAGCAGACAGAGGCAAAGAAAGTGTTGAATATCTCTGCCTTCTCTGCATCCTTTGTCTCCAGGGCACCCACCTCACTCAGCAGGGAGCCTACACTGCCTCTAGGTTTAGTTTTATGTGCAATGTATTTGAAGAAGCCCTTTTTGTTGCCCTTAACCTCTCCTGCAAGGTTTAATTCCAAGGAGGCCTTGGCTTTCATAGTAGCATCCCTACATTCTCTCACCAGAGCCTCATAAGCACCCCAAGTGGCCATCCCCTCCTTCCATGACCTGTAGATTTTCCTTTTCGAGTTTGTCCAGCAGCAACCTGTTTAACCACGCAGGTCTTCTGGCTCCCTTCCTTGACTTCCAACCTGTTGGAATGCTCTTGTCTTGGGCTTCAAAGTAGTGATCTTTGAATGTTAACCAACTATCTTGAGCCCCTTTACCTGCCAGTATCCTATTCCACAGGATTTCCCCTAGCTCAAAAAGGCCAAAGTTGGCACTCCTGAAGTCCTTGGTTGTGATTCTGCTAGGTATTCTTTTCCTAACACACAAGACTTCAAACTCCACCATCTCAGGATCACTGCAACCAAGGCTGCCCTCAACCTTCACTACTTCAACCAGACCCTCTCTGTTGGTGAGTACAAGATCCAGCAGTGCTCCTCTTCTAGTGGGCTCCTCCACCATTTCCATCAGGAAGTTGTCACCAATGCACTGGAGGAACCTCCTGGATTGTGGATGGCTGGCTGAGTAGGTCTTCCAGCAAATATTAGGATAGTTCAAATCCCTCATGAGAACCAGGGCCTGTAACTGCGAGGCTGCTGTCAGCTGCCTGTAGAAGACTTCATCAACTTCCTCATTCTGATTTGGCAGCCTGCAATAGACACCCACGACAGTGTCACCCATGGCTGCCTGCCCCTTGATCCGCACCCACAAACTTTCAACTCTCTCTTTATCTGCCCCTGGACAGAACTCAATACATTCCAGTTGCTCTCTCACATAAAGAGCAAGTCCTCCACCTTGCATTGCTGACCTGTCCCTCCTGAAAAGGACATAGCCGTCCATGACCACATTTCAGTCATGGGAGCTGCCCCACCATGTCTCCACTCCGTAATTGCCACCAGATCATAATCATCTGACTGGACACAGATTTCTTATTCCTCATGCCGCATGTACTGGTGTACGGGCATTTCAGGGAGTGAGCTGAGAGCTCTGATTTCACCCTTGGACACTGAGGGTCCACCTGGTTTCCATTAAGATTAGAGCTCTGTCCCACTGGTGCGCACCCATCAAATATCCCACCCCCCTTCGAATCTAGTTTAAAGCCCTCTGAATGAGCCTTGTCAATTCCTGCCCCAGAACACTTTTTCTCCTCAGAGACAAACCTCTCCCACGTGTAACTGTCAGATCAGCTGCCTTGTAAAACCAGCTATTATCAAAGAAACCGAAGCCGTGCCTGTAACACCAGTCTCGTAGACATTAAGGGACTGAGTTCCTCTATTCCGGCCTGTGTCCTCACCCCAAAATGGAAGTAATGAAGAGAATACAATTTGTGTCCCAGACTCTTACCAAACGTCTCAAAGCCTTGTAGCCTTTCTTTGTTCCCCTCAGGCTATGGAACACAGCTTCCTCCCCACCTGTCTGGAAGACCAGCAGTGGGTAATAGTCAGCTGATCTCACCAGGTTAAGGAGTGTCCTAGTGATATCCCTGATTCAGGATCCAGGTAGACTGCAGACTTCTCTATGATGAGGGTCAGCTCTGCATGTTGGGCCCTCAGTCCCTTCAGTAAGCAGGACCCTTCTCTTTGTGGAGGAGGTTGTCACATTACTGGAAGACCTCTCAGATTTATGAGACCTTTCTAGGACCTCCAGTATGGGTTCCCTGTCCCCTATATCCTTATTAGTATGACTGTCTTCCAGCAGGAGCTCATATCTATTTCTCAGTGGCAACTGGGGAGGTGAGGCAGGCAAGGGTGGTGCTCGCCTTCTGCCATGACTCTGCTCTTGGGTCCGCTCATCCCTTCTACTTGGGCTTCTGTCCTCGATCTGAGAAGTACAGGATACATGGACCCCATGATTCTGGCTTTTATTTGGCTGTTGTCCAGACTGCTGAGTCTGGCACCACCAGTCTGTCTCTATTTCAGCCTCTCTAATGCTCCTGAGCCTTTCTACTTCTGATTGTAGCTTTTCAACCTCATCTTGCAGCTGTGCCGCTCAGTTAAGCAGATAGTCTACCTGTTCACACTGTACACAGTTAGGAAAGCATAAGAGAGTGTTACATTCCTGGCAGCCTGTGAGAAGCACAGCGTCATCTTGTTGGGAGACCTCTGTTTGAGTTCCCACATTCACATGCAGTGGTCACCATAGCTTGGTCCTCTGCTGCTGCATTGTCACAGTTTTTTTTTTATTACTTTTTGCCCTCTGGCAGCTAGAGGCGCCCAGCGCTGTCAGAGCTCAATGTGGGCTCTCAATGGGTGCAACTTCCAATTTTGCTGCCTTTTAAGGCTCCCAGGTTTGCCTGCACCTCATTGCTTTCTAGCTTTTCATGAGAGATTATGACCTTCAGAGGCTCCCCCTTGGCTTCCTCGAGAATTCCCATTCAGGGAACCCCAGATCACTCAGAAACCTTGATGACTAGTGTTCAGTGACTGAACATATGTACTGGAGTGCAAAGGTTGCAATCTGTTACTGTGTCATAGCAGAAATTACCTCTGGAGTTTTAAACTATTAAAATTGTGATTTGGCAGTTCAACTCCTTCTTTTGAGACTGATTCTTCTCCTTTGAAAATCAAAATTATTTGGCATAATTGAGAAATGTCAGTGGTCGTTTCGGTTGATCCAACAGTTACCTTTTTTTTTTTACTGTGAAGTGCATAACTTTCTGAAAAGTGACTGTGTAAATGAGATTCAGCAGTTCAGGTTGTATTGTCTTGCAAAGGTTACCATAGCCTATGTAATCTGTCATTGTCCATGGGCCTTGGTGGGATACATCAGTAATGGTAGAAGTCATCGCTAGGAAACAATCACCTTTGACAAAGCTGGGAGGAGTGGCTCGCGCACTGGAGGACTGTACAACCATCCAGCAAGAGCTGGACAGGCTGGATTGTTGAGCAGAAAGAAACCTGATGAGGTTCAACAAGAGCAAGTGTAGAGTGCTTCATATGGGCAAGAACAAACCCAGGGATCAGTACAGTACATCAGACTGACCTGCCGGAGAGCAGCTAGGGGTGCTGGTAAACCACAGGCTGACCATGAGCCAGAAATGTGCTCTTGTGACAGTCTTCCGGAGCACATTAAGTAAAGTGTGGCCAGTAGGTCGATTCTCATCCCCCTCTACCCTGGTTAGACCATATCTGGAATACCGTATCCAGTTCTGGGCTCTGCAGTTCAAGAGAGACAGGTTGTTACTGGAGGGAGTCCAGTGCAGAGCCACTAAGATGGTCACAGAATCACAGAATGTTAGGGGTTGGAGCATCTTCCTCAGGAGGAGAGGCTGAGAGACCTGGGTCTGTTTAGCCCAGAGAGGAGGAGACTGAGGGGACATCTCATAAATGCTTATAGGTGTCTAAAGAGTGAATGTCAAGAGAATGGGACTAGTCTTTTTCCAGTGGTGCCTAGCAACAGAACAAGGGGTAATGAGCACAAAGTGGAACACAGGAGATTCAATTTGAACATAAGGAAATAATTTCTACAGCAAGAGGAATAGGTTTCGCAGAAAGGATGTAGAGTTTCTGTTTCTGCAGACATTCAAAATCCATCAAGATACATTGCTCTAGGAGAACCTGCTCAAGCAAGAGGGTTGGGCTAGATGACCTCCAGAGAGCCTTCAAATCTCTACCATTCTATGATACTTTGATATACAAAATTTTGGAATTTTTGTTCTAAAGAAACACCAGAACAATAATATCAATCCTTTAAGGTGTGTCTAAATCGTACACTGAAGTACCTACGTCTGTACAAAGATGCACATCCGGCTTTTTGTTAGGTATCCAAAACATTGTGGTAAATGAGATGTTTCTTGAAATGGATGTACAACAGATATCAAAGGTAGTGGAAGCAAGCTGGTAACATGCAAGTTCAGCAGAGAGCTAGGATGAGCACAGCTGCCTCTGCACAGTGCTTTGGTGTATGGCACCCTTTAACTCCTCATCTGACTCAAAATCCATGCCAGAGAGACTTACTCAGTAAACTCAGCATGAAGTCTGAACTTCTGTTTCAGCAAGGAGGCGATACAGTTATTTGTTATGCTCCTTAGTGTCCTTATTCTGACATTTATTTTTTGTTTTTTAAAAACCAGAGCCATTTCAAGCTCCAAAATGTTTTAATTTTCCATTTTTCTGGTGAGGACTAGTTATCTCTCCACTTTTGTCCCAACACATGAGTAAGACCAAAACTGTTAAAGTACCCATTAACTATTAAGACTCAGTATGAGACATTTTAAAAGCCTGCATTTTTTAGCAAATGTGTTGCTCATGCATGCAGAATATGCCTCGCATCCCTATGAAGGACGCTGTGAAAACCATGCACCTGCTAGGCATCCAAAGCAAACCTGCATTGTGGCAAATCTGGTGTTTACTGGAGAGCATTATCTGAAGAGACTTCACGCACTTTATCAGAGAAAAGTAGTTTTTCCTGAGACAGCTAACCAGCTTCACAAGTGACAAATTGAACAACAGCATGCAGTTTATGATAGGAGAGAACTGAACCTACTTACCCTTTAAACACTGATTGCATCATTGGCCTTTGTGCTTTTAAAAGTTGATCAATATTCATTTGTATGTTTTTCTTCCATGAAGCATAGATAAAAGGAAAAAGGAGAGAAACCAAATCTGTTCAGTAGTAAGGAAGAGAGGACATGCCATTGGAAACCACAGCATGGGTCATGGGGGAAATAAAAGGCAGAAGAAAGTCACCTCTGATAGATTTAGTGGTGTTTCTGTCTCTGGATTGTCCTGTACCATTTTTCGTGCCACTGAAACTTGTGTCTTTGTCCGCGGATGACCCCAGACCCCTTTGATATCGCATGACCCATGCGATGTGTGACAGCCAGATACCCTTCTCTATGACACTCTAAGACCTGCAAAATGCAGAAGGCCTCTCTCTTTGTAGCCTCCGGTGCAGAACAGTAGTCTCGCTCTCTCTTTCACTCCCTCTTTCTGTTCTCCTGCCACATGGACCTGGTGAAAGATAATGTCTTCCACCTCTCTCTGTTTTCTTCTTTCTCTCTCAGTTGGCCCTGGGCTGGGGGAAGGGCTGGGTTGGGGTTTGTGGCCAGGACAGGGAAGGTGTAGCCTTCCCTCCTCACAAAATACAGGCTGTGATGCTGTTGCACAGAAACAACGTGAAAACCGTAAGTATAAATGCTGGCTTGATTTGTTGTTTTGTCTCCACCAGTTGATGGAATTATGCTATAAAGGAGGCAAAGGAAACCCCCATTAAGTACCTTCTCTATAGTTTCAGGATAGTCTTCTTTCTGTTTGACAACGGAGAAGGCAAACCTCTATTGTTTATTACTGGCATTAGAGCAGCACTAGGTGACTTCTAGGTCCCATTGTGCTAGCACATCAGCCTATAACAGAGTATAGACGAGGGATGAAGGCAGAATTGCTTACCTGGGAACATTCAGCAAGCTGAGCCCTATAGATACCTTCTTAATTGTGACATTGACAGGCTATGCACTGAACCCCACTGTTCATGTTCACATTAACTGCTTTGATCACCCTGCACTGAAAACCAAACTTCACTGAACTGTTTCTTTTATGGGTGCAGAAAGATCTTGTGTGACCACAGGGGTCTTCTTCCCTGCAGGATGCGCTGACCTTTTGGTGGCGCATGCTCTCCGCCCCTCCCTTACCTATGCCAGCAAAGCCTTCAATAGAGTATCTTTTGTAGCTTTTAATGCATTTTGGTTAGCTGGTGTAAATAGACTTCATCTTCCAACATGTGCTGCAGAGCTGATCCTAAGCTACCAGCATCACATTCGTTCTCTAACTACAGTACGTGGAACTGGTTAACCCACCAGTTTTATTTATTTCTGCCTTTAAGCATATGAGCAGCAGCAGTTTCAGAGCTCCTCCAGAGCTGTCTCAGGACCAGAAGGTGTGCCTGCCTGCTGACTCAAATGCAGAGGCATCTGAAGCCGGGAAGGAACCTGAATCTAGCTCTGCTGACCTGGTGATTCTTCCAGGGTCTGGAGAACAAACCTTATGAGGAAAGACCGAAAGAGCTGGTGCTCTTTAGTCTGAGGAAGAGGAGGCTGAGAGGAGACCTCATCACTCTCTACAACTACCTGAAAGGAAATTATGGAAAGGTTGGTGCTGATCGCTTCTCACAAGCAATTAGTGATAGAAAGGAGGGAGTGAGTTGAAGTTATAACAGTGTAGGTTTAGACTTGCTATTATGAAGAATTTTTTCACAGGAAGTGTGGTCAGGCACTGGAATGGGCTTCTCAGGGTGGTGGTTGAGTTGCCATCCTTGGATGTGTTTAAAGATTGAATGAGGTATTGAGGGATGTAGTTTAGGGGTGAACTTGTTAGTTAGGGTAGATGATTGAACTTGATGATCCCAGGGGTCTTTTCCAACCAGAGTGATTCTGTGATTCCTTTTGCTCATGCTCATGGTTACTGTTAGCGATTGTTTGGACTATTTTGGAGGATATAGGGACAAGTTTTGTTAATATCTTTGCGGAAAGGGGCAGGGAAAATTTAGAAGCTTATTGGCCATCACACATAATACGTAGTACAGTATTGTCCCTGTAAATACCTCATGCTTCTTTGTTTCTATGAAACCAACACAAGAATGTCCCTTCAAAATCTGTCATGTCCTAGAAAATAAACAAATTGCATTTCCTTCTCTGCGGCAACACTACTTTTGGACAAAGCTTGATTTCTCTTAACTTCTGGTTTAATTCACAGACACATCCAAAGATACAGTCCCTGGGCAAGTAATAACCCTTAAACAGAAAAAAGTCACTTATGCTGTGAGTAAAGAAAAGCTTCAGGAAGGAGAAGCATGGATGGAAATATTTTCAGCCATACAGAACTGTTCCATCCAAGTCATTACTAATCACATAACTCTGGCATGTGTTTCCAAAACCCTAGCAGTGGAATGGATCATTTTTGCCTCTGCCTTTCAAGCTGTGATCTTGGACAGGTGGTGGGAAATTCTGAATGTTTTAAGGCTGTTAAGATTTAGAGAGGAAAATGAAAAATGTCAAAGTGTTGGTGCCAGTTTTCTAGCAGGCGTCTTGGAAGGAAGAGAGCGTTTTCCACCACTACCAGTTATCAGGACTGTCAGCCAGCTAGTTGCTCAACAAAAATGCATCCTCACAAGCAGTGGTAAAATAATAATGCCTTATGAATGTGTATACCTTCTCTGAACACCAGTTGTTCAGCACAGGACTGCAGAGAAGTTCATTAGTGCAGATTTTGATGTGGTGAAAGTTAGTTAAGATGTACCTGAGAAGATGAATATTTTTGTCTACCTCTTTCCAATCTAGAGGATTTCTTGTAGATGTGAGATTTTTACAGTCATTCCCACTGACTGCCCTGTGTGGCCAAGACACGCTGTTAACTGTTTACAAAAATATTTGTAAACTTTGTCTCTTTTTAATGAACCCAGGCAGATTTAATTTTCTACTTGACAAACAACTACCAAGTACCAGGGGTTAAACTGTTTGTGAATGTGCCTGAACTTGTGTTTATTTCAGTGTCAGACTGACTTGTTTACTTTTTCTGACTTTGCTCTTTGTTGTTGGTGTGTCTTTGAACTAAGCAATGCAGCAATCCCATGCTGCAGCATGGCAATTGGCCATAGCGGGGACAATTAATCTCTTGCAAGTGTTGCCTCATGGTTCAAGCCTATCAAAGGTTATATTTGCCTGGCAGCTTGATGTGATATAGAAAACACTGAGTAGCAATGTACAGTGGCAAAAAGACACTTTATTATGGAAAAATACATTCTTCAACATCACATTCAATATCTTTCTTCTTCCTCACGATAACAAAAAATCGAGGAGCTTTACAGCTGCTGTTTAATCTTCAGCATGTGTGACGTACACGTTTTTAACGTCACTCCTAACATTTGTCCACAACCGACCTGGCTTGACCAGATCTACTTCAGCGTGCAGCATGCAATAGCAGAAGGCTTCAATGAAAGATGCAGACTTGAAAATACAGCTATGTTGTGCCTCCCTTTGCCATTTCTGGATGAGATGGGTTATGTTCTCAAAATAGACCTCTATATGTAGTGAATATGTCTATGATAAACTCCTGGTGGGTAGATCCCATCTGTTTGCCACACTATGAGAAAATATTTTAGAAACCTGAAGGAAAAGCAAAGGCACAAATGTATCCATCCTTACCTCCCATCCAGACTTCCCATTTCCTTGTCCTGTTTGATGTCTATCCATACAAATCCCAAGATTGACATTCAGCTGCTTTCACAAATATTTTTTTCACTCTAAACATTCATGTTTCTCTCTTCAGCATTTGAAACACTGTCCTTCCATTTTCCTTTCACAGAGAATGATTGAGATATATTCTGCTTCTGCCTAACTGTCAATAACTTTTTCCTCACTGTAATCCAGTTTCTTCTGACCACTCTGTTTCTGGAGAATCAGCTACAAGATACATCATATATGAGATCCATCCGTGCAATTGGAGCTAAATCTTTTCTTGTATCGCACTTTAGAGGAAATTATTCCAGAAGGAAATTCTTGACAGGCTCACTATTACAAAAATACTGCTTAAAGTAGTTCGTGGTCATAGAAAGTGAGAGGGAAGTTTTACAGGAGCTACTGAATTTTCAACCTTTAGAATGTAAAGTAATGAAAAATAATTGTTGAAAGGGTGTGGGCATTCGAAAAAGAAAACTGTGTAAATCCGAGCAAGAGTTAAGCTTTAATTTGCATTCAGTCACTTGCTTGACAGTTCTATTGCTTCAAACTTACCATCCTTGTTTCCTGTTGACAGTGTGTTACTGGCATTGTTGGTAGCAAATGCATTACTGATTTAGAAAGTAAACTGTCTTCTTGCAGAAATTATCTGCCTTTAATTACTTGATGCACACAGAAGCGCCCAGCTGGAGCTGCCATCCCTACCATACTACTTCTTGGGGAAGCAAAAGAGATCAGAGTATACAGTGCAATAAAACGAGAGTGCTCAGGTTTGCTAGTTTGTGTATGTTTGCTCCATAACGAAGTGAAGGTTTGGCTTGTAAAGAAAAACAATATGATGTCATGTATACTTCTTAAAATTTCTTTTCCATGGTTGGATCATGCTCCCACCTCTTCCGTGTGTTCATAAGGATTAGTATCTTCCTTTTTTATGTGAAAGCTGACATTCCCATGCAGCCACATGACTCTATAGCTAAGAAAAATAGGACATATGAAAGTTGCTATAAAATCATAAGAGCTTTCAAAACAGAGCTAGCCATAATTTTGTTGCTTGATATTCCTCCTGCGTATAGCCCGCTGACACTCAAGACATTCACTAGCAGATCTGCAGAGGATGTGATCAGCTTCTAGCAAGGAAAGGTTAAGTATCAGAAACTTGCACTTTGAGACCTAAACTGAGAATAGATTCAAAGATAAGACTGAGAGGCTGCAGCTATAACTGACAGATTTCTTTGACTGTGACAACCCTTTGAAAACAACTTCTACAGAACCAAATGCAGCAACTGAGTTGCAGCAATGGTGGAGGTTACATATGAGTAAAGACTGTTGTAAATCTCTGTGTATAGAAGTTTGATAGCTGATATAATTAAATCTGGAGTTTTGCCTCCTTTGTCTGGGGCTCCATGGTATCACTGCAGTGTAAATGGGAGTACCTAGTTCTCATCAGCTTCATGGTTGCCTTAAAGTAATTAAAAATTTTCTTGCAAAGCTGTGTTTTCTAACAGTGACAATAAGTCTGATGCTAAAAACCAGCAGTGATCTGATAAGCTAATACACCTGAACTCTGCTCCCTACTTCCACTTATCATCTCATAGCAGGTTGAATGCACTCTTCTCTCTCAAAGTATTGATTTAGCGTAACAAAACATGACCTTGCTTGCACTCTGATTTGGAAAATGGCTGTTGTGTACCACGGATTGTTTATGAGACTCTGCAGGGACATACCAGTGATACAGAAGGACCAGAAAAATAGTGGTTTCCTACAACAAATCAGATAGCTTTGTGTATGTTGTCAAAGGTTGAGGCTTGGCTAGCCACAAAACGGATGACTGATGCTGTTAACCTCTCTCCCTTCCCAAAGGGAAACATAAGGTGAATAAGGGAAAGAGAATTATGGACCGGAAAAGAAAACTGCAATAGCTTTATTGAAAGTAATAATAATATGAAATATATACAAAAACAATACCAACCCCCCCCCCGCAGGCAATTACATCATCATCACCACTAATGTAGATGGTGAGGAAATCCCAGACTGGACTCAGTGACAGACAGGAAACAGATACAGGAGCTGGATTCAGGAGTGCACAGATTGGGATCCAAGGCAGAACAGTCAGAGGTTTCCTGTATGTTCAGGAATGGAGATTAAATGTGGTAGGAATAAGTATTGTGCTTCCTTATGTACCAGGGCAGAATAGATTCCAGCCTAAATTCTACGTGGGCTCTGCAAGGCCGGTTTCATTACATTTAACAAGGTTCTGGGAAAGCATGAAACTGCTATTTTCCACACACAGGAACTAGAATTTTTGAGGCTTCTCTGGGCATTGCTGTAATACAGAATGTTGAAATGGGAGGACAGAGAAAGCTTTCAAAAACGCAGCTCCATAGAGTATCAGACGGTGTGCCATCCACTGTAGGCTTCAGCAGGCATGGCAGCAGCTGGGCAGAGAGACAGGCAGAAATGGTGGTATTTT
The DNA here is from genome assembly GCA_028565055.1 of Phoeniculus purpureus. Lineage (NCBI taxonomy): Eukaryota > Metazoa > Chordata > Aves > Bucerotiformes > Phoeniculidae > Phoeniculus > Phoeniculus purpureus. Next base: position 8,517,915 of record JAOXOE010000698.1, read on the forward strand.
ACTTTACTCAAGATAAACAGAGGTGAGATGTCACAACGTAGGTTCACACATCTGAATTTTACTTGAACTATCAATGATCAAAGAGGTTAAGACCATTTTGTTTGCCAACATACTACTCCAGTAAAAGAGGGAGGTGTTAGGGAGGTATTACCTCAGCCTTCAAATTAGTGTTGGCATCCTTACCTGTCTCTCCCTCACTAGCATCAGGCAGCATTAGGTCTGTATCATCAGTGTGTTCAGCACACAGTATTGCACGGTGAGATTGAGAGCATTTGGCGACCACTGGGCAGAAAAAGAGACTTAGCTTATTTGGTAGGCATTTATATCTGGATAGACAAGAGCCTGTTAGTGCTCTATTCCTTCTGAGAGTAGTGAGTACATAGCACCGAAACTTTCCATGGGGAATGGAAAGCCTTGTTACTTAAAATCTAGAGAGTTCCTATGAACTATGTGACACGTGGATAAGAAGTGACTACTCACCTGCCCTGAGAACACTCAAGGGACACAGGCTTTAGCAACAATTCTCCTCTCCTCCAGTCTGGCTACCAATGCAGAGCTAAGGTGGGCTACTACTTCAGTAAATGCGCTTGCAGTGCTAGTGTAACAGTGGCTAATGCAGACTGACTCTTGGTTGAGGACTTGTGCCATCAGCAGTCTTATCTAGCCACCCACAAGTAAATACTACTATTTGCTGTCATTTCTGGAAGTACTGAAGAATTTTGCCGAGTTGTAAGTGTTGGGCATAGAGAGGCTGCAGAATTTGAGAAGCTGTTGAAAGGACACACAGACACAGCACACACCATCCCCATGTACACACTGATGTCCATGAGAGACCTGAGGTGCTCTTGTAGCTCTGGTGTGTTTTGGAGACTGAGGCATGACAGAGCAAAAATGGGTGCGATATGCAACACACAGTGAATTTGACTGTTTGGGGCTTTTCCTTTTCGTGCTGATCCAGTTAAGTCACTGCTGGCTGACTGGATTTTAGAAGCAACCACAAGAAAGTCTTTATTAGAAATGCACAGACAGACAAGAATTGAAGAAGGGAGATGTTTCTGTAGAGAGGAATGCATAGAAGGAAAGGTTTTCTAATTAGGTGCGAAGACTATTAGTGCTATTTGTCCTCTCTAAGAATCTGTGGAAAAATGAATAAATTATTCTTTACAGCTCCTTTCATTTTTCTGTGCAGCTGCAGGAAAGGGTTGTATAATTTATGTGTGTTCTTGATCTAAAATGCGTGGTCTGGTGACTAGACATGGTAAGAGGGTAAACATTCCTCTTACTCAGCAGAATTTCAAAGCTTCTGACGTGTCCTTTCAAAAAGAAAAACAAAAGACTTTGTCCAGAAAGTAAAAGCTTAATGAAATTAAGCTCTTACTTGGATGAAATGATGAGATTATTTCATTTAATAGATGAAATTTTATCTATTTGTTTATTTCTGCATAATATTCCATTAGGCATTGTGACAATATGAACACAGCTTGTGGAACAGCTCAAAAGTTAAAATGTTAATTTTTGTTTTCTACAGTGGCTTCCACTTGAATCACACTTTGGGGTCATTAATAGCTCTTCTTTGTCAATCAACCTTGTAAGATAGGCCAGATAACTAATTGCCCTACTGTGCAAGTACCGTAAGAGGAAACATGGAATTGAGTTTGTTGGCTGCATGTCACCACAGGCCAGTTTGTTTTGAAGATCTGCTCCAGTGAGTCTCGCCTAAGGAGGACGATGACTAGGACAGACCTTTAAAGCAATGCAATATCTGCTCAGTTTGATCTATCAGGTCTAGTGAAGAAGTGGCCAGTCATAAGTAATGATTCAGTGTGTCGTAAGATCCCAGTTATGACCAATGAGATCATGTGTTGAAAACTGTCCTTTTCTAAAGCAATTTTGCTTTCCCATTAGACAGGAACTGACAGCTGTTAAGAAACTATGTCAAGCAAGTTATAGAATCCAACATATTTTGAAACCTAGACCATAATAACATAATTTTGGATACGGTGATAGAAAAAAATTCAATTGTTTAAAATTTGCAGTATCCATTTTAAAAAAGCAAACATGCCCTTTTTTGCATAGCCAAGGTAGTGATGTATGCAAATGTACTTAGGAAAGCTCATCTTCATTTTGGCTAGCCAGAATATGTGTGGTGTATTCCCAAAACACTTCTGCTGCCAGTGCTTTGACATGCCTGGCATCGGACAGAGTTTCTCGATCATTTCAGAAGACTTCAGCAAGGAACCAAGGAGAAGGCACATTTTAGCTCACCTGCTGTTATTTTCTTATCATAGACTAGCTAAGGTTGGAAGGGATCTTAGAGATTATCTAGTCCAACCTCCCTGCCATGGGCAGGGATGCCTCTCAACTAGACTTGGTTGCTCAAGGTGCCATCCAACCTGGCTTTGAACATCTCCAGGGAGGGGGCTGTCACAGCCTCTCCAGGCAATCTAGTCCAGAGTTTCTCCATCCTTGTACTGAAGAAGTTCTTCCTAAGATCTAGTTTAAACTTACTCTCCTTCAGTTTAAAACCGTTTCCCCTTGTCTTATAGCTAGATCCCTTTGTGAATAGTCCCTCTCAAGCTTTTCTAGTATTGGAATACCTTCAGATATTGGAAGGCAGCTAAAAGATTCCCCAGAGTCCTTTCCAGGCTGAACAACACCAGCTCCCTCACAGCAAAGGTGCTCCAGCCATCAGATCAACTTTGTGGCCCTCCTCTGGACTCACTCCAACAGTTATACGTTTGGGACACCAGAAGCAGACAAAGTGTCTGAGGTGGGATCTCTAAAGAGCAGAGTAAAGGGAAAGGATCACCTCTCCTGCTCTGCTGGCCACATTTCACTTGATGCATCCTAGGATACAGTTGGCCTTCTGGGCTGCATGAGCACACTGCCAGCTGATGTTAACCTCCTTGACAATCAACACCCCCAAGTGTTTTTCTTGAGGGCTACTCTCAACCCACTTAGCATCCTGCTTGTGATTGTGCCTGGGACTGGCCAGACACAGGTGGAAGAACTTGCATTTGGATTTGTTGAACCACATGCAGTTCGCACTGGACCACTTCTCAAGTCTGTTAAGGTTCCTCTGCGTGGCCCCCATTTCCTCAAGTGATTCCACCATACCACACCACACAGCTTGGTGTCATCAGTAGACTTGCTAAGGGAGCACTCAATGCCACTGTCTGTGTCACTGACAAAGATGTTAAATAACACTGGACCCAGAATAGACCCCTGAGGAACACCACTTGTCACAGCTCTCCACTGCTGACCACAAGTCTTTGAGTGTGACCTTCTAACTAGTTCCTTATCTGCTGAGTGGTTTATCTGTCAAATCCATGACTCTCTATTTTGGAGACAAGGATATCACATGCGATAGTGTCAAATACCTTGCACAAGTCCAGGTAGGTGACGTCAGTTGCTCTTCTCTTGTCTGGCAGAGCTGTAACTATATCATAGAAGGCCATTAAATTGTAAACACAAGGGTTAGCTGAATATACTGTCCAGACACATACAAGGAACAGTGAATGGGTGGAAACAGAAAGCCCATACAATCCCACACAGTCTCTCTTTTGTGCTCTGGAACGGCAAGCCATGGATAGTAGTACACAACATGATGTAAAGAACACTCAAATACTTCTTATAAACAGTTTGAAGATAATACATTTGGTGCTCAGACTACACTGCAGAAGAATTAAGCTTTTTAAAAATTAATAATTAGTAAAAACGATGCTTTTAAAATCATTGTTAGCTGAACCAAAATGGAGACGATTTTATACAAATGTTGTGGGGCCAGTAGCGTGCTTGGCTGAGCACACAGACAGTAGGATTGGATTAGAATCAGCTTTTTCAAGAATACCTTGTGTATGAGTCCTGTTAGGCAAATGCAACAAAACTGTGGAGGAGCAGAGATGTATCATCAGATAACAGAATCACAGAATATCAGTGATTGGAAAGGACCTCGAAAGATCATCTAGTCCAATCCCCCTGCCACAGCAGGATCACCTAGATCAAGTTGCACAGGAACATATCCAGGCGGGTTTTAAATGTCTCCAGAGGAGATTCCACAACCCCCTAGGCAGCCCATTGCAGAGCTTTGCCACCCTCACTGTGAAGAAGTTCCTTCTCTTATTGATGTGGAATCTCTCATGTTCCAGCTTACACCCACTGCCCCTTGTCCTATCATTAGATATTGTGTGCATATGAGAAAAAACTTGAAAAAGTGATGATATACTTGAATGCAGCACCCTGCAGCAGCCCTGGGGGGGGTGAGTTTTCAAAACATAGGGAGCCCTTAGCTTACTCATATCTCCTAATTTGCAAGCTTGTCCGGGCTGGTCTGTGTGAGGGTTCAGAACGCACAGTGGGTCACCCTCCCAGGCTCATCACAACCATGACTGGGGAAAGCCATCGCTTTCCAAATACCAAATGCAGGAAACAGCTATTAGCATTTCCATGCATGTTTTACTTTAAGTAGTTGCTGGTTGCTCATCCTGTAGCTGACAATTACCTACATACCTAGATGCATACACTAGTTATGTGCTTGCATGTATTTATTTCAAAATAGCTCTGCATCTATAAGACAGAGACACAAAAGCTCTCCGATGGCTGCTCCTGAAGGGGTAATAACACAGAAATATTTAAGATGATTCAACGGTGGACGGCTCGGCAGATGTCTCCAGCATGGTGCAAGACATTAACATCTGCTGACTCATCATCGGAGTTAATTCCTGCCTGGCTCATGTTCCCGTCATCTCAGCAGCAATTTAGTACTTGGTAAATTTTCTCTCATCAGGAGTAAATGTTATCACAGACTTGTGATTATGTGCTATTTGAAACTGGTAGAGCTAAAGCCATGTGTGATAATAAAAGGTAATTGTTTACCTTTGAAGTTGATATCTATGGCCTTTGCTGCACTCTGCAGGAAATTGGGCCGGTCCGTAACCATTTAGGCAGCCAGGCTGTGTCTGACACCCCTCACCAGGGTGTGAAAATGAGGTGGGTGCACATGCAGAAGTTGAAAAAACCTAGTGGCACATTTATAGACTTGTTTTCCTCTACTGAGTGAAGCTGAGCACAATAAAAAGATTCAATAAGGAAAAAGTTCTTCTATTTAATGTAATGACAGTGCTGGCTAGTGTGGAGTAATCACATCTTCTGCGGGTGGAAGGATGAGTGATGCAAAACCATCTACACACCCATAAGCATTCCTCAGCGCAGGGGCAAGTTTTACGTCATGGTGGAAGGCACAAGAGTGGGTCAATGTGGGGTGCCTGGTGGGCTCGAGCCCAGCCCTAAGCCAGCAGAACTGCCATCTTCATGAGGTCCTGACACACTTGGGCTGCAAGGAGCACCCAAACTTCTGAGGCTGCAGTTCCCTGAAAGTACAGCCATTGTGGTCTGGAACACAGCACAGAGGTCATCACCTACTCGTCTGGGATAGCATCCCCACAGCAGATGCATGCCAGCTGATCCACACCTTGCAGGAACCAGCATTTTGGGTACTCCAAGGGTGAATTTCTTCTTCAGCAGGCAGAAGCTAAGGTACAACTTCACACCAACCTTAGGAAGCAGAGCCTTCAGAGCCCAGACCTGGCTCTCCAGTGACTGGCCTGGGCACATGCAACAGTGAGTTCCAGTTACCATGAATTCCCTGAAACAGGAAAAGGCACAAAACACAAAGAGCAGTTGAAGTGATATGGTGTTTGTAACATATCCTAGAATCACAGAACACGTTAGGGGTTGGAAGGGACACGAAAAGATCATCTAGTCCAATCCCCCCACCACAGCAGGATCACCTAGATCAAGTCACACAGGAACATATCCAGGTGGGTTTTAAAGGTCTTCAGAGAATGAGACTCCACAACCCACCTAGGTAGCTCATTCCAGTGCTCTGTCACCCTCACTGTGAAGAAGTTCCTTCTCATATTGATGTGGAACGTCTGTGTTCCAGCTGACACTCATTGCCCCTTGTCCTATCATTAGATGACACTGAGCAGAGCCTGGCTCCCTCCTCCTGACACCCACCCTTCACATATTTATCAACTTTAATGAGGTCACCGCTCAGTCTCCTTTTCTCCAAGCTAAAGAGATCCAGCTCGCTCAGCCTGTCCTCATCAGGGTGATGTTCCTCTCTGTCATTTTCATGGCTCCATGCTGGACTCTCTCCAGCAGCTCTGTGTCCTTCTTGAACTGAGGGGCCTAGAACTGGACACAATATTCCCAATGTGGTCTCAACCAGGGCAGAGTAGAGGGGAAGGAGAACATCTCTCAGTCTGCTAACCACCCCCCTCCTTATGACCCACCCCAGGATGCCATTGGCCTTCTTGGCCACACGGGCACATTGCTGGCTCATGGCCGTCCTGCTGTCTACCAGGACTCTGAGGTCTCTTTCTCCTACGCTGCTCTCCAACAGGTCAGTCCCCAACCTGTACTAGTACCTGAGGTTGTTATTGCCCAGATGCAACACTCTGCACTTGCCCTTGTTATCATTCATTTAGCTTTCACAACTCATTTGCAGCAGATTATAACTTACTCCTACAGAAATGGGCAGGGAGATGAGAGGTCTCCACATTTTTTGCCTGCTTATTCTGCCTTATCCTCCCAAACAATCTGCACTGGAATTTATAAATAAGGACATATGCACATTTGGAGCACATTCAGATCAATTATCCCACATCTTTTGTTTTTGGAGCTGGGAAGAAGGTATATTGCCTCAATGCTAATGCCTATGGATCTTTAATATTAATGTGATGCTCAAGAGATAATTACTTCTCAGGAACCAGAATGCATCTGGCCAAAAGGGTTGAAGGCATCCAAAATTCAGCTGATTTCAGTGCAGCTAATTCTGCTTGAGGTTTTTTCCTTCCCTGCTGGACATACTGCCAGATGTAATAGAAATAAGCCCCGCTGAAACTCACTGAGGATACGTATCATATTCTGATTGGTAACAGATTTGCAGATTACTGAAGGGGAGAGGAAAATTCACCAAAAAGCAGAAGTCAAGTTCAAATACCAGGCATAAACTCCCATCAAATAAAAGCTTTCCCGAGGAGGATCCTCCACGCACCTCCTGCCATGCTGCAGGATCCCAGAAGGAAGCAAGAGGAAATTGTTTACTGCAACCCTGCCCACAGCTGAATGAAAGAAAACGCTGGCACTAATGGGACTTCTGGAAAAAGAAGGAAAGATTAGGTTTGGATTGAACTAAAACCTAGGAGTGGCTGACCTGGGCAGTTTGCTCTGTGGGTAACCTACAGGGAACAGCAAGGTTCAAAGCCAGGGTGACTACAAGCTGCCTCTATTACTTTACAGAGGGAAAAGCATCTTGCTCTCTTGTATCTGGGCACAGGAAGGGGATAGTTCTCATGTGCCCGCCCTGCAAAACAACGCAGAGCACAGCTGCCACAGCGATGGCCAGTTAATTCCTGCAGCCTGGTGAATGGCTCCTCACCACGGGACTGCCTTCCAGAAATCTGCCCAAAACCTGGCTGGGACGTAAGGAAAGGAGCTCCCGGGCAGCCCAGCTCTGCTCTGGCTCCTCCATCCTGGCTGCAGATGAGTCACGGATGGAGAAGGAAAGGAAATAAATGCAAACACATGGCTGTCACGGAGAAACAAACACAAGGCTGGAACTGGTGTAGGTGTGCAGCACAGTGTTGCTCCTGTGTGGACGGGCACCTCTCAGCACACTGCTCTGCGCAGCATCTGCCATGGCACAGGGACTTAGGAACATTTCCTGACTTGCTAAAGCTGTTTGCCGAGGTCAGGCTAAATACCTCTGTTCTTCATAGCTGGGTTTTAAATATTTCATTGACATGGTTCTGTTTGACATGACAAAGGCTGAAACAGTGAAAAAGGGGCAGCAGAGTAAAGGAAAAAGACATCAACCCTGGGTACAACAGGTGTGGAGGGAGGTAACAGGAAAAATCTACCTGGAATGAACACAGCTGTCTACTTCAGGTATTAAATGCAAATACACACTCGAACGTATAGGTTACAAATTCAAATCTGGAAACACAATAAACTTATCCCACACCACTCTTATCTCACTTCCTCATACAAGGACTGTTTAACTGTTTTTCAAGTGCACGATCACATTCTCACCTTTTCATAGCACTTCCCTGCAAAGGTGGTAGTTGAGAGGTTAACTGTGATGTAGCAGACCCTTGCTGCAGGACCACCATTTCATTAGCGTTGGAATAAGAGGCTTTCTGCTGGGCCTGGTCTCCCTTGTCCTCGAGAAGTGCCCCTGCACTTGCTTCTGTGGAGCTTTTTGCCCTGACACGAGTGTAAGCACCTGATAAACCCACGAAGCACCACAGAACATGCCCATAAGTTTTACTTTGGAGGTCTGATGGCATCTTTCCCAAGGAATTAAAGGGGAAAGGCAACCGTATTTTCAGCAAAAGCTCTCAAAATTTGATGAGACAAAGGACAAAACGAGTTTACTCTCCTGGCAGACTTGGCGTACTCCTCTGCCCAGGAAGATGTGACTTTTTACAAACTGCACAGCTTCCTAAAACGGTACCGACGCTCCCTAGGATGCTGTAACGGTTTTGCCCTAAGCACGGTTAACGTAATGATTTTTACCAGACTCCCCTACCAATGCAGTCTGGACCTCGTTATGTGTTCTTGGGCCTTACTCTGTTTACCATCTGGGAAAACCTTTCCGTAAACAACGAAGATGCTCTGCTCTAATAACACAACGTGTCTCCACAGCCTCGTAATGAAAATACTCATAAATGAAAGATAATCCCAGAACAGAAGCGTGACTTTACAAAAGCCCAAGTGGTAAGTATTTCAACCTATTAACATTAGCACTTTACGGCTGAGAGAAGTACCACAGGATCACGGTATATTAGGGATTGGAAGGAACCTCGAAAGACCGTCTAGTCCAACCCCTCTGCAAGAGCAGGACCACTTAGACCAAGTCGCACAGGAACATATCCAGGTGGGTTTTAAATGTCTCCAGAGAAGGAGACGCCAAGTCCCACAGTTATTCCCACAAACACCTTTCACACGTGTAATACAGATCTCAGCATCTTACCTTACGATGAACACACACATAGGTTTCAGGTACGTAAGAGAACAGCCAGCCACAGTGCGCTTTGTTAGCGGGAGACAAGATGCTCTGCTCAGCTTTTGCGTAACGATTCGGCCATGATTTTAAGTACTCAATTTTGTTTGCACGGCTCCTTAAAATTCCCTGCAATATAATTATCCTGATGGGAACGCAGAAAGATAATTGCTTTCAGAGAAAAGTTTCTTTTGTTTCACATTCATCTGGCTTCCATAAATAGAACGAGAGACCTTGAGCAGCAGCAATATGCATCCGCGTGTCTCCAGCTATTTATTTACAAAGCTAGGCCTTGGCAAAATGTAATTTGTTCAATAAAATTAAAAAGGATGCACAATAATTCACTTAGACAAAAAGGCTCGAACAGGAACGTCACCGGGAGCGCGCCTCATCACTGGAAGTGATCAGCTGATTCTTGAAGAACTGGCAGGTGCTCCCCTTTTGGAAAGCAGCGGTGAGGTAGTACTTAGGAGAGGGGAAAAAAAGTGAGCAAGGAATCGAAGCAATTCTTTATTCAGGCAATAATTATACAAATTAGATCCATGAAAGCCAGAGAATGACTGTGCCTTGAACCCTGTCTGTGTGCAGAGAACAATGGAGAAATTAATAATTAAATCTATTACATATGCTCATAACTCAGCACAAAAGATACTTCGCCAGCTCAAACAATCCTGCATTTTCATTTGAATAAAGCTTTCACACATTTTTCTCATTATAAATGTATTATATTTTAAATTTAACAGCTTATTTTGTTGCCTTTATGTCTTGAATTAATAAGGCCACACTTTAATGCACTAACGTTGAATAGCGTTAGCCTGCTTTGTAGTCATTACTTGAGGGGGAAAAAAAATAAATCCTTCGTTTCCCGGTGGTGAAATCAATTTGCCCACAACTTCCTGTCTCTCATAACTTCTGCTAGCAGAGCTTGAAACTTTGGGCTGCTTTGCTTACCGAAAGCCTTGTTTATACTTTAGCTGAGGACAGGGCAGGATCTGAAGGTAACTATTCTGTTCAGTTTGCACAAACAGTTCAAGAACAGACCCAAGTCTTTGCGGCCAGTTTAAGCCATTAGCAGGCCAGATATGCTGACCTAATGCTACTTCCGCTGGAAGAAATTAGTTAGCCTCAGAAACACAGATGCCTCAGTGAGTTATTTTCCTGTGGCTGGGCAGGGGGATGCAGAAACCTGTGGGGCTGACTGGAGGCCTTGGAGATCAGGGGGTGGAGGACCCTTCCCATCTGGGAATAGGAACTGGCTGCAGCATCTAAATGCTGAGAGTGGACAGAAATGGAGATGGGGGAGAAAAACCGCAGAGAGACTTCAGATATAAAAAATTACGGAGCTCCTCCCAAGTCCTGCTTCCTAGTGGGAAGCTGACTGCGGGCCCTCACAGCCTGCAGCCCACGCAGGCCCTCCGAAGGCTGCCAAGTCAAATAACTCTAATTGCATTACAGATTACAAGCAGAATTCGCTGTTCTTTTCAAATAAACCAAAGACTTTCCATTTCCATTTTGTTTGGGGAATGCAAGTGGTGTGTGTACTCCTGCCACAGGCCGGGATACGGCATCAGGAAACGGGTGGCAATTGCTCAGAGACCAAAAGCAGAGCTGCAAACTGCAGAGGAACCCGAGAGGGCAATGCGGGCGCACGCTAGAGGCTGGCTGTCACAGAACCACAGAACGTTAGGGACTGGAAGGGACCTTGAAAGATCATCTAGTCCAATCCCCCCATGCCACAGCAGGATCACCTAGATCCAGTCGCACAGGAACATATCCAGGTGGGTTTTAAATGTCTCCGGAGAAGGAGACTCCACAACCTCCCCGGGCAGCCCGTTCCAGTGCTACCACAAGCCTTGGTGGAGGCTGGCAGCCCTTCACACCCCTTGGACAGTGCTGCCTCAGATGAGGGTAGCTGGACACCAGTGAGGCATATGGAGCAGGAATGCTGCTGTAGCTCACCCATGGTAAGTGCCCACAAACCTCCCACTCCCTGATGTGCACTCCCCAGTTTACCATGGGAGGCACCACTGCGATCAATCTGTGTGGCACAGCCCTCACCCACCCCTTAAAAGCAGTGCTGAGACTGTGAGCAGGGGAAACACCTCATCTCCAGGGGCATTGCCACAGCAGTGGTACATCCTGCGGCTGCACACAGCAGGGTGATTTGCACCTCTTAGAATCACAACATTCTCACCGATTCCCCAACCCCTTCTGGATAAAATTTTAGGTGGTTTAAAAACGTCAGTAGGGAAGACAGCTGCCCATATTTCACTTAAACATTTTATGCCATCCCATTATTTCCTAGGACATCTGTAATGCAGAAATGGATGGGCCTTGTCTCTTTTCGCTTAGTTACACGTCTCACATTCAGAATCTCCAACACTACCCACTCTTGAAGTACTTTGCAATTATTAGGATTACCTGGCAGCTCCAAGGAGAAACTAATTCCTGGAGCGAGCAGACATTCTGACAAACCCTCCCATCATTCATTTAATATGGAAGAAGTCTAGTCCTCTCGAATCCCTCTTCAGGACTGCTACTCTCACTCCATCAGCTGCACCATAACACACATTTCACACTCCCTCTCGTCGGCGTTCCAGCCGAACAGAGACGTTACCCTGTCAGGCTTATTTAAGCAGAAGGGTTATCACTGCTCCTTCGTACGATACTATACAGCTCAAAGGTGCAATGAGAAGCCCAGAAAAATGCCCCCGAAAAGGGTTTGGGAAAACAAACAGCATCAACGTGCTTCTTTAAGCACCGTCATGACAAATTTCCAGGCGGCCGGGGAGATAAAATGCAGCACTTTAAATACCTAAACTAATCAATAGAGAGAGCCGAGCGTGCAATCCATTCTCTGAGGAGGACAACCTTTTAAGGTTAATTCTTCATTCACGTCAATACCATGCAGGGGTCATCGTGGAACTTAAATCGGCCCCTTCATTACATTAGAATAATTAGGCTCGATTTAGCACTAAAATTAGCCACGTCACTTAAAATACGGAACGAAAGAAACCACGGCTGCGCTTATCCCACGGCGAGCTGCCGCCCGCTCGCCCCTCGCTGCAGCACCAGCACCCACGGGCGGGGCGGGATGAGGGGCTGGCGGGGACGGCGCAGCGCCGGTTCGTGAGCGCCACCTAGTGTCGCTCGGGCGGCACCGCAGCGGCACCATCGACCCATAGGCGGGGGCTTTCCCTGCCCGCAGTGCGCTGGGCAGAGCGAGCCTGGCAAAGACCCAGCTTAGCAGCCAAGGGTTTGTCCGTCCCCCCCTCAGGTTAAAGACCTTTAGCAATAGTTACGAGTGATGAAAGCAGAAATGATCCTTCCGATCTCCAGACACGTCACTGCAACTGTGAAACTGCTACCACCTAAATAAGGGGAGTGGGGCAGGTGGGCAACCTGCAAACAAACTCAGGTGCCATCAGCACCCCAAGTGCCGGCAGCCTCTTCTCCCTCCTCACACCCTGCCTAGACCCCGTCTTGTCAGCCCGGCATGGGTGGAGGTCCTGTTACCACCCCCAGCACTTGGGCAGCCTCACGTAGAGCCCTGTTTGCAAAGTAGCATCTTGGCAGAGTGGGGGAGCACAGGGCTCCCAGGATGTGCTTAAATGTCGTGTAAATATGGAGCTTAGAGACACGGTTTAGTGTCTCTTGGTACAATTAGGTTAATGGTTGGACTCTATTACCTTGAAGGTGTTTTCCAACCTAAACAATTCTGTGGTCCTGTGACTTCAGTTACTTGTCGGCCAGATCACACTCTGTTAGTGCTGATCAAAGTAATTCCTGTATGCTCTTGTGGAGGCCACTGGTTCTTCCCATGTCTCCATTTCCCCCCTCTCCACTTCTGTTTGTAAAACAGAGCTTAGTATCTTTTTCAACTGTATAATAGCACTTTAAGAGCCAGTGCTGTCTCCACTACCCTCATCTTCTAATATCCCTCTTTTTCCAACATATGATGTAATTTCTGTCGTCTGATGATCAACTGCTACTCCACCGCCCTTCAAATACTGCTGAAAGAAAAACCCAAAACGTCTGTGATTAAACAAAGAAGCTTTCTGCAAACACCGGGTAGTACTGGCATCACCATCTGCCGAGGGACAGCACCTGAATCGAGACAAATACAAACCACCCCCGGAGTCCTGGGACAGCAGAGCTCTCACAGCCGCCAGCCTGACACACCGTTGGTATTTGTGCATGTTCAGCTTTACAAGAAGGAAATGATTAGCAGCACTTCTGGTCTAAGGAAAGGAGATAGCACGAGTTCCAAGTGGCTTTCTGTGGCCACACAGGAAATCTGCAGCAAAATGGAGACTATGGCCAGAGACGGGTGACTGTGGCTCATGCCGGGAGCAACAAGGGGCCACCTCTTCACCAGCAGCAGAAGGTCACACGCTTCTGAGACACCAGTACAGAGCAAGAGTAATGCCTCTCCTCAGCACAACCTATCAGCACTTCAGTGGTGATGGACCAAAAGGTGAGTTAAATCCTTCTGCACTGCATTGCTTTGCTTTTGACTTTGCCAAAAGCAGAGCACTAATTTCCTCTGGGGTATGGAACTTTCAAAAGAAAATACGTTACTGTATCTACTTATCAGTAAACCCACAGAACAGGTCTTTTGCTGTTCAAGAAAGTCACTGGCAACACAAAATCACACAACATTAGGGATTGGAAGGGACCTCAAAAGACCATCTAGTCCAATCCCCCTGGCAGCAGCCAGCAGCAGTTCCAGGCAGGAACTGATCTCACTGATTTGCTGAAGCTAAGTGTTCTGGCACAGATCCCTGACTGAGAAGATCAGGAAGTCAGAGCAAACACAGGAGATAGGCAACATCTCCAACAAGGAGGCCGAAGGAGGCGGTAGGGCTGTGGGACACTGCTGGGCTGGCAGGGAAGGGATTGCTTGGCAGTGGGGGCAATGGCAGAATGCTGCTGGTGAGCACCATAGATGTTACGTGCCCTGGACACTCATAAAAAATGAAAAACCTTCTTTTGAAGGAGCAGACTATGAGCTATAAAAGCATCTGGGTTCAAATAAAGTTTTATGAGAGTTGGAGTGCACTCAGCTGGTTAACAGTAGTGGCAGGCCACCACCTGATGCACTGCCCGGGCAAAGGTGTCTCATGGTGGTGTATAATCAGGATATGCTCTAAGTTTCATGAGAGGGATACCACTGTCAACAGGTGATTGAATAACTTTTTACATAAGGAGCAAATGACAGACCGTGCCAGGGATCAGGCAGGGAGAAGCCAAAGATGCCCATTTACCTTGACATGTTTCTTCCACACAAGTCAAACTAATTGCACGTCAAAAGGAACTCCTGATAAAGATCAGGATAAGACAGGGCTCTTCCTGTCTTCTCCAGCAGCCCTTGCTCCAGCAGAGCGTGCAGAGGAGGAAGAAAATACATGTTTGAAGGTCAGGTAATGGCCTAATTAAAGCAGAATTCCAATTCCAGCAAAGCAGCCCTACCCTTTTAAAGCACAGCGCTGGGTCAGGCTGTCAGTTGTGGTTTAGTGCACTGCTGCTGTTAGCACAACCCTAGTCGCAGGCTCTTTGGCTTAACGTGGTTCATTTGACATGTGGGTTTCTAAATAATTGCAGCGAGTGCAAAGAGACACGTGTTAATTTTAAAGTAGTTATCGCCCAGCAAAGGACACCAACCCCCAGCCCCTCTGGAGATGGGGAGAGCTTGCAGGGGGCACGAGAGCAGGTCTTCCCATCAAAAAGTAAGCTGCACAATGGCTGATCAGGGACAGGGAGAACAGTGCAGTGGCCTTTAAATCTCTGCTTGCTCAGAGCCCCCAAGGACTGCAGTGATCCCCTGGGTGTGAAAAGCCCCAAGGGCATGCTGTGGTTTGAATTTAGTGGGTTTCTTGACCTAAAGGAATGAGGAGTTACTATCACAATCAGTGATTAAGTGGCTTGGAATTCCAAGCTCTCTCTTATTTTCAGCTTGGCCAACAGGTAACTGCAAACTGGTACAACTGGTTTTGAGCTTCCTGCTTCCTGTCCCCTGCCTCTGGTGGGGAGTGAGTCTCTCCTCATCTGGTCTTTGTTCACAGAGGAGCACGTGTCACTGGGCTGAGCACGGCAGCCCTCTTGCCCATGGAACGTGGTGAATGTCCTCTCAGATC
The DNA here is from genome assembly GCA_028565055.1 of Phoeniculus purpureus. Lineage (NCBI taxonomy): Eukaryota > Metazoa > Chordata > Aves > Bucerotiformes > Phoeniculidae > Phoeniculus > Phoeniculus purpureus. Next base: position 8,533,122 of record JAOXOE010000698.1, read on the forward strand.
TGATGAACTAAATCAACTGATGACTGGGCATCACTCTCTAAACCAGACGTGATGCTATGGTGCACAACCTGCACAGGCACACACCTGTGGCACAGCCTCATCAAGGGCACAGGTGCTCTTAGGTATGTGTTTAGCTGAACATAAGCCTTGATGTAAAGCAAAAAATGAAAGGTTATTTTTGCATGATCTCAGTCCAACGCCCTTGTACTTTCACTTGGTATGACTAGTCCATGCTCAGGCAGAGGTTTTCAAAATTTATCAAAAATAACCTGTCTTTAGCTTCTTAAACATCAGTAGAGTCTGTGCAAGAGGGTACACAAGTGGGAAGGTTCTGTATAATCCCATGTTTTCTGTTTCCCCAACTCTTCCCACCAGCTGCATATTTCACCACAAGGCTATCTGAAGCAGGACTCTGAAACACACATTCCCAATGGCTACTTATGTCTAAAAGGATCTAGTCACCTTCTCTGATCTTTTTCTCCTTGGTTTTTGAAGTGGTTAGTGCAGCAGTCAAACAAAGAAGGTAGTAATGGCATTTCTTTGATCACACAAAACCTCAGAAGCAACAATCAGACTTAGAGGGAGCGAAGCAGGCAAAACTGCTGCACTTTAAACACCTAATGCCGCCAGCACAGGTTGCTGTTCCTGTTCTGACCCTTCTCAAAATGAGTCGAAGGAGTCAGTTCGAACTTTCAGAAAGTTGCTGTTTGTTGCTTTATTTTTCATTTCAGGGGCTATGATTCATTTTGAAGTCTTAGAGAACAACATCTTGTACCTTGATATGGCTTCATTCAACAACAGCAGGTTTGAGGGATTCATAACTCATGACTAGCACTGCAAATACAGCACTCCCCAGGCTCCCACAAGTGTAGCTTGACCCTTCCTGGTGCCTGAAAGATGACAGGCAAATACAAAAATTAAATTCTGTATTAAGTCATAAACTATTATATTAAAATGCTAGAGGTTATTACCCATTAGCTGGGAGCATCAGTCATGCCAAGGAAAAGAGTTATATAAGAAGATCAGCCCTTTGCCAGGCTCAGGTGGTCTCTGCCCAATTCCTGGCTCCTCCACACTATTCTCACACAGCTGCAGGCAAATCACCTGTACCAGCCTCCCTGCTATATTTGCAGGCACCAAGCTCCTGCCCTAAGAGTGCAATGAAAAGCCCAGTCTTGCTGTTATCTTGGCACAAATCAGTATCTTGCACATCAGGTCAAGGCCTTGTTCCTCAAAACCGTTGCTGTTTGCCATACCTGACAGCTGGCAGCAGCACAGTTGCTGCTGTCCCCTCGCCTGCATGAGGCATCCCTGCTGAAGAGCCAGCAAGCCCGCGCTGTAGCTGGGTGAGGAGTGAGCCTACACATAGGCAGCAGGAAGGATCAGAAGATGCCATTTCTCAGGACAGATAAATCCCACTCCTGTGTCAGTGCCTTACCTCTGATACAAGAGAGCAGTACCAGGTTTTCTAGCAGAGACAATGTGAAGGGTAACAGCACTCTACTCAATCCGATCTGGTAGTAACCAGACTCTATGGCAGCCACATGACAACACTGCTTACCAACACCGGCTTCCTTCTGATCTGCAGCAGGTTTATGTGCCAATAAAAACGTGTGTGCAGTAACAACACAGTTCTTACTATAGCAAGCTAGTTACAAAACCCGAACATCTATACTGCTCCCAAACAGGAAAAGAGAGTCCTTACCTCATGGAGAGACTTTTCTCCACTGGGCAGATGGTGACGACAAGCAGATGCCCATATGGCTGCAAAGATGGGAACTGCAAGATGCAGGAGCTCACTGTCCGTCTCCATTAGTTGTCTTTGCTTCATACATGCAGGGTGAAGCATCTGTCTCTGACGGTAACTGTGAGGAAGGTACTTAAAATGTCTGTTAAGCTTTATATCAACTAACAGACTGGACAATATTCATTCCTAAAACCGGACACCGATATTCCACAACTAACCTCCCTCCTACCTTTCAAGAGGCAAGTCTTTGTCCATCAGCCACTTCTGTCCACCATCTGCATATTTTTCACCAAAGCTTGAGATGCAAACAAAATGTTACTGATCAATCTTATTTAAGGACAGCTGATGTATCAAGAGCTGAAGCCTAAAAATCAGTCTGCGGAACTCTAAGCAACACCCCTAATCTGAAGGGACACTGAGAAAGCAGAAACCCATCAGGTTTTGACATTATGTAGGTGGGGTTTTGCAACAGCTTTAGGCAGGTGAACAATTTGGCTTTGGTTTTCATTTGTGTTGCTTGAACACTATTTACCAAAATATTTTTTAAGATTTTGTTGCTGGCCTGCTCAGTGTCATCTAATGATAGGACAAGGGGCAACGGGTGTCAGCTGGAACACAGGAGGTCCCACATCAATGAGAAGGAACTTCTTCACAGTGTGGGTGACAGAGCACTGGCAGGGGTTGCACCCAAGGGGGTTGTGGAGTCTCCTTCTCTGGAGACATTTAAAACCCACCCGGACATGTCCCTGTGCAACTTGGTCTAGATGATCCTACTCTGGCAGGGGGATTGGACTAGATAATCTTTCAAGGTCCCTACTGATCCTTAATGTTCTCTGATTCTGTGATTTATTCCTTGAGGGTTTGCCCTGCCCTCACCTGATTTGGCTGAACAGCAGTATGGGGGGTTTTTTATTTCTATGGAAAGAGGAAACCACCCCAGGAAAAAATCTGCTGTCAGCAGAAGCAGCATTTTGTCTTCAAACAGACACAAGGCTCCCAAATGATTAATGTTCCCAACCCAAGTCACATTTTTCTTCTAGATGTGATTATAGAAGAGAATACGAAGAGGAAAGTATTAAAAAAAAAAAATAACATTAGACACAGACTTTCACAACAAGGAACAACAGAAAAGCATCTTCTGGGTGGCATTAAAAGAATAAAGTCAACAATTACAAACTCAAATGCCAAACTGTTGATCAACATTAGTATCTTGGCAACAAACCAAGTTATTTGGCTATCCTAGATAGTTACCAGCGTGAGGAAAAAAAACCCCCAACAAATCAGATCGATATGAGATAAATACACATTATTATCTAATATTAGATAAAAATACATTAAGTTAAACACCCAAATTCAGGCTCCACATCTGAAATCCTGACAAGCAGTACTATTACATCACTTAGCTTGTATTGGTTTTAGCTATGGAGTATCAAGGGCTCCACGACATGTTAGCATTTCTTGGCTGTGATAGCCCAGCTCCCCATTTCCTAGTCTTCTGCAGTATCTTTGGATCCAGAAATTATGACTTTTAGGTATGAAACTTTATTTTAATTTGAATAAACAAGACGAGATTGGCACGGAGGAGCATCTATCAACACAGCTATAAAGAAAAGCACACTTTTGGATCTTGAACACATCTTTTTCATGCACATGAGAAAACCCAAATAATTTGTTTAAATCAAAAGCACATAAGCAGAATGATTAAAAAAATTGGAACCATCTCCATGTCTGTGATAAACCATGACATCAACGTTTCTACTTCCTCTCAGTCACAAGGCACATGATTGTCTTGGAAAATGCTGTTGTTAAACGAGCAGTAAGCTTTAACACCAGGATGTCTCATTGCAGAAAGCTCTTTTAAATGTGTCTCCTAGGGGCAAGAACTCAGTAAAGCTCAAACTGGATTGTTCAACAGGTGCTGGGAACCCATTTCAGATACACAAAGAAACTGGATTTTGAAAGTGGATTTGAGCATCTGCCCGGACATGCTTTGCTCCCTCTGACTGCTGACATGGTTTTCAAAACTTGGCTTCCAAACCTGTATTTGAATTACAAAGCCAAGATGATTTGCTTTCCATATATTAGTATGATCAAGTGATGAGAACGGGAACTATGACTAGAACTATTCACGTGTAAACACACGTGTACACACACACATATATATATATATGTGTGTAAAAAGACATTCCTGAATCGGTGAGGGGGTTTGGAACCAAAGTTACACATAAGCCACTGCAAAGCTTTAGCCAATAAAACATGCTGACTGCACGAGCAGTCATCTTGTCAGGCACTCGCGCTGCACAAAGATGTTTTAAAAAGTCCTAACCCACAAGTTAAATATCCTTGGGATATTTTTAAGGGACTGCCAGACACATCGGGTAAGTACATGCAAACTGTTGCAAGCACAGCTAATTCAGCACGATGTGCAAACACTACCTCCAGTATAAGGGACAGAGACCGCTGTTGCCACCGGACTCTCAAAGGTGACCCTGAGTAAACACCAAGTTTGATAAACTCCATAGTGGGCTGTGATCTCATGTCCTACAACAATACCTGCAAGATAAGACTTGTCCTTAGGAAGGCTTGTGAAAGAATGAAACCTATTATGCTATCTCACAGAGCCAGCTGAGAAAAGGGAGAGGCTGAACACATGTCATATGCGCACAAGTTTTTCCATATGCTTGGGGGAGGAAAAAAAGGGCACTGACAAGACTGTTTGCTGGAGTGGTGGGGGCACTGCGTTTTCCTGTTTTGCTCTGGTTTAAAGGAAAAATTACCCATTTGTCTGAAGAAAAAAAAACAACCCCAAACTTTGTTGAAAGTTTTGTGGAAAAACAAAGTTAACAGCAATTTTTGCTGCAAGTAATCCTCGCGTTTCCAGCCATTTCTCTGAAGAAGCCTTTAGTATTAACAAATGTCTGCTTGGAATCTGCCAGAACCACTGAACTCGTTCTGAAGGGACACCAAAAACAAGGGCAGAGTTTTTGCTCCATGCAATCTGAGCATAAGATGCTTTCTCCAGACTTCGTGGCTTTGCTTTCTATCAAGCAATTACTAACTATTTTATCTGCAAGAAGCAAGGGCGGCATATGCAGAGCAGACAAGCCTCCCAGTCATTGTCATCTGGTTTTCCAGATCTATAGCTGAGCTGTAAGTAGTACTGGAGCAAAGTGCTACAGTTATAAATAGGAGACATTTCGTTTATGGGTATATGGGCCTTGCTTATAATAGCAGCAGCCTTGATGGATGCAACTTTCAATTCATTAATTCAGTCAAGCAAAGGCATCGAAGACCCAAAGCAGATAATCAGGCCAAAGGTAGCCATCGTAGCTGTTAAGTAACGACTGCAATCTCATGTAGTGGTTTGTATGTCTGCCCGCACTTTCCTCTGTGCTCTGTCCATACTGCCTTCACAGACGGATACGCACCCTTTCTCGCCGTTATCGACCGCTTTCTGCAACGTTTGCCCACATATTCACTCATCATTACGCACTGCAGCGAGGCAGTCTTGACAGAGCCAGGCTGTAACTGCACAAGTCTCTCGCAGCGAAGCAGTTCTTTTTCCCTTGCCAATTCTCCGAGTCACGCAACATTTTTAAAGTTATTAAATTCTAAATAAAGGCGATTACGGATGCCAAATTCTATTCTGTGTTAAAAACGGCAATCAATATTTGTCAGGACAATAATATCTTTAGGGCCAGAAGACCATTATTCTCTAGACTGCTTTTCTTTTTTTGGTAAAGACTGTTCAGCCACTATTTTCCAGTAAGTGCAGCATCAAACCCAGAGTTCTGCTTGAGTGAAAGCACTTAGATTATCAGACCAAATTAGGTTTGCTTCTGTCTCAAAACAGAGCAGGTTTTTTCCTCATTAATACTGAATTAATATTTTAAAATACAAACTAAATATAAGCATTCCTATGAATATAAAAGCCACAGGTAAGTTAATATCAATAGCAGGGTGAAACAAAGCACATGTGTAGACAGTAAAGTAGGGAACCCTTTCTTAAAGCTTCTGAGGAACCTGAGACTTGAACTACAACCACAACTCCCCTGAATCACCATTTTAATCTATTCTGGCCAAGAGATTTTGGTTGTTTGTTTTCAATACAAAGATGACCAGTTGTTCTTTGTGCAATTATTTTGCCAGTTGTGTTATTATGAGAAGTTAACGTCTGTGTGCAGCCACAGATTCAGGACCCACCCTGTAAACGTGCAGAAAAATGGGCAGAGAATGTTTACCACAGTATTTTCCATTTTTATGAGGATGCAGTTGGTTATTATGATAAGGTGAAAGGTCTCAAAGCCTTCATTTTTAGGCCACAGCTGTTCTTTGTAAAGTGGGGTTTTTTTAATATAGAGTATTATTAGTCCTTTAAATTAGCTCTTATTGAAAGTTACCACATCTGCGTTATGCGGTAATGAAGCCTGGGGGAGGTCATAGCAGGGGACTTGCGCTTGAAGAAAACATCTGGACATTGCTTTGACATTCACTAGCAATTTCTTGTATTTTATTAAGAAGTAAGGAAATTATACTGAAATCAAATGCAAGATCCAAACAATAAATAAAATGAAAATACAGGACCTAAAAAAAAACCCAACTAGCTTTGAACAAACCCCCTTCTTTCACTCCCCTCCCATAAATCCCAACTGCTGCAAATGGCAGCAACAGTCAAAAGAAAGTTCAGCCAGTACTTAACAAGTATCTGTAACACTACAGTCATAGAGGTTCTCTCAGCAGAAGCTACTGTCATTTTATATAAAGCGTTTTTTAAATTGTAACTTCACTACATCAGTTCAGAAAGGGGTGAAGTGACCTTGGGAGTCTCATACCTTCATACAGGCAATTTTTTCCTTCACTTCCCTCTGGCTGATATAAGCAGAGGCTGTTTCTAAGCACAATTACACCTATTACTTCCACTGATGGAAGGAAAGGTTTACCAGCAGCAATGCTGAGAAGCCAGCAAAATCCTCAAGTGGCAGCTGCTGAGTAACTGCACGATGGTTCTTAATCAACAAGGCTGACAACTAAATATTTAGGAACCATCGCATTAAGAAACTTGGCAGGACACTACAGCACACGCACCTCGAAATGTTTACAGGGCAGTGGTTACAGTGCACGTCAGAAATCCTAAACAGAGCAGCATACCCACGCTCACAGTACCTCCTTGCTTTTGGAAGTGCAAATAACATTCCTAGTCTACTCAACGTCTTCCAAGGGAGTAACTGAGCGTCTTCCCGTACCCCAGTAACCAGTCAGGTCGTTTGTTCCCTCAGGCAGGCAGGGCAGCACACACGTACCAATGCGTTGCTTTAATGCCAATTTCCCATCCTCACAAATCTTGGGTTTAAGACTTTTTGGTTACGTTTCTGAGCAGAAAGCCCAATGCAAACTCTAAATTCTATAAAATGTTTGGTTATAGCTATATGAAATGATTACAGATGGTCTACACTCCAGCTCGCCCCTCCCCTCCAGAATCACAATAGCTGCACACACAGTTCACAACACTGCAGAACAGCATCTTGTAACAGCAAAAAAAGCATTCGGTGTGAATGTGACATGCAAATATTAAGACAGGACACCAGACTCCCCTTCCCACTGGGTGTTTTATTTTATAGCATTTGCATTAGGTAATCAACTGAAACACTTCAACAACAGAAAGCTGGCAGCATAGGAAGGAAAAATGGAGATTATTTCTCAAACAGCTGTGACAAAAAGGTTTCAAGTTGGAATAGTATTGCACAAATAAATCAGTTTATGGAGGCCGAGCGGGAGCGAGCATCTTCAACATGGATTGTGAGGAAAAAAGGCACTATTTAGCTCTGAGTGTGTTTAAAAAAAAAGAAAAGAGTCATGAAGCACAATCCATGTTTTCCAAAATTACATTCAGTACTGCTCTAGAAATGCTCACAAACCTGTCTCTTTGTGCAGAAGCTACAGAAAGCTGCTGATGTAAATATCAGACAGTACAAGTGTAAGAACATTTATAATTCTGCTCCAGAGAAGTCTCAGGAAGAAGGGCTCTTTCTGTAGATCCTGCTGCAAAGCTGACATAGTTGCATAGGCTTTACAGTCTAAAGAAGCATCCACATAACTAAGCAGCCTTGAATCACAGAACATTAGGGATTGGAAGGGACCTTGAAAGATCATCTAGTCCAATCCCCCCAAGTTTCCTTAAGTTTAAACTCTAGTAGTCATAAAACATGAAGAGCTAAATTTGGCAGTGCACTTGAATCACACTCTTTCCCTGACTGCTTAAGCAGTACAGTTCAGACAGTGTCATCCATATACCTGTATGTCATACACATATTCAGCAGTACAGGTAAACTTAATGGGAGAACATAAAAGAATTATAATAGAAAGTAACTACATTTTTCTTGCTGTAAGATAGAACTGTTCTGAGACCATAAATAAGCAACTGTTTATTCCCTGAAGGTAAAAACAGCTAAGTATTTCAGAAAGACTAAGTACCCAGAAGAGGCTTTTCAAACTGCTGGGATGAGCTGCTTCTTTCTCTCCTTGCGCCAGTTTGAAAATGAAACCTTGGAGAGACTGTTTAAAAATCAGTCAAACGCAATCAGGAATGAGCACGTAGGACATTCTGCACCCTAGCCTCGTGTTTGCTTATACAGATGCACTTACAAAGTAAGAACGCAATTCTTGCCGCACGGCTGCGGAATTACCGTGCTCTCCTGTCAACAGTGCCCAATGTATCCCAAGTGCTCCAGCCATGCTGTGGTTATGGCAGTGCAGCTGGAGCTACTGCCGTTATGCTGACATGAGGAGTTTCAACAGGGCTCCACTTCTGCACAAAATCTGGGCTTTAATTTTGTACAAAAGGTACAGGATGATGTACCAAAACCTACCCTCAACGGTGAGCATTTCAGCACCTTTTAAATGAACTTAACAAGAAGCCAATCTCATTCCTTTGCAGAGCCTATGGTGACTTGAGTTAAAAGATGAGGAGACTGCATAATACATCATCATACTCATCATATGTCCTGGAACAACAAAAATCCATGTATTGCTACTTTCTACTGTAAGTCATCAGGGGAAAGCACACAAGATATATGCTGTATATATACACTGTAAAATATTTTTAATACCAACAGTTCAGATTGTGTCCGTTTCTGCATAGAAGATTAAAAGAGCAGGTTATCAAAAAGCTGTAAAGATCTTTTTTGGAAACTGTGTTTTAGGAAATCCAAGTTTGATAGCTCTGAATTCAAAGGATTCTATGAAGATCATTGACCTAATGGCTGCACTAGATATAAAAGTACACAGTCTCGATTTCTTTTGTGGTCCACAGACAGTAACATGCTCAGAGCGTATCTGGAGTGAACACCTCTCCAGTTGTAGCTAGCATTTTAAAAAAACCAAAACATAAACACAACAACCCTCAATTTCTTGCTTGTTTCAATGCGGCCAGTTCACAGCAAAGAACAGAAGTGACACCTGATTGAATAAAATGTATTTTCTTGTATGAACAATAAAAAACTTACTGCTCTTTAAAAAGTAAAAAAAAATTGCATTGCTCGATTATTTTTGTCACTGAAACTTGTAATTAAGAAGTTCTAAGTCCTGGATAGAAAAGAAATATTACCTTGAAAACTGCTTACGGAATAGAAAAGCTTTCTGTAGGCCACTGAAGTCAGTAGTTTGACTCTTTTTTTCTTGTCAACACAGAATCATCTGTTCTCACACTTATCTCCATTGCTCAGATGAGTAGTTTATCTTTTCACTTAGTAAATGTTTCTGCTCTCTTAGACGTGGTTTCCTGATAATGCTGAAGGAGAGTCAAGAAGGTAAACTGATCTAAATTATTTGGAAGGAAGACAACTGTCAAAATAATACCTGACATAAAATATCACCGAGTGGGTAATTTTTCCTGGAATTCTTATTATTTCAAAAAAGTTACTGCTTTGTTATGGAAAGTTGTATATCTCCATTAGCTACTTCTTGTGCATGACTCCTCAGTTCCTTTCTTTAGCTAGGAAACACGTTCTTTATGTGTGAACTAACATATCCTATTCCCTGCCACGTTGGCATTATTAACGACACCAACAGCCAAGAATTAGAACAGGAAATCTTATGCACAGTTCATGCTATATAAATGGTAAGCTATCAGAAGGAACTTCCCTGATTATTTGGGAGGAACAAAGAGAGATCTATTTTTAATATTCAAAGGGGAAAAAATCCAAGAAAACAAAGAAAATGCAAGATGTACTTGATAGTCTTTCATTATCCTCTCTGTAATTGGGCTGTTGCTTTTGGCTGCAGATATCCAGTTCGCAGACCGTTTTCCATTTCCTTTGTTTTCATTACAAGACCAAGCTGGTTACAGAAATCGACTTGGCAATTTCAGACCAAGCTTTCAGCACTGTCCCTTAGGAATTCAAACTTTTGCCACCATTCCTTACTTTGTCTCCTCAGTGCCTTCCCCCATTAAACCCTGTGAAAAGCACTTTAAGAAAAGGCAGACCTAAGATGTATAAATACTCAGATCTTTAAGAAAATTCATTCGGAAACGAATTCTTCTGGTCCTCCACTGCCATTTGCTATAATGCAGTGGCCCCTAACATCTGTTCCCAAATTTCAATTTACTTCATCTACCAGGTGTTTCATGTTGTTAATAATGGCCACTCACAAACCTACAAGAGTCACATAAGGCAGTTACGTAAACACAGTTATCTCAGACAAGTTCACTGCATCTTTCTCGACCACACTACACGTGACACTCTCTCTTCTTTTCCTCTTACCACAATAAAAGACTACATTTCTGTAAAGGGAATCCCTAGACAACATTCTGGTATTGAAGTCAGAGAGGTTACTGAAGTGAGTTTCAGCACCATCCAACAGCTAACCAGGAAGCAGATGTGATGTTTCTCACTTTGCACGGAACAGAACTGAAGCAAAAAACCCACTTTAAACTAGTTACTTTAAACCTTTTGGTCCAAATACATAAAATAAGCGGTATTTACAGCATTTTACTCCTTTTGTAAATGCAATGCTTTAAAACACGTTATAAAGCACCTCAGTAAAAATACTCTACAGATAAAAGTATCGAAGAGTAGGAAAACCCTAACCATACCACAGCTCACTAATGGAGTCATAATATGGATTCACCAGTACCTCAGTTCACATTTATTACAAAGAATCCATGGAGAAACTTACTACTGAATTTACGATTCATACCACTGCGTAAGGATCGACTAGAACTGCAGACAGTACCAACTTCCTCTGTCGTCTTCCCAATCTCAGTCAGTGATGATGGGCATAAAAAAAACCCCCAACAAAACAAAAAAACCCCAAAAACACAAAACCCCCACTGCTCTGATTCTGCAACTTCTTACAATATTACTGTGGAAATGATGTTTTAACACTAGTGATTCGTGGTAGTTTTTTAATAAAACCACAGATATAAATATGGGAAATTCCAGCAGCAGCAGCACCATTTCTCAGCAGAACACCATTAACCATCCCAATCAATATAGTGTGACATGGTTCACAAAAACAAAGCACGGATGTCAAACAGTCATTAACACTACTCATACCGTATGGAACCAAAATTTCCATGTTGAAAGACGGAAAAAATTACCTCCTCTTCACAGAAGTATAAATGGAAACAAATTGCACTGAAAATGAAAAGGATCATCCACAGAAGTATTTTCGTTTGTTTGTACTTTCAACTAGAACTGCTCTGTATGAATTGTCCCAAATTAAAGCGTAGATTTCTTCAGGTAAAGGATATTAGCTCCCACCGAAAGTATTAAGATAAAAGAAACGAAGCCTTTGCTTCTGGATTACCAACACCGTCAGCCAGTATCCAACGCCCCAGCGGTGATCCACAGCCCACTTTTCTCAGATCTGTAAAGACATGTCTTGGAGGTCTACAGGCAAACTAGTTTCCATGGCTGAGGACAAAGATGATGAAGTGACCCAAAGATTTACGTCCATAAATCTAATAATATAGTGTTCTTAGTTTGATTTAGGGTAAATCTTTTCATAGAAAAAGTTTTGAGCCAGAATATATAATTCTCCATCTTTTTCCCGAACTGCATGTGCTCTGACAAACTGAAATTGCTCCAGTGCAAATTCATAGAACTCATTCTCCATTTTCCAGATTTCAGACTGCTGTAGCTTGGCAATAGTTTCTTTTGTGGGAAGTTTTTTCTCAGTTGTTTTTCTAAGATGAGACTTCTTTCCTAAATGCAAAATGAAAGCAAGAACTTCACTTTCAGGTTCACGCGATTGAAATACGCTTACAATCCTTTAATGTACAGAGATTTGTACTCTCAGCACGTTGATAAACTGCATTAGAAGTGACGGAATTTTATCAGAATTTATTAGCAAAACATGCAGGGTTGCAAAATTGCGCTCTCCCTGGCTAAACGTTAATGAATTTCGCATCAGTTCTTTCAGTTCTTCCTTCTCCCTCTATGAATGAACACTTCATTTAAGGAACAAAATCACTCCATAATGTACTTGAAGCAAAACTGGTCTTTCAAAATTAATTATTTAGATGTTAATCTGGTGTCAAATGCGAAGAATTTTTGAAACGGCAGAGCTGTTTTTAATTTTAAAAACTTCTTTCATGAGACAGAGATGGCCAAAAATAGGAAGCCTGACCTGGGCCCATGCAAACCTCATGAAGGTTGCACAAGGTCAAATGCAAGGTCCTGCACATGCATCAGGGCAATCCCAAGCACAAACACAGGCTGGGTGATGAGTGGACTGAGAGCGCTCCTGTGGAGAAAGACTCAGAGGTGCTGGTGTATGGAATACTGAGTATGAGCCAGCAGCGTGCACTCACAGGTCGGAAAGCAGCTTCCCGGGCTGCATCAGAAGATGCATGGCCAGCAGGCCAAAGGAGAGCAGGTGACTCTCCTCATCTACTCTGCTCCCATGAGCCACCTAGGGTACTGTATTTCAGCTCTGGGGCACCTCAACATAAGGCATCTGCCGACCTCTTGGAAGTAAGTCCAGAGGAGGAACATGAAGACGAACAGAAGGTTGGAGCACCTCTCCTACAAAGACAGGCCTGAGACAGTTGAGATTGTTCAGCCTGGAGAAGAGAAGGCTCTGAGGAACCTTACAGCAGTTTCCAGTACCTAAAGGGGGCCTACAGGAAAGCTGAAAAATGGCCTCTTAACAAGGACATGTAGTCAAGAGGACAATGTCAAGGGGTCAGAAAGAAGCAAGGCCAAGGGATCTGCCCAAGAGATCCAGCTCCTGGGGGTTACATGGCAAGATGAATGCTGCCACATTCCTACGGATGTGGTGAACAGAAACTCTGCAATGTCTCTACCTACTAACAAAGAGATACAAGGCCTTCCTAGGACCAGTCAGGTTCTGGAGGATGCATATCCCCCTCATACAGTGAGATCATCAAGCCTCTTTACACAGTGACCAGAGGGAGGAACAGTTTTGAGTGTGACCCTGACCAAATTACATGGGCAATCGTGCATGCCATGGCCGTGGGACCAGTCTGATCAGGCCCAGAGGTAAAAAATGTGCTTACACTGCAGCCAGGGAAAATGGTACCAGCTGGAGTCTCTGTCAAAAAGCTCCAGGGGAAATACAAAGGCATCCCCTTGAGTTCTGGAGTCAAGGGTACTGGGCTCAGAGGCAAATTACACCCCCGCTGAGCAGGAGATACTGGTTGTTTATGAGGGAGTCTGTGCTGCTTCAGAAGTGATTTGCTTTATTGTGTTTTGACAACCCTGGGAAATCAAAACTGGGACAGAGAAGGAACAATGGCTTTAAACTGAAAAAGGGTAGATTTAGATGAGATGTCAGGAAGAAGCTCGTTACTGTGAATGAGACATCATGGATGCCCCTTTCCTGGAAGTGTTCAAAGCCAGATAGGATGTGGCTTCGAGCAACCTCATCTTATGGAAAGTGTCCCTGCCCATAGCACAGGAGTTGGAACCAACTGATCTTTATAGACCCCTACCAACCTACACCGTTATATGACTGTGTGACTCTGAAAAGTATTACGGCATTCACCTATTATTATGTAAGACACTTCTTGAAATTACATGTCTAGGCTCTATACATCAGACCCATTTCTCCCTCCATCCACAAACAGAAGTCCTGCTAAAATGGGTCTTTTCTTCACCACAGCTGCATGGCCAGCTGCTCAAAACTGAGCTCCTAGCCATAGAGCAAATGTTTTAATTTGACCCAGGAAGATAAACATGTACTTGGGCCTTTTTGCACAGCCAACCGGGTTACACCAAGCACCACTGATTTCAGCAGTGCTTCAGAGGAAATGGAAACCTGCCACTACCAGCCATTTTACAAACTGAAGGCCCTGCAAGACCTCTCATAAATGTTCTGGTAACCATTTTTTAGGTGTGGGATACCTAACACAACTGCTTTTACCCCAACCTTAAATAGTTACAGTTTGTGTAAGGCAGTAAGACACTTGGGCTGCTCCCAAAAATTTGTACTGCGTCCTTTAAAGAATTTGTCTCTTCTGTAGAACATCAGCCAACTGAGAGACAAACCTGGCAGAGTGTCAAAATTATTCATCTAAGTGTAAAAATTGACATTAAAAAAATGCTAAGAGGATGAAAAATCCATTGAATGCATGAAAATCAGCCATTTAAATACCTGTCCGGTACAGTTCTGTGGCACCCCTGAAGAACCGGGGCAAAGCTGCCTCCAATAACATGATAAAGTCTTCGAGCTCTTCAGTAACTCCCACTAGGAAGTATTCATTAATCAGATTGTACTTGGCTTGTTCCAAAGCCCATCTGCTTCCCACATTCCTAAAATGACAGAGAACAATTACAGCAAGATCTGATGTCAGCCAACAATCGCCCATCCCTAGATGGAGATTAACTGATAACAGAACATTTGTATAGGAAAGGAAAGACTCATTTCAAGTTCCTAACTTCATTTCCCTTTCCAGTGTCTCTCATCTATGTTCTTATCCAAAGATTTGATTCCTCTAGTTACTCTGACTACTAACTCACCCATAAAATACCTCAAGTGTGTATGTACGGCTACTGTCTCCCTTAATGCCACCGCTGGAGGATGCCTTAATGCCAACGTCAATACTCAGTCCCCACTTTCACATTAGAAATAAGAATGGTGCAAATGCATCTTCCCTTTTGCATCCTACAAGCACAATTTGGAACTAGAAAGTCATTGCACTTAACAGAAGTATCTCCATACTGAACGACAGGCATAAATTATAATTACATTTTCCCCTTTTTTCATAGCTGTGGACAAGGTGAAAAACTAGGTTCAGAGTTCTTAAATTCTGTGCTTCTCCACCCGGCCCAGGTGTAGCTAGGTCTGACCAACATGCAGTAAATTAGGAGCTCCCAAGTGGCCATTTACTTTGCTTACATTTTGTTTAAGCCTGTGCTATTATTATAAAACATGCTGCATTGACAGATGGACACTGCTCGGTTTTGGTGTGGTTTCCACTAAGTAGCATTGACTACTGGATGTCTGCTAAAGGTTTAAGAAGATAAATGTATGCTGATCTCATTAATGTTATTCTCCCCAGAAACTCCAGGAGCTTGAACAAAATACCTCCATTCAGAAAGAAAGATACTGTAGACTAACGTAAGAGAAAAATGTCAAATCTACAAAGAATACTTTTAAAATTGAAAGCATCTGTTTTCCTTCACAGCACTGCTGATACAGCATCCAAGCACACTGCTTGGATGACCCAGAATGGCAAGTCTGCTTCACTAAAATGCATCTTCAAAACACTATGTACGTGCCTGTTGCTTTACTCTCTCTCCAGTCCCTCACACTTTCCCCAATTCTGCAAGTTATTCACATTTGTTTAGACTTTACCATGATACAATTAATACACCAGCAACTTAATCTACATTTATCTCCCTACCAGCATTCGGAGCTGTGGCCACAGAAGAATGGAATTTGAAGCCAAAGTTTCTCTGGAGCACAGTCTGAACCTCCTGCTGCCACACATTCATCAAAGGTCTAGAACAAAGACAAAATTGAGCTGAGATTGAAAATCTAACATAAGCATCAAACACCTCAACCTGGTTAGTTGCTAAATACATGTGCATAGAGGAAAAACAAGATATGATGTGCAAGAAAAAGTAATTCTTTCAAGTTTTGCTTTCACAGTGTTCTTAGGTGGACTTATGTCTTTAATCTCAATTAAAATGGCACTTGGACAGTCTAGAACTAATGAACAGTTTGATTTTACATAATACACCTTGGATATGACCATGATAAGGGACTGCATTTTTTATATACCCTACTTTTCATCTGAAGAACTCTTAATTAATCTACTGTATCCCAGATTAGAAGTCACCAGTGCTACAGACACTCCAAATGGGTCACCCCGGGGTTTTAAGCTTACTGTATCTTATATCTAACTTTTGTAAAACTGACACCATCTTATAGCCGTACAGGTTTTTTGAAAACACCATGGGAACCTTGTATTGCCTGACTTAAATGGAAGGAATATTACAACGTTACAGAGCAAGTCAATTTCACTCCAAATGAACTAGAGATTATGATAGGACAAGTTAAATCTGTATGAAAACGACCGAGTCTCAGACCTAAGCAGAATGGCATACTAGTGACAAAAAAGCATCTTTAGTAGAAAAACATTAAATTATTAACATAGCACCTTACAAGCATTAGGAATAGCAATGCATTTCATCTACTGCCAGCAAATGCAGAGCTTACAGTGCAGTCTACCAAGCAGTAGCATTAGGGATTTTGGCTCTTCATGTTTCCCAGGGACTACCTGACCAGATTGTTCAGATTACAAATCAAAACTAAACCAGTATTGTTAAATTTCAATCTCTGTAATAAGTATTGAGTCCTACAAGCAGCTCACACTTGGTAGCCTGCTAAACTTTCCAACTCACTGATCCCCACCGTGAAGGAATTCCATCAGCCAAACCATGCTCCTCAAGAAAAAGAACACAGTAGGTTACAAAATCCTGTCCCTCTTTTAAAATGTCTTTACGCCACAGCACTAAATCATCAGTTTAGCCAGTTCTACGAAGACACATTTCTCCCCAAGCTTCACTTCCCTGTTTGTTCTGTTGGCAGCAGGATCTGGACAAGCTGCAATGCACAAGCTGAAGGTGGCGCCAAAGCCTAAATAACAGAGGAGCAGGTGGTTTTCAACTGGACAGAGGGGAACAACCTATTCCAAATACTGAACTCGCTCTGTTTGGATGAGGGTGAGGGAAGCAATCAGAATCATTATTCACGTGTATTAGTTGTTATGGTGCTTACAGACTAAGGTATATTAGGGTTTTTTTTCCCGTGTCTCTGCACAGCGCTCAGTGGATTGTCAACATTACAGAAAAACCCACCAGTTCAGGAAAATACTGCTAGTGAAATTTTAAAAAACGTTTAGCTCTGTGGAGTACAAAATGAAGTCCCTTACGTTTTATGAACGCTTACACACTTCTAACTATAGTTTCAAGAGCTATTATTTAGATATTTAATACTCTACTTCCTCATTAAAAAGTCCAAAGCAACATGCTCCAACAAAAAAAACAACAAAACATGACAGTGGATGTATAAATTCTTTCTGAAAAGTATAGATTCTGGAGTCTAAATAATGTTGGTATTCTGCAACTGTGTTAGTAAGAAAGGTTTGAACATGCTAATCTGAACTACTATAGCTACCTTGGACAGGCTAAGGAAGTACAGAAATGTATGATTCATACTGCATCGTTTTCAAGCAGACTTCTGATAAATCTATATTGCAATATTGTAATTTTTTAAGAAAAAATTTGGCTGATAACTATAAAAAAACCCCACCCCTAAAACATGCAAGCCAAAGCACCAGCACTTCTATAGCTTTTGGTGAAAAGAGTATGCCTGTCTTCAACAAGAAGGGACATGGATTTCTTACACGGGAGGACAGGCTTAAATTGATACGACTGTGGAGAGCTGAAAGGGTTTTTTCCATTTTAATGTCTTTTTTCAACAAATTTCAACATAAAGTTAATTTAAACTTACAAAACACAACATTACACTCTGGTCTAGCACGGCACAACAGGGGAGAATGCAACTTCAAAGCCAGCACCATCACCAAGGCACACACAAGAGCTATTCAGCTTTTATTAGACATTTTAAGAAATTGATTTAATATTTAAAGAACAACAGGTTAGTTAGAACAACAGGTATAATAAAGTGGAGTAAGAACAACAGCTATAATAACGTGTACTTTACCTTTTTATCCCCCTGTTTTCGCCTCCGTAGCCCTGGTCTGTAATCATCTCCAAAGCGCAGAAAGTAGTAATAAGAAACTAGTCGTTCTATAGGATCTCTTATGACATTTATGTAAATCGGTTTCTTTTTAACACCAAATCTAAAGTAAGAGAAAAAAGTGTATTTTAAATGCCAACTCAAAGCTGCTTAACTAAAATTAAAAAGCCTGTTTCTATTGATACAGCTGAAATCTGTACTCAGAGAAGGTAACTGTGAAAAGAAATTTAACCATCACTTCCTCTCATCCTCATGTCCAGCACATTATGTGGACGAGCAAGTAAGTTTTCATTTCTCCTAGGATTATGAATTATTTTTTATTAGAGAAATAAAATGGAAATATTCCCACACAACGGATACTAAAACTGTTTACATAACCATCCTGACTCCAGAAATGCTTTCATTAGTCTAGCAGCCACGTACGCGTTTATAAAAAGCACAAGGAAGTTTGGTATCGAGTTCCTGCCCTCCTGAACTGTGCTATGCAATGCTGCAACTGGTGTTCCTGGCATGTCTCCAGCTGTCAGAGACACGAATTTTATATGGAAGACAGAGCACAGAGCCTAACCATTACCTGGGTTGAATCCATACAGCTCTGCTTACTAAATAAAAGCTTAAGATAGCACCTGTAGCCGTATTAACTTCTCTATCTACAGGTCTAAAGCTTTTCCTTAGACATTTACCCTAAACAAAATTTTATTTACTATGGCACAAACAAGAAGCTTGATGAAATGAGACAGTAAGCTCATAGGACACAGGAGAAAGACTGAAACCACAAAACTGTTTTCACTGATCTACATTGAAGATAGCTTTTACAATACATTTCTCAGCTTTGGGAACTTGTTTTTCCATTTGAGACATAACTATGGCAAATAAATACGGCATCCAAACATTAAAGAGGTTGTGTCACACTGGAAATCACAAGGGTGTCAAGCGTCCTGAAGTAAACCTAGGAGCTGGAAAAAATCTCATCTGTTACCATGCAAATTGGGAAAGGATTCTGTCTTGACAGAGGACTGCTCAAGCCTCCTAGCTTGGCTAAAACAGAAAGCGCTCCCAGTTTTAAGATGCAGTGCCATTATTGTTCAAGTAGTACTCTAATTTATAATACCAGATACTGCTCGTGTGTTGAAAAGCTAAAGACAGGAAAAAGAATAAGCAGCAGTGAAGAGGAAGTTAGGAAGAGACAATTAAAAGGCATTACTTTGGCAAAAGACCAGCACTACAGAGACAGACATTTCAAGTTAAAGACTACAAAACCAGCAATTGATTCTTCCGATGTTGCCGACAGAGTTCCAATGAATCAGGCTGCAGCTAAAGGCGGCACTGCTGACATCTGCCTGTATGCCAGCTCTTACTCCCCAGAGCTCACAAAATAGGAGTGTGTGACTGTTTCAACCAATTTGATGCGAAGACCAGCCTTTGAACTGCACCCTCTTTCAGGTCCACTGACGTGCCTGCAAAAGGTATACATGTTCCTTTCTACAGACTCAGCTGCAAGTGCTGTAGGAAGCTCTAAGAAGCTATTAGAAAGGATAACAAACAACACCAGCAAGGATAACACAGTCCTGAAGGAAAGATGCAAATGAAAGAAATCTGTGAAATTGCTGAGATGCTTTTTAGATGTGAAATAATTATTTTAGTTTTAAAAATGACTCTATCTGAAATTGTTTCCAGTTTTACGGAGTAATACATGAAATTCATCTTTGCTGTTCCAGAAAGCTGTTATTCAGCTCAGGGGTTTATTAAAGTAGCAGCATTTTAACTTTCAAAAGGCAGAAAGACAGCTAATGAAATTTGATGTGTTTTATCTCATTGATTGATTCGCAATTAAGGCTTCTTGCCTGTTACTTTTTTGTAAACTTTAAGCATTTACTTGGTGCCACTGGTAAGTCCCAGCTGCAGCTTTTAGTATTTTCTATTACATAACACATTGTACTGAGAATCTATGGATCTCTAACTTCCTATTCTCATTCTTTGATGATGATTAAAAATTAAAGTACATAGCAATGAATAGTTCAAAGCAGTGACCAAACAAATTTTAGATACAAAAAGCTCATCTCATTAAATCAAGGCTTTAATAATACACAGAAATATAATGTTACTGAGGACTGAGCACCAGCAAAGGGCAAAAGTAGTAGTTACTGCTGTTTGTACAGTCAAATACTCTGAGATCAGAAAATTCCACTTTCCATTTTAAAACATTTCCCGCACACTGCAAGTGCAAGATGAAGCACTGCCTAATAAGCATCTTAAGCAGAACTAACCTGTCAGTTCTAGAGGAGGTTTCACAAGACTGAGCTACTGTGGGTTACTGCTTTAGATCCAGAAGCAAAAATAAGACAAGAAAATAAACACATGGAAGCAGGAATACAAATATGATTCTGAACCTCTGAAGTAACTGGAGGAGTTTTTATCACACTTTCTTTAAAATTTTTAGAAGTAGGGTTTTATCTCATTTTCTTTTAGATTTTTAGAAGTAGCAAGAATTATTCCGATGCTTTTCACAGTAAGTCAAATCACTATAGATGAGAAAACTGCTTTAAAACACAACTCTTAGTAGTTTGATAAAGTGTAAAGGTGCACTCTGAAAGAGCAGAACTACAAAACTTAGCGGACAAGGTGCTATTACTTTTTCTGTGAAACATATTTGAGAATACAGATCTTAAACATCCCAGCGTGGGAAGCCAATCCTCAGGCAGAACTGCCAATGTCTCAGAGACAAGTCACGATTTTCAGTAAAACAATCTGTAGCTCAGACAAGGACTACTAAATAAAACAGTTTTGAAAGGGGCCTTGGCTACACCACATCATGCAAAAAGACAACAGAAAACTGAAAATCAAAACCAAAGACTGCTCATCGCAGGAATTCCAGTGTGTGAATGTCTCACACGTGCACCAGTCAGACTTCCCTCACTAGAGGGCACTAAGAGCCCAGCTGGATCCAGGCAACCTAAACCGCTCTGCTAACTCAACAGATAAATCTAAGGGTAACATACTTGGCAAAGTCCAAATAAGATATATGTCCATGGTAAAATCCTGGTTTCATTTCCTTCCAGGAAGTCACATTCTTCACAAATCGGACCTGTAAAAGCAGACAGCAGAAAGTGTTTCTTTACAGCTGGAAGATATTAAGTTTCTCCATATACGGCTTTTCCTGGTTTGTAAAGTAAAATCTTTTTAAAATGCATTAGGGAAAAAAAGTCTATTTTGAATTACCAAAGAACTTGTGCCAGCTAAAATAGACTTTTCTGCAGGCATATAGATGACTCATTTTAGATCATCTCAATTTAATGACTGGAAGCTAAACAGAAGCAGAATACAGCAATCAGAAGGGCAATTCAAGGAATGCTACCACCAAACAAAAATTCAAATTTTGTCACTTCATTTCATTTGTAATTTGAGAGGAATGCTGAATTTCCACAGGAGTAAATGGAAGCGGCAGTGCATCTTGACAGAACTGCCTGGTTTGTATTTTGACCCTCAAAGACAGCATATGAGATTTGTTCTTAGATATGTTTTACTGGGACATAAGTCACAAATCTGGTGGTTTGTTTGCTCCACCACCTCAATAATGTGATGCATTTTATAGCCGTACCCGTTCTAAGTCAGATCTGTCGTATATGATTTGGAATAGTTACATCAAGTTTCAGTGAAACTTCCAGGTTAAAGCATGAAGCCCCTAAACAAGGGCTGCTAAAGCAGTTACAGGCAAATTCCACCTAAGTAGGAATAGCTTTACGTTTCAAAGAACAAAGTAAACTACATGCCCCAAACCAGAAAGTATGATCAAATTAAGTGGGACATGCAAATCATGTTATAGCTTGGCTTTATTAGATGAACAGAGTATTTTGACATCAAAGCTCTTAATTCTGAAAGTTATTTCAAAACTGTGAATTGGATTATAGAGAAAAGATGATAAATTTGCACTGCCTGAGCTGTCTGCTGTTTCTGAAGCTGAGAATTAGGAGATAGCAGTCTCCGCACATCTACAGCGTCTTTTCTGTTATACGGCAACATTGAGACCCACAAAGATACTGAAGCAAGACTAACTAGACTAAAAAAAAAAAAGGAACATTTTATAGCTCAAGACAACTCTTTCACATTCTGTGAGGTCTAATGGATGGAGAGTGCCCTGAAACATGATATTTTATAAATAACCAACTGAGCACTTTAAAAGGCAAGACCGGCCTGCTGCTATTTCTTCAAACGTGCAAAACTCAACGGTTTAGGGTTTAAGAGGTTATTTCTTCAAACACTGGCTCTTGGACTTTCAGGTAAAAGAAACACACATTACTTTTTAGTAACAAACAGCATTCATTTTTCAGTTTCATTCTGTGGCACTGCACAAACCATATACTGCACATGAAAATTGTGACATGTCTAGCTGAAAAGTACTGCCAACATTTATACAGTGGTACTTCCTACAATGCATTGGCTTTTCTGTCCGATTTTGTCCACAGCACCAGAGTTTGAATTCAGCTGAACTACTTTTGCTGCTGCTGAAACAAACACCACCTTCACTGACCGTACCGTTAAAAGATTAAAGACAAGATGTTTTCAGCAGAGAGCCTCAGCCATGAGTACTACTACACCTGGGGAAGAAGTTCCCTAAAAGCAATGCAAGTATTAGCCCTCCACTCTCAAACCTCATTGCCTAACCCCAAAATGACATGGTTGGTAGTTACAACCCCACAAGTAAACCAGTTACACTACCCATGGTGTGTAGTGCAGCATGCATATTAAAGCATGCATGTCAGTTATGTTTCCATGAACAAGCTTTCTGAAACCTAGCACTAGCTGGATTTCAGTTTCTCATAGACTAGTATTAGACTCGGGGAAATGTTAATTGCAAAATCTCATGGGTCAACTGAGTCTTAGATCGCCATGCCAACATCTGGCATCAAACCATAGATCTTCCACGAACTGTTAAAAAAAAATCCCTTATTGTCTTTATCTTTACAATGTCTGTTATGGAAATAATTTCAGGAACATAGGATGGTCGGTCTATCCTTTTATTAACTTTAACACCAGGTAAACCAAGACCAGACTAAGAAGGCTTTATAAGAGAGCTGTGTCATTTACATCTGTTTTAAGAAGGAACTAGCAACACACTGTGCCCCTATGAACACCTGTAACTAACCTGAAGGTTGAAGAGATTCTGCTCCCCTCATGATTCACAGTATTGCAAAAATCAGAATCATTCCAGGTCACAGACAGGCTAATTAGTCTGGACTCACACATTTGAGGTCAGAGACTCATATTGCTTGCTGTTTCATACTGTTATATGACGATCGATTTTGCCTTTCCTTTCAGGGCTTAGCAAACACCAGAGCTTTCAAGACACTGAGCAAGCTTCTCCATCTGAACGCAATGGAATGAAACATGAGGTTACTCTAAAAGTTCAGACAGATGTGAATGGAATTCCTGTGAAGTGCCATGGTGCTTTCATACAATCAACTACAAAGTAGCCATCAGTAGGTAAGAAATCAGCTGAGCTTGACTGAATTAAAAAAAGATCAAATGTACTCTGGGGGTCTAAAATGTCCTGAAAGGTAAGTTAAATGCATTCCGTTTGTAGGATGATAAGTGTTTAAAGACCAATAGATTTAAAGATCAGTAATGATGGGATGACTGAATCAGAATTGACTAGATGATCTTTCAAGGTCCCTTCCAATCCCTAATGTTCTGTGAATCTGTGAAATCCACTGCAGGAAGGTGCTGTTGGGCTTAACTATCCACTGTCATACAAGCTAACGAGTTAGCTCTACATCAAAGGGTCAGGAACACTGGAACATAGTGAGATGGTGACAGAGTTCACCAGTTCAGCCACAGCATAGTCAGAATACCTGCCTCACATGGGCAGTTCTTTCTTAGAAGGAAAGCTACAATTGCTACGTATCCAGCTACGGACACTAGAGCTCATCAGGCCATCTAACTCCAAGTGAAAAATTGCTCAATGCTCAGGAGCACACGATGATACTTCCATTTCTAAGAGTCACTGCAACCTTTTACTTGTTTCCTTCTGGCAGTCACTGAAGTCTTCATCAGCAGAGGAAAGAAGTACTACTGAAGTCACTATGGTGTGCTAACCTCCGCTAACTGTTTTAGAACACACCTGAAAGCAAACTGAAGGAGCGAAATGCCTAGTACCACTGCCATGCCTTTTCTCTGTTCTCAACAACAGTACCGATAAGTGTTCTCATAGGCTCTTTTCTAATGCTGTACCAATACAGAACAGTAATTTTGTTTTGAATCTTTTAGATGCCAATTTCAGCACGTAACCAAAAAGCTAAGGTTTGTGTGGTGGGTATGCCACCCAACTAGCCATAACACAGGCATACTCGCACAGAGAAAAAGTATCAGTACCGAAACATGCACAGAACAAAGGAAACTCAACCAAACATCTACTGCGATTTAATGAAAGCAAGTGTTTTTGTTACAGACCACACAGGTCAGAAAGGCAACATGGGCAACATGGCACTCAGCTTGCTGCAAAGGAAAGGCCCAACCTGTGGAAAGGGGGATAGTTCCAAGGATCCTGTAGTCAGAGAAGCTGAAAAAGAAAGGAGGGCGGTTGGGACAAGTTCCATCTGAAACTCAAAGGGATGTTAGGGACTTTTATCAGATTATCTCAAATCAGACACATATTACAGTGTGGATTTAAAATACTTTTTTGTTCAGATTACATTCAAAAAGTACATTTTGACATACAGAGAACTTAAAATCTGTTACAGAATTGGAGTCATATGGAGAAAGTAGAGCAGAAGTAGAGCATGACAGAGGGGTCAGTATTTTACAAATGCAGGTCAGACCCAAGACAATCTTCACCCTGCTTAGGGCGATTTGCTTTAACAAACAATTATAAATAAATACAATCAAACAGTGTTGTCCCTGTGACGTGTTTATGCGTTACTGCTGGTGCATACACAGCTGATGCAGTCAAGCGAGTTATACTGAGGAAGGCTGCACGTGAGTATTTCATGCAAATCCAAGCCCACAAAGAGTAAATTTCATTAGCTACAAGCCAGCACCCTTACCACCTCCAGAACTGTTTCAGAAGAGAAGACAGGTATCGACTGTCTAACTAAACAATACAATTTACCACTTTGGACAAGGGCATGGTAGCATACGAAGGTAGAGCTGCCAGTACATGCCCCGCATCGATGGATTTGTATTTTCTCAAGAGGTAATTATTAGATGGAAGATGAGTAATAGAGTTTCTCTCAGGAAAACATTAAGCTAATAAAGAACAAAATTGATTTCAATGAAATTCAAACTAAAGTAGAAATATAAGGCAAGTTTTCCTGTCTTTAATTTATACCATCAAGGACTAGCTTTTCTGTCCTGCAGGACAGACCACTGCAATTCAAAGAGACACCTTGACAGAAACAGAATCTATGATAGCAATGCAGCATTTAGCATGACTGACTTGAGTATGATTTTTAATGAACAGATATAAAAGCTTGCAAAAGCTTTCGACAAATCACTCTGTTGTTAGCATACAAGTCTTTACTTGTTCTATACAGTGGACAGGACTGTACAACTAGCTAGTAGATTTACTCTTAGTACACTCAGTAATCGTGTATGGCAGTATCACCTTCACACTTAGAGCTAAGATTTCCTAACAGCAAAGACCCATCAGAAATGCAACCCCACTATCACAACACAGGTTTCCAGGCACACTCCAAGCAAACCCTGTGTCACAAGCAGAACTGAAAGTGGAGGGCCATTACCATCTGCCTTCCCTGCTCCACTCCAGCAGCTGCGCTGAAGTGCTCCTTCCTGTCAGCATGCACTCAAAGGAGCTGGAAGTGCTGACACGCTGCAATACAGTATAGCTCCTGTCTCTTCGGATGATCAGTGTACAAGTAGTACATACACAAGAGCTTGGAAACATTTGTTTTACAGGCAGGGATGATGGCATGATGATGTTTCAGACCTCTGTTCCCTACACTGTGCACTCTCGAGCATTAAAAAAAATAATTTTAATAATTAAAGAAAAAAATCTACTCTCTCAACTCATCCCACCCAAGAAAAACAGAGCACTGATCATTCATCATATTTTTTTAATACTCACTGTCTGGTGCAATGGTAGCCATGATTATTTCAAGCCTGGGACTACACTGATTGTAGCAAGAGCATTAAATGGATGCAAAGTGACCCAAGCTACTTACAACCACTTCTTTCTACCTGTATTTATTACCCCCTCTAAGACCTGACCAGATCTAGTACCAAAGACAGAATATAGTACTGCCAACATGGCATAGTGTCTGCACTACTCACAGAGGAAATTACACAAGACTGCATTCACTGCAGATGGAGATGACAGACAAATGCTGTTTCACAGCCAAGAGGCAGACAGTTGACAGTACAATAATCTTTTACAGTTACAACAAAAAAAGTAACTTCTGCCCTAGCTGTGTCCCTTTTTAGCTTTGTTTTTGTCTGAAAAACAGATACCAAATCCAGCAGCCCAGTAAAAACTTAAACCTATGATTTACTAAAATCTAATAAAGAATATTAATTTTCTACAAAGAAATGATAAACATATTAGAATTCATTTATAATGGAAAACATCACATAAAACCTGCCAATTTTCCAATCAAACCATTTGTTTGCAATAGCAAAAACATTTTCTATACTTTCCCCTTGTTTAATAAGGACATTCCAAACGAAGCAGCTTACCTGATCTTGCAAAGACATCACAGGATTATTTTTCGTTGTATTGATATGTAGAACATGGTATTTGTTCTTTGCACAAAGATCATAGGCAATGTTTGTGAAGGATGTGCTGGCAGTCTTGGGTACTCTGTTGTAAATAATCACCACATCATCTTCTTCATCCAGCATCACAACTTGTCGGGGGCCATCTACTGTATGACGCTGTTCTATTTCTCTCACTTCATGTCTTGCAATAGCCCTCTCTGTTAAGGATGACAAACACAAATTTACAACGTAAATACCACAAAGTTGCAGTTCCAACCACAAAATGTAAATAACGTGCTGAAAAGCAGTAAATCCTCAGCAATAGAAGAACATTTGCTGACGTGTATTTTTCTGACCATTCTGAAGCACAATATGATCTCTAAAACGTATCAATGATAAAAGCCTGTTGCAGAGCACAAAGACTAGAAAACAACACTTTGGGAACACACAGTATATGCGACGACTCACACTAATGTTACTGAAAGCCATCATCTCTAAAGAAAAACAACTATAAGGTGCTATCAAAATGATCCCAAATAATTTCTATGAAACACTTACTCAGAAATCATATTAGAAGGAGTAATGCAAAGCAATTTGGAGAATATTAATTTTCTGAAAGCAGCAGAAAGACTAACACCAGAGATTTAGTCAATTAACTGTGCAGAGGCACTGGAATTCAGATGAAACCTCTGTTTTGTGATTTCAATTGCTACAATCCCCAAGTGTAAAGTATTACAATAAATAGGTTTGCAAAAATCCGATTAGATTTATTAGTTTCAACTTCGGTAAGAACAGAAGAGGTGCTTATAGCACAGTGAACATTGTGCTGAAGATGTTCTCTGAGTACTGAGTTACATCAAACACATCAAAAAGAAAGAAACACTGAAAAAGTAGGCTATGAATAAGACACTTTGGCAAGGTAGAGTACACTGCAAATAAACCAATTTTCCTCTTCTACAAGGGGTAATGCTCTGAATAATTGAACTCCAAGTGCTAAAAGCCTGTTTGGAAAACAAAAACCACAGTATTTCAGCTTTTTTCTTTTATTTTTCCCTGCTGAATATTGACTACTTAGCACTGACCCGGACACAGCTTTGTTGTCTTCCAGGTAAGTAGATACATTAATACGATTTGAAATACAGACGTTAAGGCATCTCTTCCGATTATGATGACATTGACTGTAATAATCACAGAATCACAGAACATGAGAGATTGGAAGGGACCCCGAAAGATCATCTGGTCCAATCCCCCCCACCACAGCAGGATCACCTAGATCCAGTCACACTGGAACATGTCCAGGTGGGTTTTAAATGTCTCCAGAAAAGGAGACTCCACAATCCCCTGAGCAGCCTATTCCAGTGCTCTGTCACCCTCACCTTGACAAATCACAGAACATTCACAGAATCACAGCACATTAGGGACAGGAAGGGACCTTGAAAGATCTAGTCCGATCCCCCTTCCTTCTCATATTGATGTGGAACTTCCTGTGTTCCAGCTCACACCCATTGACCCTTGTCCTGTAATTAGATGATACTGAGAAGAGCCTGGCTCTATCTTCCTGACACCCACCCTCCACATACTTATAATCATTAATGGGGTCACCCCTCAGCCTCCTTCTGTCCAAGCTTAAGAGACCCAGCTCCCTCAGCCTTTCCTCATCTGGGAGATTCTCCATTCCTTTCACAGTCTTTGTGGCTCTGCACTGGACTCTCTCCAGCAGCTCTGTGTTATCACAGAAACCAAGAGAGCCAGCCTTTTGTTAGACCTTGGTTAGTCTTTTCCCCTGCCCAAAGATCCAGTATACAAGAAGAGGTTGAAAAAAAATCCATGTTAGTCAACAGTGCAAGCTGAAGTCAGTACCACAAGAGTAACCTGTAATCTGCATTATGCTCTTACAGAGGGTATAGCTCTTTCTGGATGACACACTTTAGAACAGCAGCAGCTCTTGCCTTTTACATCCCTAGCTTCCTGTAATCCAGTTCCTTCTATTCTCTTTCAACACATCTCTTTAATTATAACATAAAATCACTTTTAAAGCAGGATCATTAAGCTGTGAAACACCACTAGCTTGTAATTCCACATAAATTGTCTTCAAGCACAAACTTCCATCTGTCTGAAATGCTGCAAAGCTTAAATTCACTCACTCTCTCATATGCTTGTATCTCACACTCCATAGCAAAGTTACACGAGTATGAAAATGTTTGTAGAAAATGCTTATTGGGTATATCTCAATTTTCTACATGACATCTGTTGCTCCCCACTACATCAGTCACAGTTTCTGGTCCCTCCTTTCTCATTTGCTACCTTCTCCCATCACTACTGGCAAACATCCTACTTTGAAAAAAGATGAAGGAATAAACTCTGGTTTCATCTGTCTGAAGATGGCTACAACAAAATGGGGCTGGCAATTCTCCTCTTTCTGTCAGTAACAAATAAGAGGAAGCATTTGGTAGAGACACAGTTAATCACACCGCTGCCCAAGGCTACATGGATAATGAACACTACCTAGAGATGCTGAAATGAAACAAATATAATTTGTATTTTCTACACCACAGTAGCAGATCTCAGCTGGATTTGAATCATAAGTTGACAGAACTCCAGATCTGATCGGGTTGGCTTGTGTAGGGAGCTTCCTCCATTATATGTAAGAAATAAACATTTTTGAGAAAAAGAAATTAATTTGCAAGAGGAGTAACGAGAGGTGTTCCTCTAATGAGGCATTTGAAACCATCGTGAGTCAAGAATTAGTGTGATCCGTGTACCCTAAAGGCTACCTGTAAGGTATAAAAGAGGTGTGATTAGATGCAGAAAGGCTGTCACATACAGTCACCTTCAACTTTGTGAGGTGAGAGGAGAAAGTAAGAACCCGTACAAGGAGGAGACCCTTCACAACTGTTAAATACACGAACAGTTCTAGTATCAAATAATTAGGAGGTTGTAAGTTATAAATTAAAATGAAAACTAATCTTCATGATGCAGAACTGAAATCACCTCTCTGAAGTACCTGCAAGAGGCTGGGATGAATTGCAGGATATAAATTTCTGAAGTGCAAGGAAAGCTAAAGCTTGTGAGAAGCAGATGAAGCACCTGGGAAGTGTCTAAGTTGGTCAACCATCCTTATAGTCTATTTCATTGTAGTCTATTAAAAAAACGTGGAAACTGGCAAGGAGTTAGAGAATTTGAGAAGCTGATGGGCATTTGATTAGCTACTTAATTTGCTCTTCTATAAAATGTAAATAATCCTGGAAGTCCTGTAAGAGTTGAAAAGCAAACACAGCTTACATGCTTTTAGAAGTACTGCAGATAATTCAATGTATGCTTTAATGAGTTTTAACATGTGGAAGACAGACAGGAAGATGCTAGATATTTATTATGTATATGTTGCTTACAAAAAAAAATCTCCTTTGATGACAGCCCTGCAAACCCAATTATGAGAACTTGTCTAAATCAGGTTGAATTGGCTTCACTGAAATAAGACCCAAACAGGTTAGGTCATTTCCTTCCTATTTGAGATCCTGTAGACAAAACTATGTCCTACATTCTCACTGCATTCATTGCACTTGATTTTATAAGAAAAACATCCACACAAAATTATTAAGAGACACAGGCATAAATTTCCATTGAGACTGTCCACACACAGTTTGACACTACATCAATATTACAAGATAAGCAGCCACTGAGCAAGAGGTACTTTGAATAGAAGACAGATGTTCTTCTGTAATACCTGTCTCTCATTTTTTACTACTGTCTGTTTAGATACACTGCAATAAATAATATAATTACTCTATAGTTTGGAAAAGCACTGTTCTGGTATCTGCACTTGCCCTGTATGTGCAAACCGTCATCAACCGCATCTGGGCAAGAACAACCCCAGGTACCAGTATAGGCTGGGGACTGACCTGTTGGAAAGCAGTGTAGGACAAAGAGACCTGGGGGTGCTGGTGGCCAGTAGGATGACCCAGAACCAGCAATGTGCCCGTGTGGCCAAGAAGGCCAATGGCATCCTGGAGTGGATCAGAAGGGGGATGGTTAGCGGATTGAGTGAGGTTCTACTCTGCCCTGGTGAGACCACATCAGGAATATTGTGTCCACTTCTGGGCCCCTCAGTTCAAGAAGGACACACAGCTGCTGGAGAGAGTCCAGCGCAGAGCCACAAAGATGATGAAGGGAGTGGAGCATCTCCCTTCACAGTGAGGGTGACGAAGCACTGGAACAGGCTGCCTAGGGGGGTTGTGGAGTCTCCTGCTCTGGAGAAATTTAAGACCTGCCTCGACAAGGTCCTATGAGACTTGGTCTAGGTGATCCTGCTGTGGCAGGAGGATCGGACTAGATGATCTTTCAAGGTCCCTTCCAATCCCTAATGTTCTGTGATTCTGTGTGAACTGCAAGGTTGCACACAGGAAAAGTAACACATTGGAGAGAAATGGACGGATCAAGTCTGATTGCTTAGTCCCGTTTTATTAGGATCTCAACTACTAAAATCACCAGTTAAAATGCACCAGACCCATATATACCTACAAAAGCACTGAAAACACAACTGAATATTTACATAGAATCATAGAATCATTAGGGATTGGAAGGGACCTCCAAAGATCATCCAGTCCAACCCCCTGCCAGAGCAGGATCACGTAGACCAAGTAACACAGGAACATATCCAGGCGGGTTTTAAATGTCTAATTATAACTATTGTGACCACAAGCAGTTATTTATCTACAGACTTTGCACATTCAAGCAGATTAATGTCTTGGGTAAAACAATTTTATTAGCATTTATTACTTCAAATCCAAGTGTTAACTGCATACAAAATATTAATCTCCCAAACAATGGAGTTTTTTTTAACAACTTCGCAAATCCAAATACTTCAAATTCCTCAAATTTTTCACAGAAGTACCAGAACCTCCTGGGATTTCTCAACAAGAGAATCTGTCAAAACCTTTACCCTATAGTATAGCACTGCTGATTAAGGATACATTTTGATCCTCCCCGGCTGTTAAAATCAAGTTACGTGAGTACCTGGGAGAATAACTCAAAGCACACCATTTCCCCGATGTCTGTATTCCTTCCATATGTATTTATGGATATTATTAAGAGGCTGCTTCTCTGTGTCCTATGTGCCTGCCATGCTTCCTTGTGAAACCTCCCACCCAGACAAGGAAAGGCTCAGTTTCACAATAATTTTTTTGCTCAGCAGCCTTCAAGTGTTGCCCAACAGAAAAGAAGGATGTGGATTCAAACTTCACACACTGACTTGATGTGAAGGAACCGGATGGCTAGTATTGAGGTGCTATCATGAAAAACTGATTCCTTACCCTTCATGCAAGCCAATACACGCACAGAGTTGAGGTACTACTTTAACACAGGTTTACGCAAAGCCAGGTGGCATCCCACCAAGCTAGGTCTACCCCAGAGTCTTACAGAGTTCCTTTCACAGACCAAAACCATAAATTCACATTAAGAACCAAGTGAATGAAGAAAATGTAAATCCACTCTAAGAATACTATCAGTCAATGCCCAAGGCTTATCTCTGTTGGTCCTTAGGTTACCCTACTGATGGTCCTTAGGCATTGCTTAAAGTGATACTATCTATCTACAGCCAAAGACAGATGACTAAGGTTAAAATAAAATTACCAATACCACCTTTTCTTCAGCTTTGCTTCATGGCAAAACTGATTCACAAGAGATAATTCGGGCTGCTTTTTCTTAGACATCAATAGTATCATCCCTGAGCAAACAAGTACTGTACATCCATGACACTAGGTGCCACTTCAAATCAATAAGCAAGTTTTATCTGGTGGGGAACAATACTGAAACCAGCTGACTTGGTGTCTCAGCTTTCTCTCCACTGTGCTCCCAGGCCAATTAGGCAAGCAGCTGGTAGCCTGAGGCACTGAGCTCTCTCAAGCTGTTTCCCTGCCCAAAAGCTGCATTAAACACATGATTGGCCTAAATACTGAACCCAAGCAGAACGGAAAAACCTACTCGCTAATTACTCCATTTCCTCTGATGAAGAATGAAAACTGAACAGCAGCTTAAAAATGGACCATAATTATGTAGCAAAGTTAATGTCCTGATTAATTTTCAAATTACATACATTCACCATATACATATAGCCTTCATCCTTCACTGAAGTGTGGCTTCCTCCGGGAGCTCTTTAGCAGTGTACTGCTAATAAACCACAGCAGTGCTGCTGTACGTGGATATCAATACTTTGGGATGGAGAGGAGAAGACAAAGAATCAATGATGCAGTGACAATTTATTGCCATGGAGGATTTGCGTTGCTATACCAAATCAAAACTGTAGGAAAATGACAGATTGAATTAACAAAACTCCGAAAGTCAAATCTGTCAAGATACCAGTGTTAATATATACTAGCTTTTTCAAAGACCTTTAGGAATAGCAATTCCATCCCGCTCTAGCTTTAAGTCTTATTAACAGGAGAACCAACATTGGTTTATTAGCAATTTCATGAGTTAAATACCAACACGTATTTTGCGCAAGCCTTTGGATTTTTGGTTTCTCCTACTTTTCCTCTCTACAAGTGTTCTGTGGAGCTTGCTGTGCCTTTACTGCTGAGTAATGAACATTTACTACTCTCAAAGGCAATTCCAGGCCAGCCATTGAGTGAGGGGTGAATCACAGTAGAGTGAAACAAATCCTACCTTCCTGCTCCAGTACCTACATGATCTTAGAACTAGTCCATGGAACTCTGAATTCTGTCAAATGTGACACTGTGCAAAACCCTTAAGTGATCATCCTTAACTACTCTGTTTCCCCATTTAGGACAAATAAATTCGAGTAACAGACAGGTGTGAGGAAAAGGATGTAATCACACACGGAAAAGCTTTCTCACTTCTCACAGCTCCCAAACTGTCAAACTGTTGTGAACCATTGTGACTATGATAATGGCAAAGAAAAATACTTGCAAATCAGAAATTTGCTCTCTAAATAATAAATCACCACCGAGTATGTAACAACAGAGCTTGTTCCTATTTACAACGGTGCCTTAATGTTGTCACGCAGGTCCTCAGCATTAGCAAGACAAGTTACTAGAACTGTTTTATACAGGGATATAGTTGTCACAAGTGTTTCACAATACAAATGTGCATGTCACTCCTTTGAGCAAAATCCAATTCAAATGAAGAAAAAAACCAGATCAATACAGATCACCTGACTCCCATTTAGTACAGCAGCCTGGAGACCATGTTGTTATTTTACACAAGCTTTTTCTAGACATGCAATCATTTACTTTTTCTAAAAGAGCACTGACTAGCATTCAAGCAAACGAGGATCACTGAGCTGTCAAAATCATTGAAAGACCTGCACATATGGACAATGTTGCATCACAGTAAGTCACCATCACATGTAATAAAACTACTTGGTAAGATGCACTGTTGTTTCTAACACATTACACTTACACCTTTGCTTGTCTTGATAATTCCTATGTGCCAAAAAGTGGGCCAGTGTGGAAGACGACAAGCCTGGTGGAGCAGGGAGCTTCTGCAAGAACTCAGAAAAAACCAGAGTGCATCTACTTTGGAAAGACAAGCAGGTGAATCAGGAAGCGTTTAAAGATACTATAAGGTCACGCAGAAAGAGAATCAGACACACAAAAAGCTCAGTTAGAACTAAATCTGGCCATACCTGTCTTTAAAAGTGCTTTTATAAATACATGAATAACAAAAGAAGGGCCAGGGAAAATATCCACTCCTTACTGGATAAAGCGGGGAGCATAGTAATTGAAGACAAGGAAAAGGCTGAGATACTTAACACCTTCTTTGCTTCAGTCTTTAATAAAAAGCTTGGCCATCCTCAGGGTAACTGGGCTCCTGAGTTGGTAGACAGGGATGGGGAGCAGAATATCCCTTCTGTAATCCAGGGAGAAGTAGTTAATGACCTGCTGCGCCACTGAGATCCTAACAAGTCTATGGGTCCAAATGGGATTCATCCCATCCTGGAGGTGTTTAAGAAAAGACTAGACGTGGCACTTAGTGCCATGGTCTATGATCATAGGTTGCACCTGATGACCTTAGAGGTCTTTTCCAGCCTCAGTAATTCTGTGATTCTTGGCTACACTAACCTAATCTGAAAGAATATTGCCAAGTGGTCTAGCAGCCAAAAAAAGGACAAACAGCATTGCCTTCTGATAAGAACAAATGACGTGGATAAGGTTGAAGATCTACATGTTTTATTAGTAATCCCAGGAACGCAGAGTACCAAGAATAAGCTTATGCTATCACTATGCAATAGCAACAGATATTCTATTATTTTTCTTAATTAACACTGGCTGTGTACAGGCAAAGCATTTACAGCAATAAACATAATTTCTGACCTTAATGTAGTTACAGGATGTTACATAAAGTACTTTGAAAAAACAGAAATGGTTTTATGCTGAATGAGCCCCGCTGTTGCTAAGTCGTAACAGAATTCATTTTAATTACATTTTTAAAATACTGATTAGATAAGCTCTTGATTTTTTTTTTCATTGTGAAGACTGTTTATCTTGCTCTTCAGTTCATTTTAAGAACTTCAATTTAATTCTATGCCCTGCTTGCTTTATATGCAGAAGTACATGTTATTTTTTCCCCCAAAACTGCAAATTGTTAATTGAGAGATTTGCCAGCTCATGTAGCTTAACTATCAACATATAGAAAAAAATACGGCTTAATCTTTTACTCCAATCTTCGGCTTGCAGACGAAAGACCTCATTGGAGATGGAAAAAAGGAATCATTATCATCTTTTCAGTATTTAAAATTCACCCAAATACTCACTTTACAAAGGCCCTTGGAACAACGAGAAAGTTAATTTAGCTTTACAAATAATTTTTAAGTTAATAATAAATAATTACAGAAGTTAATTTAGCTTTA
Source organism: Phoeniculus purpureus (assembly GCA_028565055.1). NCBI lineage: Eukaryota > Metazoa > Chordata > Aves > Bucerotiformes > Phoeniculidae > Phoeniculus > Phoeniculus purpureus. Next base: position 8,568,677 of record JAOXOE010000698.1, read on the forward strand.
CAAATTATGTGTACAAATAATTTGCAGTTGATACAAAATTGCACAATATATAAGGAGCTGACCGGTCTTGAAAAAAGCCCCAACACAACACAAACCAACCACCAGAAACACTTGCATATTTGGTCAGATTATCCTTTGCAGACATTAAGACTTTAAATTGTCAGATTTTATTTTATACAAGCAAAGTAATCTGCTTCCAACAATAGTCAATACTGTAAAATCTAGCATTAACCCATTTCTAATATGACTGGAACCTGCAGAGCTCTGCAAGGGAGTAATCCTTTTGCTGTCATTCAAAGTATTTGGAATTGTCAATACCGAGCCACTTAAGGTATTTTAACTTGATTTTACAGCATACATTATCTAGGCAGCACAGACATGCGTAGCAGTACTAAAACTATGCTTCAAAGCAAAAGTGTGTTGAAACTGTAAGACTCACGTTCCTGAAGAAAGAAGGTGCATGATGTTGAGCACTATGCATTCTCACCAGAGGTGAGGTCTCAGTTCAGCTTTTCCCAGAGAAGCTGCACAGCCCTGGCCACCTGCTTTCCATGCCAGTACTAACACTACTGAAGTAATTGAACCTTAAGTTTTTACTCCTTCTTCTTCCCACCTCCATAAATGAAACTTGAATTTCTTGAGTTGCTTTTGGTTTAAGATCCAGTGACTACAGATGGTTTCCATATTTATAATTTAAATTTTACAATTAAAATATATTTATAATTTGTAATTATCTACTTATCATTTATAATTTAAATTTTCCTTGCTGTTGCATTAAGTCACTATCCTCAAATTCTGTTAGTGTCAGTTACTATTTCTGTGTATATGAATAGTAAGGTTGAAAAGTACATGTCGTAGCCACGTGAGGAGATTTTTTAAAATGTTATTTTAATACCTGTTGATAGTTCAAATAAAGAATACACGGGAAAACAAGTCTTCCTGTTTGCTATATGAAGAAGTTACTTCTTCAGTATTCAATCAAAGATATTTTAATACAAGACATTGCTTTTTGGGGGTGGGGAGGTGAGACTATTACAAGCTTCTGTGGGAGGTAATACCAACTGACACATTCTTTTATAAGAAATTGCTTATTTATATGTAATACTTCAAAGCACAAAATACCACTGGTGAAATGGGAAACCACTGTTCTCAGGGAGAAGGTATTCTTAACTTCCAGAGATGTGTCACACACTGAAGATTTTCTTCAAATGAGTGAGGTACTTAAGGAATAAAATCAAACCAAACCAAGAGCCCTAGAAGGGGCTTGGTGGAGTCCCTTGTCTGGAGACGTTTAAAACCCGCCTGGATATGTTCCTGTGTGACTTGGTCTAGGTGATCCTGCTGTGGCAGGGGGATTGGACTAGATGATCTTTCAAGGTCCCTTCTAATCTCTAATGATTGTGTGGTTCTATTCTTAAATACTTTGTGACTTTGAGATGGTGTGGAAGTTCTAGATGACTAAGTGAGCAAACAAGAAGAAACCACAGTGGTAACTGCTCTAAGAATTAGTTGATGTCCCCCAGGTCCTGTATGTATTTGTCATTTTTATGCCTGCAAACCTCTGTGTTTTCATTTTTTTTCTTACAAATCAGGGTTCAATTTTGAGCTTCAGACTGCATCTGAATGGGACTCGGGAATTCTGGATCAAAAATCACTCTTCGCAACTATTATGCAACTACAGCCAATGCATGAAGTAGCTTTTCAGATTCCTCCTGCATCTGAGTTTTCCTTTTTGATGGCCTTTCAGCTACAACTGTTTGACAAAAGTACGTAGCTGTATGCTCAACTTACTCCCTTAACTGGCAGACATGTGAAGAACTGAGTATTTTTGAAAGGAGATGCTGAGACAGCGTCAGGTTAAAGGTCTGCTGCTTCTCCCAAATCTAGCCACCAGTGCTTGCTGAAAGATACTTCTCCATCTGGTAGACTTAGCCAAGCCATGTCCTCCAACTACACCAGTATACCCCGCAAACATGCCCAGAGCTCAGCCAGGCACAAGAATTCACATGCCATGATGGTGTGTGAGATGCCAACGTCCTACCAAGTCAGGAGTGAGAAAATGCAGCAGAAACTCTTGCCACCAACCCACCAGCATATTACTGTGAAGCCTGTGTGTGTGTGTTGCCACTATGGTATATGGCCCACTGAGAGGTCCCTGGTAACAGGATGTTCCCAGACGTGCCACAGAGGCTTTGCCCATGGTGTGATGTGCGCAGCATTTTTTCCCCCCTTTGTTCCAGAGAGGAGCATTTCGCCTACAGTTTCTTGGACGTGTTGCGAAAAAATAAAGCACTGCACGCGTGAGAAAAGGAGCTGCTCGTTTTAAAAAAACATGCAAAAAGTCATGCAAAACATGAAATAAATAGAAAAGAAAAGAAGCCCTGTACAGGAGCCAGCTGTGTGAAAATCCCCATAAATTGTGAAGATTTCAGCGCCGCGATGAAGTCATGCAATCAGGAAGACTGCGGTGTCTTGAGGAATGACGCAGCCCAACCTACAGCCCACACGTAGCTTGCCTGCCCTCTGTCACGGCAACACAACATGGTGGCTAAAGTCTTGTGGCCTCCAGATTACCCCAGCCTGAGCCCCTCGCCTCACATCTCGGCTGCCCATGGCGTGCAGGTCTGGCAGTTAAAGCTAGATGTAGTCAGGCAGGAGAGAGGATGCAAAGCCAAGTGTGCAGGGCTGTCCTGACTGGCTTTATGAGAAACTGAAAGAGCAAGTCAAATTTTTTGAATTATTTCTTGCCACAACACAGGGGCTGATTGAGATGACAGCTCTGATTATGACCCTGCACCTCTGACCTTGTGGGAGAGAAACCCTACATGCTTTCTATCCCCATCCCCTTTCCAGCAACTTATCCTTTCCCAGGAGCCAAGAAGAGACTTTGTTAGTCTCTTTGCATCTCTGGGAGTCCCTCTGCTCACACAGCACCACATCTTCTGGACAAGGTGTGCTTACTCAAGCACTGGAGATGCTTTTGATACCCCAGGTTAGCCTTGCTTCAAGTGTCTTTGTGCATGAGCTGTATCACATTGTTTATGGAGAAGAATCTGGCTCCCACAAGCATAGAGAGCTTCAGAGAAGGCTGTCAATCTGCTCCTCTGAGTCAAGACAAGATGTGAGAGGCCACCAAGGTGTCACAGGAAACTAGCAGAGATGATGCCGAGTGGTGGGGACAGCAACACCATCAAAAAGTACCATCCAGTTGCCCTCCAGGCACCTCCTCATGGTGATCTGAATTTCTCCATCTCAACAAAACTCAAAATTTCATCAAATAAATATTTCCAGCTTCTGGTTGGAGGGCTGTGCATTGTTTGCTTTGACTATATTTGTGGCTTTCTGGTGCTGGAGGCTCACTCCCTGCTCAGAGGGTTGGCTCAATGGTCTTCATATTTCTCAAAACCACTAGACCTTAACTGCAGTTAATTTGTGGGGCAAGGCTGATCAGCAAGCCTCCCAACTGCTGTCCTCAATCAGTGACAAACAGGGACAGTGAGATCTCCTCTTCCCCTGCAAAGGGAACCAGTGTCTGGCAAAGCCATGAGGTTCATGGAAGAAGGATGTTGCTACATCATCATGTATCAGGAGCAGAGATTTTTGTTTTTCCTCAAAATATCCTAACATTTAGACACCTCGGCGGCAGCTCAAGACTTCTAGTGCAATGAGATTTCACAGCATCAAAATCAGCTAAATGAGCTCTTTCAGGAGTTGTTTTAGGATTTCTGAGCCCTGTGTTAACAAAAGCCATGTTGGTGCAGAAGAATTTCAGCCTTCTGTATGGCTGCAGTGCTCAGACAGGAAGAAGCCTCTATGAGTTACAAGGTGAAGGGAAGCGTGAAGCAGCAGCCCAAGGGGATTCCTTGTACTCTTGATGTATGAAGGTAACCAAAAGCCAACTACTGCATGTTAATCCTTATTCATATATGATAACCTCATCCAACACGCTAGACATGATCAAAAACAATTCTCCTAATGATGGAAGCTTTATTCTGACTCTCCTACACACCACAAGCAGAAACACTGAAGTGTTGTGCTAATTACTGATGTGCTGATGCATGACATTCTCGTTGCAGACTTACTGCAAGATCTATCTTGTCTATACTGACCTGTATGCTACCATTTAGTGGGTAACCAGCTTTGCTTCATCATCACTCATCAGTCTGAAGTTTAGGTTGGGCCTTAAAAACCATGAAGAATCATGGAAAGGGTCATGAGGCCTTGGAACAGACTGCCCAGGGAAGGGGTTCAATCACCACCCCAGAACATGTCTCAAAAGCGTGTAGATCTGGACCTTAGGGACACAGTGTAGTGGTGGGCTTGGGACCGTTGGGTTAATGATGATCTTAAAAAGTCATTGCCAACCTAAATGATTCTATGATACTGTGGTTCAATGTGCTTAAAGTAATCCCTGTTCAGGGAAGACTAAAGCTTGTGTCTAAGTCTAAAACTATGTGGTAAAACTTTTTCAATTACAGGTGAATCCTAAACAGTATGAAATGGATGCAGGATTACGTGAAGGTCAGGAGAACTGGGGTGCTGAACAAAGTTCAACCTGGAGCAAAGCTGGTAATGTTGTTGTAGTAATGTGCCCTTCTGCATGCATCTACACGCTAGCACAGCTGGTCCTAGACCTTTCTTCACTGCCTCTTTAGCCACAGGACCAGTGGATTTTGCTACTGGTATTACTCTCAAACTGCTTTTGCTTACTCTATCCTGATGTTTTGAATCATTGCTGCTCTGGAGGAGAGGAAGTTGCTTTTTATCCCCTGGATGCTATTAAGAAAAATCATGAACTGTCTGATTATTATTTTTCTTTTTTTTTTCTTTTCAGTCATAAAATGCTGAGAGTAATGAATGTGCTAAACCTCACACCACCAGAAATTCAAGGACACAGAGCATCTCTTTATAAAAATAAAACCGCAAATTGCCCTCAGCATTCACGCATCATTAGAAAGCTAAACCACAGCCCCAGAAATCAACCCCTTCCATCCAAACATGTGCTCACAACGCAGGGAGGGACGGGTGGACACAAAGCCACTCTGTAAGAAGGTGCATGGAGCAGCAGCTGAGGCACTGCTGACCCAAAAAACCAGCTTCCAAAACCCAGGAGGTGAACCAATCCCACAGAGGTCAGGAAAGGTAATTAAGCAAAAAAAAAAGTTTATGGAGAAATCTCCTGCATTTTGTCACTAGTGTTTTCACAGATTATTTGGAGAGAAGAGAAGGATCATGGTGAATGAAAGACAAGGTTCAGGTCTGATGCAGGATGCCTGAATCAGCAAAGCCCCTTGCCGGGGAGCTGCTGAGATCCCGCCTTGGACCATCACCAGCCTGTTTTGAGGGATGGTGGGAGTTTTCTCCCAGCTCAGCCTCCCTGTGTTCATCCTGCAGCCCTCAGTGGAGGGATCATTTGCTGGGTTTAAAAGACAGAAAATGGGTTGTGCTGCCACTTATTCAGCTCCCTTCCCAAATTCAAACTTCTACTCAAAACTAAAGGGTTTCATTTGGCAACGATTCTGAAACTTGATTCCGATCAATTAAGCTTTTAAAAATAGGACCCCTTTGACCACTTCAGTTTGTTAGAGATGGAAGATTATATGTAGTAATTAGGGAACAATAGAGCCTAAACAAATATCCCTTTTCTTGTGCCTAACAGAGCTTTTTGATGTCTTTTCAAAAGGCTCTGCTACAAAAGGAAGAGCAACACCTGTTGAACGTGGCAGCAAAACAAAAGGGATGGCAGAAGAAATAAGATGAACTCCAAATGCTGCATGTGGTCCAGACAGCTTTAGCCACAGCCCCCCGCAGCAGCCTTGGTTCTGACTCAGGAGCCTGAGCCCTGGAACAGGCTGTAAAGCTGTCAGGTGAGGTGGGATCACAGCAGCTTCTTCTTCCTGGTTTATATAAAGATGAAAGGAGATAATAGACACACACACAGGCATATCAAAAGAGCAGATGACTGCATCCAGCGGCCAGCACGGGCTGCTGCTTTCTTTGCTTTGCAAAGCAAGCCAGGATGCAATTAAGCTCTAACAACAATTAGACCCCTCAGAGTAATAAAATAAGTAGGACTAATTCTTTGCTAGAAACTGCAGCTAAGATAATATTAGACCTTCTCCAGGAAATACTCTTCTTATTTATTTTATTTTTTCTTTACTAGACTTGCAGGGGTTTACAATTTTATTGGTGAAAAGATGGGCTTCTCTGCTCGGCAGTAAACCCATTAAAAAGAAATTGAAACCCGAGATTTCTGTGAAAAGCATCTCGGGGGCAGGGT
>JAOXOE010000698.1:8575056-8629281 GCA_028565055.1 Phoeniculus purpureus
TAGGTGATCCTGCTGTGGCAGGGGGATTGGACTAGATGATCTTTCAAGGTCCCTTCCAATCCCTAGTGTTCTGTGATTCTGTGAAAGCGAACTAAACTTTGGCTCACCATCCTCAGCAAATTTAGCTGCAGTGGTTACACAGGGAACTGCAATGTACCAAGAGTTCTAAAGGCATCATGTCCTGGTAGTAACAATTCAGACACAAGTTTGTGCAGAAAAGCCAATAATCAGTAGTCCTTTATGGTGACACATGATTCAAAGAAAACTCCAGGATAAGCACATAACAGCAAGAATGTACATGCTCCTACCCCTTGTCTCCGCAGCCACTGCTCTAGATCCAAGCCATCAACAATTCATGCCAAATTTTTACATTATCCTAATTTCTTCATACCCTTTTCTCTTCACTGTACTTTTTTTAAAGGAAGCAAGAACATTACCCGTTCTGAAAAGGTAATGCTAAGAAAAAAAGCTGCTGTGTAAGGGAAAAAGAAGGAAGGCTCTCGCACAAGATGTTCAAGATATCGGTACTCGGAAATAAAGAACAGATTAACTTACACTGTTTGGTAACAAATAGTTCAGCAGTACCGTATGCCCATTACAGAAGAGCATCTGTATACCAGTTTCCTTCAATCACATTATCTCACATCTTCTTGAACCTTTTAGGCTTTTGCCACATCATCTTCCTTTGTTTCAGGTAGTTACAGCCTCTCCTCACACATTCCTGGCACTCTGCTGATTATAACCTCAGTTCATGGCTTCCCACGTATCAGACTTAGAAAGACCCATTGGGATACAGCAAGAATCACATAGCTACTTCTTCCTTGGAAGACCAGTGTTAACTGCATCTAAGTCGTAAACATGCTTCCCTTGCTCACACACTAAAATAACTTCCTAAATTTTTATTACTTTTATGTTCCTAGATAAGAGTAACTTCTCTCAGTTTCTCAACAGCCTCCTCAAAATATTTCCACATGCTACCCTCATCTCTGGAAGAGGAGGATATCATGCACTTACATCCGTTTGCAAGATTGAAACTGACTCTCACTGTTTCAGTCATCACCATATCAATGAGAAAATGGGTCACTTTTCATCAAAAGAGAATTCTGTATCAAAACTGCTATAGATCAGGACTCTATCTCTGTACATTCCAAGCCTATGGCCAACTGACGATAAGAGAACTCTCAAGCCAGATACACGGTTGTTCTTCAGTATAAATGTCTTTTTTCAGATATGAGCAGCAATGCTAAAATTACGTAACGTAATTTAATCTATAGTACTATATAATTTGGACAAGACTAATAATCAGACAAGGATATGCTGTCCAAATGGCCTTCCCTCTATGTTCCCAAATGTGGACAAATTATCCCAATGATAATTTGGTTAGAGCAGTAGCCATTCCCTCCAGATACTATATAAAAGGTCTCAACATGCTGTTATCATCACAAGTCTGAAAATTCAACAGTCAGAAGCAATTTCACTCAGCTTTACGCTGTCAGTTAAAAAGATACCTACAATGCCAGTAATGTTTATAAGCTATATAAACTGGTTTTAACCTGTTCTGCAATGTATTAACTTCTAAAACTGCATTTATAAATGTACATGATATGGTTTATATCAAAATCTGACTGCTCTGCTACCATAGCTCTGTTCTGGTTTTGTTGTCTTCCAGCTGCTCAGAGAGGAAAAAAGTTGGTTTAGATATTGTAGGGTTCAGTTTTGTTTTTAAATCATGGCTCTCAACGTCTTTGAAGCAAAGGAGTTTCATGCTGCTTCTCTCCAAGGCAGAAAACATGACTCTGCATCAGAACACAGCAGACATCCCTCCTGACATAAGAGGAAAGCTGTCGCAAGCCGCTGTGATGTGACTGGCAATGGGGTAATCGACAGGAGTTTAATGGTACTGTCTAGCCCAGCAGAGCCGTGAGAGTCAGACTGGCTGTCTCTGCACATCTGTTGTGGATATAAGCAGTTGAGAACAATCCCTGGTTTGAGCCCAGACACTAACTCATCCAGTCTATTAATCAAAAAAGCAGTTGAATCCAATGGTTTTCATTTTACAAAATGACAGATCTATATTCCCTCATGACTGCATACATGAATAGTTCCAACTTGTGAACTTCAGATGGATTACTACCTCCTCCTTTGCCAAGGGTCACCCTGCACAAAGCATACAGCCATGGGAAATGAGCTTACCTACAGGGAACATTTTTGAACTGATAACAACTAAGCTGCTATCACCACAAATTCATGTTCATAAACGTCTTCGTGTCAATTCAAACTGTCTTGGTGAAAGGAAATCCAAAATGGACACAAAACATTTGTTTTAGGAAGTGAGAGCTCTTTCTAATAATTATTAAGGCTATCATAAGGCTAATCTGCACTAGGGGGAGCACAATTGGGAAGCCACAAACAGCATCTTGGCTCATTTAACAACAACACAGTTGTCCCTAATTTAGTCCCAAGCTGATAAATAATAAAACTATTTATTATAATTTTACCATTCAGATTATCATTAAATGTGAAAGATGGAAACTCCCAGGCAGTATCACAGAACATGAGGGACTGGAAAGGGCCTCAAAAGACCATCTATTCCAATCCTTCTGCCACATGAGCATCACCTAGACCAAGCTGCACAGGAACGTAGCCAGGTGCATTTTAAACATCTCCAGAGAAGGAGACTCCACAACTTCCCTAGGCAGCTTGTTCCAGTGTTCTGTCACCCTCATCAGGAAGAAGTTCCTTCTCATATTGATGTGGAACCTCCTATGTTCTAGCTTATAGCCATTGAAAATATTTAAGGGCAAGTTGATTACAAGGTCTATTAAAAAAAAGCAAAAATAATTCACCCTTTATCACCGAATAGTTTGAGTGGGAAGTAGCCTTTTAAAGGTCATCTCTTCAAAACCTCTTCAGCGATTTACAGTCATTGTACAACAACTGAGACTGACATGTGATGATGAGCATGAAGAACACCATAAGGTTTTTTATTTACCTTATTTTCCCACCATGCAGCTCCACCTGGTTCTCATTACCAAGCCTTTCCTCCCAACTGAGAAGAACAGAGACTCCCATTTTAAAACGTATGCCGAAATACACATTTCAAGTGGTAGCGTTTTAAGTTTAACCAACTACTCTCAATACTTGAAGAAATCACCTGATTTGTCAACATTTAAATATCTGTTATCTTAAATGGTCTTTAATCCAGTCATCATTAGCTGGGAAACACACCACAGAGATCACAAAAGTTAACTAAGAAACATTTCAGCAACAGTTTTGACTGCTTTCCTTTCCTTTCCCTCTGAATTTAAGGATGGGGTCTATTTTCTCATTTTACCATGTTAGTACAACTACCCAAACTTTTCTTTTGCATAATACTGGCACTAAAAAAAAAAAAAAAAATGAGGCACTATCTTAGTTAAGTAGTGGAAATTTTTGCACCACAAAAGCTGCCTTTAAAATGAGTTACTTTTCTTCAAAACTAAATGAAGCACTCATTAAAAAAATAATTAGTATGTAGAACCACCACTTCAAGGCCTATCTCCTGCTATAAGACATTTCTATTGGGCAGCAATCTGGACTGCATTATAAAACACTATTATACATGAACAGATGGAAATCATAAAATGATACTTAGCTAGAGATTTCCTGTCAGAAATTCATATAAAAAGAAGGGGGGAGGAAGGGAAATATGTTCAACAATTTCCATTAGCTATCAACAAATCACTGAAAAAAAATGTATCAGAAGAATCTGTGTAATGCCAATGACACAGCAACCAATTTTTGATCCGTTTTTGAAGTCCTTTGCAAAGAGAGGCATAAATAAGACTGTTTTTACCCTTAAGAACACAATATAGGATAGAAACTGATAAAACTACCCACCAAAGAAATCAACATGAAAATGCATTTCAGTTACAGATCAAAATTAAGACTTCTCAGGTTTGAATTCTGACTTTTGGCTGAAAGCTCTACAGAGGTTGGCCTTCCTCCTCATCCTTACCAACTGAGGTTGAGTACAGGTACTCAGGCTCACCTAAGAGACTGAGAAAAAACACCACCTGTGCTCTCAGGCAACTACCTTAGAAAGGAATTGCGTATGACAACTACCCTTCTCTTTTTCTTGGTAGAGGCAGTTGTAATGTGTGGTGTTGACTGCCTTATCTTTGGCAGTTCCTTGGGTGGATCATTTCACTGACCCTGATTTCCAGAGTCATCAAACCTGTTGTGTAGGGGCAAAGAGGATACGTGTGGGACAGGCCATTTTCAGTATAACCACGTTTAAATGCCCCACAGTCACCCCAGCATGGTTATAGTAAAAAACAATGTCAAAGGAACAGCTGCTGAACATGCCATCCAAGAGGAATGTGTGGATAAGGGAGGTAAGATACAGATATGAAGAATGAGGCAGTCTTTGAAATAACATAACTCACTAAGACTATGCTGAACAATAAACTGAACACAAACTGGTCAGAGTTGTATTTTACTACCGATAAACTGATAAATAAAGCTACCTGAAAATTAGCAAATCTCCAAAATACTGTTTCATCAAGACTTCAGGACACATTAAATACTAAACGAACATTTCCTTTAGCATGAAAGTCAACAGTAGCATAAATTTTTACTCTATATACAGACTGAATTTGTTATTTTCTTCCTAGACTCACCAACGAAAGCGTTTTAAGTTCATTTTTTCATATATTTCACTCTTTTAAATTCACTCCAAGGTAACAATTCACCGACGGTGTGTTTAGTTCAGGAGGTCAAAGTACATTGAACATGAGGAGGAAGGAAAAGAATTAGGAGGAAAAAAAATAATGTACAAGTTTACTATAAACTAGAATGTGCTGTATTATTCCACACTCTGCTAAAGAGCAAAGTCTGTATCCAGAATTTAATATCGTACATACAAGCTTATTCAGTTGCATAAAATTTCAAAAAAGTTGCGGTTCTTTCAGTGAGAGCTGGGAATAGAGTCTATACAAAAAGTAAACCTGGCGGCTCACAGATATCTCAAGCTTACCCCTGGGAATGGCATCAGAATTCTGCAATACATGTCTGGACAGAGGCTGGTCATCTATAATTAACAATGTTCTCCTTTCATTTTACATTATGCAGCTGAATAACATTTCTCCTTCTAACCCAACCTGTAAAAAAAGAAATCTTGGGCTTTCCTGGAAGCCACCACTGAGACACAACCATAGCTCTAGCAAGTGAAGTTGAAGAAAAGCCATCCATAAAACCACTAAAAAAAGGTGAGAAATTATCTCAGACAGGAGAAATGCACTGCATAGTGCAATGAAAGAACAGACACACCCCTGAGGTCTAACCAGGTGCACTGGAAATAAACAGTGCTAGTTTCCTACCAAATCAAACAAAGCCCAAAAATAAACCCCCAGTAGTTTCAGAAGCTTTTACAGTGTTTTAGGCAGCTTTTAATAGACCTAAGTGAGAACTGTCTGAGGGCAGGAAGCAGTGAGAGGCCTGAGTCTCCCATCTTCCAATCATCAGGCTTATGCAACCAACCGCCTCAGCCCTTTTGCCTTGGTTGATTTATCAAAGAATGAACACAAATGCTTGTTTATAAAGCCTCAGGAATTTGAGAGGGAATGGCTTTCTCTATATATAAGAATGATAGTCTTATCTATCTTTTTATATGTAAGACAGCTGAGATAACATTAGGTCTTGTCTTAATGGATTTTGGTTTAGTATCTTCCAACTCAGAGGTAATGTAACATGACATATAAAAGGCTTGTAAAGCAGGCAGAAAACACTGGGGACATCACTTTACCTCCCCTTAAACTTCCTCCAAGCACAAACTTCTGCTCTACAGAATGTACTAATTTCTATGAAAATAATCAAGACATTTCTTTGCCCATTTGTTAGACACTGAAAAAAGAACAAAGTATATAGAACCACTCATCTCCTCAGAGAAAGTATATTAGTATTCAGCCATATGTGAAAGTGAAGAACTACAGGGTCTTCAAATACACCTGGCAGACCAAATACACAAGTTTTGTGATTGCAGGCCTGTAAAATAAAGGAGAGGAATATGTAACCCAACTCCTTTCTTCTCAAAGCTCTGTCCAGAGGGAAGACAAAGCATGCATTTCTTTCTGAGGGAAAAAGATGCAGTAATTAATGTACACTCTAAAAAAAAAAAAACCCCTCAAAACAAAAAAAACCCACTCAAAATAATTCCCTGCCACCAACATAAAAAATTGCTTACCAGTACATATTATGTACTTCATAATAAAGTTCACAACTGCAAGTCTTCAGCTGCCACCGCCCTATGTGTCCTGTTCACATCTATTAGCATCTTCTCAAATATACCTTGCTCCACATCACTCTAAGTACAAAGTTTCTAGCTTTTCAGCTTCAAGTATCCTATCTCCTTTGTATTCCTTAAACTCTCCTGTATACTGAGCACACTGAAGCTCTTATTCCTGTCTCAGTGTTAAGACACCAGCAACCAAATTGCTAGTGCCTAGTTTCTGTCTTCAGCTATTCTGTAAAATAAAACCAACCCTGACTGATAAAACCCACAAGAGTGTCAAATTGAAAGAATTTTTCAAGTTTCAGACATGTTATACTCTGCTGCTTCTACTGGTGGTCTATAATTATACTTACGCAAATGAAACTTATGCTAGGGGATCCCTTTCTCCATCCTGCACTTAAGCAGAGACCTAGTAGAATAACTAATGACACTAAAATCAGAATTTTGTCTTAGCAGAAAAAGTTTAGACAGTACAGTAATTAAATAGTGCTCATGTATATTTCAAAGAACGAGTTCAAGAGACTAGACCTCTGCTTTCAACGTGAAAATACTCAATCGCTCTTCCTTCTCTCTAAAGAAGAGCTGATTGTCAATATCTGTATTGGAAGCGGCTATTAAGTATCAGCTTTCAATGCTCTCCACAGTGCTGAATGGATTTAAACATTACTCAAACCCTTCAAAGGTCCACAACACTACATTGCTAATTAATTTCCTTTCAGAAGAAACATGGACTATCAAAACATTACAGTTCCCCCTCAAAACAAAATCTTCACATTACACACCATCATATTCTCATTACACAACTTTGGCTTCTACGTGCACTTCATAAATGAGTCAAACTCCCTGTACCATAAAACCACAGCAACCATCTTTACAAGGCTGGTCGTTTAAACTTGTGCTTTGAGACAGCATGTCTGCTTCTGTCAAAGAACTTGTATGAAGGTGATGGCAAGACCTCATGTGCTTTTACTTGGCTTTCCTAAAATTCCAGATGTCAGTCCAATATTTGTCAACTCCTTTAGACTCTGAATTACTGTAGAGAAGAGCTCAGACAGACACAATAGAGTAGGAAGTATGATTCTATACTAGGACCAAGGAACGGGCAAAATGCCTTCTGCTCAGCACTACCTGCCATCTTAGCCTCTTACCAAAAACCTATCTCATCAGTGACTAAAGCCAGAACGGTTAACCATAAACAAGTGAAGTAGCTTTCAATGAAGACGTAACAGAGAGCTGAGGTAAACTAGGGACAAAGGTACTTTTTCAACAGCCACACTGAACAAAATTCTTCTAGCAAGACCCAAAGACTGAATCTCAATTTGATCCTCTTAGGAATTTTGCTTCATCTGGGAAGCAATGTTATGGGTGAAGCAGAAATCCTTGAGAGAAAGGGATTTTGTCAAAACTGCCTGGTGTTAAAGAATCCCAGAACATTAGGGATTGGAAGGGACCTCAAAAGATCATCTAGTCCAATCCCCCCCACACAGCAGGATCACCTAGACCAAGGTGCACAGGAACATAGAAGAAATGTCACAGTCACTCGGATTAAAAACCCAAAATGAGGATGGCAAAAGCCAGATCATGATTTATTTTGTATAAAGGCAATCAGAGAAAATTTGAGGGTTTTGCAGTAAATCACATCAATTCACAAGAATAGTTTCTTGTGAATTGACATAGACAAATACTATAAAGAAAATGTAAATAGTATTTGTTTTGCTTTTACCAGTACTGGTCCCTCTTTTTCCTGATGCTGCCCTACAGCTGTACACACAGACGTGCTAGTTTTCCAAACGAAAATGTGTTGTATGAGCTTACTGCAGAGTAAAAGGTGCAGCCTGAAGCTCTATGTTTTAACATTGATAAATGGGTGATTTATCTCAATGAGAAGCTGACAGAAAACAGAGCTTTGTACTTGTAAGAACCAAGATGAGGAATGAAATTGCTTCATACAGTCTTACACAATTTTTATGACAAACACTGGGTGACAGTTAGATTACTACATTAACTGATACCTGATTCTAGTCATATTGGAACTGCACTGAAATTTCAAAGGAGGCCCAAAATAACCATTATGGGTGCAATTAGTGCTAATGGGTAAAAGATGCCGTCACAGACGAATAATAACACAAGCCTGTGCTTCAAATGACTTACTAAACATCATTCAGGAGTCCAGCAGATTACACTGTGCATTTGTACTGCTGATCATTTCTCATAATCAGATGCTAACATCCCTGAAAGAATACCAGTGCCTGTAGTCTTGCTTTGTTTGCCACTGAAAAAAATCATAAAAAGAACACTTGAGCTGAAAGAGGGGGGTACAGGGAGCAAGACAGAGATGCATAGTTTGCATTGCTCTTTCTCGAACAAACAAGGGCACTGAAGAAAGTGTGGTAGCAAAGTGCTACTTCACCTTTCCATTTCACTACCCTATTCACTGCCACATCATATTTGGAAAAACAATTCCATTCTCACAATAAGAGTTAACAAATTTTTCTCACCTTAAAAATCTTTCAGTGGCAGAAGATTCTTCAACAACAAAAAGAGAGTCAGGGAGAATATCCACCCCTTATACTGGGGTATGGAGTGCACCAAAGATGAGGACAAGGCTGACGTAAGGGAAGCAAAGCTAGTGAAAGGCCTGGAAGACAGGTTTTATGAGGAGTGGTTTAGGGAACTGGGGTTGTTTAGTCTGGAGAAAAGGAAGCTGAGGGGAGACATTATCACCCTTTACAACTACCTGAAAGGAGGTTGTAGAGGTGGGAGTCAGTGTCTTCTGCCAAGTCACAAACAATAGGGTAAAAGGAAATGGCCTCAGGTTGCACCAAGGGAGGTTTAGATTGGACATAAAGAAAAATTTCTTCACTGAAAGAATGGTCAGGTTTTGGAAGAGGCTGCCCAGGGAAGAAGTAGAGTCACTGTTACTGGAGGTGTTCATAAAACATATAAATCTGGTTCTTGGAATCATGGTTTAGTGGGTATGGCAACACTAGGTTGATGGTTGGACTTGGTGATCTAGAAGGTCTCTTTCAGCCTTATTGATTCCATGCCTCTATGATTGTTTCGTCCCAGATTTGCAAAAGGTGAATACTAACTTTTGGGTTACCAATTTATAAAATAGTGAAATGTAAGACACTCTTGGAACAGGTAGCAAAAAAGAATCAACACAACTCACCACAAAATAAACAACCAAAAAATAGAAGTAGGCAAATTTTTTAAATGACAGTCAAAACAAGTTGCCTGTGATTGCTCTTTGTTGTTTTTTTTTCCAACTAAGCGTCACAAATTATTTCCTAATGTTTACTTTCATAATTTTTATACAGACATTACTACCTAAAACAAAATAAGCAAATAAACAGGTATTTTTAGACAAGCTATTGCCTATTTCTAACTCTACGTATTGAGTTTTTTCTCTAAATTTTAAGCCAATCCAAGTTCTGCTTTAACACTGGAGAAAAGAGAATTAAAAAAGACAAGACTGCTTCCTTTAGGCTTTGAGGTAAAAACCTTTGAAGTTGATTATAAGCACTTTCATTCTCTAGTTCCAAAGATGAAGTGGTACCAAACTAGCACAGAAAAATCAAGACTCCATGAATTGCTAAAACTGGAAAGTGATCATCTAAATTAAAAAGGTTGGCGAAGACTAGGGAAGTTCAGGTAAGATTTATGTCTAGAGAACAACAGGAATGAGATACAAAATACCAATCTACAAAGCATCTTCAAAAACCACTTTCTATAGAGCTTGTAGAAGGCAGTGTTCATATCAGTTTCCACTCTGACAGCAACTTGTAGTTTAAGCTAGTTGTTCAGTTTGCATTAGAGACATGCACACACTAACAATTAAGTTCTGCCCTTTTGCAAATGCTAAGAACAAGTGCTTGATTAACATTATGTAAATGCATTCCTATTTTGATCATGACCAAGCAGAAAATGTTCATTAAGATGCAAACACAAGATGCTGAGAAAGCGTCAGTCCACTTCTTTTGCAAATTATTCATTAGGAGTCAGGGACTACATTAACACAATTAAATTTCTACAACAATAAATACACACAGATCTGAAGCTTAATGTGGGATGAAATGATGAGAACAGTAGCGTTTTGAGAACAACTTTAATGTACTGCTACATCAAGGTCCCTTCCAATCTCTAATGTTCTGTGATAAAGTTTCGTGACTGGTGGTGGTCTGATTTACATTTTGTGGAAGAGCAAAAACATTAGACAGTTTTTCCCCCTGGAGTGCTATTCATTTAGTCAAAAGTTTGTAAAACAGGTATTGAGAAATACTTTTGCATATCTGCAGTTCTGGACGATAAACAATAGAAGTACTACTGCTACACTTCGTGTTTTAGTCTGCTATTTACAGTGCAGCAGAAAACAGAAAAATCAGAGAATAAGCTTATAAAGATCAAATAGACAATATGTTTTTTCATAGCTTTAGAAGAACAGAAGAAAACAAATGCCAGTCACAGAACAGGTACTTCAAAGTAACAGAAAACAGAACAGTTTGCGGTACAATGTTCTTTCTTACAAAAATCATCATAGGTTGAACAGAGAAGCTATTTGCCACAAAGGAATCTACACATGTGCTTTCAAAAGCAAGTCCACAAGGATGGCACTAAGTTTTTATGCTTGGTCAAGCCTCACACCAACTCAACATACAGAATTGATTCCTTTCCTGCATCCTTTACCCAGCTAATTTTCCGGATTCCACAACAGGGGGAGTAGTCAGAAGGAATGTACCTGGCCAGAACTCTACACCTTGCAAAACTAATCTCCACTGAAGTTTCTGATAGCTCACAGTGCTAGATCGCCCAACTCTGCTCCTAAAAATGTCTCTCCAAATCTAGAGTTTTGGGGGTTTTTTCCCCCCTGCTTTGGAGTGCCACAAAGGGCTGGAACGGTGCAAAGCAGCTGCTCTTTCCTCTCTTGAATCTGCTCGTTTCTTCTCTTGTTTCTGCGAAGAGGAAAGACCCTACCACAGTGTAGTTACCAAACATCGTAAATGAGCACAAATATGTACTAAATGATTATTGGCTGCAACGCTTCAATTCCTAGCAAGGTGAGTGTTGTTAATGCAAAACAGGGACTGTTTCACAGAAGCGGTGAGAAAGAATAACGTAGCTGATGCCAAGCTGGTATACCAAAATGAAGGACCTTAAAAGAATTTCAGAAGCAGATAAAAGAAAAAACTTCTAAAAAGAATCTAATATCCAAAGGTCCTTAACTAGATCATTGTGTCCAGAGTGTTTTAGGGCAGGACAGTGCTCTATTGTAACTTAGAAGTTTCTGGAAGGACCACAGTGGACACATCTGCCATGAAAACTGCATGTCCCCAGTATTTATAGATTTAATTTTCCCAAACTCCTTCGAGATTGGAAGATGTACCTTTCCATTTTATAACCAAGGAAGCAGAGCACAAAGAAGCCATTTCTGCATGCACACCCCAGAATTTAAAGCTAAACTGCGTAAGTCCTGGGCTCAGCTGATACCGTAGTATCAGCTTGTCTTGTCTTGGCTCTCTGTTGCCTTGACTGATCCACAAGAGCAGCTGATATTTCAAGAAAGTAATCTTAAAATCTTTTTCAGATGTGTTTCCCTTCAGCTGCACACCAGAATGCACGTTGTCTACTCCTCTACCACCACGTTTTGTCACATAGCTAGATAGAATTTATTTTGCAGCAGTTACCACCTTACGCCCTTTTTGCGACTAATGCAATTCTCCAGTATGCATAAAATTACCTGTTTGGGCACTTGATACTGAAGCAGCTGGATTAAAGGTACATACTGTGCCAGGTTTGAATCTTGCATGCTGCGGAGAGTCGAGACAGCAATGAAGTTGACGCTGCAGATAATTCAATTACGATACTACACTTTGTGCAATAATGTATTAAAGTGAGTGATGTCAGTGGTGTCCTTTGAGGATGACAACAGACATCACACAACTACTAGGAAGAAAAACTCAGTCAAAGGTCCAATGCAGTTCAAATTGGATAAAATTATATAGTTGAGGAGGGGAAAAAAAAGTAGGTGAGCAAATGTTCAGTCCCTGAAGTGTCAGGTCTGACAAGAAGTGACACTTTCCAAAGCTACTACAGTTTTAGAGAATGGTGCTTGGTTAAACTTAACTGTACTAATCAGGCCCCTTGAGAGAAAAAGGATAGCTGGCTTTCAAAAAGTTTATCAGCACAGGACCAAGTTGCCAGTATCTGTATGAAGAGATAGAAAGATCGCTACGTGTTAATGAAGGGCTAGTGGGGGGAAAAGTTACAAAAATCACTGTCTCTGTCATTTACAAGTCTTACTGTACCAAATTTTAAATTCTATTTATCAGAATTATCACTCCCTCAAACAATTACTGCACCAAGAACCTGATAATGTAAATCAAGCAATAATCTAAATGTTTTTAGAAACTGCAATCCCCCAGAGTGGATTTTTCTCCTAATACCACAATATGGAATGTAGAAGTTAGGTTTCCCTATTTTCAGGGTTTTCTCCAATCATGATAACAAACATTTACAAACAGGAATCAATAATCCCACTGCAGACCCAATGAATGAGATCAAGAACTATCATTTATCTAGACTTATCTCCTATACCTGGTAGTCTGCACATAATCGCCTATTTGTTCTTTAAAACAAATACAACCCTACTGTAATGGATACCATCTATCAGAGCACAGCCTCTGTTTATGCAATTCAGCTTCAGTTGTCTTCTAAATACTGTAGGACACATCACTTATGTTTTGGGTTGGTTTTTTTAAGGATTTAATGGTACATATGCACCATACCAACAAGCCAGCACAACATCACAGAATCATCAGAGCTGGAAGGGAACTGAAGAGATCGTCAAGTCCAACCCCCCCACC
Organism: Phoeniculus purpureus; assembly: GCA_028565055.1. NCBI lineage: Eukaryota > Metazoa > Chordata > Aves > Bucerotiformes > Phoeniculidae > Phoeniculus > Phoeniculus purpureus. The sequence goes on from JAOXOE010000698.1 coordinate 8,588,191, forward strand.
AGGCCTTAGTTCTTCACTATTCCCAAGAGAAAATATTGTTATGAACACATATAGTTTGCAGTACATTTTAAACTAATGGAAGATACCTCAAATACAACAGCAAGCATTTATCTGCAGTCCTACTGATGCACTGAAGACTCCATCAATGTATTCTGGAATTTCATTAACATTTATAGTAAAACAAAAGGTCTCTCTCCTCATCTCATTTTATGCAAGAAAGATAGCCACCTAATTTAACTTTATAATCCAATACTCTATTAAGAATTCAAGCATTGCTCCAATATGACCTGAATGTTCTTATTCACCTCTTCTTCTATCACGTGAATGAAAACCAGGGTAAATATTTCCATTTAGAAGAACTTTAATTTTTGCACTTTAACTGGATGAAAATTCTGAGTGTGTCAGCAGGAAAAACTGACATTTAAATTCTTAAACTGAAGAGGATTCTAGATTTTACGTAAATCACAGAAAACAATGAAATAAAGTTCCAGTAAGAGTCAGGGGTAACAGGCTACTCGTTTATTTATAGCAAATATCCCAAGTATGTGTTTTACACATACATTCAAATCCAAGCACTTAAGACACTGACTAAGCAGCTCTCTACCAAGGACTTCCTGTTCACCATTGCAAGGAAACAGTATTTATAGCCATAAATTGAAACTGTTTCTCTCATCTTTACTTTCCATTTTTTGGGTTTTTACAGAGATAACCTGAACTACTTCAACAGTTCAGTTCTTTCCCTTGTGCCGTATTGTTCTTTACCAGTAGATGCATCAGAGATACTCCTGTGTTACAGGGCAGGAGACTTTTTTCCAAAATACTTTCCCTGGAGATCAAGGGAATCCATTCATATGGTATTAAAGCCAAAAGTCAGTAATGTGGTATCTAAAGGAAATGCAGGGAAATAATCACGGAAGTGAAGCAAACTTTCTGTAAGGGAGGTGAAGTGTCCTGACACCAGACACATTCCCATTACTAATATATTAAAAGTGAAGATTAAACCAAAAGCACTGTCCTTTAAAAGACAACACTTGCATCAGGCTATTTCCAGAACTTTTGTATGGCCTAAGTGCTATCATTACACTACACCATTTGAAAACAGAGTAACATTTGATTGTAAGTGCAGAGGAAAACCTGAGTAAAGTATACATTAGAAGCTCTTCAGGATCACTACCAGCAGTAATGAATAACAAAATACATTTACTATCCAGATGAACACGCAGCACTCAACAGCATACTTTTACAGGTCAGTGGGTTTTCTATAGAGAAAGTGCAGAGAAATATTTCTAAAGTACCTTCTCAAACACGCTTGTCTAGGTCTGCATGTCCAACTACACAAATAAGCTGGCAGGCCATAAACAAAGCAGACTGTTCCACAAGCTATTTACTTATTTCTTCAGACAATGTTCATAAAGGTATTTCAGGTTATGTTTGTATGGAAATATTATTCAAAGAATCAACAGTAAATTGGCAGTCACAGCATTCATAAACCTTAACTAGTTTTAAAGCTTGAAAATAGACTGATGCTTGATTTAAGGGTCTTGGGGGTGCATGTGTGTGATACCAAAGAATAAAAAGCATAAAAAAATAAAAGCATAAAGAATCCATGAATGCTATTTTCAGGAGCTGCAAATTCCAGATATAATCCCTATACTCTTCCTCTTCTATTTTTACTGCTGTAAAACTGAAGCCTTACTTACTAACAAGTGCAACATTTCAAATACTTTCAGAGGCTTAAAAATCATATAATTCTAATAATAAACTGCAAGTTGCACAATGCAAAAAACCAAGAACTAAGGAAAATCTACTCAAGCTAGAAAAATGTAAGATGGAAGGGATCTCAGAAAGCAAAGAGGCTAAAAAAATTACTAATCCACACAGACAGCTCAGATTAATGCATCAATACTTGGAAACAGTAAGATGCAGGCTCTCATAAAAATTAGAATAGTCTTAATTGAGTAGGCTGCTACTGTGTCCAGTTACATATCAATATATGGCCCGTAAAGTCAATCTCTGGGTATATGAAACGTCAGATAATCAAATACTAAGCAATTCCAAGAGTAAACTTGTAAATAATGCAAAATACAGAGCATGTGAGGCTAGCAAGCCCAATTACAAGCAATTTCACTTGGAAATGCTGATTAGAGCAAAATGTCAGGCATAAAGTATGTAAAGAAAAATACATGCTACAGTAATCAAGTCTAAATATGACAAATACAGATGCCTGTACTTTTGTTCAAGTCTACAAAGAAAAGCCCCAATTACTTGCCAGTTGGAGACAAATGTATTTTCCCAGCTACCTAGGCTATCCAAACAACCAGCAGGAAATCCCTCATCAGACTACAGTTCACTATTGCAAGTTAAGGCCAATCTGCAGTTACCAAACTAGCTAATTAAAAATCTCTTGGGCCTTCTGGTCAAAACCATCACTGTCGAAACTTAATGGCATGTCACCTATGTTTTTGGCTCCCTGTCTCTTCTAGATATTGAAAAGATAATGCTTGTTCAGTGAATCAATGAGTAAGTTAAGTACTTGTAGAGCATCTCTATGGACTTCCCAAGGAACAGTTACCATGGGAGATGCAGGTGTCTGTGAAAACATAGAGCATTCCATAAACAATGGAACAGAGCTACAAAATAACATACATCTAATGCTGAAGCAAAAATACAGGAGAACAATTAAAACTCCTTCCTGAGTCCTGAGCCGCAATCTTCCATCTTTTATTATGTCTTGATTCCAGGGATGTCATTTCCAAAAATCGTCAAAGGAAAACTAAACTTCAAACTTCGTTACTTTTCTGTCCCCTTCACCCAGCATTATTTTCACTCTTGATCAAAGCTCCTCTGAGATAAAACATACCTTCAACCATGCTTTCATTAATCTTTTAATTATACACAATGGTGAGGGGTAATCTAATCTTACAAAGCATAAATACTTACACTAAATCACTTCCAGGGTATATTTTTTCATCTTCTTCCTGCTACCCCTACTGTGAAATCAACTCAATAACTTCCTGTTCAGATGTCCAGCAGCTATACTTTAGAAGCTAGCTTCTGTGTCAAAGGATCTATTTTCAGATAAATGAAGGAGAGAAACGGGGGGAGGAAAAAACCCCACAAATATACAGATGGTTCAGCAATATCCACATTCTCCATGGCCATGGACCCATTCATTTTTGCTATATGGTAACTCAAGCCTCTGATTCAGTTCAGGACCTCCATATTCCATAAAGATTATACAGAATTCAGAACAAGTAGCAAGGGAAGGCAGAGTGGAGCATGCCTAAGTCAGCATTGCTGCCAGAAATAATTCACGTCAAAGTACATCCCCAAGACACCTAGAACATTGAGGAATGAATAAATAACGTGTCTGGATTCTAGACTACCTTTCAGAAAAGCAACATTGTTTTTAAAGCCTCAGTGAGATACCATATTTACCTTACGGGACACTTGAAAACAGAAGTAACAGTTAAGATGTCTTAGAAAAAGATAAAACCAAAGACCACCAAAAACCAAAAAGACCAAATAGTAATGAAAAAAACCTCAAAATGACACAATTTTCAAACAAAATCTTCCATATTTCATTGAAACATGACTCAGCTTTCAGGAAACACCTTACAGAATAGTTGTTAGCTTTTGGTAAGTGACAAACACTGGTATAGCAAAGTATGCAAACTTAAGTTGTTTATATTAAAAGATTTATAGCATTGCTTCCTAAAAATAGAAATTCAAAACCAGTAACACATAGCTAAAGCAATTTCGCCAGCTAGACTTACTTATCTTAGTAGCAAAGCATCTCTGCTCAGTGTTCCAGAAAGGCAGGAGAGCCCTATTAGACAGCATGCTCACCCACAATACGCCCTTAAGAGTTTAATTCCAGGGTCTTTGCACATAAGTGAGATAAATACCTAACCCCATAATGGTTGAAGGTACTGCCATCAGCTCAGTTTCCAGCTCAACAAGATAATTAAGCACATTGAGTATTTCCATTCACTTGTACATGACTGGTCACATCTTAAATGATTTATTATCAGAAATCTTAAGTTTTCTGGGTGTTTCTTTTTCACTTGTTTAGGGAGCACTGATATTTTTATTCTTGTATGGAAATATTCGCATATTCTGTGCATCAAAGAAATGCTCATAATACCAAAATGCTTTAAGACAGCTCTCTGATTACACTGTGTATCCTGCTTTCAGTTAGAACATAACTGTGTTCAGTGATTTTACTTTGCAGCTCAGTCACTTCTAAGCAACTGCAATTTCTGAAGTTTAAGGGCGTGTTTGTGCAGTCTGCTTCTAGTTACTACCAAGAACTGAGGTGGAGAAAGGCTCCTGCTTATCCTTGCTCCTGTGAAGGTCAAGGTCACTGCTAAACCCTGTGTACCAGGTTGGGGTCTAGTTAAGTGAGAGGAAGCACCTGGGAAGGGGAGCAGATGGAACAGGTGACTCTGCACTGACCAACAAGGTATTTCATCCCATACGTATCATGGGACCACAAGGGCCAGTCTCTCTTCTTCAAAGGCCAGTGTCTGAGGAGGACTCTGTTCTGTCTTCAATCTACATCCATGCATTCCTGAATCCAGTTCCAGAATTCAGCTGCCAAATCCTTTTCCTCTCTGCTGCTGGGTCCAGTCTGGGACTTCTTGAAGTGCCTGCCTGCAGCATTAGCAGTGACACAATTGGTATCAGGGTTGGGAGAGTAGAGAGAATGTTGGTTTGATATTGGGTTTGTACATATTTGTATACACTTTATTTTACTGTTATTTTCCTTAAAGCACCTTTAGTTGTCTTTCCTAATCCACAAGTCTCTCACCTTTATTCCCTTTCTGTTCCCCTTTGGGAACAGAAGGGTTAATAGACAGCATCTGTCCTTGATCTAGTGGCTGGCCCAAATCTAATCCTTGACATCACATAATAGTTAAACACTTTGTAATAGCAGCATCATTTTGTCCATCGCTACCAAAGCAGAGATTGATGTTTCAAGTGTTTGTTCAAACAAATGAAACCACCAATTTGTTCTCATAAATATCACTTATGTAAAGCTCAAGGCCAAAATTTACAACATACAACTCAGAAATGCAATGTAGGCCAGCACCTACAGAGTCACAAACATGGAAACGCTTCACTGAAAAACAACAACTGCTTAAGGAAACTAAGGAAATAATCAATTTATATCTGCATGATGTAAGCACTTAATTCTATAGAAAATTCCTAGGGGTGTTTTCCTCAGGTCATAGACTGATGTCGACCTAAAAAGCCCTTAAAAGACCTTACAGTTCTTGACTTTTGACCTCTACCAGCCATGACTCACTTCCTTTCCTCTGGAAAAAAATCAGGTTTTAAGTTTACTTGAGCTCTCCTAAAATAACCTCACGCAAGGCCAGGTGTGTTAGCTCATACCAATACTTACCATGTTTTTATAGCATAATCCCTTCTCTTCAGCAAAACAGTGAGGGTAGCAACCTCTAGCTGGGCAGCAGCTCTATCGTCTAAAAGCACAGCTAGATCCAGAGAAGGACCTAGGTCCCAGGCCTTAGGCACCTTCTCCATTAACTACAGTGAAAAAAGTCCTGGCTGGGAGTCCCAGGATTGATTTTAAGAAGTTTGAAAGGTTGTCAAAGTGCATAAAGTAAAGCAGTGTGTTTCCTTGCTTAAAAAACAGTCTGTCTTTTCAGTACTCATCCATTCCACATGAGCTTTGCTATTGATTGTATGTATTCAGCCACTGCCTTTCTCAGGACATAGCTTACATTCCCCATCTCCAAAACCAGAGCTATAAAGCTAATAATGAATTGTTATTTACTCTATATTCCATATTCTACTTTTAATCGTAGAGCTTCTCGGTGTCACCTGCTGTCATACACAAAGCCCTGCACTTTTACCCTGTGTGAAAACACTAAAAATGTAAAATAGCAGTACATTTAAAGGAATTAGCACCTGGTTAACTTATATGCATAATGCACTTGTGAGGACCACAAGCCTGTATACCTCTTACTGCTTCCTACCCTCCATCTCCACACTATTACATCTTACTGAAACAGAAAAACACGTTTATGACAGGTTTCTAGCCCTTTTGACTAGTTGTACACACAGGAACACTTACCCCTATTTTAGTAACTGCAGCTAGAATGTGCACTTCATCCTGTACAAACACACCACCAAATGCTAAGTACAGTCCCACGTCTATGAATTGACATCATAGCCAGTCATACTCCACGTGTTGCTTATCAGAGTCATGTCATGCACAATTAAGAAAAGTACACCAAACTTTAAAATAGACTTAGAAAAATCTACCTGACACGTGCCTTTATGTTACACCATTTTAGCTATTTCATTCTGTTTATTCTGTATTAAACTGGAAATAGTCTCTCATTACTAAAAGTAACTTCTCAAACTCATTTTCTTTTGTTAGCTCTTTTGCTCACAAAGACTTGCTCTATCTCCAGCTACCGTAAAGGAATGTTACAGTAAAAATTCTTTTCCATATTATTCTGGTTTAAATCTAGACTATGCAGAATTTAGACACTTAAACCACAACGAATAGACCTGATCTCCACGAAAACACCTGCACAATCTGAAAAACACGAGAAACACATCCTGAACTCAATAAAAACATAGTTCTTACTATTTCTAAATTAAAAAAGCCAACCAAAACTGAGTGAACAAATCATAGTAAGCAAGAAACTGTTTCCTATTCACCCAAACTCCCATTTAGTAAATTGCATCGAGGGAGAAAATATAATCACAGTTAATTGATTATGCAATTATGATATGATTATGTTACACTTTCCCTACCTACAATTTGGCAAATGTATGTTAATGCAAATGTGAAGCAATATTTTTTTTTTAATATCTTTAGTGGAAATATCATCAAAAAAACCCAGGAGTCATGAGTGTACACTTAATGTCTTCTTACAGCAGATTATTTCAAACACATATGACTGTAAGAAGGTATAAACTGCCTAGATCATTACTATCACATCTTAGTAAATTTGGCCTTGTTTTAATTTATGCACATGGTACATGTTTCAAAAAGCTGATTTTTTCTGGTAATATGTATGGCAGGCAGACTTAAATGCAGATTTTCCTCATTTCTGCTCCTAACAGCCCAGATTTGTAAAGTCCTCTCTTCACACAGAAACCTAAAAGGGATCTCTAAGTAAAAGTTAGACACCATAAATAGTACAATATACAACACTTTCAGAGATTTGAAAAGCACACTTCACGTGTTCCTGTATGACTTGGTCTAGGTGATCCTGCTGCGGCAGGAGGATCGGACTAGACGATCTTTCCAGGTCCCTTCCAATACCCTAGTGTTCTGTGGTTCTGTGGAAGGGAAAAATAATCTGGCAGAGCGTTTTTAGGATAACTGTATTGCACTACTCTCCTTTCCAAGTACCATTAATAAATACTTGTTCTTTGCTTACAAGTCTCTCCTCTACTAATAATTACCATTTTCTAGAGTTTTCTACCTTAAACACTTTTCAAGTGAATTGTGATCATCTTAATTTTTTAATGAAGGAGATCCTAAGTCACAGCACAACCTATTATTTAGTGATGATAAAATAACACATAGAGCAATTATTTACAATGGTTTACCTAGTAGTTTGAGTCTCTGCCCAGAAAGTCAGAAGCTTCATTCAGTATTTTCCACCAGAATATGAGCACAGATGAACTAAGGGTACTACAAATATAGTTAAGTTGGCGTGTTACTGAGATGGTCACCACCATTAAAAAACAACTCACTAAACATGGAGTTGACTTTGATCAACCCAGATTACTATTAGCAACCCCACAACTTGTCACTGAGTTAAATATTTTATTATTCAAGATTAGCTACAGGAAGCCCCAGGCTAATCTTGCCAAGATCAAGTCACAGAATCACAGAACATTAGGGATCGGAAGAGGCCTCAAAAGATCATCCAGTCCAATCCCCCTGCCACAGCAGGATCACCTATCTATTTAACAAAAAGCCAAAGATTACATCCATTTATTACTCTCTGCCAACTTGCATCAAAACGTGTAGTTTTCTCTAATTAAGTCTGTGCTGCAGTAATTTATTTTTCAATGATTCAACTAACCTTGACTTGCTTTAAAAGTAATGAATCACATTATCACTAGATTTCTGCTCAACACTGAAGTGTGATGGACTTCACTAAAGTAACTCTTGTAAACAAAGTCCCACACCATTAAACAAAATAAACTCATTTCTATTAGTAAATTACCAAGCACCATGACCCCCACAGTCCAATGTGCTGGTCAGCAGAACCATGTCCATACCAGCAACTTGCTGTGCAAGTATCAGTTCAAAAGAAAATGTTAAGTTGCAATTATTTAGCTAACCAACAGATATGTGTGTGTTGCAATTTACAACTATGGAAGAAAAAGCTTCTGTATCCTACTTATCTTTCAGTTTATACTCTAGAACAAAGTTTGGAATCCAGACATAATGCACTTTTAAACCTCTAACAAATCACAATTATCACTTGATGTTAAACATTTTTGCCAGACTTCAGTAGTACTGATGAGAAAGATACAGATTTTGAACTGCAAAATGATTTCTCATGGGGTGTAGTACACCTTGAATGAGAATGTGCAAGGTTTAAAGCCCATTCTCATCTGCATTCTCCCCCAGGCAAAAATCACTCTAGGAAATGCCTGAAAGCAAATGTAAATGAACGGTGGAGTACCTAAACAGTTGTATTTCCTTAATTAAAAAACAATCAAAAAATAATGGCAGGGATTGGAAGCCTTAAAGGCATGGGATACATAGAGCAAAATTTTCTCAAGGGAGAAAATCTGCTATGCCGGAGTAGAGGGTAGTAAAACAAGACCTCAGAACAGGAAAATCCTCCATGCATAGAACTCTGGGGATAGAAGACTCAACCAAATATAGTACCTCAAGCCCATCCATGCCATTAGCAGTCAAATATAATATAGTCTTGCCAATAGCAATCACTCCTCTTGTAAAAGCCTCCTCACTTGCCAACTAGGCTGGTTAAGACAGAATTTGTCGGTTGCTAATACATGTTTGATTTCCTTTCTGTTTAGACAGTTAATATTCAAAGATTATTTTTAAAGAAAGTTTATCAACTATATACACTTTGGTAAAACAAGAGATAAGCTACTCTCAAAAGACTTCAGATCTACACAAATCTAGCCTAGGCAACCAGTAATGGAAAGTCCACACTGAAATCCAGCATAATGAAAAAAAAGAACAGAAAAAATTATGCTCTTCTAATCAAGTATCTGCAGAATCATAACAGAACATGGACTCTTCACAGCTAAATTCCTACAGTGCTCAAAAAATTTGAAACTTTGTTGTGATGTGGTCTCAATTCCAGTAGAAATTGAGGAACATTAACCAGACTTGGAGGAAAAAAAAAAAATTATGTAAAAAGTCCTATTGTCCAGAGTACTGATTCTGAAAACAGTACTTAAGAATTTTGTTTCACTGACACCTATGCGCAGCCCATGATACACCTTTAATGCTTAAGGCCAGGGAAGAAAAATGTTTCATTTGGGTGACACCTCTTCTGAGAGCACCATCTACAAAATCAATTTCAAAACTTAATGCTTGAGCCAAGACTTCAATGTCAAAAGCTGAAGCATATTCAGTTATTTCAAGTAATAGCAAGAAATTTAGCTATAAACCAACATTTACCAGGGAATACTGCTCCATTTCTAAATGTCTCCCCAAATCAATGTCACTTAAAAAGACAACTTAAAAATTCTATTGCCATTTTAATCTACAACGTACTAAATCAAGAGAGTGCCCTCACTGGTAACTACTGACCTAAGCAGAATAGGGGTAAGTGGCATTTTCCACAAGGCTTTTCAAAAATGTGGAAAGGCGTAAAGAATCTAAGTACCTGCTAATGTTTTTAATGTTTTTTCTGTTATCTACTTAAGGAACTTTATTCATAAATGTATAATACATTTGGAAATTTCTGACCAGTGAATCTAGTCAGACATTCCACATGCCCATGCCCTGACTGTGACGTCCTTCTCTACCCTCACCCTCAATTCCCTCAAGTCAGGAGTTTGATAAAATTCCCTGGACATGTTCTGAGCACACAACGAACATGTACCTATGCTGCTCCTGCAGCAAAGAGACTTCGATTCTGGTGTAGCCTAACTTCATGTCAAACCTTGAAGGATATCAGCGTGAAATGGGTTCATGAATTGGCCCAAAGTCCCTTCCACCACCTCTGCCAAGGAGCACGGGAGGGTCAGGCACATGAGGCAGAGAATCACTTAAACCAAGACACCAAAATCCATCTCAGAGGATGAATCAGAGCTTACTTATGAAGGAGGGGCGCCAGATTTCTAAGCACCTAGTTTCCATCTACCGTACTAACACAGGCTGCCAGCCACCAGCAGCTCAGTTCTCACATCGATTTATAACAGCACATTTGGAAAGGCTAGCTCACATCACCAGGAGATTAAATTGTCCAGAATTAGTATTGCAAAATATGATGATCAAAACCAGATTACTGCCACTGAAATACATTAATATAGTCCTCTAAATTAATGCCACAAAAGGAACAATTCTATTATACAGGCATCCCAGCAGAAAAGGTTTGAACTCTTCAAATCAAAGTACTGTCAATTAGTTACAGTAATGGGGTTATTGAAAGTTCAATTACATTTTTAAGAGTTTTCATAAATTAGAAGTATGACTTCTTAACTGGGACAAAACTTGAGCTGTATTGTTTACTGCTGTTGTTTTTATTGGTATTATTATTATTATTTAGTTCCTTTTTAAGTAATAGTGCTTTTGCTCATAAAAATTAGTATGTCTAGAGATCTATAATTTAAAACTAAAGATTTTTAGATTAAATTGGAGAGTAGCCAGAAAAATAACTTGAAGTATTTGATTTAGTTAAATAAAGCTTCTATGCTGGGTAGCCTGGATGAAGATAGATTTGGACTTGCAGATAGATTTGGTTAATCTGTCCTTGATTTATCTCTATGACAAGACACTAAAAAAAGGGTGAATAGTAACTAATCTCTGTTTCAGTATCAGTCCAAACTCCAAAGTAAACTGGAGTTAAGCACAGTGAATACAACAGTGCAACCCCACAGTTATATAGAACTGGCCATACTTAGGATATTGGTTCATTTACTTCTATCTTGACTAACTGTGGTCAAGACTCTCTGTATTTTGTGAAGACATGAATAACTGGCATCAGAAGGAAGAAAAATTTTCCACCTGACATGACTGAAATGTAGTGGTATTACAGCAGAAAACTTAAATATCCACATTTTTCCTGTAATCAAGATCAGAGTTGTTCTGTGTAGAAAGAATATGGGAATTCGTATAAACAACTAAAATTAGCAAAAGCTGGAGATCAAAGACTTCATTACCCCCTGCCTCCAAAACTAAACATAGAAATGACCCAAGTCTTCATTAAAACTCCTCTTTGGCAAGGTGATATTACTTCTTAGTTTGCCATTCCCATCTGCAGCATGTCAGACATATCAATTAGACATCATTAAAACACTTTACTCTCATCAGTGTGTTTTGCAGGCAGTAGCTGGGAACAAGTGACACCCTAAGTCTGGAGATTTATATGTGGACCCTAAAGCATACGAGGAATAAGGTTCCCAGACTTGAACTTTATGTGTATTTATGAAAAGAACTCTTTGGCTCAGCTACAGTTGTCATGGAAACAGCAAGTTTGATTTTTAGATCTTTAGAGTACGTGATATTTCAGCCATATGTTGCAAGCATTTAAGTTTTCTATGCATTTCCCCTCTTTAAAGCCAATGGAAGCAAGAGAAACTGAATGGTTCCAACATTCAAGTAACTGCACACAACATCTAAATCAATGGTGGAAAAGCATGCTTGTCCCAGTCCTGAATAATCACAACTTTAAGCTACTATAAGTGCACTGGATCCATGTTTTTAACTCTGTCCCAAACAGTCCCATTTGTGACAAAACAGCCCTTGAAAAATTAAGACTCTTTCTGATAGAGCTGTGAGGTGGGCTTCATCTTGCTTCTTAACACAGCAAGCTGCTTGGTGTACATTACTCCCACACTAACCACATGTCTGAGAGATGTTCCAATACCTATTCCACAACAGGTACCACTGAGCGGAAAACAAGCTCTCCAATATCCTGATTGGTTTGTCTGTCTCAATTCAAACTGGAACCATCCTGGTACTTGACAGCATCTTCAGAGGCACAGTATGTACAGTCTTGGCCCAATGGCACACTGGCGCTACAGTAAGCATCATATACAGACACTCTTCCCAAACACAGCCCGAGTATCCATTGACGTACAAGTCAGAGCTATGGTCTTGATTGCAGGAAAACAACATACTGCTTAGCTTTTAGAAAACAAATGAAGCAGTGTCACTGCTCATGCACTTGGCATTACAACCATGATTGTCCATATTTCCACTTTTTTGGCTTTTTTAAAGAAAAATTAACAGAACAACATAGTGGTTATATTCTTTCATCACTCAAAAAATCTGGATATCAACTAGACAAAAAGAGCCCACTCTTCTGTTACACAGGTTGCTCAACAGAGTTCCGACTTTAGTCCAAACAAGAGCACTCAATACTCGTTCAGAAAACAGATCACTTTATAACAATTGGGCGATCATTTTCTCATGTGCGTTCAAATTCAAGAGCCAGTAACATAGACACCTAACCAAAGTGAAGAAACAACCATTAGCTTAGGAAAATTGAGAACCAGGTGAATGGTAATGGCCAGTACGGGTAAAATCCTTTGCAACAGTGAAGCTAACACTGCTCTGCAGCTACTCACAGTATCCAAAATTAAACAACACTCTTGTGATGGATGCATTTGAACTTTAAAGAGATGTCCTTGTTCAGTTTTGTGTATTTTCATTAATGAGGCTCAGTTATAATGACAAATACTTAACTAAGCCAGACCCAGAAGTCTCTGGTCTTTTCAAACTCAAGCGCTATTACAAAGCATTCAGCAATCTCCTAAATGAAGGCTTTCTCACTCCGGATTTCCTCCTCCCCACTCCTAGGAATAAGTAAGCCAATACATAAATCAGTGGTGAAGAAAAAGACAAGGCAGCAAGTTATTCTGCAATGGGAGCAACTCCCAAAATTCAAAATAGACCACTTTCTCCTATTTCAGTAAAGCATTTGACACAGTCTCCCACAGCATCTTTGCAGCCAAACTGAGGCAGTGAGGTCTGGACGATCAAGTAGTGAGGTGGATCGTGAACTGGTTGCAGAATAGAAGCCAGAGACCAGTGGTCAATGGGACAGAGTCTAGTTGGAGGCCTGTATGTAGTGGAGTCCCCCAGGGGTCAGTACTGGGACCAGTACTATTCCATGTATTCATCAACGACTTGGATGATGGATTAGAGAGCACTGTTAGCAAGTTTGCTGATGACACAAAACTTTAACTTAAAAAAAATGCAAAGCATTCCCTAGGTACAACTGCACCCAGTGTAACTATATTCATAACTTGAGAAATCTAACTGCAGCAGCAGGACACTCCAGATTAATCAATTTTACTATTAACAACTCTTCTCCTCACAAGACTTCAAAACCCCTAGACTGAAACCAACTCTCTACCACTTGTCTCTAATAAAGACTGACAGGGCAAAACAGCTTTTCTTACCATGGAAAGTCTAGCTTTAAAATGTTTTAATGTCTAATATGCAAAGTAATGTCACAAAGTTGAGACCATGCAGTTTTGGGTAACACTGTGCTCCATTTCTGAAAGTGCTGCGAAACCACACAGTAAGACTTTCTCATATGATGAGCAAGAAAACAGCACCATAAGCAGTAGGAAAATTGAACGATATCAAATTCACTGCCCAGGTCCTATTGTAGTTAGTAAATCTGCACCGAGCATGCCTTTGCAACTTTGTGCAACAGGATATCTGCTTAGTCTTTTACAGTCTCTTGATAGCATCACTTTCTGCAAGAGTTTGTACTACTCTTGAGAGTGCATCATCCTGAATTCATTTTGTTCCCAACAATTTGTGACATTCTTAACCATTTTCCTGTGCACTCGATAAGAACAAATATTTTGGACAGATAGTCTTCAGAACGTCAAACCGTGTTTTATAATGGGTTGGTTTGTTTAACTCGGGACCCATTTGCCTGGCATAACTTACACTACAGCAGGAGTTAAAAACATGTTCCAGGCAGACACATCTACAGTTAAATTATTTGTGGATTTAATGTTAAATTTATGGAGTAGTTTCCAAACTAGAAAAATCTGTTCAGAGACTGTAAATTTAACAGGCTCAGTTTAAGTTACTTAGACTCACTGAGTTCCTATCCTTCCCTAAAGCTAAGCTTGCACAGACTCTCGCTATCCTTCTGTTGTCTATTCTCACCCGGCAGATTGTTATGTCTAAAAATACAGTAATTCTGATGCTGCACATACAGTGCCACAAGTTTGAATGGCCATCTGATTAACTTAAGATGGTATTTGTTACTCTCAAACTTACGTAACTCATCTTTAGTTCCACTCAGAGATTACACATTGGCCATGTTCTGAAGCAACAAGAGAGATGAAAGAATGCGTCAGGCTGGAAAGCATCAAGAATTCTATGCTTAGTCTGACTTGATGTACTTCCTTTGTTTCCAGAACCAGACTCGGAAAAAAAAAAAAAAAAATCACAAGTCTTTTCTTACTAATTTGTTCTCCCTACCCCTGCTCCTTTACTTTTCAGAGAGATGGGAAAGTTCTCTCATTATATGGCAATTCCCATACCTTTTGCGAGTAACAGCAAGGCTTTGCAACAACAGCTAACAGAGTTATCATGATGAGTGATTAACACGCAGCAGCTCTAAAATTCATCATCTGCAAAAGGGGTGAAAAGGAGAAATGGTCTTGCTCCTTCTTCTGAGAGAGATGGTAAGCCTTCTTATACTTATCACTAATTGCGAAGCCTGAAGTTGCACTAACAAGGAGAGAGTTGACTCAATGACCTGTGACAAGTGAAGAACTAGGCCAAAAAGAAAACATAAAAATTTGTATTCAAATAACAGTTATTCAACATCTTTTCTCTCACCCTACTTTATTACGGAACAAGTTGGTGGTTTGCTTGTACAAAGCACAACTACAGAACCACATCTGCAGAAGTCTGCTACCCAGACAGATGTCAATGAAGTACTCCATTCCGGAAAATTTCGTAACAAGTCCCTCACTGGTTGTGCCACAGACCTCACAAAAAGAAACGTCGCTTGTAACAGTCGGCCCATATATTGTCATTAGAAAAGGAATGCTATTGAAATATGACCATTTTCAGCTCAGTGGCTTCAGATCAATATCACAAGCCTTCAAGGAAGGAATAAGGCTCCTTGAAAGACTATATTTCATCTTTGCAGACAGGGGGGATAGAAGAAAAAAAATCAATACAGGAGAGGCTGTTTTTCAGAATGTTATGAAATGTTACCATCTTACAAGCAGTATTACATGCCTTTTCTGTTACTGGCATCATTTATAGTACGATGTTCTCCTTCGCTGATTTTGTTTAACTTAATGCTAAGTAAGCAGTACTCAAGCTGCTCACGGGAAGAAATCACTGAAGTAACAGAGCAGGTTAAATTCTTGAAACAGCCAGAGATCCCAAGGCAGACAGATTACTTCTTATTTAAGGAACACAGTAATAAGCCTAACACATTTGTCCAGACACGCATTAAACATAGGAAAGTCTTTAATATCAGGATTTTATGATGAGGCACTGCACAGAAATTATACATTGCATATCCATGAAACAGTCACCACTGACTGCAAACATATGCTCTCTCCTCTGAAATGTTAGTTTAATGAGCTTAATTCCATTTAATCTGAAAGGTAACCAACTACAAAGGTTTTCTTTCAATGCCTGCTGAACATAGCTAAATAATCAACAATCCATGAGGACTAATAACTACAAATATTTCAGTACATTCTTTAACCCCCAATTATAAAGACCCTTTCAGCACTAAAATGGGTGTAGGACTCTGTTGTACTTTGAATTTGGTGGACTGCTTGGCCTGAGGCATTGGGAAGTTGCTATGGCAACTTGTGAAATTTTTTCAGATCTGCAAACAGGAACAAAGTGTTTGGAGCTTCTGGTTTCAGGTTTCCAGACCTCCTTCATCACTTCACTTTCTGCTCTGTTCAGAGAGAGAAGCATGTTGCTGTGCTAGGCAAAGTGGCCATCTTTCCCTGGGAACATGCTGGATGGAAAGTGGTACTTCAAATACCAGTGGAAGAAAAGTTTCACTAGAATTCCATTATTTGCTGAAATGCAGGGAGTTCGTCCCTTGTTCATGGCCATAGGAATTGGTACTGGAAATGGTGGACTGGTGTGGAAGCATGTGGAACAGGGAACTGGTTTTTAAAATGCCCGCTGATGCTGAGGGATGTGCACATGGACTGAATAGACTCTATGTTTTCATAAGGAAAAGTAGTGCTGGAAGTCTCTTCCTTCTGAGGATGCAGAGATAGCACTTTGGCTCAGTTATGTAAGAACATGTGAGTAATCTCTTGTATGGCTTTGTGTGGCGTTTACACGCAAGAAGAATTAAACGTGTCTTGTTTCTTCCCCAGTTCAACCTACTTTTGGTGGGTTTTCCTGCCCACAATTTAATCATTGTTTTCATTTCAGTCCATTACCATATTAACTAAACTAATTTGTTAAGTTTGATAAATCCTTGACAGAGTCCAAGGGAAGAAATCAAAAATACTAGTCACAAGACTGCCACGAGAATTGTTAATACACAAATCTACCACGTAAAAGTCTCAACTGAAAATTTCTGGTCAAAGGAATTTCTTTACAAAAAATTATCCAAAGCAACCTAACTTCAACAACAATAAATCTGCAGTCAAAATAAATTAAGTTCCCACAAAAATTAAATTTAAATTGCTAGTATCTGCTTAATGCTTTAACTACTATCCCACACAAACCTGTAGCTAGTTCTAGCTTGGAAAAAACAACTACTTCATTTAACAAGCATTCTGTGATGGCTACTGGAGGTTACAATCATAGAATAAATAATTAAAGTGTAATGTAGGAATTTTGCTTCATATCAGACTCTTTTATTAAAAACCAAAAGGAATCAGAGCACAGATATTTTTTACGTTTATAAAATCACTACTGCTGTCAAAGCATCAATGTGTAATAAAATAACAGCACTAAAATGTGTAATCATTGCAGTAAGCTCAGTCATACTTTGGAAGAGTGCCACCCGTTACTTGCTTCCTACTTCACGTGCTCTTCAACTTACGCTTCTGCAGAACACACCTCTTAAACTATTACCAAATTCAAAGTTTTTAAGTGCCATACTTTTCATGGAATGTTTGGATATTTTTAGTTAATACTGACCTTGCATTTAGGTCAAACAGGAATTAGTGATAAACTCAAGAAAATAATTATCCTCAAATCTTTCTGCTCACAAACTCCTCAAAACAAGGATTCTTTGCTCTGGAACTGAAACCTAGCATTCAAAACCCATATGAGGGTCTCCCTTGGACAAGACAAGGACACACATGCACCCACCCATTAGGACAGAGTGTATTCCCATATTTAATCTTGTATAGCATACTGTTGCTTAAAAATCTTGTCACCACAGTGCACGATATATTAAATACCACAGAGGAATCGTGAAGTGTGCTTCTGAAACTACTCACGACTACAAGTTTAGTCAAGTTCGATATCAAGACGTTCCTGATCCTTAAATATCACAGGTTTGTTTAGCTCCTCAAACTCCTTGTAACAAAGGTTTTGAACAAATGAATACATATATAAGATGAACTGTTAAACTTTATGTCCACTTTACTATAAACCATCTGGTAATTCTGCCTGATGGTATTTGTGAGTTTTATTTTTTGATAAAGAAACCAAATATTCTTGCCATTTTAGGTTACTCTTTAATTGTGTAACCTGATACAACAAAGGCTGCAGGATTAAAAGAATTTGTGGAGAGCCTGTATATACTTGATCCCATCAAGGGCAGAAAACTCAGCCAAATCAATTCCTGGATATTTGAGAGGATTTTCATACAGGTTTTTCTTGAATACCAGTTACCTCTAGAGTGCGATCTCGTGTTTAAATATACATGCACATCTTTAAAACATAAGTAAAAAGTACGTATGAACAATCACTGTATTTCACATTCCTGCTGCCACATGAGCTGCTTAAATGTCATGTTGTCAAACATTTTGTAGCTTTTTTCATATTTAAAAAGCACGATGCAAATGCTACTTTTATTGCTGCACTGCCTTAAGATGGCATAAACAGGAGAGGAGATAGAAAAAAATGTTTACCCTGTTTTCCAACATTTGTTCTTATGAACTAGTATTTCAATCTCAGCTAAGGTCTAAAACCTTTTGTCATCATCTCCAACAAAACAAATATTTTGTATGTAAATGTTGTAGCACCAGTTTTAGAAAACTTAAGTTTACATCAAATACTTATCACAAAACAACAGGTGCTTTTAACAGCAACCTTGATGTAAGCTTCTGCCGGTCTAAGAGGGAACATGTTTAAAACTTACACGTAATCCCATTAATGCTCCTGGAAGATATTTAAGTCCTCCTTTCTGTGAGTTAGAACAATGGAGGGGGGAGCTCCAAACCTCTTTCAGTATCTTAATTCCTCCTTCATGCACTCATTTTTTTCTTTAAAGTTGATATGTGAAAAATTTATCATGTATTTTTCTTTTCTAATTATCACATTAAGACTGCCTTGCCATCTGTACTATGCAATCACACGTAAGTAGGCACAGAAAACCCATTAGAAATAACATTTCGGGCTGCTCCAGTGAACACAGGGTTTTAAATAAAATGCACCCAGAAACATGTAAGCAAGACCATGTTTTTCAGAGTATGGTTTGGAAAGCACAGACAGAAAACCAGAAGAGGATACACATAAATATTTTACTATTTATCATCTCTTTCAGCTAAACCACCACCACAGTTTTATATTGGTATTTCACATCAGAAAGGAGAGCAGGGTTTAATAGTGTTGTTGAGGGTAAATGACAAAGGAATCAAGTACATTCTTAGACTGTTAAGCTAATGCATAGCTAGCTTTGAAAATAAGTGCAGTCCCCAAAACTTGCTGCGTATTTGTTGGACTCAGACAAACTGTGGGTAGCTCACACAAGAAGTTGCACTGACCTTCACCCGCACACCCTTTTTACTCCTTGCTGCCCCTCTTCAAAAGTTCATTTTTAATACTCACCCCAAGCTTGGCCACACCCTTAGAATATAAATTTGCCTTTAGGCTAAATAAATGCATTTAACATGCCTCGTATGGACAACTAAGCAGCCTGACTCTTCTACCAATTTCTTCCTGGGTTGGATGAAGGGGTGGCTGTTCTTCCCTGTCCAAGAGCAAACGGAACATATCTGTGGCAAAGTTTCCACAACATTAAACTAAACTGAAATCAAGAAAGTTGACATCAATTAAAGTAGTTAGAGTGAAGTACATAATCAACCAATGTACACAGAATAGTGTTAAAATTCAATAGAATAGACAAACGAGAGAAAATGCTGATTTTCATGGAAAAGTACTGAGTGTTGATTGAAACTAAATAAACAAGTATGCGCTGAAGATTAGGAGACCTTAATGGAAGAGTATCAGCTACATTCCTCCAGTGCAGATAACAAGGGCCAGCTTGAATAAGGCTGCAAGATGTAAGACTCAGCAGTTTAAAGACTGGAACTCTTCTACTTAGATGTAAGCAAAAACTTTGGAGTTGAACCAAAAGACCACTGTTCACTGGGCATGCACAGTTTCAATTCACTGAGCATGCACAAGAGGAAAGTATGTAAATGAATTCTGGGAACATACTAGAATCTAACAACATTTTAACTTAAAAGGTAATGAATACATAATATATACGATGTAAATAATATGCATGTAGCCTGCTACGAGAAATTACTCACATGCACCCAGCATTGTAATAAAAGACACTTGCCCCTTAAAACTTAGAGGTTTTAGAGTGCTGTCAGATTATACAGTAACAGCAAAGGAGCTGGGCATACCTCAGGTTACCACCTGATTAGCAATGGGATGATACTTTCCCATGGGAGTGCTGAGCACATTGTGAGGGGGGGAAAAAAAAAAACCAACACTCTATGCTAACTCTGATAGCTTATTGTCGGGTCTTGCGACTCTCAAGCCCTCTTACGCACCTTAATGATTGACAATTTTACTTAACGAACCACTTCAAAATATCTCCTTAAAATTAAAAACTGGAATCAAAGTTTCTTCAACTGGATTCCATGGAAAGGATTTTACGTTAACCTAACTGCTTTGGCCATTGAGTAGTTTCAAAGACAAAAATCTAGTTAGTACCAGCCATGACAGATTTCGAACACTATGTTTAAATATAAGCTTAGACAGGTATCTCTGGTCGTTCAGTCTATGCTTTTGCCTCAGAAGTTCTGTTTGTGAGGCAGTTCTAAGACTCTAATATTACTAGCCTACCAGAAATTAAGGTGCTCTATTACCTCTTGTAGCAGAAAATTCCTGGACTACTGCAAACACATTAAACACACAGAAAATAAAACATAATTGCAAACTATAAATCAGGCAGTATGCCGGAAAATGTGAGGGGGAAAAAATCTGGACAACTTGATCAAACTAAAACTTTAAGTACACTCTGTTCAAGATAAACAGGTCCAGCTAAAAAACCAGAACTACTGCAAGTTGTGTTTTTACTCAAACCAATGGCAGCTGCACAAGTAGTACATCAGGGTTAACTACTTAGAGAGGACAGGAAGGGAAGATTTATTAAAAGTAGAAAGAAGTAAAAATACAGAAATTCCAATTCCAACTAAATGATTATACTCCAGAAATTTATTTTATAGGCAAGAGCGTTCTCCAAAAAGCAAATAAACATCTACTCGTGAAACATACTCAGTCTAATCCCACTTTCAACACATTGAAGTTCTAATCTCTTCATCATAAAACAATAAACTATTTATTCAATACTTACCTTCAAAAGCTTGTCTTGCTGGTAGCATCACCAAAGTTAATACAAAATAGTTAATTTGCCCTAAATCCCATTTAAAACATTAATTATTCTCCAAGGGCCTTGTAAGCTTCTTTTGTTTGGCTTTTTTTTTTTAAAAAAAAAAAAAAACAAACCACCACCCAAATAAAAAACCCCAAGAGTAGCAAACTATACAGCTTTCAACATTCCTAAAAGCCCTAACTTGATTGAGGGCAAGCATTTTAGTGCCACGGTCACGTCAGCACAGTTTCTGATATATTATCCTATGACTAGTATGCAATAATAGATATTTTGAGAGAAAAATAGCTTTTTTTCCCACTGTTAAGGGTAGATGCTGATGAAGGTTTACTGACAAATGAGATGCTGAAAAAATCATGGCTCCAAAGTTGTCAGTGGGACTGCAGTTGAAATAGGACTCTGCCTACGGAACACTTCACTCAGGATACAAAAAAATCTGAATGCGATTTCAGATCTTCATACAAGGTATTTTGTGTGCAAGGTAGAAAACCACATCTTCGAAAGTGATCACATGCTTATGCTCAAGAGTTTTATAGTCAATAGACAAGTTGTAGTATTTTTGTTCTTGTGCAGGGGACTAAAAACCTGTGAGATACTACTTTTACCACAGACAATAGAAGGACATGGCTGGACTACTCTTTTGTAAAAATTAATCCACTTTTTTAAGCAATAAAAAAAATTTGAAATTACATTTTCCCAAAAAGTTCTTTTTGCCTCAATTGACATTTGTGATTCAAATGCTAAAGGTGTCCAGCTCAGACTGTTTTGTTTTGTCACTGATCTCTGTAGCTTTAGGAATAGCTGAGCGCTGCAGCATTATCTCTTGCCCTACCCTGTGGGAAAATAGGCTGGGAATGCAGCTCAAACTTATTTTACTGCTTGCTGTTCTTCAGACGTACCTAGTTTAAGGCATTCCTCCCTTACCCTGAGCATGAGCTCTTCTGGCCTGTGCTCCCTCAAGATGTGACGGACTTACATTCACAGACTAGCCAGGGGAGGTTCAGGTTGGATCTTAGGAAAAACAGAAAGAGTGGGGAGGGCTTGGAACAGGCTGCCCATGGAGGGGGCAGACACACCATCCCTGGAGATGTTCAAAAAATAGGTAGGCATTGTGTTTCAGGAGATGGTTTAGTGGTTTGTATTGTGGATGGTTGGACTTGATGGTCTTGAAGATCTTTTCCAGCCTTGATTATATGATTCTGTGACTTGAGTCCTGTTCTACTTAATGTGTCAGAACAAGATTCTATTATTTCCACATTCTACTTTTTGACTTCATTCTTTTTTACTATTAATTTATAAATTCATCTCAAAACTACACAAATCCTTTACTCTGAATGAGTGTTCAAAAGCAACTCCAATGTAAAACAATTAATTGCCAATTAATTTTTGTATATGAAAACCCACTGCATATGCCATGTTCTACAGAAGAGGCTTCTACTATTGCAAAACCTCCTCTAAAGTCCCCACAGATGTAAAGAAACTGAAGTATTTCAAGGAAAACACAGATATGCTAATTCTGCAGGCTTTCTGAATACGTTCAACAACAATAAATCTGAAAAGTAAGAGTGATAGTTGTTTCTGTATCAACAGAAATACTGGCAATAGAAAGAGATGCAGGGGGAATATTCATAAGGAAACAAGTAATTATATTAGCTGGATTTACCTCCACTTTGCAGAAACTTATAGGAACAAGCATGAACTGTTTGCTTACTCTCATTTCTCCAAGTTCCTTGAGATTCTCAACAGACCTACACCTTTCTCAAGTGAAATGAAATGCTACTGCCTATATGTAGTCCAAGAAGTATCAGTTCTATACTACAACACTGGAATATATAGACAATTAGTGTGAGGAATATATATATATTTAATATTAATATTTATAACATCATACAGTGTACAATTCTGTATTCCTTACCCACTCCATCTATACACTCTCAATATATATAGTTTTGAAATTAAAGAATAAAATAGGGTCTTCTGAGAGGGAAAAACACTCCAGAAGTAAATAGGCAAGATATGAATTTTGATTTAAACGCGCAATCCCATTCCAAGTCTCTTTACAGTTTCACCGCAATTATGCACGAGGTTTGCATAAACACTTCAAAATCATCAAAAGGTGTTTTATCAAAACAGCACTTAAGTTTTACATATGTTTCAACACAAATTAGTATTCAGAATTAAACAGCAAGTTGATAAAGAAAAAAAGTCATCATTTTAAACTGTATGTGGGTGTAAAAAGAGACTGGATGAAAGCAAAGCAGACCGAGACAAAGTGATAGATAGCTTCTTTCTAGCTTCTTTCCAAATACTTATTATTTCATTATCTTAGTAATTCGCTCATTGCTCTAGACTCCTAGCTTCTCATCATTTAATTTTATCACTATCAAAAAGATTGAATAATTACTGTAATATTATTGGAACCATGATTACAATTATATAGCAAGTAAGGACAATAATAAACAACACGAGACAATAAAAAGACATGTGGATGTAGTTGGGCTTCCAACAGATGCACGTTTGCAAATAAAACCCCTATAGTAAAAACACATTTTTAGTTTGCAGCTGTATAAACTTGAACTACAGCAATTAATTAATTACTTGAGAACATGCAGAACATACTGGCATTCAATATGAAGCAAGACCCTGACACTCAGGGTACATCCTGCAGTAACACTGATGTCCTTAGAGTCAGCATACTCCTGAGACAAAAACATACGTGCAACACACAGTTTTCACAAATATTGAGAACATATACCTTTGTGAAGTGCCTAATCAGCACTAGCAGTAATTTTAGTACAGGCAGTTACTGACAGGAATGCCACTACCCTATCCCTAGGAGAGATTTCACTTCTCCAAAACTTAAAAGGTCAAGTGGAAAGGGGCTGGGGAGGTGAAAAAACCACCCAACTGATGCAGTAACATGAAGGAAAGATGTTGGCTTTTCTCTCCTAAGCAACTGAAGAGATCTCTGAATCCTGCCACTCTTAGGCTAGTGGGCTTGAAAGGCCACGAGTCTTAAAGGGAGATGAGTAAATCCAACAGAATCAACGGGCATTTCACGAAGCTAAAGGCCTAAGAAGATACTGTCCACCCCCTGACTAGCTAGCGAGTAGGACAGACTGCAGTTACAAGTCTCTATATATTTATGACAGGCTACAGCCAGCTGGCCAAATTTCAGATGTCACTCTCAACAGTGGACTCCTTTCACGCAATCTTTACCTTTATTTCTGATCGAAAAAATAACACACAACAGTTCAGCTATTTTTCTAACAGCATGGCACTTTCATTACGCCTGCTAGGCATAAACAGATAAATAGCACCACATTTCAAGCAAAGCACTTACAACTGTTTCAGTGCTGCTTTGACAAGGTTTAAATACACTTCAGAGAAGTGACAAAAAGCCTACAAATTGCACACCATTACAAAAAAGGCTGTCTTTTGACCTAATCAAGTGATAATATTCGGAGGATTCCATAAGAAAAAGCCATATATTTCCTAAATAGAAGCAAAAGTCTGAGGGTAGGCATTTACTATTAAAAGACTAGTCTGGCCATAACAATGAGTGACTCATGGTTGCCAGTCAGTAGATATGGAAATGACTTGTTCATGAACTGCTCAGTTGTCCCTAACTTTAACAGCCTGGGCATTACAAAGCTGTGCAAAAAAAGAATCCACATGCAAATATGTCAGTTTTCTAAGACAAGGAAGGAAAAAAAACCTCCTACAATGTATTTCACCTCAGATATACTGGAATGCAATGGTTTAACCTGTTATGCTAAGTCCCAGGTCTAAGTACTTCAGACAGGTTTGGGCTTTTGCCTTTTTTTAAATTATACACATTTTACATGTGCTACATAAATACAGACACACATACAAGATGCACTAACAGTAGACTTTAATTTAGTGGTGCACTGCGGGGGCAGTCTGCGGTTTTGTTAGGAGTTTTGCTGTGTTTCAAACTAGTTCCTTTGATAACAGTCTCCACTGAAAACTAACTTCCAATTATTCAATCTCAAAGGCACATTAACATTTTAGTCAATTTTGCTACGGTCAGAAGTAGAAAATAGACAAGAAAAGCAAAGAAACCATTGGCATGGTATTATGCCATAACATCATTGGTTTAGTTGCTTTATAGTACAGCACATAACACCATTAAAAGTAGCTTTCCCTGATTTGCAGTAGTGCTACCACTTTTACAGTGCCAAGCACCTTACTGAAACCTGCCAGAGATTTCATTATGAAAATAACCCAATCTCCCTTCCTATGTAGAAAAACAATTATATTAAGTGTAAGAATGCACTTTAACTACCTTCTCCTGATGTTCTCAGCCTTGAATTACTTTCCTGCCTCACAGCTACTATTATCTAATCTGAGATACTGCATTAATTCACAAAGAGGAGCATGGCACTTGCATTTCTTTGGCCGGCCAAGAAGCTTTTTCTGTCCTAAACAGCTAATGGAAGTTGTCTCTCTTGTCTAGGATTTCCCTGGAGGATGGTATTGTAAGTCTTTGTGCTCTTCAACGTAAATATGCGTGTTAAAAAGTAATGTACACAGATATGTACTAGCCTAAACCAGACCTTTTCCAATGGAGACTAAAGACGCAGTGCCTTCCTTTACTTTGTGATTACCTCATCCACTGCAGTGTACGGGGCTTGACGGACTGTAGGTTTATGCTTTATCTGATTTCCTAAATCCATCTCATCTCTCAGAACAGCCCTCAAAATATCTCTACCAAAAAAATCCCCATGCCAGATAACCCTTAACGGCAGCTGCTGTCAGAAGCAAAGGCGCAGCTCTCGGCATATCACTGCGAATTCTGAAACTTAGTTTACTGAAAGCATGAAGTCTGAAAACTAGGTACAATATTGAAGATTTTCATGTGCAGCTCTCCAGAAAAGTAGTTTGTAAAGTTGTGTCTCTTATTTCCACTGTGCCAATGAAAGGGGGTGAAATTAAGTGTCTTGCCCCATTACCAAGTCTGAACTGTCTTGGTATGCAGGATCTCAGGTTTGACAATGATAGCTGTGAGGTAGGATAGTTCAAGGCTGAGAACCTCAGGAGAAGGTATTTAAAGTGGGTTCTTACATTTAATATAATTGTTTTTCTACACAGGAAGGGAGATTGGGTTATTTTCATACACAGTTCTACATCAGTCAAAATTCAGGCAGTACCAATTTCACAGAAAATGCAACAGCAGCAACACCTATTCTCCCCGAAGTTCTAAATACATATAAAAATCACAAACATTAACAACTGAAATTAATCCAATTAGTCTAAACAATGATTTTCAATGGGAACTACAAATACAGAATGGGAGTAGTTTAAAACTTATTCTGAAAGGGTCAAACAACAGAGGACATGGCGACAACGAACAGTAATGGGGAACTGAATGGAAAAGTATGATAGAAGCAGCAAGCAAAGTGGAAGAGTGTTTCACCGCATATGTAGCGAGGAACTAGCATTAAAACTCTTATTTCAGGAAACCAGGTACACAAGAAAACAACTTGTGAAAGAATGCCTCAGGCTACTCAGAAGAAAATAACTACTGGACAACAGCACTATATTTAAAACAAATGCTGGTGAATTATTTGCATAGCTGTGTGCAGCCAGAACTGCCAACAGCCACAAAGCACTCTTTATAAATTAAATTCAAGCATAAATAATACACTGTGGAACACACATGCATTATTACGAGGGACATTTTAGGATGTTTTCTGAAGGATTTTCCAAACACATGCAACTACAAGCCTACAGACAGGAGGGTCTTTTTCTAAATGAAGGAAACATAGGATGTTATTATTTCAATACCAAAAAAGAAGACTCCTTTACGTGTCTAGAAAGAACAATATTTAATCATTGAGAAGTTGTGTCATTTAACTTCAAAGGCATAGTTGTTTGTGAGGTGAGCATGGGACTCAAGAAGGATACTACACCAGAAAAGGCCACAGGCCCTAGGAAAAACACTTTTGGGTTTTTTTTAAAATCTAGCAATCGATGGATGACTTCCAGCTGGATCAGTTTTTTTTATTCAACTCACCTCAAACAATAGTGGCAACACAGGAGATGGCACGGCATATGCTAGGTCAGTTTAAACCAGAGGCAGAGCTACACCTGTCTTCTAAAGACCAAAAAGGCTGGTCAGACTTTACTTCTGTTCCAGGAATAAGAGTGCAAACATCAACACCCGCCTTTGGCATGCAATATTCTTTCTCAGGACTGTGCATTCCTAGAGCTAATAGGCAAATAAAGACTTAAATAAATGGGCATCAGACTTAAATAAAAATATTAAACGTTCTTACTAGTACCTAGTGTCGGCTTAGTCAGGACAGAATGCCATTTTAGCTGCCCTTATATGTAAATTTGAAAATAATACGGGAAGTTAATAGCTGCATGTACAAATCTCACCAAAAACAATACTTGAAACGGAGTTGTGTTCTTGCTTCACCTGTACAAAGTATTTGTAAATTGCTTAAATATCCAACAGCTGCAGAAAAATATTTTTATTATTTTTTAAAATTAGGGAGTCTCATATGGTGAAGAAACCCACAGGTTTACAAATGCCTTTTAAATTATATTAGGACTATAATAATCTCACAACAGAGGGGGGAAAAAAAGCTGTATCGGCATTTGTGATGGTTATTTGCTTCTATCTCCTTTACTTCCCAAAGTAAACTCAAAATTTGCTACTGAGTTTCATATGTATAAAGTCTCTTTTCTGAAAGAAAGAGGTTCTTATTCTTATCTTCACAAGAAACATGCTCAAGTTTGATGTTACAGGCAAAATATCTTAAGATGTTGAACTGAAATTAACCCCCCCTTTCACTCTTCAGTATAGAATCAGGAGTTGCTCCTATGTGAAGAAAGTGAATAAAGTCCTTTCCATGAGAAAGTATGAGCGAATAGTATTAGGACTGCTTCTAAGATTGCAGAATTATTTTATTAATAATCTGAAGTCACTTGATTTTCCTAGTCAGTGCCTATTATTACAAATACTTTCCAAGATGACAGTTTATCGCATATCAGCGCAAATGAGTAAGATAGTTCAAAACCCAAAATGCAAGCGAGATGCAATCTGACTTCTAACATAAAGCACCCACTGAAACACAGCTCAAAGGAACTACTTTACTGTTACCATGAAATCATCTTTGCCTTAACTCACTCTTCATTTTGGGGAGCAAGTTTGGAATTGAAGTGCATTAGGCCAACTAACCGTACGAAGCAGAGAAAACCAGCTCAGTCAAGATATCAGCAATCACGATAGTAAATAATTCTGTGTAGTGAAATTTTTTTAAGATATTAGTCATAAAATACATCCCAAACAAGTGAGACATTCAGAAAGCCAGAAGCTTTTTAATACAGATTATTCTCACGTTAAAAACACAGAGGCCAAGTTCAAAGCTGTTGCAGAAAGCCTCTAAATATGTAACCTAAACAGAGCCATTGCATATGTATCACCGAGAAAGGTTAACCAGGAAAATTCTTTATTCTCAGAAGCATTACGGTAATATTTTCATGCCAGGAGGTACCCTTTCCTAAAGTCAGCAGCAGAGGCAATGAAGCCACGGGTACCAACCTGTTATAAACAGATGGATACAAAAGTCCACTGAACCTTGTGCAATACGCTAATGCCTGCTTGAATTACCTTTTAATTTCATTACTTCAAAATTTTGTTTACGGTTAGTGAGAAATTCAGAAACAAATCAAGAAGTCAACCACTGCCATTGCCAGCATCCTAATCTCTAAATTCCAGTTTAGAGAGAGCAAGTGAAAAGAAGTGCCGAGAAGTAAAACCCCTATGGCATTCACATAGCTCAACATTAAGATATGCTGACTCTGGCTCCACTAGAAGCCCACTGTTAAACTTCCCATGTTAGACAAAAGTCCAGTTCAACCAGTAACTACCAGTAGAAACACAATATGTGCACTTTATTTCAATAAACTTGAAGTGTTCGAAATGTAAATTAATTAGTACAAACGATGGGAGAAACCAAACCAGCAAAGTCTGTAAACCACTGCACTTCTGTACAGCAGAAGTCTCAGTGTTCTGTTTTGCAACTTCTATGTACCACAAAGCAAGCTCAGAATGCTATTTTTTTGCATCCCTGAAACCCCTAATTAAGTAACGTATAGTCTACACAATTTCTGCAGCTTCATGTACAACAGACAAAGAACACTGCTACCTACCAGGCAGGTATTACTCTGAAAGAAAAATTCTTTTCAAGGCAGAAAAAGAAATCTCACACAAGAGTTTTCAGGTTTGCCATTAATGAACTACACTTGGTAAACTGCAGAAAATAACCTCTTACATTCAATGAATGTAAACCCAGTTACTCATAATTGAGAGCACTGTCTTCGGCTTTTTAAAAGAAACAAAACACAATGTTCTTTCCTTTACCATGCCAAGCGTTAGGAAAACATCTGAAGTCGAAATTAAACGTGAAGAAGAAGAAGATGGTAATTCTTTGCAGCAGCAGACACTTCGGGCACCGCTGCTGCCTCCCCTCTGCCCTCCAGGGTGCCTGTCAGAGCCACAGGCCGCTCGCGGCTCCTCACAGCTCGTAGCACCGCGGCTCCTCTACGAGACCCAGTTCGGACTCAGCACAGGAATTATCCACCTGATCAGCGCCGGTGCCTCCGAGGTCTCAGACCTCGCAGAACACGTACGAATGAACTCAAAGGCAGCCGCCCTGTCGCTGACAACCCCAGCCGCGGAGTGCCCGGACCGCATCGATCGGCCCCGCTATCGTTTCGGGCACGGGAACAACAGCGGCCGCATGGGAACGGCCGCCGCCGGACAGCGTGTCCCGGCACGCCGAGCCGGGCCGCGCACCCCGAGCGCTCCCGTCGCCTCCCCACCGACCCCCGGCCCGGCCCGTTCCAGGCCCCCGGCCGTGACCCGCCGTCGCCGCCACTCACCCAGCTTGCCCCGGGACTCCTCCAGCTTCTGGATCTGGTTCTCCAGGAAGAGGACGACCACGCCGAACACCAGCACCGCCAGCAGCTGCAACTTGGGCGGCAGCATAATCCTGAGCAGCCCCATGAGCAGCAGCAGCAGCGCCGCCCGCCCGGGATCACGACATAGCGCGGGGCCCGGCCGCGGAGGCCGGCACGAACCGCCGCAGGGACGGCGCGAACGCGGCGAAGGCGCAGGGAGCGAGCGCGCGGCCCGGAGCGCGCGCGACAGGGCCCGCCGCCGCCCTCACATCGCCGCACGAAGCGCCCGCCTATGCGCGCTGCTCAGCAACCGAACGCCCGACCGCGCGCCCGCCCCCGCCACTGCCACCAGGACCCGGCAGCGGGATCCGCCTCCGCGCCCTCCGCCATTGGGCGGAGTTACCGCCACCCCGCCTCGCCCGCAGCTGGATTGGTCCCGCTCGGGCCACGGCCCGCCCGCTCAGACATGAATCCTCCTCCTTCCCCCTTGGCTGCCAGCCGCCGAACCGAGGCGATGTCCCACCTACATGCGGCCCTGCCTGATTGGAAGGCTCTTCCTGAGGCCCCGCCCGCCTGCCCACCCTCATTGGACACAGGCGCCACAGCCCCTTGGAAAGGCTCAGGAGTGTGGCTTAGCCTGGTGTCAGTCACTGGGACCGGGGGCCTCTGGAAAGAGACAGGGCCTTATTCGGGGTTGTTTCCGCAGTGCCTGATTAAGGAGGGGAGTGGTGTTTCTCCTAGCTTTGCTGTGAAATGGTTTTTTGAATGAAATAATAGAGCCTTGCTCTAGGCTTTTCGAAGACCTCCTGATTCAGCTGTGTCTGCCCGTCGTGCTGGGGGCTGGGAGCCAGCCTACGCTCTCCGGCATCAGGCAGTGTGTGGGGGACACGGCAAGGGGTGGAGGTTCTTCTGCGGCCTCCCGGCGACGCTGGCAGGACCGTCCCGGTACTAAGATGGCGGCTTCTGCCCAGCTCTCGGCCCTGCGGTGTTGCTGGCTGTGGTTGCTGATGGGGCTGCAGGCGGTGAGGGGCCGTTCCGGTTCATCCGCATTCGGCGCTGAGTGTGGCTGCGATTTCCTGAGAGGAGAGAGGGTGTAAGGGGTGGGGGAGGCGGGAGTGAGAAGTAGCCCATAGCCGGAGGCGGAGGTGGCGGGCCTTGCCCGGGCCGCCCGTGCCCAAGGCGCCAACCCATGCCTCGTCCCTCTCCTGTCGCCATGGCCGCCTCCTTTGCTGTCTTTGTCAAAGGCTATTCTTTGCTTCCGCCGTCTTTGCTGTCGCTGCTCCTGCTCGCTCAGACTGCGAGAGACCCATTTCAAAGCTTGAACACCCCTCTGCCTTGTGCCTGGCCTCGGCCTCTCTTTGCATTGTTAGATGTGAAGACGTGGCGACTGCTGCGGGTGTTATAGTGACTTTAAAAAAAAAAATTCACAGGCTTCCTCACCCTTGAGATTTCTGTGTTGTTGCAAACCTAATGACCCGGGTTTTACTTTAATAACAAAATTAAGAATGGGTTTGGAAAGTAAAGGTTGGTGAGTTTTGATTTCTAACTGAAGGTTGTCTTCACAAGGCTCTCCTTGAGGTTTTTGCAGACAGGCTGGCCTCCTCTATTTTACTGTATCTAATGCCTTTAAAGTTGTGAGCCACCTGGACTCCAGAGACATAAGTTTATAAAAACGGTCTGTTAAAATGTTTAATATAATTCCTAAAGCAATCTGTGCTGCGCTTGCTTTAATACATTAAATTACTTAAAGAGAAAGCGAAGCATTTCTGTAGTGTGTATTTGTAGTCAAAACTTTAAAGAACATGCTGCCGAGATGAGGCATATCACTGGCAAAGTAGCTGAAATTATTTTCTTGAGGTGGCAAGTTACCTTCTGAAATATGAGGGTTCTTTTCTAATCCTAAACAATTTTTTATAAGTAGTACACTAATTATTTCAAGATAGTACAATAGTTATGATACAAATAATCAATTTTCAATACTAGAGAGAGCCAGTTTCTTCCTTTGTTTTTATTCCCTCTTTTTTTTTTTTTTGTCCTCTCCCTCCTACGGTTTTATTCTCTAACTGTTTTGAGAATGTGTAAGCAGTGTTAGTCAGAGCTTCTTCACTGAGGAATTATCTTGTAATATACATGCTGTTAGGGTTTTTTTAATTGGTTCCCCACTGTCACACCTGGAAAATAGGAGAGTATTTGCCTTAAGGGTACAGATGCTCTAGAACTCTGCTAGGGCAAAAGTGTGAGAAGTGTTCCTGGTGAAAGCAAAATGGCAGTGCCAACAGGAGATGCATAAAAGGGGTGGATGGCAAGCACCAAGAAAACTATTTTAGTTGCTGTTACAATTGTTAATTTAGTAAGAGATCAGTAATTGAAATGTAGCTTTGGCAGTATTTGGCATAATTCTTAGATTTTTCTGTACTGCTTTGGTAGTGTTATTTCTTATTTCCAGTATCCCTCTGAGACCCAGTACAATGAGATGTCATTGTTGCTTACATGTTGTCATGTATAGAAAATACTTTAGTAATGCCCTATAGAAAGAAAAAAAAGGACTTTCTGCCTGACAGAGTAATAACTTCAATATTATTTTCCATATACTGTATTTTTCTGTTTGTGCTTTAACTTTTCTAGCACATACAGAGAAACAAAATAATCTGGCACCAATATTTTCTACCAGCATTTTCCTATCTGTCACTTTGGTGACGTGATTAATTTGTTTGGCTATAGCTTGGACAGTTAAGGAGAGGAAATGGGATTTGTTTCTGCCTTACTTGGGTGTGCTGTATATGTTAAATGATAGGTGAATGTAAAGAGAATCTGATTTGCTTAAAGACCAACTTATTTTTTTCTTCTGTATTTTTTTGTTGGGTCCTCTGTAATTCTTCTGATCCTTGGTCTGCTATCTAGTCCAGTTTACTGGTAGTATCTTACTCTTCTCTGAACACAGATGCTTGCTGATTGTATTCTTGGTGCTGTGTTGGCATTTTAGGTGTTATGTTTAGATGTTTTGCCTAAGGTCTTTCAGCCAGGCTGAAAAATCTCAGAAAACTGTTTCTGTTTTCTCTTTCTTAATTCCCTGTCTTGCTCCTCCTCCATTCCACCTTTAGAATGCAACTTTCTGATAACATTAATGCACACATGAGGTTAAAATCCTACTCGTGTGCCTTCTTGAGGGTATTGGTCTATTTCATTGCTCCATGGTCATGCTTTCCCCAAGATTAGCTTTTGTACTTTTATCCCAAATGTGTTTTTGGTGGTGCAAAATGTACTGAAATTGTTTATAAAGAAGCAGCTTTGGAGAGCTGTACCCTTGTGTGTTTCATCTGATTCATTATGTTTGGGGTTTTTTCTGAAATTGGAGTTAGCAATAGGAAAACAGTGCAGTTGTCAGAAGTACATATGTAAGTGAACTTTGGTATGTCTGAGCCTTTGGAATGCATGTATTATCTAGCATCTGTAGTTCACTATTAGATTTAGGACCATTCCTCAAAAATGTATAAAGTATACGTAAGTATAAAGGTGGTTCTTTGTGCTTACAGGCAGAGAGTTGGGAGTTATTTTAAGACAATCATGAGAGATTTCAATTTTTTCCCTAAACCTCTTAATGATTATTAAAGCATTTAAAATCTCCCTTTCTGTAAACAACTCATTTAATATTACAATATAACATTGTGTTTGTTTACAGATAAGTGTATACGGAGCACAGTTGTCATCAGAAGCTTGCAGAGAGCTGGGCTTCTCCAGTAACTTGCTGTGCAGTTCTTGCAACCTTCTTGGACAGTTCAGTCTCAATCAGTTGGATCCATTCTGCAGGCAGTGCTGCCAAGAAGAAGCTCAGTTGGAAACCAGAAAGGTGGGTTTTGAATTGAGTCCATTGTGGAATAATTTACTGTTATGTTACATTACGTTTATGAAGCTTTTCTTTTAAAAAATATGTGAGAATCTGGATTATAATCTCAACTATGCAGTGTTTCTTCATAGCCCAATATACACAGAGTATAAAAAAAATCTAGGTACTCAAGGATGTAAATAGGTTTGTATTTTGAAGAAGGCCTATGAGAAGGAACTTCTTCACAGTGAGGGTGACAGAGCACTAGAACGGGCTGCCCAGGGGGGTTGTGGAGACTCCTTCTCTGGAGACATTTAAAACCCTCCTGGATATGTTCCTGTGCAACTTGGTCTAGGGGATCCTGCTGTGGCAGAGGGATTGGACTGGATCCCTTCCAATGTTCTGTGATTAATCAAAGTTACCTCAAACAATAGAATTTTAATGAATGAATATTTTTCTGATTATTCTGGACCAAACCTAGACTTCACCATGTGGATTAATCACACTTCTGTAAGACTAATGAAGTGCCATTTTGTGGCCAAGGCTGTGCAGAACCAGAGGGAAAGGCTTCAAGCTCCAACAGGGTACAGTTAGATTGGACATCAGGAAGAAATTCTTCACAGAAAGAGTGGTCAAGCACTGGAATGATGGTGGTTGAGTCACTATCCTTGGATGAGTTTGAAAGATGCTTGGATGTAGTGTTGGGGGTTTAGGGGTGACCTTGTACAGTAGGATTGATGGTTGAACTCGGTGATCCCAAGGGTCTTTCCCAACCTGAATGATTCTATGATCTGAGAATTTTTAGGTATCATTACTGCTTTTCACAAATGATCTGTGAAATATACTCAGTCCTAAAAATACTCTGCTAAGTAGCATCACTACAACCTCAAATAAGATGTTCACAGACTTGAAGCGTTTCGTATCCTTGAAAAAGTTGTGTATTAATCCTGTTATTGCTATTGGTCCAGTACTTTGTGAATTGACATTGTGGAAAAAGATGGTGAGGTCCTCTTGTTACCCAGTCTTTGTCTTGCTCTTAACTTCTGATACCTGTCCACAGAAATATTTTAATTGCTTTGTAATTGTACTGCAGAAGAAATGAAAAAACAGCCCATTCGCTTTCAGACTAATTCAGACGCCAGCTTAAACAGTATTGCTTTAGACAGCTGCAAGTTTTAAGCCTCAGTCTGTCAGATGCAGAGTAGTGCTGGTGTGTAAAACGTAGAGGGATGAAATGGAGGTGAAGCTAACTGTGCGTGAAATTGTAGTAACAGGAGAGATTGTCCATGTTTTGCAGTAGCTGAAAATAGCCGCACTCCATCTGCAGCT
The DNA here is from genome assembly GCA_028565055.1 of Phoeniculus purpureus. Taxonomy (NCBI): domain Eukaryota; kingdom Metazoa; phylum Chordata; class Aves; order Bucerotiformes; family Phoeniculidae; genus Phoeniculus; species Phoeniculus purpureus. The sequence continues at coordinate 8,623,264 of JAOXOE010000698.1, forward strand.
TCACTTACGGCGTGTGATCATTTCAGACGTAGCCATAAGCACATTCCATTAATTGTACATTATAATCTTAGATTTATCTCAGCGATATATGCATGTCAAAATCCAAATGGATCTTAAATCTCAACTGTGTGATAAAACTTGTAATATATTGAATTTCACAGTTGCACTGTGCAGGATTGCTGCAACTGTTAGAAGTCGTCATTATTTCTAAATGGAATTTTGAAATATAGTTTGCTCAGTAAAGTGTGTTGAACTTCAGTACTTTACATTTCTGTGGTCGAGTTCTTGTCACGTTACTGTAGCGTCACGGAATTTGGCAAATTAGGTAATGTGAGAGCAGGCACAGGCAAAAGTTGGCCAGAAAATTTGGGACATTATAAAAGATAAGAAGATGAAATACATTAACTGCAGCAGGGAGCCTTACCTAGGGAAGGCCTCTTTCCGGTCTTACGATTGAAAAAGAAAAGATTAGTTCAACAAATTGCTAAATGCAAGTAAATTTAATTGGAATTGTTGTTCTGTGCTGGCAAATAGAATAGTTAACAGCTAATTAAGTCTGACCTTCATTTGGCTCACATCTGAATAAAATACTGGCAGCTGACTACGTTAGTTGAAACAGCTTCAAAAAGTACAGTCTCTGAATTACATACTTGTGCAAATTGAAATACATCCTTGATGAGTTCTCAGTGTTTTCTTTGAAACTCTGCTAAGATTTTGTATTTTAATAGAAGTGTGCTTCTAGAGGTAAATACATGGTTAGACAGCAAAGTTAATTGGACAGTATAGTCCAAAATTGGAACTTCCTGTCTGCTTTTCACCCTGCGTAGTTCTGTTCATAGGTCTGGCTGAGAGCCTGTACTCTGGAGACCTTTTTCTGTCATCTCTCTATTCCACTCTGACCCACTCACCCTACTCAGATAATTTCACCACCTAATCTGTTCTGCAGCTTCAGAAGTTGATGGTTTCTCAGCTTCTGCGTTTTCTGTCTTAGCCTTGTGCCAGATCTTTTGCTCACAGGACCTTGCTACACCAAACCATTTCAGAGTAAAGTTAACAAAAAGTAGTCTGCCAGGAGGGGAAGTTGTTATAGAGCTTTTAAAATGTTGTTTGGATTTTAAAGAGGAAAAACTGTTTACATAATACAAGAAGGAGATTGTTGAACACCACAAGTAAAAGACTTAGATGGGTGAGATATCTTCTGTGTGCTAAAGGTAGTAACATACAACTATGCTACGTACATAGAGAATAAAAAAGTTCAATGTCTTACTCAAAGCAGAATTCTTGACTTGTGAAGATCTCCAAGGATACAGATTCAAAAACCTTTCAGTGCTTAAACACCCTCATTTTAACTTTTTTTCACCATTATATTCAGTTGGAATTTCCTTCTCTGCAGATAATGAGAGCTTAGATTCTGCTTCAGCTTTGTTCAGAGGAATTTGTAACCCACACAGGAATAGCACTAATTCACATAACTGTATTTTGACTGTTTGACTCCTTGCTCCCAAACCCTTATTTAGAGATAGGCATCTCCTTTCACAGGATAATGAGTTGTGAACTGGAGGGATTTCTTTGTTGCTAAATTTACTAATGACATCAGTTCTGAGTGATGTGTATGTGTGTGTGTACCAATGACTTTTCTGGCTTTCTGCATTACAGAACAGTAATTCATAATGTTCCTGGCAGTGAGGCTTTCTGTCTGCTCTCTGTTAACCCACAGATTCTTGCTTACTCTCTGAATTCAGGGAAGGGGAAGACCAGAGTGATTTTGAAAATAAATACTCTGAATTCTCTCTCCCATAGAAGATAAAATAATGTTTCCTAAATATGTCAGTGTATGTTCCTTTATTTTAACTGATCTAGTTTCCTCGTGAAAGTAATAAATTAATTGGTAGTTACAAGAGTTCAAGAAAGATCAGAGGAAACTGTTTCATTGCATGTTTGAGGCCATACAACTCCAGTGTGAGTGACAGTGTAACCTTTGCAGGGTCAGGTGTAGTCACAGAATTACAGAACATTAGGCATTGGAAGGGACCTGCAAAGAACATCTAGTTCAATCCCCCTGCCAGAGCAGGATCACCTAGATGAAGGACTGCTGGAATTTTGTTTTGTAGGAATTACATCAATTCCATTCCTAACAATAGGTGAAATGGGGTTTTTTTCACATAAGTGAAGCTTCCCTGTTTTTAATTGCTGGGACAATTACTTCTACAGTACATGGGTTTTTTATTTAACATTATTCTTCTGTAAAAGGTACTTTATTCTCTTACAATTACTACTTTATAATTAAAGCAGGCATGTCTGATACTGTGGATTTCCTCCTCACGTTTCAGAAGAGCCATTTTCATTACTTCAGTGTGAACAATTAAAAGTGTGCTTATAAAATCTTCTGAACGAGATTTAATTCAAGTCGATTCTTTGTAAAGGATGAGGGGAAAGTTCAGATTTTATCACAGTAGCCTTAGAAAACATACTGTTAGAACAGCTCTTGAAAGGCTCCCTTATTTTTAGAGATGCAGACATGAATCAGCCTGCAAATCATAACAGCACTTGTTTTCGAAGTTAAAATGAACACTGGTAATAGTTTAGAGAGTCATTATTCCGTTGCTCATAGCACTCAAGTCACTTTCATGAGCACTAAAACAAGCGAAGCATTATTTTTAAATGAACAGTCTTGTGAGTTAAGCATTGTGTAATGAACTGACTCGTCATGTTTGCAAGCCTCCGCACGGAGTGATACATGTCATTCTTGAACACTTGAACACAGTAAAAGCCTTCAGAAAGCAGTCTGGAGGATGTCAGCTCTGGACATGATGTGAAGTAACAGCAGTAGATGTTAAAAAGGATGAGGTTTTTCTCGGGTTAGGTGCTGCAAGTAACCTGTTTCTTGCAAAAGACACCTCTGTTTAGAGTTACTAAGCCACCAGATCTTTCTCTTTTTTTCTTATCTAGCCATGTAGAGAGCAGCTGTTTGTCCCAGCATGAGTCTAAACAAACTTCCCATCCTAGTAAACCCTTAGTGTTACCCCCTGTTAGGTTTTCAGGCGGGTAGTTGATGATGTTACTAGGAGAAGCCCAAAATCAATTAAAAGAGATTTTAGAGCCCTGGGATCAGACACCGGGATGGATAGTCCAGGGAGGTGGTGGAGTCATGGTCACTTGGTGCCATGGTCTGCATGATTGTGGTATGTTAGGTCATACAGTAGACTTGATCTCAGAGGTCTTTTCCAGCCTCAACAATTCTGTGATTCTGTAAGGTTATATTTTTCCGTATGCTGAGTTATCCCTTTGCTGTCAAAACACTGGAAGAAGATAAAAGCAGAGGGAGGTCTTAATTGTCTGTAGAAAGTAATAAATTAAAAGATCACCTCTGAAGCTTATTCTGTCAACTTTTCTGTTAGCACTGGGGTCTCAGGACTAGAAGGATGTAATTTGCTGTACAGTATTGACAACTATGTGTAAGATTGAAATGCCTAACTCTACAGTATGAAGTTTTATTTTAGTAACTGGAGAAATCTGTTGTCACTTTATATTTCAGATTCAGTATATTATGGAATCAATTGCTTGTTGGCAAAAAAGTGAACCCTAACCCTTAAAAACACGTGACTGTACATGATCAGCAGAAGATTTATTTAGATAGTACATAAAATGGAGATGAACTTATGCCACAGTTTAAGAACATTGCATCTGAGTATCAGATGTGATTAATATCTAAGTGCAAGCATCAGAGTTAACCTGTTAACTGCAGTGAACCTACTAATAGTTACCTCATCTCACGCTTTGACTGACCAGAGAATCACTGAACATTAGAGATTGGAAGGGACCTTGAAAGATCATCTAGTCCAATCCTCCTGCCACAGCAGGATCCCCTAGATCAAGTCGCACAGGAACATATCCAGGCAGGCTTTAAATGTCTCCAGAGAAGGGGACTCCACAACCCCTGTGGGCAGCCCATTGCAGAGAAAGAAGAGAGTGACTCATCACCCTGTTTTGGTCAGGATCTGACCACTGACCGAGAAGTCTTATGATATTTTGTTATAAACAGAATTCCCGTTACAGAATATCCAGTTGCTTTTTTGTTTTAAATTAAACTTTGCTTCCAGCAACAGTGTATCTCAAATGATCCTCTTTTTCCCATTTTTATATTTTTAATATAATGAATGAAAATTACCACTCTCTCGAGTGAACAGTCAGTAGTTGAATAAATTAGAAGCAGGTCAGGAACTGTGTTTCTATTTAGAATCTTCTTTCTCTGTAGCTACCATCAACGCAATAGTGCATTGTGTCCTCACGGAAAAATAGTTCAACAGGTAACACACCTTAAGTAAACTTGTAATTTAGATATTTAATGGCATTAACAGCTTCTGTTTATTATTACAGCTTTATGCAGGAGCTGTCCTAGAGGTATGTGGATGAAAATTGGGAAGGTTCCCTCAAGTCCAGGGTAAGTAAAGCCACTACTCTTCATTCCAATAGGAAATACTGTCACAGCTGAATGACAAAGTCTGCTTTTAAGTAGTGCTGCGAGTGGTCGCAAATTCCAAATTATACCACAGAAGGTTTCAAAGCGAAAAAAATCTGGTCTGCAGCAAAAGGATGAAAAAAAAATCTAGTCTTCAGCAAGATTATCTCAACAATGTTGTTTTTTGCAATATCCTAACCAACCACTCAATGTTTTTTTGGATATGGTACGGGCTGCCCAGGGAGGCTGTGGAGTCGTCTTCTCTGGAGGCGTTTAAAACTTGCCTGGATATGTTCCTGTGCAACTGGATCATAGAATCATAAGGGATTGGAAGTGACCTCAAAAGATCATGTAGTCCAATCCCCCTGCCACAACAAGATCACCTAGACCAAGTTGCACAGGAACATATGCAGGTGGGTTTTAAACATCTCCAGTGAAGGATCTAGGTGATCCTACTGTGGCAGGGGGATTGGACTGATGCTGTTCCAAGGTCCTTTCCAATCCCTAATATTCTGTGATAGGGCCAAGTGTATCCATTACATTTCTCAAATACAGCTTCTTGTGCTGAGTTGGGTAACAGACCACATTTCCGTAGATCTTTTCCATGTCATCACTGAAATATTTTCCTGCTCAGTTTCATTTAAAAATAATTTACTCCATTATAAATCTTGTGCCGTAAAATGAATCCCTGTAGTATCTATATTTTGAAATGGTTCTCTGTAAAGCCACTCTTAAATATTTATAATTTAAAAGCACTCCATCAAAGCAGAACGTTGAAAACACAAGTGACAGATGAAGCAGTATCTTGTTACAGCAGGTAACACAGAAAATGTGGCAGGTTTTGGCTGCCATCCATAAAACTAAGGCTCAGAAATAGAATAGTAGATTAACTGGTCCAGTGATTACCTAGTGTGTTTTACATTGGCTTTTCAGTGGCACGTATGTTCTTACGTTCTGCTCCTGATGCAGTAGGAGATCGGTGTCTAGATGTTCTTTGCAGTTTGATAAAAACTGAATTGGACAGAGGTTTTTCAGTGAACATTTCTTTCATCTTTCTTTGTTTTGTTCATTGGTAGAATAACTCACATAATCACAGAACATTAGGGATTGGAAGGGACCTCAAAAGATTATCCAGTCCAATCCACCCACCACAGCAGGATCACCTAGATCCAGTCACACAGGAACACATCCAGATGTGTTTTAAATGTCTCCAGAGAAGGAGACTCCACAACCTCCCTGGGCTCTGTCACCCCCACTGTGAAGAAGTTTCTTCTCGTATTGATGTGGAATCTCCTGTGTTCCAGCTCACACCTGCTGCCCCTTGTCCTATCACTAGATGACACTGAGCAGAGCCTGGCTCCATCCTCCTGACCCCCACCCTTCACATACTTATCAATGTTAATGAGGTCACCTGTTTTCCAAGCTGCACAGACCCAGCTCCCTCAGCCTTTCCTCATCAGGGAGATGCTCCACTCCCTTCACCATCTTTGTGGCTCTGTGCTGGACTCTCTCCAGCAGCTCTGTGTCCTTCTTGAACTGAGGGGCCCAGAACTGGACAC
>JAOXOE010000698.1:8629381-8668698 GCA_028565055.1 Phoeniculus purpureus
GCTGTTGCAGGCAGATTGGACTAGATGATCTTTCGAGGTCCCTTCCAATCCGTAATGATTCTATGATTCTATGATTCTATGAATATGGAGACATTACATGAAAACCAGCAAATAGTTTATCTGCAGGGTTATAGGATTAGAAACCCAGAAACTTTCCTTGAGTATCACAAAATCACACCACAAACCCACCACCTTGCCTTCCTTGCCTGTCCTTTCTGAGGAGCTTTTAGCCATCCACTGCAGCGCTGTAGTCATGAGTCATCCCACCACGTTTCAGTGAGGGCAACTAGGTCATAGTTCTGCTTCTGCCTATAACTGTGTAAAGACAATTTATAGCTTTAATTCATTTTGCAACTCTAAATGGGTTCTTTTAGTCACTCACATCCAACACCTATTGCATGTTTTTAAAAAATTCATAGAACAATTGTGTTCTGTCAGGAGAAGGAAGTTTCTTAGCATTCAAATTATTAACTGCATGCAAGCTCCCCAAGCTAAGTGCTTCCTACTGCTCTCTTGTGGCAGGAAACTAGTTATAAAAGGCATAACGTTCATACAGTCATTTAATGTTTGCATTCATGGTACATTCTGGAGCTTCCTCAGCTAAGGTCCAGAATCCATCAAGCTACCCAGTCTGAGGGGTTTCTCCATGCCAGATGTCACGCTCAGTGCTTGATGGCACTGAACAACAAGGGCAGCAGCACAGAGGATGTCTGTCAGCTTGACTGATGTCTTGTCACTTTCACCAAGCACAGAGTCGCATGGCTAAGTGAAGCTAACAAGCTTGCAATGTACGGCCTTGAACTTTCATTAATAGCTGTGTGATTAATTGGTTACAGCCTACTCTATTAGAACATTCCTGGGTAGGATTTCTGCTTGAAATAAAAGGGAATGGATCCAGACTTGGCAGCAGCCCTGATTTAGCAAGGACCTTCAGCACTTCGCAAACTCTTGAAGTGAATGAAATGGAGCTAATCACTAAAAGAGATTCAAGGAGAATGAGAGATAGGGGGATTCAACTCTATTAGACCTTGACCTGAAGTAAATGTGTCTGTGTGAGAGTCCGCAGCCTAATTCCGCAGTCCTTGCTTAGACAGCACACGTAACCATAGCGTCAGAAAGGCAGTAACCAGCTTCCCATCACCTCACACAGGGACATAAGACATCTAACGTGTCGTGACATCATCTGTGACATCATTTACTGGCTCTCATGGGAGATTTTGTTAAACAAGATTCCAGGAGTTCATTTATTTATGGCTGATGGAGTTTTGTTAACCTTATTGCCCTTCCCGGAAGTATTGACTTCAGACCAGGTAACTACCTAACCCTCTAAAAGACAAATGTTTAATTGGGATAACAGAAGCCACAAACATACTCTAATCAACTGATCAGACATACAGCAAACAAATCCGTTTGGCCTTAACAGGGAGCTGTACAACTAGGTGGAGACACTCCACAAATCTGGAAGGCAGATAAAAAGCTGCTAGATTGAACTGCAAAATTTCACAGGGCTTCACTACCATCCACTGCCAATCTCAGCCCCCATTCCCAGGGACTCGAGTATTTTGTGCTGAATACCAATAGGAATACGTTTGCCTCTGCCTTCCAGGTGGAAGCATATAAATTACTAATGAGGCTCCTTCCAGAAATCTGAGTGCCAGAAGCAATGTGATGTCTTTCAGATAGAGAACGTTTGCTTTGTAAGTTTTTCATATTTGCGGGTTGTCATGAGTGGCTCTCTGTCTACAACACTGAAATGGCAAATACCTGGGGCTTTTGAAGTGAAAACAAAAGAAGTAGCAGTCTGTTGCTGTTCCTGTACAACTCCACAGTACTGCAGTACCTGTCTTAAACCCCAGACCAATGTCTATCTCACAACATTGGTTTTTAAGTCTTTCAAGCTTTCAAAGTGGGAGGAAGCACAGTTCAGCTACTCCAATCAATTTTGATGGTATAACGTGGACACCACTACTAAAATTCTTATATTTCACTAACCCAAACCATCATTTTAAATACTGCTCTAATCTTTCATAATATTCAAATAGGAAGTCAATGGTCCAGTATAGCACAGAGTCAAATATATATATATAGGATGCGGTGTTGAGGGATCTGGTTTAGGGGTGAACTTGTAAGGTAGGGTAGATGGTTGGACTCTATGATCCCAGGGGTCTTTTCCAACCAGAGTGATTCTGTGATTTATTTAAATGCAGCCAGAAGGATTCTTTGAATTATTGTACCCATGTATTTTTGAATATTCTTTAAGTCAGTTGCATAATACTGATTTGAATTTCAGCACATGTGAGGGCAAATGACATTACAGAGGATTGGAAAAGACCACTGCTGCAATCAAAGTGTTTGATATTTTCCCTTCTAAGCTGTAGGCTTTATCTTCCTATGGATTTTATTTAATACATCATTAATTATTCACAGTTATTCCTAATTCATCAGAAATTACTTGTTTTCTCTAATCTTTGCATTTAAGAGACCAATCACATTAGGATTTTCTTGGTAGTTTATATCAAGAAGGTTGCAAATGATGAACCAACTCAATGAAGTTGCTTTAATGTACCCTCTGCACTCTAAAAATGAAAGACTTTCTGCTAGTACAACTCAAAAATAGTAATTTTGATGAAAAACAACAACATCATCTAAATTAATACAATTTTATCCATCCTGTTGAAGTAATTTGCATCACTGAAAGTTTCATCACAACATGCTTGCAAATCTTCAAAGAACTGTCACTGCAAGCCAAGAGGCTGATCAGAAGCCATCAGAGAAGCACCTGGTAGCAGTGTTCCCTAAGAGCCAAAGTGACTTCAGACAACATTGCATCTGCTGCATGGAGAATAACTTCCTTCAACAAATCCAACTCAATTAAAGATAATGGAGCTTCAAAAATTTCACCTCAATCTATCTCTGTAATCTTTTTACAGAGCTAAAAATCTACTTTTAAAACATTAAAAGGATGCTATTTTTAGGGAAACACTGTTTGTAAATGACACTATTTTGTTAGAAGACATTTTAGGCTCAAAACTTTGCTTCTTCTTCCTACATAGTGAAAGGAGGTTCTCTGCCAAAGCAAGAGAAGTGCAGCGCTAATTCAATCCAAGTAGAACATGTCAATGAACTGTTGTGTAAGGACTGCGAGGCAGATTTTCATTAGAAGCTGTAATCTAAAAATCGGATGCTGACCTACAGAAGTACTTAAGTGCAGAGGAATGCTGCCTATTCGGCTAGCAAAACGCAGTGCTTCACTTAACAAAGGCTGATTTGCAGTTGTAAGAATCTTCATAATTACTAATCCAACTGAATTAGCCTCATTTTCTAGAAAGCTATTCAAGAGAAAAAAAAAAAACAACCACAAGGGAAGATTAGAAACAAGACAGAACACGCCACTAATTTGTGTCAGTCCACCTCGATGCGGTTTAAAATACCAACATACCTGCAATTTGCCTTAAATTTTCAGAGGGAAAAAAATCCATTTTCATTTTTCAAAGGTGATTAAAGTTACTCAGTGGACGTCTCGGCACATTTGAACTTCACAGCTGGTGGGGAACAGACCCACATGAAACCTCTTCAAAGTGTCTGGTTTCTGGTTATTCAAATAACGTGTGTTACACCGCAACAGTTCACAGTAAGTTTATTTTATGTGAAGAAAAGCTTTGCCATTAATGAAAAATTTCAGTAGAAAACAGTACCTCCTGCTTTCAATCTAGATTACTCAAAAGTAGAAGCTTGTATTAGTGAAAACTTCAGTAGAAACAAATCGGTAGGAAACATGTTCTTGGCACATGAATTAAAAGATTTAAAACACATTAACTTTGAATAGAGTATTTACCATGCAACCATGCTGGCAGAAGAGCCAGTTTGGAATGGCTGGCACTTGTCCCTCAAGACGATAACATGGAAGACATTTAAAAACCTGCTTACATAATGTTAATTGTATATAAATACGGTGTCACCATCATTAACAGTCTTTATTGAGGCCAGCCATTTAGTTTAGCAGTTCTAAATAAGTAATAGGCACTTTGCCTTTCTGATTTCCCCTTTCACCCATCAGCCAGTCTGAATCCATGCCAGGGATACTGTACACTGTTATCACCTGAAAAAGAGAAACAACATTATTATAACCGTTTACTTCTCTGGAAACAAATGGCAGTCTGCCTTCAAGTGATTTCCAAGGTCTCAGAATTGAGATCAACCAAGTCAAACAGAGCTTATAGTTAAGAGCATCCATGGTACATCATCTAATTCTCATAAGAATGACTTTACTGGCCCAAGTAGCAATCTATTTTTAAATCCCTTTTCTTCTCATTAAATTCTATGTATTATAATTTCTTTTCTATTATTGTTTCTCGATAAATATCATGTAGTGTCATCAATTTTAACAGGCAATGCAAAATAAAGTTCATTGGATTGTCAAGTGCATGAGAAAAAGATACTGTTGATGAGCTGTGTCTTTATCTAAGTCAATGTCTAGGTAATAAAAGAAATCAAACAGCAATATTTATACAAGGTACATTAAAAATAAGTGTGACAGCTGCATGCTCTTTTTCAGAGCTAAGCTAGTCACATTACCCGGTGGAACTGTGTTTCAACACCACACTTCATTGTGTATCTCTGCCTGTTCTGTAAAGACTGAGCTAAGAGTGCAAGTGAAAGATAGAATCATGGAATCATGGATTCATTCAGGTTGGAAAAGACCCTGGGGATCATCGAGTTCAACCATCAACCCTACTCTACAGATCTCCCAACACTACATCTAAGCGTCTTTTAAACTCATCCAGGGTTGGGGACTCAACCACTGCCCTGGGCAGCCCATTCCAGTGCCTGACCACTCTTTCCATGAAGAAGTTTTTCCTGATGTCCAATCTAAATCTCCCCTGTTGGAGCTTGAAACCCTTCCCTTCGGTTCTGTCACTACTTGCAAGAAGAGACTAGCCCAAACATCTCTACAATGTCCTTTCAGATAGTTGTAGAGAGCAGTGAGGTCTCCCCTCAGCCTCCTCTTCCTCAAACTAAACAGCCCCAACTCTCTCAATCTCTCTTCATCAGATTTATTCTCCAGGCCCTTAACCAGCTTTGTTGCCCTCCTCTGCATTCGCTCCAGTTCCTTGAGCTGGAAGAGGAATGACGCCGCACAATCACCGCTATGAAAACCTGTTAACTGTACGTTTATATCGTTCCCAAATTGCAGTAATGTTTGAAAGACTAATTGTATTGATATCAATACTAAAGATGTGTAGACAGTCTAGACAGCAGAGGGGCATTTTGGTTGTCTAGCAAATGTTCCTGCAAGCTAAGCTGATACAACAAATGTTACCTCTCACTATGGAGTATCACTGTAACAGGCCCAGGGCAATGCTCTAAGAGAACTACTGAAGTTTAATTAAAACAATCAACTACATAGATTTCTCACTGTAGCACACCCTAACTGACTAGTCACAGGCATTCCAATTTTACAATTAAATGGGCAAGGTCCACAGAATATACTTACCTCATCTGCCAGAAGTGATAATTCACTGCTGTTTGCAGCATCGTAATCATAAAGAACTCTAGCTTTCCTGCTGCCACTTGATGACTTCAGTTCACTGATGCCTGAAGTAACTATTGAGTTGCTTACTGAAGGCAATGAAGCAGAGGCCGAGGCCAAGACTGAGGGAGCAGAAACACTCTGCACAGGAGTTGAGGAAGACTGATTGTTGTTAGAAAGAAAAGTAGATGGAAAGCTGTGGGAGAAAACAAGAACACTTATGAGTGATTCAGTTCTATGTGAGGAGATACACATCTCCATACTTAAATTAGCACTCTTGCTTTTATAATCCACAGCACAAGCATTGGTAGACAGCAGTAATACAGTAGCGCTGATACTTGTACAAACCTAAAGATACTTGTTCCTGGACCCGTAAGATAAATCAAACCAATATTAAAGAAACCCTGACAACTCAAAAAAACCCCTTTAAACAAGAAAGCACTGTTGATTGGACTGAATTCAGGCTGTATTTTAATAAACATGTCTTTTGAAAGTTCTGCCAGTAAAAGTAGCCTCCACCTCCTCCTGCTCATTCCTCAGTTATGTGGCTACACAAAAGCTTGTGCTGGTAAACCAGATCAGGGAAATATAATGTGGTTAAACACACAGCCTCCCTCTGAAAGAAACAAAAACCCACACCACTATTTTTGTAACCTCAATCAGTTTGTTGATTCAGCTAAGTGCACGCTGTAGAACAAAAATATGTGTTACACTAAGGACAAACTTGTGTCAACATCAACCCCTCCTTTCTAGGTCAGGCTACTGCTTGTTCAGTGCCAGCTGTAGTGCTTGCCAGCCCCTCCTATGCAGTCAGTTCAACTCATTAATCTGCCTGAAAAAAGTGAAAGAAAAGAAGTGTGTAATCGTCTACTCAGTTAATGAGCTGAATCACACAAAGCAGTGATGAGAGTCAGTGTAGAGACAAGGGAAAGGACAGAATAACACGGCTGAAAAGCACAAGGACAGAGAGCAAGGCAGGAAGATATTTCAAGGCAGTGGGACAGGGGGAATGCAACAGCATGGGGGCAATGATGAACTGTGAGATCGTCTCATGTCACTCACCCCTGCACCCCAGGGTGCTGTTCCACGGCAGCCTAAACTTGCGTATTTAGCAGCCGGTATAGTCATTCCTTTTCCTACTGCTGGCTTATTTTGTTCTAACACTCACCGGTTCTCCCTTAAAAGCAGTTCAATAAAGGTTTTGTGGCAGAGCTAATGTAGTTGAAGATGGTCAGCAAATAGGAGTTTGAGTGAATCAGGATGACATGGAACTATAGCATGTCCTTCCATTATTTTAACCAGTCTACACATCAACTAGTGAATTCCCACACATAATTTCCTCACCTTCCACATTGATGCTATTTTATTAACAGTTGGGATGTGGATGTATTACTGGCCCCCCACTTCATCTGTGCCTACTCTTTCAGCATAATGAAGGTCTAGTCATACTGTGTGCATGGACCTGTCAGAAAACAGTCTCAACCCATCCCTTCCCACCCATGCTTCTCAGTGAAGTAGTTCTTGAAGATGCAGTTCCAAGGCAACTTTAACCATATAAATCTAAATCATAGTATTTGGGGGTTGGGATAGACTGTCTACTGAGGTCTCTTCTACCCTCTACCGTTCTATATTATACTCCCACACCCATGTCTGCAGCGTTGGTGCTCATATAATCCCAAGAGGAGCTGTTTTAGTTTTCACCCGCATCAACTCCGTAATTCTATCAATATGGTGAATACTTTTTAGATCATGTTGTCATGAACATATGTGGAATTAAGGCAGCTGCAGCAGTAGTGCACAGAAGTTTACAGCTTCACAATTCTACTTAATCTGGGTGGTCGGATTAAGGGTGGACCTAGTCCTTTTTTTGGACCAGTGTTCATTCTGTCATTTGAGTCAGACCAAGCAGTCCGTTGCTTTTGAGTTCATTTGACAATCTGATCTAACAAAAATCATCAAGGCAATTGCTAACCTTCCATCAGAACAGCTTGTTAAACACATTCACTCTGCAGTCATGCAATTGTTATACCAGACTAAAAGGAAACAGCAGGAGTATATTGTGAAGGACAGAGCTAACTCCTTCTTAGCTGGACTGAACTGGGTAGATTTTCAGGAGACTTCTGAGGTTAGTTACTGGTTTACTATTGTCAAAAGGAGCTTCCCTTCTGACTTACCATGACTTCATCTGATCACAAAAAGCTGGATCAACTCACTAAGAAAAGACTACAACATCGCAAACAACATTAGCGAGGATCATTTTTCAGACCAGTTCACTGTGTTCTCTGGGCAACTCAACTGAGCAGAAGAAAGGAGGAAGCTAGATCTGCACCCCACCCTGCCCCATTTCTGTAGCTGTACTCAGCTGTGCCCCACAATGTATTTATGATTTGATTAGCTGGCATTCAGAGGCATTTCATTTTGAATGACAGCCAGCTGTTCTCTCAATATTGCTAAACAACCTTTTAGTATCCTGCTAAACCTGCATAGCATCATTCTGTTCAGTTCAAAGGGTCACTGGTTTGTACAGCTAGTGGAAAAGAAAGCCAAAGCTTTATAACTACTCTGTCACTCATAAAGCTTATTACTGGGAAGTTTCAGCTATGCAGAGGTCACCTGGAATTTTAGGCTGGCTTTTCTGAACTACTTGAGTAGCAGGAATTTCACAGCTTGTAGAGCAGGGGACTATTAATGGGTAATTTGAAAAAATACTGATGCCAAAACTTAGGCTTGGCTGTCAGAGATGCTAACATTCAGAGCAAAAGGAAATAAAAGCAGCCAGAGTACCAGGATATTTAAAATAGCTGCTTAGTTAATTTAGAAGAATGAGATTGAATGCTTTTAACCTGGGCAACTCTTTAAGCAGCTGTGCAGGAGGTAGAGGCAGCAGAGGGTAAGCAGCTGGTAGTGCTGTCTTGAAGAGAAACACCTATAAAACTATTTCTACTTATATAAAGAGAACTGAGCATGAGTTTCCCCCCATGCCCCATCTTTCCTACAGCTAATTCCAGAGGATGTGAAAATCAGTCTCAATGTGAAAAAGGTTAGGGTTTATGCCCTAGAGAGTCTGATCCAGGCAAAACACATACATCTACTACAAGAACCATGTTTCTGTGTCAAACAACAAATCCCTTTACTTTAAGAGGCTGGCTATTTTTGGTCCACCAAGGACCTCCAAACAAAACCAAGTCCCTCAAAGCTCTTAGTTTACATATGGTAATATGGCACAGTGTCATTCTTAGACGTTTTAGAACAGCGTGACTTGTGTAACTCAGGAGTATACATCCATACTAACCAACAGGGCACAAGCAAATGCAACCAAAATCTATATAAAGCTATTTATAGAAAATTTATATCAGGTTATTTAAAACAGACACTACAGTAAGGTTTTAAGCACAGACAATCCTTCAGTGCATGTACTCACCTAAACAACATGGTCTGGTATAGCTCTAAGAAGGCTGATTTGTGAAGAATTAGCATATGGAAACTTTATGAAAAGTATGTAGACCTCCATACCGCCACCAATCATACAAAATGGATTATGAGCGCAAACTAACATCAGACAGTTTGGTCTTTTTTTAAAGTAAAAAGAAAGGATGCTTAACCCACAAAACAGTAAAACTACATAAACTTGCTCATTCTACTCTTAGTGCTTTGGATTACTGCTTATAGATACTGTGCAGTATGTTTCTCCCTAGACAGAGAATCTATGTTGGGAACTCAACAGTGGAGAATGAAATGTCACTGAAAATCAGGCGATGCCCTGTAGCAAATGAAGAGGTAGCTGGAATTTACAGGCAGTACAACACACTTTTCCCACATTTCACAGCACAAAGTCAGGATAACAGAATGATTGCACTAGAACAGAAACCACTAGAAGTTCCTTTTTGCATCATTAAATGATGTTACCGTGGGCTGACCTTGCTCAACTGCAGAATCTCAGTATATCAACTGTCAAAAGGTATTAGTGCTGTGTCTAGTCTTAGGGAAGCAGCTGCACTTCATTACCTGAGAAGATGTATTTCCTTTCAGTCCAGCATGCTTTGTGTTCACCGCTGTTACATCAGTGTAAGTTCTCCTACTGTTCATAAGCACTCAAAAAACCTCCCCCTGCTGCATTTTTCTCTACGAGTTTTACAGCATTATTACCTTCCAAGTTGTTTCTGCAGATCCAACATATACTGGTAACATTGTGCATAATAGGTCATCTGAGCTTCAACAAAATCATTGAGACAGCGAAGATGATGTGCCTGTAATACAGCACAGAATTCAGGTTTTCATTCTGTAGAAGTACTACTCTGCATTCAAAACACTAGTCTCCGTGTCAGGCACTAATGCCACTATCAGCACATAAGGATTTATGCTGCATAGGCACAGTGCCTAGATTTACCGGTTAACTGGGATAAAACATCACCAAAATCAACGTGTTGCAGCACACAAACCCCAGGAGCTATACTCACATGAGTACTGCTGATTCCTTCCAGCAGAAGTCTGGTAATCTCAGCTTGACGGTCGAATTCACTCTGAGTAATTCGCACTTCCTGTTCAGACTAGAAGTAAGGACACGCATTAGGTATTTGCACAACGCACACTCCTACACCTTCCAACAGAAACAGCTGTTTTAGTCTGAGCTACTCCTACAGACACCTTAATCGTAAGCTTAGGTATTTGAAATGTGCTTTCCTTTGTGGAGCTTTACTAGGCAAAAAGAGTAGTTGCATTTTTGGTTCAGAAATGTTGAGGCTTCTCTACACAACAAACAGATTTATCAGACACCTACCACACAGAGTCAGTGCG
The DNA here is from genome assembly GCA_028565055.1 of Phoeniculus purpureus. Classification (NCBI taxonomy): domain Eukaryota; kingdom Metazoa; phylum Chordata; class Aves; order Bucerotiformes; family Phoeniculidae; genus Phoeniculus; species Phoeniculus purpureus. The sequence goes on from JAOXOE010000698.1 coordinate 8,639,706, forward strand.
TGCAAAAGGAAGGCATTTTTCTGCCAGCAGCATTACACCACCTCTCCAAACACCAAACCAAGCACTCACTGACAGAAAAGTCCCTGCACCAGGGGTTCTCCCAACAGAGAAGTGGTAGCTAAAGACAACGTAATTTTCTTCCACACTTCTGAGTTCACAGAGCTCGGACCAAATAACTTAGGGTAAAGTTCACCTTACTTTTGTCATGGAACTGCATGACAATTGGCTATACACAGATCTCTGACAGTGACTTTTCACAGGTTTCATACATTAATGTCTCATGCTGGCCCCCAAGCTACTATAACTACCTCTGGAGTTTGTAACCGAGTAGTCTTTAACAAGAAATAAACTTGTACTTCAGCAAATATTCTGACTTCAATTAAAGTAAAATTTGTAACAAAAACATTGGTTTAAGTTCCATATTTAAGTAACTAAATTTAAATGTATCCCTCATTGCATATTATTTTCAGCTATTTTAAAGTAAGTTAACAATCTTACAGCAGTTTTAAAGGCTTTCCATCCAGCGCAAGCTGAAATTACTGTATTTTTCAAGGTAAAAAAAAAAAAAAAGGACACCACTCAAAACAAAAAAATTCAAGTGTGTTGTAATATCTAGGATTTACTGCTCCAAAAGAGAATGTCCTCTGCCTGGAATTACCTTGCCTCAACGCTCATACACATTTAGTATCTTGTTTCTAAAAACAAACTCAAAGGCAAAAGCCCAAATTAAGTCCAAGATAGAGCCATTACTGTTCTTAATAGAACCGAGTAAGAAACTGTATTTTCTCGGAATTAATGGAGATTATACCAATAAAACATTGGCTTCAAAAGGATTTTGTGTTGGCATACATTTTAGTCCTGCATTCCACTAATGTTAATCAGTACAAAAAGTAGCATGGAAGGATCTTAACCTCAGAAAGAGGGATAGAAGAATGGTGACCCGGCACTGGAGCAGCAATAGCTCTGCTCTGGTTGTGCCAGGTGACCCTGGCACAAATGCCATCGGTGGAAAACCTCCAGCCAGGGTAGGACTGGAATGCCTGGGCATAACAAAATGATCTCTTCATGGAGACAGTGGTCTTCACAGAGCAAGTGGTCAGGCACTGGAATGGGCTGTCTAGGGTGGTGGTTGAGTCACCATCCCTGCATGAGTTTAAAAGCAGCTTAGATGTACTGTTGAAGGATCTGCTTTAGGGGTGAACTTGTAGAGTAGGGTTGATGGTTGGACTCTGTGATCCCAAGGGTCTTTTCCAACCTCAGTTCTATGATTCCTATAATTCTATGTGGTTAACCAAGAACTGTTTTTTCATTTGAAGTCACTGCAGCTGAGATGGCTTAGAAATGAATTAAACAGTGAGGAAGCAACTATAATGCACTGTGTGTTTCTTCCTTAAACTGAGATACCAGAGTATCTATCAAGTTACAAACTAAACTAATTAGCTGCTCCAAGTCTGTTGAGGCAAGAATCTTTGCTTGGAACTTTCCTGTTAATTCTGTGTAAGTATCTGTGAAGTCCATCTGTCAGTCCCTAAGAGAGATGCAAGCACAGATGGAAAAATCTGACAGCCAAGAGGGGAAGAAATATACATATATTAGCAACATCTTAGTTTCCTTTAACAGAACCCAGCAAAATCTCAGGTAAACCATAAATAGCCTAGTCTCTTGTTTCTCTGAAGAAAGCAGTTGCTGATGCGTTTCTTCCTTTCTGCTGGCTTTCTTTCTGCTTTCTTAGGTTCTCATGGGCTCTTAGGAAACAGGAAATATTCATCAGAATATTTCTATTTGCTTCAACAATATTTTAGCAAATGAACTACTTTCTATAAGAAAAGGTAAAGCAAGTAATGTGGTAAGAGGTATTAATTTAGCCAGCACATAGTGATTTGAAATGCTTTGCTTCATAAAAGCCTCCTCTACTGGTAATGTAGATTCACATCAACCGAATTATGTGATGTGCTTAACATGCCCATCTCTACTTTCAGTACTGTATCTATTCTACATCTTATGGTAAGGGTGAAAACCAGCTTTCAAACTGGCAAGCTTATCATCTGACCACCTTTGTTTCTAAACCAAACAAAGAGCTCAAAATACAAGGTTAAGCTTTCTAGTAACCCCCCGCTGCAGTCATTTTTAGAACAATTAGAAGGGCTCACTAGGTATCTCCCATTATAATCCCTCAGAATGATACTTGCTCCTCAAGTTCTGATGATGAGCCAATTTTCTGAATAAGAATACTCAGAAATTCGTATTTCCCCAAGTTTCACATAAGGATCTCTCAGAAATACTGTGCAATCCTGTAGTGATAATAATCACATGGGTACATGAAATAAAATCACCATCCTAACACTGCTTTATTAGACAAGCTATTAGTAACACAGTGATAACAGACATATTTATGCTGTCCGAGACAGCTGGCTGGACCTTCTTGTTTCTTTTGTAGTCGAAAGACAGGAGCTTCTCTTGAAGCTCAAAACCTGTCAAACCTCAACGTGCTAAACACATGCTATGAAAGCCTCTCCTCTGTCTACTGACTGCATCAGACAGCTCAGATGACTCCTAACAAAATTCATGTTTATCAACAGCAGCACCATGTGTTTTATAGTACAGTATTTAATATCCTCTAATTCCACATTAAAACAAATAATGTTTCTCACTGACACCATGTAGAAGCCTTATTCTAACTCCTAACACCCCTGTAATTGATCTAGAAATTACTAGACAGTCTGAAATCCCTCTTGGGGAGCTTCTTAGGTCTAAATAGAAAACATCTGTGAATGCCTTTTTCCAACTTTCAAACGGAGATGAACAGATGACCTTTAGTCAAGTGAAAGAATTACTGTTCCTTTGGCAGAACACGCGTGTTGCAGTTTCTTCTCAATGGTCTCTGCTTTTTATATGCTTCATAAAAGACGCAAAACTAGAATTACATCATTTATTCCAAGATTTAAACCTTTCAGCCTCTTATGCTATGGTTAAGCACATATATGCTATTTCTTTTCCTCTACAAGACACAATCTGATTGTTTTCCCTATCCTTAAACTTGCTTGGCACTGTGTGGGAAAAGCAGAGTTTTATTCATCATTTGTCTTACAGCTCAGATTATATTCTCTACAGTGGTACTGCTCCCCTGCCATCTTTTTCCTAAAATTGTATGGAGTACTCCAACAGGTCTGTGTTTTCAAGTTATTACTTAAATAGTAAAATAACTCTTGAATTTTGGGATCAAAGTTGATCTAATCCTCCTTTAGAGTTCCATCTCTAAACTCTTCCTTGGCCCTAACTCTCACATACATGCATTCCCCTGTCTGCACCAGGTTTTAATACAAACGCAGTGACAAATTATATGGTGAACTGAGGAAAAAGGTAGGGAACAAAAAAATACCCCTTCAAAGCATTTATCTCTGAGTTTCTTGCAGATACTCCAGCATTTTAGTTACTGTTCCATGTTCTGGGTAATAGATGAAGATCAGCATTTTTCAGGATGGTTGGGATTACCACTCCTCAAAATAAGCTCATCAGCCAGAAGACATTTTTAACAAGATGCCTCTCAAAATTTACTGGTAGGGCAAGTTCTGCAGTTCTTGTTCTACTGCATCCTGTCACATGAGAATCATATGGTACTAAGTGACAGCCAGAAACAAGTTTACTATAAAACAAGCCTCAGGAACTGATTTGCAACAGGAGTTGGAAAGGCCCTACAAGAAACCAAATATATTCTGATGTAATGCATGAGCCTGCCAGCATGAGACTGAATTCATCAACATGCAGTATCTTTTCTTACATTAGAGCAGCAAGTTACAGATTCAGCAGCTTCTAAATTATTTACTTACTTTTGTCACTTCCTCAGCCCATATCTAGTCAGCATTAAGAGTGGGGGAGAAATAAAAACATACAAACTTAGACATCAGTGCTATGTTATTAGTTTGTCTTCTAACTACTTTCCTGCCCCTAGAAGTTCACAAAGATTTGGGAATGGTATAAGTCAGAAGGCTCTTCATGTACAATGAAACTACAATGAGTATGGACAACATATGTCATGGATGTAGTGCTAAGACACTGAAGAGTATTACTTGGAGAATTTATATGTGACAAGAATCTACGTAAAAGAAACTATTACAATGCAAGACAGAACTAAGAACATTACATGAAAAATTAATTCAATTAATTGAAGTTACCTTGATGTGTTAAAATATTGGGAAACTATGGAAAGCTATTCTCATTTTACCACCAATTAAGTAAAGACTGAAATGATTTCTCTTGCTACTTTCATTACTGGTTTCCTATTTTACAAGCATTTTTATTGAAACTTAGATTTAATTAAAGTTGCTACAGAAATATCTTAAACTAAGCATTCAAGTAGTAGGAAGTAGTACAGCAAAGTCATGGAACTGCAAAGGATTTACTCTAGATGTTAATTACTTCAGCTTGCTGTTCCAATTCCCTCTCGCAATGCAATTCTCCTTTAACCTTAATTTTCTGCAGTTGTAAGATGACATAATCACAACTGGGGAAGGAAGAAACGTGTTGCCAAGGCAAGTTATAACAAACAAGTTTATTTGCTCTTTTATCTGATCCCAACTGAGAAATCTGCAACACTGAGATGAAATCCACTATGCTGTGCAGACCTAAGGCCAAAAGCAAGACAGGCAGAACAACACAGTCTATGTTGCACATGATTAATTAACCCCTTCCTTCTCCACTGTCACAATTAAAGTGTTGGGGACAGCTGCATACTGAGCCATCACAACAAGTTCAGGATATGCGTCACTCTAAGTTAAGTCATTCGTTTATTTGACTTTTTACAGTTTCAATTATTTGTAAAACATCACTCAAAGGGAGTAATTTCTACATATTCTTAACTATTAATTCACACAATTCACTCTCTCTTATATGAAAAATAGGAATACTAAACAATTCCTCTCCCTCAAATGAGTAAAACACATTTTGAAGTGAGAAAAAAAGAGACTCGACTCATCTTCATCTTAAGTTCATGAATGTAAACTCACAGAAAGTAGAATTTCATGCTGTACTACTTCAGATTATCAAAATCTTTCTGACAAACAATATATAATGCTGTACTGACATAACTGTATTTAGTATACTACATACTAATCCGGTTTGGAATAGAAAACACCTGAAGCAAGACCAAAATGAGCTGGATAGCAAGAGGAAACATTTGATAGAAAAAATGAATGAACACAGGAGGCCAACAAACCTTTAGCCATTTTACATGCAGCAAGTTGAGCACGTAAGAGACATTTACCATAATGTTATTATCTTCAGGCTGAGAGGTGTTTAGTTGCTTAAGTGCATAGATAAGAGACAAAATCACGTTACAACACTGTGAATATAGCAGGTGAAGAGATTATTGGTACACAGCATTGCAAGTTTAAGCTAAGCAAGACTTAATACACATACATAAAACTGTTTAGATTTCTATTTTAAATTCTGATCTAAGCTACTTCAGATGCACAGGAAGCACAGAACAACGTAAATTCAACTATTTTTATAACAGATGAAAAAGAAAATCACTTTATCCTGTCCAATAAGACAAAAGTTTCATCACAACATAATACATGCTGCTAACCTATCAGATCAGCACTGCTTGTCAGGTATCTTCCTTCATAAACGAGAGAGCAGACTAATCATTTGCATCACCACTATATCCACATTAGTTCTCATTTCTGTTTTGCAGAGAATAAAGCAGTGATGGAATTTTTTCACTTCTCTGGAAATTCTATAATCTGATGCGTTTTAAACATGCAAACTGCTCTTAAATGTTATTCAAATGAAATGTAGACAAGGTAGCGAAGTAAGAGGCCTAGGGTTTCATGCTCTACCAGTAGTACGTTATTTGGTGCACAAACTGTTGAACGACTTCCTATACCAATAATTAGGACTGGATGTGTAGTAGCGGCAACCACTGGCAGTAATTTTGTCCAAGCGCTAAGCTTGAACTTCATTATACTAGTGAGACAACTAAGACTCAAGAGCAGACTCTTTCTTGTAGTAAGATCAAGAGGAACAATTTCCTTATGGCATTTCTATTGCTTTAGAAAGCTATGTTTTATAGCTGCTATGGCACCACAAAGGAAGTTAATAATGAAAACTTTTTTTTTTATTCTTAACTTTGAACAATTCCAAGCAAAGGAGTAATCTATTACTAGCTCCAAGTTCCATTACTGGCTAACTTAATGCCTGCTCTGCTCTCCATTGTTAGTCTAAAAAAATCAAAAAGCTGAACAAGCAGAGAACTAAAATCTAGATAAGGGGAAAGACAAACATGGACACAAAATACATGCACATAGATGCTGAAAGAATATAGGCAGTTTGGATACACAGAGTATGTGCATGACATAGAGGATTGAGACAGAAGCAAGACTGTCAGTAGAGATGATGTTGGCTTTTTAGAAGGATCACCATCTCAAAGAGATGAGGTGCTTCATCTACAAAACCTGGTCTCTGCACAGATAACGAACAGTGATCCATTTGGAAAAGCCAGTAAAATCTGACAGCCCTGATCCTGCCTCTTCTGCATGCACACTGTCCCCCTGTATATTTAATTTGTTGGTATTCCCTTTGCATCTGTATGCATGTTCTCTGCTGCATTAGCCCTAAATCATTTCACTATTCTTTATTAAACGCTGCATTTTCAGGAATGCAGTCAAAAAATAGCTGTGAAAATACTTCAGCTTATAGCTGCCTACATTTGACTACCCCTCCATTTAGCAGCATCTGAAGAGTTATAAAATCTAAAGCTTTTTAGTTTACATTAATTTGAATCTCCCTGAATCTTGGCAGAGCACAGTAAGTAATATTTGGCAGTATATACCTCATCTAGTACAGAACAAAGGGAGAATATTTACAAGGATCAAATAGATTCAATTTGACGGATTACCTAAAAATAGAAAACTAACACCTTGATGAGCAGTTCTCTTCTGTTTCTGTGTATTCTGCGGAGGCATTTCTTACAAGGTATCTACAAACACAGCAAGAAGCTAGGACTGGAAATGTAACCAAGCAGTCAAGTTTATAAATACTGCTAAGTAAGTTTGAAAGTTCTGGATAATTGAAAAAAAAAATAAAAAAATCTACTTACTGCAGCTCGAGCTTCTGCAACTTTTGCCTTCTTCAATCTGGTTTTTGCTGCATCCAAATCTAGTCTTTTATTCTGTAACAGTTTACGTTCTTTCTGAAAGTGAGTTAGGTTAGCTCATGAGAATAGGTACACAACCCAAAAGAAAAGCCTGCCTACTTGGCATTTTTTATCCATGAAGCACCACTTAACAAAAAAGTTCTCTCACTGAACAGAGAAGCTGAATTAGATCCTAGTTATTCTCACATGTTATACCCAAGATACATCATATAATCACAGAATGGTAGGGGTTGGAAGGAACCTCTAGAGACCAGCTAGTCCAACCCCCTGCCAAAGCAGGATCACTTAGGCCACACAGGAATGCATCCAAGCAGGTTTTGAAAAAATCTCTAGAGGAGGAGAAAGGAGGTTGTAGTGAGGCGAGGATTGGCCTCTTCTCCCCAGGGACTAGCAACAGGACAAAAGGAAATGGGATCAGGTAGTGCCAGGGGAGGTTCATATTGGAACATAGAAAAATCTTCCCAGAAAGAGTGTGGAGTCTTTGGAACAGGATGCCCAGGGAGGGAGTGGAGGCACCTTGTTCAACAAATGGACAGACAGGGTGATTCAGGAGATAGTTTAGTGGTTTAGGGTTGTAGGCTGGATGGTTGGACTTAATGACCTTGAAGGTCTTTTCCAACCATGATGATTCTATGATAATACAGTTTGAACATCTCTGGGCACCATGTGCTAGTAATCCATCACCCTCACAGTAAAGAGATTTCTTCTCATGTTGAGATGGAACTTCTGATGTTCTAGATGATACACATTATTTCTTGTCCTATTACTGGGCATCACTGAAAAGACACTGGCCCCTTTTTCTTGACACTCACCCCTCAGATATTTATAGACATTAATAAGATCCCCTCTCAGCCTTCTCTTCTCCAAGACCAAACAGCCAAAATATACAAACATTTATTGTAACTATTGTTCTATTAAAAGCAAGATTCCAGAATTATTTGTACTTTACCAGGTCAAAAGGAGGCACAAATTCTACTTGTGGTTTTCTACATAAGAGAAAAGCAACAATGCACAAGTATCTATTACGTTTTGAAGATTTACAGTTCCAACTGGTGTAAAAGGCTGAAGAATGCAAAAGCCAACTTACAGTAATAGTTTTGTAGTCTCCTTCAATGAAGTTTCTTAGGGGAGTGAGAAAGTTTATAGCAGAAGTTTGAATTAGTTCTCTGTCTGCTGTCCCAATTCGTTTCTGTGTTTCTCCACATTTAATAAGTGCATTTCCTGCAAAGAAAACAAAAAATATGTAGTTTCCTAGTGATTCAGGCAGGTGGTAACAAAACAGGTTTCTGCAGGTAAGAAAGTTTAGGTCAGTAGTTTCAAAGATAATCCAATGACCTCAAGAAGAATCCAAACGAAATAAAAAGGATCCATAACAAACCAAACCATTTTTATCAATAACAATCACAGGCCAAGGCAAAATTTCAAAGATAGAAGATTCAGCACTGGAGAAGAAGCACTAACTATGGAAACTCCACTGTTAACACTTATTTTAGAACTGGATACCATAACCAATTTAAAGCCAAAAACCTCCTCCCCTTATATTTTGCTTAGGTCAGTAGTTGGTAACAACGGAAAAGCTCACTTAACTGCTGGAGAATGTGTTTTTCCTGCCCCTCCTAAATACACATTTGTAAAATAAATGAACAATACTTTGAGATTTGGCTGCAAGTGAAGTATTGAAGCTAGTGTACCAAGAACATGCTTGCTGCTGTCATGTTTAACTCAACCAGCCAGCTTATTTAAAGACAAAGTTTTCAAAGACCTAGACTATTTTGTGACATCACATGAAACCTACAAGTGTAGCTACCTTTATACTAAGAGTTCATTAAGTGCCCCGATTCTAAACATTCCACAAGATAATAGAGAATGTGCCTGAAAGAACAACTCTATTTGACGTTAAAACGCTAGAGTTGAGGCTGATGATCAGAAGAAACACACAGACAACAGCATTAGTGTGTGGAAATAAGAGGAACAAACCCTGCCATTATTGATATTTTTAATCTATAATATTGTATGGAATATTGACTAAGTACACTTCCCTTCTTTTGAGAAGGAACATCATTATTTCCAGACATAAAGAACTCATTCTTTCCAGAATAGAAGTCTTCCCTCCTACTGCAATTTAAGAAAGCAACTGTAAGAGAGATAATTATGAGACTTTAATTACAGACTATATTATAGACACCTATGCATTTTACGGATTCACAGAACATTGGAACATTAGGGATTGGAAGGGACCTCGAAACATTATTTAAGTCCAAACCCCTGCTGCTGGAGTAGGGTAAGCTGACAGCACCTGGTGTACCCGGACTATGTCCTATTCAAGTACAAACCAGGATCGATGCTGCTTAGCTAAATCCAGCATTCCATCTACTATGTCTCTTCACCTACTCCTCTGGGCTAATAAATAATCCTCTGGGTATTTCAGTTGGTCTGTCATCAGAAGAGTTATAGAGAACACTACAATTACTCTTCATAATTAATGCCATTAATTAAGATAATCGATATTATGTTCCACACTCTCATCTTGAGCAAAAAACATTTACACTACAACTCGCTTTTCTGCTGGAATAATATGAAAAGCCTTACTAAAGTTAATTTTACATAACATTTTCACTCCACACCACAAATCAAAGGTGTAACTGCTGTGAAATGTGCAAATACGTTCCTTTAACGAAGAAACTAAATTCCAAAATGATTTGTTCTGGCAAAACACAATCCATTCACATAGCCTGTTGCTATTGCAACAGAAGATTTTACTTCCAGATTTGGATAAAAACTTAATAATTGATCTCTTCATGTTCAATGTTATATAGAAAATCACCTCAAACTGATACAAAAGTCAACTGTTCTATGCACAGGAAGATAAGATATAGAATTTCATAGTTAAGAAAAGCTAGATCTGTGCATTCTCCCCCCCCGCCTCTTCATTTCAGCAACACATAACATGTTTCGCTTCTACTTACCATAGGCTGTTCCTGGGCCAAATTCATTCCCAGCATCAATCATGTATTGGCCTAGTAACTCTGGATTATTCATGCGACTTGGTGCTTTGCGGTCCAGCTTCTCATAGACAAATTCTTCTATTCTAGCATCTAAAAGATGTTTATTTTGAATAATACTTTCACTCAAAACAAGTCAGAAACAAAAAAATATAGCCCCCCAAAAAGAATAATTTAAAAACCTGGACATTAAACTCAACATTAAATGAACAATGTGAAGCTGGCTGAGATTTTTGGCGGCAGACTCTACTCCATATCTGTCATGCTAAGTTCAAGTACTTCAGACTAGTCTGTGCAGTGAAAATTTTTCTTTTCAGCTCCTTTCTATCAGCACATCTATAGCTCTACAAAATTCTGCCTCGAATTTTTCACTGTGAGAACATAACACAACAGTTCTCCTTAACAAAACAAGTCTTTCCCACCCTCTGCCCAGAAAAAAACTGTGAAAATGGTTCACTGCAACTAGCAGTGTAAGAATTTAAATTTAACGACTGCTGTAGGTTTCTCATTAAGATACTCTGAAAGTTTGGTAGCCCCAGAAATTAGACCCTCTCTTTCCCACTCCCCTTTGCTTCCTTGAAATGCTCTGAAAGAAGCCATTGCAGATATTATAAAATGTTTCATTTGGATTGGACTAGATGATCTTTTGAGGTCCCTTCCAATCCCTAATGTTATGATTTACCTGTATTTATAAATTCTAACTCAGTATAGCATCATAAGGAGAGTATTTACATTTTCAGGGCAGAGTTATTAGAACCATTATAATTTTATCATTTGAGCAAACATGAAGGAGGTTTAGATATTTTTTTCCCCTTACAGTACTTTGCCTAGTGACTAGAGACCATGTCTTGACTTGAAATCTAAATCTATACACTAATCAAATTCCTGTATCTGCCATCTCTAGTACAACTGCCATGAACGGAACAGTTAACTGTAGGATGAGTCTGTAACAGGTATTCTCAACATCGTTACTTGTAGTAGCAATTACAGGAACAAATAAAACAGACCACATTTCTTTTATTGTAATAATAAAAACAGAAAATACATGAATGGGAGATTTACCAGTGATGAAAATATATTTTAAGCTTTACTGTTTTGCCTAAGTATGGTTATCAGTCTAACAATTGTTTAGCAAAACAGTTGTTAAAGATGGGCATTTTAGTTCTGCTTGCCTGTTTCAAGCTGAACTGTATTGTGCAGACAGTTTAAAGTAATGAAATTCCTTGCGCCACTGCATCTAACCCATGAAGAACTTCAGAGTTCTTACAGCAACCTAAGACTTCTGGAACCAGAGAGGGAAATTCTATTAAACAGGAAACAAGTAGGAAACTAGTCCACCTGAAACTGATCAGAGTATGGAACAAACACTAAACAGCTGAGTCTAAAGCTCTTCCCATTGGAAGGGTTAAGGAAGTAACAGCAATTGGTAGTGTTTCTCACTCTTTGTTCTCTTCAAAAATGTACTTTCCCCAACTCTAGCCTTTGTACTTTAAAACTGCTATACTAATAATAATTTACACAATACCTATTGCAGTTACATTTAATTGACAAATCTATTAATTAAAAAGTAGACAACAAAAACCTGACGGACTCCTTACTCGGATTTGGCTGTAATAATACTTCTGTTTGCTTCATTATTTTTTCTGTCCACTGTTTAGTGCATTCTGCTTTGCTGAGAAGGTTCTCCAGGTGAGCATCCAGTTCAGTTTTCTCTGCTTGACCAAGCTTTTCTTCTGTGAACTGAGTTGAGAGATTGAAAATAGTCAGTTAGAAATAATTTCCAAGAACAAGTTTAAAGACAGTAACTATTTACTCTGTTAGTTGCAGATCAAGTTTTCAAAGACATAAGCATTATCCAGTCATTGATAAAAACTTAAGGATAAATTTGAATGTTGGTAGGTTCAACAGCACACCCTTGCTACCAAGAAAGTAAAAAGGAAGTGAATTTATATTACGAAGATATCCTCTGCTCTGCTTGGTACTGAGGGTTCTTATTTGAAGCATTTTGCCCGAGGTTGTACAGTGCACTTTGAAACATGAGCCAAAAGAAAAACAAGAGTCCAGAGGTAACAAAGACAACTAAGGCTACTTCAATCTTGTGTATCTCAGTTATGTTTGTCCCTTCTCCTTCAGTTAAACCTGAAGACACAACAGTCTCTCATTGTAGCTACTTTTAATGTGTTTGAAAAAAAAAAAAAGTCCTGTCCACAGCAAACAGGATAAAAAGCAGCAAGGCTAAAATACAGCAATACAGCATGAAGATTTGTTAGAATTAAATATTAGAAAAAGCTTTTAAAGACAAGGATTAAAAACTAAAATACTTCCCCAGGAAATTGCAGTGGATATATCTTTGGGGGATGGGGTGTTTTGTTTTTCAGAAGAAGACACATCAATGTCTGTTGGACTGGTTAGATAGTACCAATACTGTTATGCCTTACAGGAACAGTAAGACCTCTGCTGTTCTCTTTCAAGCTGTGTTTTGAGGGACAACGAAATAATGTAACTCCATTTAGCTAAATAAGACCAGCAGACAACATATTTCACTTGATAATAAATTGTCAACTCTTATTAATCCACAAGCAATCCGAGTTCTCCGGGAGAGGTGGAAGCCACGTGTTTCACATCAGGCAAGCAAGCAAAACCGGAACTGATGGGTTTGCCTGCCTCTTTTCAGAACAGCAGTTCCTCATCACAGTGATGATCTCATCACTTGACAGCCTGCTCAAAGTCAGGTGTTTTCATAAGAAATTGGCTTACGATTGAATCCTTGACAAGCTTACCAATTAGGAACTTATATAATAGGACTGGAAGCATTTCTGACTGTCAAACTTCATCCTTAAGTTCTGTGGTGAGGTATTTAAACTTGCAGTAAAAAACAAGAATACAGTGCAAGTACACTGCATTGTACTAGTTCATTTTAATTTCCATTATAAGCAGATAAAAAACAGCTGTGGTAACAGGAAGTCTACATAAATGCTACAGCATTTGCAGATATACATAAAGCCAACTGCCTTTGTGAGTTTGCAGTATAGGGAAGAACAGAATTTATTTATGGATGTATTACCACTAATGTTTAAAACGCTCAATACAAGATGCCCAGTACTGGACGTTGTTCTCAAGAAATTCTCTTTAGAGATTCATCATACTACAATATGAATGGCTTTGAAATTCTTTAATAGTTACAGAGCATTTGTATAATAAATGGACTACCTCTTAGTATTTCCATAAGTCTTCTCAGCAGTATGAAGATTGTTTAGTGATGATCTCTGCTACATTTTACATATACAGTTGAAGAAAAACTTTAATCTTAGCAATATTGAGCAGCATTGTGACAGAAGCAGTTTCCTGCATCAACGCTGCCACTCTCATTTCTCATCTGTTACCGTGCAACAAATTTGAACTGGTAATTGTGTTTTCCTTTTGCAAACATGACTCCGTCCTTTAAGGATGGATAAGGCCACAACGACAGTGAGGTGAATCAAGAATTCTTCTTCTGCTTAGAAAACTGTTCCAAGATAGACAGACAACAAGGATTTTCTACTCTAATTTGAGCTCTGAAAGTTTTGTTTTCCTTTTTATTAAAGCTTAAGACATGTCATACTGAGATATTTAACGTAAGCACTTGCTGGAGCAAATCATATCAGTAAGCTGTCTAATCCACTCATCTATCTTTATTAAATTCAAAATATATACACAAGTTTCCTGAGTGTGATCAGCTCCTACAGAAGGAAATGTACTGGTATGTGTACATGTGGATTATCACAGCCCAACTGACATTTCCATCTACACTGCAAAATTACCAGAAGCAGAAATTCCATTAAGATAAGCCTCTGACTTCGGGTGGAAGCCACAAACAGTACAAGTGCTTCTGCTACCAAAGAGTAAAGCACAGCTCATTTCCAACTGCTATGCAGACAGCTTGTCAATCACAGAGCCTGGCAAGAGGCAGGAGTCATATTCCTTTTCCTATACTCTATGGCATTATTTATTTCACCTCATATACCACTAACTCCAACCACTCACCACAGCAGTTCCACAAAACTGCAACTACTGCAAGACTGACTGAGAACGGCTCCTTCAAGTTTTTTCTGCCTCTCAGAAGGAAGGGTAGGCTTTCAATAAAGATGGTACACAGGCTTGATTTCTTCTGTCAATTACTACCTAGAATATGGCAGCCTGAGCATAGTATTCTTGGTCTAGGTGGTCCTGCTCTGGCAGGGAGATTGGACTAGATGATCTTTTGAGGTCCCTTCCAATCCCTAATGATTCTATGATTCACCCACGCACAGAAGGATCAGGTTTCCTGGAAATCAGATGGTTGTAGGTAAACCAGCCCCACTTCCCTTGTAACAGAAAAGCCTGATAAGCCCATGAAACGCTAACAAAACGTTCCCCATCTTCCAGGTTGAGAAGGAAATTGTAAGTGGTTTTCCTACATACATTCTGTGTCACTGAATTGATTCATAGGGTCTAGTGGGTGGTTTTTTTGTTACTAATATCCCAGGGTAACTAGTGTCAGGTCATATTACATCATTCAGCAACGTCTGAATATGGATCACGTTCAACTCAGTATACAGAACTATAATTTTTGAAGGAGAACACAAAATCTACACCCGGGGAACATAGAAACCAAAATAAATTAAGAAAACCCCACCAAATTATTACCCATTAATATTATCTGTAGGTTTTACACACTAACAAGAAAAAAACCAGAGGAAGCAATAGTAGCACAGTGAACATGAGTTTCTCAGTTTATAAGAGTACGTCAGAGATTTGTTTCTCCCCCTTCATTGAACTTGTTTTAGGGGGAAGTGGCAACTAGTAGAGCAAAAACTATTACTTCCACATTTACACGGAATTTTAGTTTATGTTAAGCAGATAACTAATGAAACAGTTCTGATGTAAACCAACAACACACACAGAGCGTACTGGAGTGAACCACAGCTCACACCACATTCAAACCATGACAGACTGCAAAACCTAACATTACATTTAATGCCATTAATTTGATTTAAACTAAAAAGAGAGACAAAATCACAAGGTGCTATCACAGGATCTCACAATTAAGGGAGCACTGCATCTGCTTTTTTTATGCTTGTCCAGCAAGAAAAGGGAAAGGGGTGGAGGCCAGAAAGGAAGAGATGGCCTAGGAAACATGGGGACATGAAAGAAGCCAGGCAGAAAGGGAAAAAAAAAAATCAAAAATAGCATGGAAAGGTATCCATCACAAAGCAGATGCTTGTGGCCTTTCTTTAAATGCATTTACATTTTAACGTTTTCTGAAGAGTTTACATTTCAGAGCTGTGCTGCTGATCATTAGTTCTGCTTCAATATTGAGAATAGGGGAATACAATAATCTGATCTACCCAGATATCTTCCAAACCTGACTGTGACCCAGTGAGAACCCATGAGAAACTGAAGTGGATTACTATGTGCTGCTTGGACATCCACCTCCCTACAGGAAATCTGTTCAGGTTTGATTACATAAAGAAAGGGGATTACAGCTCACGACAACAGCTAAGGAACAAAAGCCAACTGCAGTGCCCTTAGCGTGAAGGGGAAAACCGACTCAGAAACAATGGGCTATCAAACCAGCCCCAGAACATTAAAGCCCAAACAAAACCAAAAAACGCCTGAGCAGACAGACTTTCGCCTGTCACATCAGAGCCTGAATTTCACCGATCGGGCAACGCCATACGTTTTCAGCAGCCGAGACACCTTTTGTCCTTTCCACGCATTAAGCTCAACCCCATCACCTGATGTCTGCTCAGCTCGCCCCTGCCCAGCCCAGGCGTCTTCTCCTCGCTCTGGCTGTCCTGACCTTGGGCTGCCTGAGCCTCCCCCCGCCATTCACCCGGGGCAGACGTTTTGCAACCGTCCCAGACGAAACACCAGGGTGCTGCCGAGCCCCCGGTCCAGAGGAACCCGCGAGGGGAGGCTACTCACAGCAGAGCTGAGCTGGAGCTCTGGGCTCAGCCCTCGCCAGCGCACCCAGGCCCTCCCGGCCACCGCTACCCCGGCCCGGGGCGGAGCCCAGCTCTCGGCCAACGCCCCGCGCCGGGCCGGGCCGGGCCGGGCCCAGCTCGGCCTCAGCCCGGGCCTCGCTCACCTTCCCCTACCAGGGCCGCGGCAACGAAGGCCAGTCCCCGGTCCCGTACCTGCACGGCACGGCTCAGGAATGTGCCCGCGTCAGCCGCCAGCTTCTTCACGTTGAAGTCCATGATGTTCATCTTCGGCGGGCCGGGAGAGCTGACTCAGCCCGGACACCCGCGGCGGCAGCTGCCGCTCCCGCCCCTCCCTGTGGGGAGCCGCCGGGGGCGGTGCCAGGCCCGGCCCGGCGCCGCAGCTGATTGGCCGGTGGAGCGGCGTCAGCTGCAGGGCCCGGATCGGCCGGTGGAGCGGCGGCAGCAGCACCGAACTCCCGCCCGGCCCCGTCGCCCCTCGGTGCCCCTGCCCGCGACTCCGCCTCATGGCGTCTCGGCGGTACCGGGGCCGGGGCCGCGCCCGAGCCAGCCGTAACGGCCGCAGCCCTCGCGGGGGCAACGTCATCGCCCCGAGGCCCGGCCCGGCCGGCAGCCTCGGCTCCCAGAGGAAACCTTCCCTCCGCCCTCATGTCCTGAGCCCAGGGTGTTGTAAGTCAAGGCTCGTCTTTATGAAAAACAGTTGTCAGATCGACCGTGAGCATGTAAGAGGGCAAGGGCTTGTGAAGAGGTCGTTCCGCAAGCTTGTCCGAGAGCTTGTTTGGATAGAGGTGAACCGAGCTGTAAAGCAGCACCCCAGCACCACACAAGTGAGTGCCTGAAGCTGCTCTCTATAGCAGAATCCAAGTCCAGCAATCAATCAGATTTTAAAATTATAAATATAAATATTTTCCATTATTTTAATATCTTTCATCACAATTCTCAAATGCCCAGCAGCATTTCAAGTGTCAAGTAGCTCTGATACAGGCTAGTGATTAGAAAACTTACTTGCCCCGTGGCATTCCTGGTGACAAATTTGTATCACAGCTTGAGAACAATCCTGGCCATCCAGTTATTTACCTCGTAATAAAAATAGTAGGTAATGTTTGGCTAAATTTGATAAAGCCAGAGGAAATCCCAGAGCATTATGACGAGAAGTGAATTCCAGAGAAAGGAAGTAACTATAACAGTCTTGTTTATGCGCCAGTCAGATTCTAGGAATTAAAACCAAAACAAACCCCAGGCTGTGTAAAGCTCCCGTTGTGCCTTTGTGATAAGGAGAGGGCCTGAAACCTATTGTGTGTATTCGTTTGCTTTGCTTGGCTAGGCTTCACCTATATCAGCTTTTATTGCCTCACTTACATGCCCATGTGTTTATATAAAAAACTACACAGCGAGTTTGATTCCATTTCTTAAAGTGAGTTTTGCTACTATACAAAGGTCTCGTGAGCTCTGTTGTAATGCTCAGTACTGCATAGTTGTGAAAGAGCTGTTTACAGTTTCTCGTGTTATCAGTGAAAGATAAATGAAAAGATAGCAACATCAAAGATCTAAAATATGGACACACAGACGCAATTACTTCACTTGGTATCTTTCATTAGTGCTAAATGTCAGCAGCTTCCACTGACGAACTTTCACAAAAAGGTAAAGATACTGAACAACTGAGAGCAGTGGTGCCAGACCTTGAGGCAGAAGCTCCACCTCTGATGAGATGTGCCCCATCTTGTGGTATACTCAGGTTGGAATTGACAGCAACCAGCTTAGTCTGCCTCTTTCCAAAACCGAGCGCTGCTAGCTCTTCCCTAAAGCTTACACAACATTACTGCCCCTGACGTGAGCCTCACCTGCCAGAGAAGAAAGTGCTGAATTTTGAGATGTATTGACTGACAGCCTTGACAATATGATTTTTTTTCTTCTAAAAACGGCTACATATTTCTTCTATCTAGCATAATCTCTACATAAGATGGGAAAATTCTATCCTTTAAGCCTTTGAGGGTTAGATGGTTCCTGTAGGATTTGGAGTACTGACACTTAATTGCTGTTTTCCTAAAGAGCCCTAAACATAACTGCACTACTTCTTAGGAAAATGCCTTAAGTAGACAGTACTTCCACCCCTAGCAGATGGGTTTTTTGGCATATGTGGGATACTGGATGTGTTTTTTCAGTTCTCACTTTTAACATGCTTCCCCTTTTCATGAATGTTTAAGCAGTAATGAGTAAGAAGAGAAAACTCTTTAGGCTAATGGTTGCCACACTTACCCAAGAGGAAATCTTGTGCTTGGGCATATTAATATATAAACCCTGTAGTTTGGATAATTATTCCCCATCTACTCCTACAATGTAAAAATACATTGTTATTGGATCATGGCCTGGAATTCCATGCTTCCTGAGATCCATAGTAGCCTGCTACTCTCTCTGTTTTAAGAGAGCGTGTTTGAAGCCTTTCTCTGCACCCTATAGCATACTGTTCAGCTCTGGAAATTATTTTGGCATTCCAGAAAGATAAAGTAGTCTGGTGTCAACAGCTGAATCTTGAAGATTCTTCTTGTCACTTGAAGAAATTACAACATACAGGCTGCCTGCCTGGCTCTAGTAGGAAAAGTGGTTCCTCTCTACAGCTGCTATCAAAGGCCAAAACACTGCTGGGCATTTGGGTTCAAGACAAACTAATATATCCATCTCTGGCAAGGAGAGCCGTACCCAGCATATCAGCTTAGCTACAAACTAGATACTGACCTAGAGAGCTCTGGAGACACCTTCTGAAGGTATCCAAGTATACCTGAAGATATACATTCAAAGAACATACCGCATGCAGAGGTGACCCTAGCTCATACCAATAAAAATCAGGCACAAACATCTGACAAGACAGCACATTTACTAATACCAAATGCCAATATAAAGTACACAAAGTTACACTCAGCCCAGCAGATAGACATTGGTCCCAACACACAATAGAGCTGTCCTCAGGACAGAATCAGCAGGGAAAAAAGCAAGAAACAAACTCTTTAGCAAGCTTCCCCCTTTATAGTGAGCATGAGTTTTCTGGGATGGGGCCCACCTGTAGCCAGGCCAGCCTTGGCTGGCTCCAGATTGTTAATGGCCTGCAGATCGTGGCAGGCCCATTATTCTGTCCCAGCAAAATCAGGACATTCTTAAAAGGCACTTAGCAAAAACCTCAAACTATCTAACCACAATTATATTAACATAAAGGTTTGTGGTATAGTTAACTTGAATTTAAAGAATAGTAGCTTACAACTGAAATGTGTCCAGTAATGGGCCCCTCAGTTCAAGAGGAACACAGAACTGCTGGAGAGAGTCCAGTGCAGAGCCACAAAGATGAAGAAGGGAGTGGAACATCTCCCTTATGAGGAAAGGCTGAGGGAGTTCGGTCTCTTGTGCTTGGAGAAAAGGAGACTGAGGGGTGACCTCATTAATGTTTATCAATACGTGAAGGGCGGGTGTCAGGAGGATGGAGCCAGACTCTGCTCAGTGTCATCTAGTGATAGGACAAGGGGCAGTGGGTGTGAGCTGGAACACAGGAGGTTCCATGTCAGTCTGAGAAGGAACTTCTTCCCAGTGAGGGTGCCAGAGCCCTGGAAGGGGCTGCCTTAGGAGCTTGTGGAGTCTCCTTCTCTGGAGACAGTTAAAACCCACCTGGGTATGTACCTGTGCGACTGGACTAGATGATCCTGCTGTGGCAGGGGGATTTGACTGGATGATCTTTCAAGGTCCCTTCCAATCCCTAGTGTTCTGTGTTTCTAATGGTAGCTAGTTCAAATTACTGCCCCACTTGCTTTCAGGTCCACTTTACCATTATGCTGGGGACTGTTACATCGTTAAGGCAGCCACGAGGAATGCAGTCTACTACCTGTGTATCCACAGCAATATGGCCACTTGTATGTGGCAATCGCAAGACAGAGATGTCGTAAGAATGTCTATGTCAAGTAGCGCTGTTCAGAGGGAAGCCAAAACAGTTTCTTACTGCTGCAGGAGCATCCTGCTGGGTCTGTTCCCTTTAAGCAAAGGTGAAAGTACTGCTGGGACACAGAAGTTGTATCACAAAAGAGTCAGGGTAGGACTGTAGTAGGAAAATCAGTCAAAAGGAATTTGCAATTAAACGATTTCTTCTGGTTCTTCCTCACTCCTACTTTATAGAACGACTGTCCCTACTGATACGACCTCCTGATACCTTTAATAAATTCACTTCATTTGAAAAATTGTTCCCTGGCTGCCCTAAAACTTCTCCCTTTTAAAACTTACATGAGGGACCTTAGGTTCTATTTCTGTTCTCACCTAGCATCAGTCTCCTTGCCATGTCTTTAGTCTGTTGTCACTGCTAGCCCTTTTTAACAGCATCCAGAACAAGCCCTTTGCGTCTTTGCCTCAAGAACCCTCTGTTTCTTCAGAGATCTCCTGCTGTAGCCTATTTGGCTTTGCTTCTTAATTAGCTTGTTATGTAGCTTGTAATGGAACACTTCACATGAACAGGAGCTTCCTTTTATGACCAACTTTGCACATTTGAAGAGGGTGCAACCTGTGAAGACACTTCAGAGACAACGTTAGTGAAAACAAACAGGAGAGGCGTTTGGTCACAGCCACCGTGCTTCCGTTTTTGGAAGGCAAGTTAGTCTGGCAAACAAAGACTGATCCTTGGACAAGGAAACACACTCGTGTGTCCACATTTGAATGTTTTAAAGCATTTTCTTCAAAAGTGCAGTAAGTACAGTCGTGAACAAGGTTCTTCCTTCTCTCCAGAGGCATTCAGCACCTCTCTGCTGCTCGCTCTGTGACAGCCTGACTGTTCTGTTCGTGGGCATGAAGTTCTTTGAGACAGCAAAGGAATTATTCTGCTTGTGGGATTAATGGTTTAGCTGTTCAAGTCCTTAATTTACATTGACTGGGTTTATAGTTAACACTTTTGCCAGCCTGAAATAGCTACTTCTGTAATCAACCTTTTGATTTAAGAGGTTGGGGAGAGCTCTGCCCCTCCCCTATATCTTATTTATTTGGGATAAAGTACTGAAAGCCCTATTTGCTTTCAGTGCTTTATCCCAAGAGTGGCTCACAGAGTTAGGGGTACAGATTATCACATACCAATGTGTTAGTCTCCAAAAGTGCAGTAATAAGTGGCTGACACATTAGCTCCAGCATTTCTTTCTCTTTGGTTGTTCTTTGTATTTCCCTGCTGCACCGCCTATTTCCCACCTATTTATGCAAACTGAGTTTTAAGAGCTTCTTGCTCACTTCCTACTCCTTCACCTCACTGTGGCAGAACTGTCCTCAGGTCATCTGGTCCTTGACTTTCATGCAGAAGAGAAAATTATTGTCTTTTCCTGGTTATACCTGTTGCAGGTTTGAAATGTTCTGCTTTGCTCTTTAACCCTGTTTCTAATCAAGAATTAATCTCAGTATCACAGAACATAAGGGATTGGAAGGGTCTTCGAAAGATCATCCAAGTCCAAATGCCTTTGAAGCTGGTAATGTTAAAGACAGCCGTCGTGGCAAGGAAACTTGGTGTTTAAAGGGGGGAAAAGGAGACGGACTAATCAGTATTTCCTTTTCCCAGTGCGATCCCTATTTGTCCTAGGGAGTGTGGAGCAGCAATACCTTTCCAATTGTAGATGCCCGCTATGTGTGTAGGTTGATGTGATGGGAAATTGTTAGGAGTTTGCTTACTTGAAGTCATGGCCAGACCATGTCATCCATTTCAGCACTGGAGTCTTCTTCTCTGTAGACATTTAAAACCCACCTAGGCACGTTCCTGTGTGACTCTATCTAGGGGATCCTGCTGTGGCAGCGGGACTGGACTGGATGATCTTTCGAGGTCCCTTCCAATCCCTAATGTCCTGTGATTCATGTGATTCTGTTACTAGTGTCACCGTGGCACCCTTACAGCTCAGGGTACTCCTGGCTTACAAGCCAAGAAAAGGAGTTTGCTGAATTTGGGATCTCTGTACAGAGACAAAATACAGTGGCCTCAAAACTGTCTGAAGCCCGTGAACGTGGGAGTTGGGATTAGTGATTCTGCGACACTGCAGTGTACCTGAGTTTCCTGAAAGAGATCTTATTTACCTTCATGCTGCCCCTGTTTTCTCCATGGAGTTGTAAAACTCCTCTCTTCCAGAAAATTGCGGAGAACATTTACAGTAAGAAGACAGATACCTCTGTTAGGACCTCTGTTGGGGATTCTGCAGTGTGAGTGCGAGTAATCGGCATGAAGAGTGTTTCTTCTCTGTAGCTCATTAGAAAGCTCATTAGAAGAGTGTTTCTGTCAAGGCAAAAATAACTACTGCCAGAGTCAGAAGCATGAGACAGGCAGGAGCCAATTAGAAGTGTCTCTACAAAGTCTTAAGTTCTCAGGACTCCTTCAGGTGGCCTTTTCTAGGCTGAAGCGTTAGCAGCACTGTCTGCGTCATTTATGTTCTGCTCCACTGCATCCACTTTAAATGTACTGAAGTTAAGAAGTTGTTCAGCTGGAGAGAGCCTTTTGATTGGTGTTTCGGCGTTATACATGACGAGGTTAATGTGCATGAACTTCCCAGCTGGAAGTTTCTGACGCTAACTTCCAGTTTCCATCAGAGATCAAAGTAATTTACTAACATAAATCATTTATACAAGGGGCTGAAAGAAATTCACACTAACAATGAGGCACCTCTGTGAGATAATCGTGGCACTAGAAGCACTCATCTGTACCTTGTAGACCTGCAGGGGTTTGTAATTATCTCCTGCAAACCCCACCTCTACTGATTGCTTTTTGCTGCTGCATTGCAGCGCTGCCACTTGCAGTACTTTTCCTGACAAATAGCTTTAACATTTAAGAAGAAAAAGAAGTGCTTAGACATAGAAGACTTGTGGCAGTCATGCAAAGACAGCATGTTAGAAGCACAAGAAATAGTGAAGCAATGCAGTTACTGCAAACTTTAATGACAACAAAGTACTAAGTGTGACTCTTTGCATTTCAAGAGGTACCTATGTTTTTAACTCGAGGTACTCACTGAATGAGCCCATCATCTGCTGCTACTTCCCACAGCTTGGTAGTGATCGATGGAAAATGGGCTGTTTACATGATGCTGCCTTCTCCATGCTTCCTGCGGCTAAAATTACATGAGAAGAGGTTAAAAGTGCATTAAATGCTCTCGTAAAATTACTCCTCTGTGTAGGCAATTGCAGAATTTGCACAGAAGCGTAACGTGATTGCAGAGGGAGAAAGGCTGGGGAGAGGCGGTGGTCTCTGTAGCAATAACTGCGCTTGTAAAGTACCTCCTCCAGCCTCTGCTGAAGCACTCAGGTCAGAAACAACAACCTTAACACCATTTGATGCTTACTAAGCACACTGTAGTTTCAATAAAAGTACTAAAAAAACCCCACAAAGAATAAAAAGCCCCAGACAAAGAAAAGAGAACCCTACTGAAAGGGTTCTCTTCTACTCAAAGGAAGAATTCTACTCCAAGGAAGAACTAGAAGCATGACACTGATTTCAAAGTACCTCCAAAAATACGTGTTTAGATATTGCATCAATGAGCTTTGATTCTGAGGAATACAAGTTCCCATACTGCCACAATCATGAGAAGGAACTTCTTCCCAGTGAGGGTGACAGAGCACTGGAAGGGGCTGCCCAGGGGAGTTGTGGAGTCTCCTTCTCTGGACATGTTTAAGGCCCACCAGGTCATGTTCCTGTGCAAATTGGTCCAGGTGATCCTGCTGTGGCAGGGGGGTGGACTAGATGATCTTTTGAGGTCTCTTCCAATCCCTAATGATTCTATGAATCAAAGCTCTGCTTAAGGAACCTGGAGGTGAGGGCAGAGACTTTGAATGTCAGCTGATACTTGACTGTAAAGGTCTCACAGAATCACAGAACATTAAGGGTTGGAAGGGACCTTGAAAGATGATCCAGTCCAATCCCCCTGCCACAGCAGGATCCCTTCGATCCAGTTGCACAGGAACATGGCCAGGTGGGTTTTAAGCATCTCCAGAGAAGACGACTCACAACCTCCCTGGGCAGTCCCTTCCAGTGCTCTGGCATGTTCACCGTGAAGAAGCTGCTTCTCATATTGATGTGGAACCTCATTTGCTCCAGTTCACACCTGTGTCCTAGCATTAGATGCCACTGAACAGAGCCTGGCTCCATCCTCCTGACACCCACCCTTTCCATATTTATCAGCGTTCATGGGGTCACTCCTCAGTCTCCTACTTTCTATGCTAAAGACACCCACCTCTTCAGCCTTTCCTCATCAGGGAGATGCTCCCCTCCATCATCTTTGTAGCTCTGTGGTGGACTCTCTCTAGAGTTGTGTGTCCTTCTGGAACTGAAGGGCCCAGAACTGGACACAAGATTCCAGATGTGGTCTCACCAGGGCAGAGTGGAGTGGCTTAGTAAAAGAAGCTTTCAACTATATCATTTTCAGGCTTATTCAGAGCCCCATGAATCAAGCAGTCAAATTTAACCCAAGTCTACCATGTAATAGAGAAGCAACCATAGAGAACGCTGGGTGACTGGGAGAGCTGTGACCATTATAACACCAATCAATAAGCTATTGATTTCTTCCATTCTGAACAAGCTGCAAGTGATTGATCAACCTCACCAATAGCCCACCCGATATGGACTTCCCAAACCAAATGTCAAGGGGGACAAGAGCATGTTCTCTTGTCGCTGTGCCGTTGCCGGCTCGCTCCGAGCAGAGTATAAATGCAGATTGCACAACTGGAATTCATATATTGGATTCTGAATCTTTGGGATTTACAGCATCACAGCCAGAGACGTGCTAATGCTAAGTCCTCCTACAGAAGTGCAGTCCATGCTGTGAAAGACATCTTAGGTTATTCTAGATATGGGTTTTAAATGTAAATCGTCTGACATTAGGTGCCTGAGCAAGGTTGTAACATCATTATAGCCCTCCTGGGTCAGACAGAGGTCCCTAAGATACTGCATGATCTATAGGTCTTTTCCAGCCTAAATGATTCTATGATGGTAATGCTCTCTGCTCCCCCAGCTACCTACTTTTCAGCCCTAGAGATACTGTAGTGCCTTAAAGTAAGGAGGGAAGCAACCTGGATGATCCTAGAGATCCTTTCTAAGCAGTATTCTCCTGTTTTTCAGCCTGTTCTGTCTGCAACTTAAAATTTATAATCCCTGCTTTTAAAACAAAGTTCCTCTAATTCAGAACACGACTGGATCTAGAGGATCCTGCTGTGGTGGGGGGATTGGAGTAGATGATTTTTTTTTGAGGTGTCTGCCAATCCCTAAGGTTCTGTGATCCAGTCTTTCCCTCTTCACCTTAGGAAGGTGCTAAGCGACAAATAGCTGCATTTGGCAGGATCCCAGATGCTGGGTTGCAAGGCTGGAGGTAGCACTAAATCCTTCCAGTCGTTCCTGATGTGAGGAGGGATGCATCGTGAGCTTTTCAGCGCTTGAGCACTGTGTCTATTAATTGATTCCTACTGAAACACAGCCTGGAAAAAACTCAAGGCGTAACTGTGTTTAAAGGGCAAAGAGAATTTGTGGGACCCTCACAGGGGTGAGGGCAGAGGAGGGCAACGGAGCTGGGGAAGGGCCTGGAGAATCAATCTGATCAGGAGAGATTGAGAGAGTTGGGACTGTTTAGTTTGAGGAAGAGGAGGCTGAGGAGAGACCTCATCACTCTCTACAGCTACCTGACAGGACACTGTAGAGATGCTGGTGCTGGTCTCTTCTCACAGGTCATTAGCGACAGAAGCAGAGGGAAGGGCTTCAAGCTCCAACAGGGGAGGGTCAGACTGGCCATCAGGAAGAATGGCCAGGGTTGGTTTGTAGAGCAAGTGTACAAATACTGCTGAAGATGTTAACATGAATTTCATAATCATTTAAAATTGAATATGCAATTAAATAATAGCCCTAGAAAGTAGAAAATTATCTTTGGCCGACCACTGAGCACTGAATGTGCTGGGAGTGAGTAGCTGTAAATGCATAACCATAGAATCATTAGAGATTGGAAGGGACCTCGATGTTTGCACAGATAGAATTCAGCTTTGAATTTTTTGAATTATTTTCTGAATTAGTCAAATTTTGAATTTGAGTTATTGATTAAAATCACAGCTTACTGCAGGTCTTTCTCTTTCGGTTCAAAATGCTTCATCCGAAGCAGGATTTTGAAGACACTTATAAAAAAGTCCTTACTGCTCTCCGTTCTGATTATTTAATCCCCTTTTGATTGTGTTTTCAGTGTGTTGGAAGTGCTGTGCCGAGCTGTGTCTTTATGCTGTCCGTTGGGTTTAATAGACGAGCCGTTTAATAAGCTCTCTACCTGTAAGGATAGACTATTTGACCTCTGTGCCCTGCCAGGGGTAGACATAGTATAAGATTGCTTTGTGAAATAAAGCTGTCGGTAACATCAACAAAATAAAAAATGATCGTATTCCAATACTCTCTGCAGAGTGCGGTGACAGCGCTGAAATATGGAATAAAATTGAAAGTAGATTAGTTTTGGGTCCTAAGTCATGTTTTGACAAGATATAAGAGGGGAGAACATATCTTTGAACTTTTAGTTTTAAAGTTTTTTAATGAAAATATTTATCATTTTGTAAGGTTCCTTCTTTCTTTATCACGGCTGGGCTGTGCAACCTTAAAACAATCCCTTCTCTTATTGCGGGGGATATAAATACTCGACTATCTTTTATGTTAAGCGTCATAAAGGGTACACGCACGGCGCGGAATTGCTTGACACTTGCAAGTAAAAGACTGTCACGTTAATAAAAAGTTTATTGGGGAGGCTGAAGAATCAGGTGTTAATAAGCCACATATTTTTAACCTATGTAAAGCAGGTAAACGCCACGGACAAGAAGGCAGTTTGTGCCGTATTTTCTCCTCTCTGTTTGAAGTGTTTAAGGTCTAAAGCAGCCATGTAAATGTGAAGGATCGGGGTGCCTCTCCCGTGCTTGACTTGTGCAGCTGGGTAAGTGTCACGTGATTGGAAAACTTCATTCATTGACTGCAGGTTAATTCCTCAGAAGGACCAACTGTTTTCATCCTAACCTAACCCTGTAGGTTAACCCCTCAGAAGGACTAACTGTCCTCATCCTAACCTAACCCTGTACGTTAACCCCTCAGAAGGACTAACTGTCCTCATCCTAACCTAACCCTGTAGGTTAATCCCTCAGAAGGACTAACTAGCCTCATCCTAACCTAACCCTATAGATTAATCCCTCAGAAGAACTAACTAGCCTCATCCTAACCTAACCCTGTAGATTAATCCCTCAGAAGGACTAACTAGCCTCATCCTAACCTAACCCTGTAGGTTAATCCCTCAGAAGGACTAAATGTCGTCATACTAAGCGAACACTGTGGGTTAGTTTAAGTCATGATGTTTAACCAAATCAAATGGAGATTTTGGGGGTGTGACACAGATGTGACACAGAACTGCTGGAGAGAGTCCAGCACAGAGCCACAGAGATAATGAAGGGAGGGGAGCATCTCCCTGAGGCTGAGGGAGCTGGGTCTCTTGAGCTTGGAGAAAAGGAGACTGAGGGGGGACCCCATTAATGTTGTTCAATGTGTGAAGGGTGGGTGTCAGGAGGATGAAGCCAGGCTCTGCTCAGGGGCATCTCATGACAGGACAAGGGGCAGTGGGTGTGAGCTGGAACAGAGGAGGTTCCACATCAATATGAGAAGGAACTTCTTCATGGTGAGGGTGCCAGACCCCTGGCAGGGGCTGCCCAGGGAGTCTGTGGAGTCTCCTTCTCTGGAGATGTTTGCAACTCTCCTGGATCTAGGGGATCCTGCTGTGGCAGGGAGATTGGACTTGATCTTTTGCGGTCCCTCCCAGTCCCTAATGTTCTGCAGTTCTGTGGTCATTCTCATGTGGCTCATCTGTTCTAGGAAGTGCTCAGTTGTTAGTCCATTCCAAGTGCAAGTTTCATAATTTTTATTTATGTTTAACATTTCCAAGCTACTCACAGAATCGTTAGGGATTGGAAGGGACTTCAAAAGATCATCCAGTCCAATCCCCCTGCCAGAGCAGGATCATTTTTTTTAATGCCAGATACTTGTTTTCGAAGCCATAGGAACCAAATACATTTCCTGGGTGAAGTCATGATATTTGTACAAAGTTATTTGCCTTAGTTTAATTTCAGCAAATCAGGGTAATTCTCTACATACTGTAGGAAATCCAAGGAATTTTATGCTGCCTTGTAAGGCTTGATCTCAGCAAACCTAGGATGTTCTCTAAATACTGTAGGAAATCCAAGGAATTTTATGCTCCTTCATGAACAAAACCAGTCGTGTCAAATCAGGGAGCACCCTATGAACATTGTGCCTCGTGCAGTGCCTGTAAGGGGACTACTATGGTAGATTTCAGCAGAGTTTTATCTTCCTTGGAGCACAGCATAACCCAAAAGGACTAGTTTTTAGGACTGTTCTCAGACTGCACCTCAGGTAGTTTGAAGTAGAAAAGCTTTCAGGAAAATCTAGTTGATCTGTGTTGGATGGTACTTAATGTCAGCTCCGTTAAGTGTAGTTTGCTGTGTCACTCACTCAAATCCTGTGAAAGCAGCATAAAAGAATTACTCTTCGGCCCTGGTTTGAGATGCTCTGCTGCTCAGATCACTAGTGGAAGCAGTGCTCTCTTGCTCTTTGAATGAGGTTAATCCCTAATGCAATTTCCGTGGTTGTAAGCCTTGTCCCTGGTAGCGGCATTGGGAATGTTTTGAGGTCTCAGCACTTCAGGATCATTTTAATGCCAGCATGGCCCTAGGAAGTGGGTGGGATGGAGAACTTGGGGCAATGGAACATTTAAGCTGGAACAGAGGAGGTTCCACATCAATGTGAGGAGGAACTTCCTCCCAGTGAGGGTGACAGAGCACTGGAAGGGGCTGCCCAGGGGGGTTGTGGAGTCTCCTTCTCTGGA
>JAOXOE010000698.1:8668798-8703748 GCA_028565055.1 Phoeniculus purpureus
GAACTTCTTCCCAGTGAGGGTGACGGAGCACTGGAACAGGCTGCCCAGGGTGGTTGTGGAGTCTCCTTCTCTGGAGACACTTAAAACCCACCTGGATATGTTCCTGTGCAACTTGGTCTAGGTGATCCTGCTGTGGCAAGGGGATTGGAGTAGATGATCTTTCGAGGTCCCTTCCAATCCCTAATGTTCTGTGATTCTGTGAACAGACAAAAGTAACTACTGATAGGCAAAGCAAATGGTGGTTGTCATACTGGGAGGAAGAGCTGAGAGGGTTGCTTGCTCCCAAGGCCCTGTGTACTGCCAAGAGCTTCTGAAAGTCTGAGAATAAAATAAAAATACAAGTTGAACCAGAAGTGAAATGACTGTCCAAAAAAAGTTTGGAACAGGGTTTTGGCTTCATGTTGGGGTAACAGGCAGCAAGTCAGCCAAGAATAATTAGTTGATACTTAATCTTTTCCTGTCATACTTCATGCAGAATATATTTCAATTCAGTTTTCTCAGAACCTGACATTGTTCACAGAAAGCTGTTTGCAGGTGTGGAGAATGTGTCTTTTCTCATCATGCTCTCGGGTAGTTTTTCTTTTTTTAGCAACTTCCGAACAACGTGTGGTTTTCAAAGCAGATCTGCCAAAACTTGGGCAGCTTTGCTTGCAGTTTGAGCTTTAGGAGCAATACTCTTGAATGTAGTTTTTGAAACCAACCGTGTTAAGCCAGTTGAAGCTTTTTGGTTTATACTTCAGTTGATAACACTTCGAATAGATGGCACACGTTGGTTAACAAATATGTCTAATTATGTATTTGCATTTAAAAATACGATATGAATTGTTTCAGGTTAGTCACAGAATCATTAAAGTTGGAAAAGATCCCTAGGATCATTTGAGTCTTAAGTGTGTGATGTTTAGGCACCATCTTAGATTGGCTTATTAGCTGTTCTCTTCTGTGCAGTCAGCTGGCCTGGGCAGTGCTCAGAAGTGCAGGAGCAGTGTCTCAAACCTTTGCTATTATTTGCATGTGTCAAACCCTGGTGTTGTCCAGAGCTCAGGACCTGTTTCTTTGCTAGTGTTCACAAGGGCAGTACAAGCACAGCTTTCTCCTTGAGAACTACATGCAGACCACACATGACTCAGGTCCTGAGAAAACGCGATTGTTCGCTAACAGATGCACGCTGCTCTACTATAACCTGACCTCTCTTATCAGTTTGACGGATAAAAACACAGCCATAGCAAATTACTTGCTCTGAGGCAAAACATCTTGAGAAACTGGCGTATGCATGACTTTCTGCAAAGATGTGCTTTCTAAAGGATCTGGGTCTCTT
Source organism: Phoeniculus purpureus (assembly GCA_028565055.1). Taxonomy (NCBI): domain Eukaryota; kingdom Metazoa; phylum Chordata; class Aves; order Bucerotiformes; family Phoeniculidae; genus Phoeniculus; species Phoeniculus purpureus. The sequence goes on from JAOXOE010000698.1 coordinate 8,670,114, forward strand.
TAGCCTGGAGAAAAGGACACTGAGGGGTGACCACATTAATGCTTATAAATATGTGAAGGGTGGGTATCGGGAGGATGGAGCCAGGCTCTGCTCAGTGGCATCTAATGATAGGACAAGGGACAATGGGTGTGAGCTGGAACATAGGAGGTTTCACGTCAATATGAGAAGGAGCTTCTTTAAGGTGAGGGTGACAGCACTGAAACAGGCTGCCTAGAGGGGTTGTGAAATCTCTTTCTCTGGTACTTTTAAAACCCTCCTGGACATGTTCCTGTGCAGCTTGACCTAGGTGATCCTGCTGTGACAGGGTGACTGGACTAGATGATCTTTCAAGGTCCCTTCTAACCTCTAATGTTCTATGATTCTGTGATTATTGGTACCTCAGTCTGTGCTGACTACCCACCAGGACAATCATGGCACCTTCGCATGGCTAGAAACACTTCAAGGTGTGTCATTAATTTTTAAGATGTACAGTGTATTCAGGTTGATGCTTTCGGCTTCTAACTTATAAACCACTCTTAAGGAATTCTCAAGGTCTTTTCATAATTTACCACTGAAGCAAAGCCAGTGTTTGTGTTTTCTTAAGGTTTGCTATGAATGTGGTCAGTAAACAGGGAGGACTGGGAAAAGAAACTTCTTTTCACTAGGAGTGAATGTCAGTTTGTTTCAGTTATTCTTAATATGATGCCTCAACTTTTCCTGAGGACTTCACATCTTTGTTCTGCCATTCAGTAGCTTTATTTACTTAAAACAACTACAATATGTGTGGTAAAACTACCCGCAGATAAATGCTATGGAAAGTGCCAGACTCTTTGCAGTTGGGCTTATTAGATCAGTGCAACTGTTGTACACTACTACTCATTTCAACATAGACAGTTCACTGAAGCGAATACCCAGCTGATTGTTCCAGCTAGGGGAGCAAAAGATACCGTATATGTCTGTGCGATGATGCTTGTGAGAATTACAGTGTTCAGTTTGCCCTTGTGCAGAACATAAGAGAAGTTAAGTTAGAAGGCTGTCGAACTCATCTGGTCCTACTTCCTGCTGAGATCAATGTTGAAATTAGTTCATGTTGAGTCTTGTCCAACTGGGTTTTGAAAATCTCCAGGAATGGAGATAACATGATGTCCCTGATCCCAAACCTAACCACTGTTGCAGTGAGAATGCTTTTCACAGAATTGCAGAACATTAGGGATTGGAAGGGACCTCGAAAGATCGACAGCAGGATCACCTAGACCAAGTTGCACAGGAACACATCCAGGTGGGTTTTAAATGCCTCCAGAGAAGGAGACTCTACAACTTCCCTGGGCAACCCCTTCCAGTGCTCTGTCACCCTCACTGTGAAGAAGTTGCTTCTGATATTTATATGGAACCTCCTATGTTCCAGCTTACACCCATTGCCCCTTGACCTATCACTAGATGACATTGAGAAGAGCCTGGCTCCATCCTCCTGAGACCCGTCCTTCACATATTTATAGACATTAATGAGGTCACTCCTCAGAAGCTGGAATTTCTTGTGTTGCAGCTTGTGCCCGTTACTCCTCAGTTTTTCTGCTTTCCCTGTAACCCCAACTCTGTTGATGGACAGTTGTAATTAGATTCTATAGGACATAAATCAGTAGGACAGCTGTTTTCTGTCTCCTGAGTGTTCACTATTGTCTCCTGCTGTGGAGAGCACTCTTAATTCAGTATCTTCTCAGAATAGCTGCAGCCTTGCATTCACCAGGAGGACAGATGAGCCACATGGGAGCACTGTCCTTTGGCTCCTGTCATTTCTTTCTCCTTTATTGGTATTTCTCATTGCTTGTGCTTGTACCTCATTCATGGCCTGAAAAAGAAAGCTCTGTGGAGGGAAAGGAGGTGGCAGCAGCACACTGTTGCATCTCCTCTTGGAAAGATCTAGGTATTCTTTCAGTCTAAGTTTGGCACAGGCACACACAATCAAGGGTGATCCCACTGAGAAAGCAATTCCCTTTGTAGCCAGCTCTGTAGCAGCGCAGGGCATTGCTTGGCAGGAGGAGAGCTCCCTGGTGGAAGTGCAGCTGCTCTTCCAAAGCACCAATTGAATTATTTCTGCAGCACATAGTAGCTCCTCAGCAGGGCTTGTCTTTGTGTTTTGCTTTGAGCTAGAGAGTTTCTTTTGGTGCTCTCCTGAGATGTTACTGTGTTTTAAGAAGGGACTTCTTATATCTTACAGCTACTTATATCTTATAGCTACTTACCTCAAAGCAACCCTCCCCGCAAATGCTTTCATTTAGATTCCTCAGGTTAAGAGGAAAAGCAGATTTTTGCAGAACAAAAGGTTTTAGAAAGTTATCTGTTCAAAGAGTAGGTGGTAGTAGCCAAAGAAAGAAGGAACTCTTATAGTGTGTGTCCGTTAACTACTGTGAGAAGGTTGAGGAGAGCAAACTTGGATTGTTCAGTCTTGTAACTGAAGTAACTTGCAGTGGTCATTATGTGGATCTTTCTCAGTATTTTTTTCAAAAGATGGAGATTTTATTCTGGCTTTAATTATTTCATTTACCTGAAAGATGGGTGTGCCTTACACTGGGGTTTTGGTGGCCTTGCTGTATGCAGTATATGTGCTCTTGGGAGTACAGATTTATCGAGATGTTGTGTGTACTTTCATTTATATGGACCTGAATTTATGAGCTTGTAAAAGAAATCAACAGTATGTCTTTTATTTCTTTTTACAGCAATAGATGTTCTTCATCAGCTAGGCCTTGTGAAAGACGTTCAACAACCTACAGAGACAACAGCACCCTCAGTATCAAGTCTGTTTCCACAGGGTGCTCGTCTGTCCGTATCAGGAGTTGTACTTACTGGTGATGCACATATTGAGTCTCCCGTCAGTCAAGTCATCCCATCAAATCCAGGGCATTTGTTCACCATATTGGTTGGGCTGTACTCTGACAGAGTCAACAATGCTTTCCTTTTCAGTATTAGGAACAAAAGTAGACTGCAGTTTGGTGTCCAGCTGCTACCGAGAAAAGTAGCGGTGTACACTGGAGGGAAGCAGCCTGTATACTTTGATTATAGTGTTCATAATGAACGGTGGCATTCGTTTGCCATTGGCATTAGAGATAAGACTGTCTCGATGTTTGCTGAGTGTGGAAAAAAGTACTACAGCAGGGAAGTACTTTCTGAAGTGGAGGCATTTGATTTGGATAGTTTATTTACCCTAGGAAGGATGAACTCTCACTCTGTCAGCTTTGAAGGAGTTATATGCCAGTTAGATATCATTCCCTCTGCAGAAGCCTCTGCAAACTATTGTAAATATGTGAAGCAGCAGTGTCGCCAGGCTGAAACATATCGATCTCTGCCAGGAGCAACACGTGTGTCTGATGGGCTGGATATTTATTCAATGGTGACTGATAAGCAAAACCAGTCAGAAGGTCTGTCAGCCTATAGAAGGAAAGAAGCCTCAAACATCCTTGTTACAGATGTTGCTCAAATTCAATTTCTGCCAGAGTACTTCAAGTCAAGAAATGTCTCTGCATCAGAGTTTGCAGACACCAAACCTTTGTTGCTGGAAGCTTGGCCTGAAACAGAACTCCAGGAGAACATAAAGCTGCCTCTTCATCAGCAGGGTGGGAGCAAAAAGAGAAACCTCACTAAAACGCACACTGGACTGCATCCAGATACTTCAAATAATACCACAGAAGAAGCAAGGAGACAAAGTGAGTCTTCTCTGACCTCCCCTGTACAAAGGAGCAATGCTGTAAGTGAGGGAGTGGACAAAGCAAAACGGGAAGAACAAAGCAAAAATGAGCAAAACTTCAACACAACCCTGTACGGTTCGTCTGCTGCCCTCTCTCTGGATAATCAACTCAGTCCAAGGCAGGAAGGTGCATTTGATGCTGATGAGACTTCTCACATGGAAAAAAGTTATGACATTGATATTGATAATTATGCTTATGACTATGAGGATCTTGACAAAATATTTGAAATGGGAAGTGTCAGAGGTCCAAAGGGGGAAACTGGACCTCCTGTAAGTTCCCTTATACTATTATTTTCACTATAACGCAGCATTATACATGTGGCAGAGGCTTTGAAAGAAACCTCGCACAGCATGCCAGAGCTCTGACTGCACCTTTTGTTCCTGGCTGTACTGTCCAAATGTTTGTCTGCTTCATGTACGTCTCTTTCCAGCACATGATTTTGGTGTAAGGGGTGTGTATTTTTATTTACCAGCAGAGTACAAAGATATTCAAGACTTTTCCATCTGCCAGTCAAGTGGTAGGCAGCGCAGACTGCTTTAAGGTTTGAAATTCAGCCAGATGTTTGTAGCAGCCAATAACAGAGGCTGCTTGTTTAATGAAATAAAACGATAACTTCCTACAGTAGGCACATGTAGATGTTCATCCATGCAAAGAGCAGCCAGGCTGTTGGGAAGACTGATGTGGATTCCTCAGTTGAGCAAAATTACCCAATTTCATAGCTGCAGAAAGAGACCAACTGCAGAATCTAGACTGGTAAAGGTGCTTATAACCCACAGTTACAAGGTTGAGCAAACCTGCATGCATGATGATTTTTGCAAGAGTGACCTTTTTTCAGTTCACAGGAGGTGTGATTTCTGAAACAATCGTAAATGTAGTGGTACAACGCTCAAACGTTTTAGCACATAAAAATGGGAGCAATACATGTAAAGCTACAGACAAGAAAGAAGAGCAGTTCCTGCTAGTGTTAGTTGGAGTTGTTGGTTAAAGTTTTTAAAAGCAGGTAATTCCACGTGATTTTTGGTGGTGGTTGTTTATGTGTGTCTGTGCATTTGTGTGATTATTACTACTGGAAAGCAAATCGATGTGTCATAAGCAGCTCCTAGTATGTATTGGATGAGGATGTCTTAAGCAGCTCTTAGGATGGTTTAGGATGTGAACTAAGGCAAGGGTGGACTCAGTGATCCCAGGGGTCTCTTCCAACCAGAGTGATTCTGTGATTTCAGTGTGCCCATTCTTTCAGCACCAAAATAGTTTTTAGGGCAGTCAGCAACCTATTTAAAAAAACCTATTTAAAAGTTCAGTTTGTGATCTAAATATGATCTAGGCGCAACAGGATTATTAGGAAATTGACAAAAGGGTTAGCAAATAAGTTTTGTTAGTTCAAGGATGCTCTTGCTTAATCTTTTTTGAATGTAAAGTCAGTCTTCTGTCCCTTACAGTAGTACTGATGGATATATGTCACTAAGTGCATAGCTGTTATCAACATAAGGTTAATGTCTGGTTTCAGAGCTTAGGATGTTTAGTAACTGCCAATGGGTGCTTTATATTTTATACATAGTGTGTACATTGTGATTTCAGCCAGCTACAGCTTAAATCCATTCTTTTTCATGTGGCCCAGACAAGGCTGCTGAAAATGCTGTTGGCTGTTTGCATTGCTAAGGAACGTCAAGCAAATGCTCTGCATTGTTTGTTCTTTGTAGACACAGACACCGTGCACGCAGGGCCAAAGGAGACAGCTGATTTGGAGAGTTTAGGAATGTCTGGTTTGCCATTTTTCTATGCCTGTCTTACTGGAGATGCAGAAGTTTGTCTGAGCCTAGGAAGGCAGTTAGAGTAGACTTTGTGTTTGGTGTAGTGTGTAGCAATGAACATGGAGCATTTGTGGCGAAGCGTTCTGCTGGGTCAGGGTTTAAATAACATGCCCGAGGTGTGGGGAGTTAATCGAGGCTCTGGGGGCACTAATTGGGTTCAAGGGATCAGCAGCTCTAGCTGGAACAGAGGCAAAGCTGAAGCCTCATGCTGCTTGGGAGGCTGATGACAAAGGGAGAAGAGGTCTCTGCAGTGGCCCTGTCCACACAAGCAGGTTGCATGGCACAGTGCCTGTCACTACCATCAGCGTCAGGCTGGAAGAGGTGATCTTGGTTTGCCTTTGCAGTCTGGCACACCCACGTGGCGGAGATGAGAAATTAGTGCAGTTTTTATGGCTCTAATACTTTAATGTGTAAATGACTTGGAGATTGGACTAGATGATCTTTTGAGGTCCCTTCCAATCCCTAATGTCCTGTGATTCTGTGATTAATGAATTCTAAATTTGTTTCAGTAAGAGTTACACAGTCACTACGAAAAGCCACATTATCGCTTGTCTCAGGTTTATTTAGTTACGATTTTAAGTAGTTGGAGGAAAAACTGTACAAACAAATGATTAATTCCTTGGGTTGAGAGACTGGCTCCCTCTTGGCTGTTGATTTCTGTGGCTTATGTGGATGCCTAAGCGGCGTGAATATCTTCCTAGCCACCATAAAAACAGCCATGCTGATATGAAGCTGTAGTTGCTTTCACAAGAACTGTTGTAGAGGAACACGAGGTGGAATAACTTCTTCTAAGTAGTCAAAGTATTTCCAGGGAGACTTAAATGTGCTCCACTAAGGCTGCTGTTAGCAGAGATGGTGACTGAGTTGTAGGGATGAGTCTGAGCTGGAGATTAAGAAGTGTCCTACATTGATTAGCTGGAGTAGTTGTTAATACTTTAGTAAAACACAGCCAATGCTGCTGCTAATTGCTTATTATTGTTAACCAAAGACTACATGTACAATCATTGTCTACAGTCCTTGACTTTGCTTTAGAAAGGCTTGAGAAAGCATTATTCATCTCTGGCTGCATAGTGTACTGTGCAGAGGAGGGTAACAAAGCTGCTTAAGGGCTTGGAGAATAAATCTGGAGGAGACATTGAATGAGTTTTGGCTGTTTAGTTTGAGGAAGAGGAGGCTGAGGGGAGTGCTCATTGCTCTCTACTATCTGAAAGGACATTGTAGAGATGTTGGTGTTGGTCTCTTCTCACAGGTAACTAGTGACAGAACCAGAGGGAAGGGTTTCAAGCTCCAACAGAGTGGGTTTAGCTTGGACATCAGGAAAATATTCTTCACAGAGAGAGTGGTCAGGTACTGGACTGGGCTGCCCAGGGTGGTGGTTGAGTCCCCATTCCTGGATGTGTTTAAAAGACACTTAGATGTAGTATTGATGGATCTGGTTTAGGAGTGCACTTATAGAGTAGTGTTGATGGTTGGACTCAATGATTCCAAGGGTCTTTTCCAACCTGAATGATTCTGTGCTTCTTTTCAGGGCTTGCTGAAGGCTGGGTTGTGACTTACATTTACTTTGAGTTTTTTAGATGGGGACATAATGACATATAAACTGGTGTAATCAAAGTGTTTGAGGTATTTTTAGTTTGGAGGGGTTTTTTTTTTTTTTTTGCTAGTTTTTTGTGGTTTTGTCGTAGAAGCAGGTACTTTCTAAAAAAAAAAATTTAAGTCACGTAGGAGAAATTGTTCTCACTTCATTCAGTAAACTGACCTAAAAGATCAGGTATGTTAAATACTTATTAAGTTGTTCATTAGGAAAACGGTGGGGGTTGGCTATGAATCTATCTTTGAGGAAATGTAGAGGCTTATATGGGCAACACATCTAGGTATCTGGAGTGTAGTACCCTATCCGGTGCTCTGATAGTGACTGGTTTATTTGCAGAAGATCCATCTGGTTATATACATCAGCATTTAAAAAACAGCTGCATTTTCTTTAAAGAGAATGATACACGCAAGGGCAAACGTGCTACCAGTTATTTCTACCAGAAACTTCTCATAGGCACAACCATTTGTTCATGTTTGTTCTATTTCGCATCTGTCTTTTCTGTGAGGTGGTGTCTCTTTTCTCAGTTACTCCAAAATTTGCTAAAATGTGTTTGCCATGCCAGCATGCTTATTGAAAAGAATTAACTACTCTTTCTTCTTTACTTTGAAATACACTGTGCTTGCTTGTCTCTGATCTTCAGTGATCTCTTCTTCCATTAATACAAATGCACTTAAATAAAAGCTGCTATCTAGATTGCTAGCTCCAATTCCTCTGACACAAGATACTTTCCAAACATAAATCTGACTTGGTGCCAGAATAAAAACGCACATGCCTGTAGTTAGGGAATCAGTTTTCAAATTGAGAAGGCTTGTACGAGCAGAAAGTTATTGGTTAGAAGAACCAGTCTGATTCAGACTTGTGATATCGTCCTTGTTTCAGGTTTTAGCTTAATTTGTTTTGATTTTCTATCACCAGGGTCCTCCAGGTCCTCCAGGTTTACCTGGTCCGTCAGGGAAAAGAGGTCCTCGGGTGAGTAAACCAACCATGTTCATCTGTGGCTTTAGGCAGATCCCCAATCATCAAACTCAAGGTTGCATAACTTTCTTAGCTGTATTCATGTGCTTGGTTGTTACAGAAGCCTGTGATTCTTCACATTTGGCAGGTTAAAGCAAGACAAAGCAAGTAGGTTGGAGGGTTTTTTTCTGCTGTGAGCCATGGGATGGTTAATTCTAAGTACAGGTGCATGCACAGAGCACTGTTATGTTTGCACCTAGCTTTTGCTGCTTGCAGTGCTAGGTTGTAGTTTCCCTGGGCTGCTCCCATCTGCTGCAATCTAAGGTCATGTTCATTTGTTTTTTGGAATGAAGGGGAGTGAGCGATGTCTGCCAGGGCCACAGAGGAGCAGGCAGTGGATGCACAATTAACCGCTGCTAGACAGAGAGGCGGCAGTGGCAGGGGGACAATACTCCTGAAGAAGTATTGTAGTCTCTTGGCTGTTACACAGCTTGATAAAAGGGGTAATAATTATCTGTCTAATTGATCCGAGAAATTAGATACAGGAGCAATTGTTGATTTATATTGTGTGACTGGGTGTGCCCTGATGTGAACAGGCACAACAGCCTTGCCCTGTGCCCTCTGCTACAGTGAGCAGAGACCCACACCCCAGCTGCCACGAGCATGGGGAAAGCCTTTGCCACTGTGAGAGATGGGTGACGGTCTGTGTTTGCGCTGTTGTGTAAAAAAGCCAACCAAAAAAAGCTTAAAGAATTTCTGAGGTGGTGGCTGATCTGAGTGTTGTTAGGGAAAGGGCAGCTGGCAAGAACAGGTGAGGATTTGTTGTGTAGATGATTTAGAGCTGAGGTGTTTGGGGATTGTAAATGGTTATGGTTGGAGTGCACTTAGCTAGGCAAACTGCAAGTGGGAGATAAAGGAGTAGTTTACATGAAGGCTCTGCAGATGCGTGGGAGGAGTTTTGACTCAGACTTTGAGGAACTTTTAAACAAGCTGCTGCTCAATAGTGTGTTGAACATCCTGTGCTTTTCTGGCTTTCAAAACTTGGTCTGTGGGTAGGAAAACTATGCTGGTCAAACAGGTCGAATGCCGAAGAGATGCTTTAGAGCAGCTGGAGGTGAGGGAGTGGACTAGACACAATCAAATTCATATCTTCCTGGAACTCTTTCAAGTTATCCTTTTACATAATGGCTGACCATATGCACAGCTAAACTTTTTATATTGCATAGAGCCTCTGGTGAGGATATGTCTGGCATCACAGGTAGTATCCCACATACCCAAGTTGATCCTCACAACTGGGAAGTTGTCTTTGGTTTACAGGAGGCTGCCCTTATCTTTACAGCTATGCTTGTTGGTGAGATCTCTTTGGCTTAATTCTTGTTTGTGGGCTTTTTCCCAGGTCTTTTTGTACAGCTACAGAGAACTTAAGAGCACAGTGCTCTACTGTGTGAGTTTTCGGGATTAATTACTGAGTAGGATGCACTTTGTAATGGGAAGGGGCAGAGTAGGGAGACTGGAAGAGGATAAAAATGGCAGAGATAAGTATTTACAGGTAGTTTAAAATACCTGTTTGTGGGAGCCAAGAAAGTCTGTAGAACCATTTGATCAAAGAAAGAAATGGTTTTGACATGTCAGTGTTCTTTAGTTTGCACAGCACTGATCAGTTCAAGCCAGTAGAGCTTCTGAAGATACCCGATTATGGAAGAGGTGTATTTTGAGGCAAGAAGTGTATAAAACCTCACTGATGTTCGTGTCCACATCTACCGATTTGCCCTGGGATCCTGAAATATGACTTCATGTGTCAAAGGGAAGCAGCGCTGTGCAGACCTGCACTGTCTGGGCCCTCTTCGTGATCTTGAGGGAGGGTCCAAACCTGATCTTGACAGAGACTGATGTGGGTTGTGTGTGGTATCAATGCCTGATGAATGTTAGAGATTTCCAGTAGTTGATTTTAATCTCTGTAATTCTGTGGTAGAGAATTATATCTGACAGTTAAGGTTTTCTGAGTGTCTTTGCTTGCTCTAAGTTTTTCAGTAATGAAACCTCAGCAGTTTCAGAAAGGGTGGTAAGATAAATTTCCAGACACCTCTCATTTCACCAGGATGCTTTTGCAGCTCTCTGTTGCAGTCCTGAGCTCCAAGATGGTAAGCAGCAAAAGCCCTGCCATTGTGTTGGCACTTTCTGTTAGTTTCCTTTCTTCGAAATCCTTGAGAGTACCTCCAAAACTGCCAGAGTGCAAATTAATCCCTCAGACAGCACATGGGATTAACATTTCTGTGGAGTAAGGTCGACATTGTCGTTAGTGAGAGGGAGCACTTAACAGATACAGCTTTCAGTGTTCCTACAGGGTTATCACCGGTAAGGCAAATTCAGACTCCAGAGGGAAAAGCAAACACTGGATTTATCCGTTGTTCAACAACTGAATATATGAGAGAGCTGAAAAAGATTCCTGCTAGTTTGCTACATGGATTAATTGGGTGGCACTTTGGCCTTAGTGAATTCAGCAAAAGCTTTGTTGTCAATTTTGTTGCCGACAGGTTTCCACCAGTTTGGTCCTTCAGTGTTTGGAAGATGAATAGCTGCTGACAGCCGTCGCAGGAGATATTTTCCGTAATGTGTAGTTTGTTAATGAGTGGGGATTGCTGAGCGTAGTGCAGAAATGGACTCTTAGCCTGGAAGGTGTAGGTAGTCCCTGTAGCCTGTTCTGCTCCTGGAGTGGTTTCTCCAACTCTTTTAGTAACCAGCTCATTTTCTGCACTGGCTGTGGGAGAATCAGGTTGGTGAGGTGGTTTTGTCTGCAATTTGCTTAGAGAAGGTAGAATTTGTTGCTTTGAGTTATCTTCTAAGTCAGGGAGAACTCATCCACTTGCTTCTCTTTGCAGTGTATAGCTCAGTACCTCAGAATTTGAATTTTCACATACCTCCAAGTTGATGGCTGGAGACCAACATTGCAGTGGTGATGTGACAAATACTCTTAAGGATTACTTTGGGAAGACAATAGAAACTGATGTTTTTAAAATAAAGTACTAAACTTGATGTTTAATTTTTTAGGAAGATGCTAATGTTTTTTATTTCTCAAGAATCCTTTGACAATCCCAATCAGTGCTTCTAACAGCAACAGTAATGCAGTAAATTACTCTCTGCAGACTGTTCACACTTGTTTGGTGGACTGCTGAATAATCTTGCTCTTGTTTGTTTGTTTTTTTTAATAGGGAGTTCCAGGGCCACATGGTAATCCAGGGTTGCCAGGATTGCCAGGTCCAAAGGTGAGTTCATTTATCTGTGTTGCCATGTAAATACATGAAGTTCTTAATGACTTTCTGGAAGCTCCAGAACTGTTTCCTATAATAGAAGCAATTTGCCTTCTTTATAGTAACAGTCTCCATTTGTAAACCAAACATTTACATAAAATTAAATCAATAACATCCAGGTTCAAATAAAACCACAATAGTTTATTCAGGGAAAATGAACCTCTGTGTATATGGAGTGATGGCTTGGAAATTGTAACCCGTGCAAGTAGTCTGTACTTCCCGAAAGAGCTTTTGTAAACCTCTGAGCTGGAATTTAGCTCAGGGCAAGCATTTGATTTTTTGTGAGCTTTTGCCTTGCTGTTTTTTTTCTCCTGTTTAAAAAAAAAAAAAAAGAAAAATTACCTGTAATTCTGTATAAATTTTACTGTGTTAGTTTTCTGGGTTAATTACTGAGTAGGATGTACTTTTCAATGGCAAGAAGCAGAGTCCAGTAGAGTGCCTGGAAGAGGATGGAAGTGGCTGAGATTAATATTTATTTTCTCTATAAACATCTCGTTGAAAATGTCCAACCTTTGACATTAAAATACTCCAAACACTTTTAATATGCCAGAGGACTTTTCTGAACATTTACGGATACTAGACTTAAAATACGAAAGGGGAAGCTCAGCTAAAACCTTTCAAACTTGTGTCACACAGGCCCTTTAAATAGATCTGACAGATTTGTGCAATTGCAGCAAGCCTTCAACTCTTATTTAGTTTGAACAATTTGATAGACACATTAGTAAAAAAACCAGCGGCAATCACGATCTGTTTCGTTATGATTCCTAATGGCAGGAATCTGACCTGTCATGACAGGTGTTAAAATACTGCTTGAGGACATGAAAAGAAATTGAATAAAGCTTTCAGTGTCAAACACCTTAAAACCAAGTGACTATTTTTGTGGGTGCTTTTTTTGTTGTCTAGCTCTGTAAAAAGAATAATTTATACCATATTTATATAGTCTGTGTAATAGGGAAGTAATTGTAACCAGTTACTGTAAAACAAATCCTAGGAGTGTATTTTCCTCCTCTAGTGGATCATAATGCAGTTCTATAGCTGTCTCTATGATTTTAATAATAGAAGGAATCGTATGGGTCTGCATGGAACTATACGTATGTATAAACACACGTTCCTATTACTAAGGGATTAGCAATTTCTTAAGTCGCTGTTATACTTAAGTGATTTCACATGTGCAAATCTGAGCCGTAGAGGACAACCCTGAGGACAAACAGGTTAACACCTCATCTGCACTGCTGTACACAAGAGGAGAATCTGACCCCGTAGCAAGTCAAGTTAAAGCCCTGTATGGGATTGACTTAAATTGGATGATTAGTGGTTGACCTCATTAATGTTTATAAATATGTGAAGGGTGGGCGTCAGGAGGATGGAGCCAGGCTCTTCAGTGGCATCTAATGATAGGACAAGGGACAGTGGGTGTAAGCTGGAACACAGGAGGTTCCACATCAATATGAGAAGGAATTCTTCCCAGTGAGGGTGACAGAGCACTGAAAGGGGCTGCCCAGGGGGGTTGTGGAGTCTCCTCTGGAGACGTTTAAAACCTGCGTGAATATGTTCCTGTGAGACTTGAGCTAGGGGCTCCTGCTGTGGCAGAGGGATTGGACTAGATGGTCTCTCAAGGTCCCTTCCAATCCCTAATGTTCTGTGAATCTCATGCTGTTCATCTTGTATGTCCCTCTGAGCATGTAGGATAGCCCCTCAGAGCAGGATTGTGCTGGCAATGTCTAAACAGCTGGTTTGCCCACTTTTAGCTCCCTTTGAATGAAGGGTATGTGTCATCTTTAATCTAGTGCTGTTGTGAAGTAGCTTTAATAGAAACATTTGTTTTCTTGGCTGCATGGAAGGTATTTGACAGAGAAGCGCAGATCTTACTTGTGAGTAACCATCAGTGTTACTCTGCAGCTTTGAAATAAAGAAGCCTTGTTGTAGCCTGTGCCATTTGTACAAACGGGGCAGTGAAGCAAGAGCTCTGTGGGGCTGTGCCAGGTGTTGATGGTCCTGAGCTGCCCTGGCTTGCGGCTGTGCTGGGTGCCATGCCTTTGGCATACAGACCAGATCGGCTAGAGTGTTGTGTGGTGGTGGCAGCTCTGGTGGTGATAGTTGAAAATAGGAGAAAAACTGTGGTGTGGCAGGGTGGACAAAAATTCCTGGCCAGGAATAGTGAGCTCTGTCATCTGCAAGAAGGTAATTTGTAATCAAAAAGCCTTTCCTGTATGCTTACAGCTCCTAGTACCGTGTCTGTGCAGTGTGGGGTAGGTTCTGAGCTCAGGAGGCCTGGGCACTATGGTAGTCCATGCAGTCATGGCCTGGTGATCTTGCACAATGTTCAGGGAATAAATGGTGTCCCGAAGTGGCGGAGACAATGAGGAGAGCATTTCAGCTGACATTGCTGCTGTAAACCTCAGATTTACCAGTAAAGTCTGCTTATCCAAAGTTATCAACCTTGGAAAATGTAAAACCTATGTGAATTCACCCCTGTGGCATTTTGTTGTAGTTCTTTATGGAACAAATCATAAGGGAAAAAAATCTTACAAAACCCACTTGCTAGTACAGAACATTCATCCTCGTATTGCTGCGACAGTTGAAAATACTTGTTTTCAGGTATATTGCGAAAGACTTTTCCCTTGCGATATTAATGAGCTCAATTCTATGAGACAGGGCCCTAAAGGAGACCCAGGATTCTCTCCAGGGCAGGCAAAACGTGGAGAAAAGGTAACGTTGTTCTTAATTATGCAAAAATGTTTTCTGTCTTGTTCTTTCATTGAACACTTGTTCAGAATTCAAACAGGTTGCGCCAACAGCGTTTGGACAGGTTACACCAGCATTACAGTAAACACCAAAGTATTGAGCTGCTATATTTTGACAATTAATCATCACAGAATCACTCACTATTTTGGATTCTTAGTTATTCACCCATCTCAAATTTTGTCACCCTAAGTAGTGGACTGGAATTTACTTAGATGCAAACTCACTTCCTTGACTCATCCAGTTTGAGTTTGGGCAGTAATCCTGAAGGAGTGAGTATCTTCACTGTCAGTCCTAAGGAAAATGAGAAATGAAACAACCTTCCCTACTCGCTCATCTGCAACAGCCATTAAAACGATGTGGGCTTTCTATCTCCCCACTATGTGAGATACTCTAGTTCTCATTCACATGTACCGTCATGTAGTTTTAAAGGATTAAAATGAGAATAGCCTTTAGTCACCATAATGCCTTTCTCTATATGCATCTTTCATGTCGTCTTTAAATGGATTAGATTGATGCCAAATGTACTGTTCATAGCCTAATGGTGTCCTGATTCCTGGCTGAGGATTGTTGGTATAACAGTAACACAAGCAGTAGTAGTTAAATAATGTGTATTAATTTGAGGTGAAACCACTCACTTCTTATGGACATTATATAGCTGCTTTGCTGCCATTTATGTTGGCAAACATAAATGCTGTGAGGTTGTGAACTAAGTCTGTGGTGGCTGTGCTGTGTGATGCCGGAGCAGGCATCTTGCACCATATGGTTGCAGTTGAGGAACTGATGCCTCTTTAGTTTTTCTTCTCTAAATAAAATAAAAACTATTCTATTCCTAAGAAAACAGAACTAGCTACTTCTTCATACTAAATGTCCAAGAATGCAGATAGTATACAAAGTCCATGTATTTTTAAGCATGTGTCATGTTCCGGTGAAGCATAGTGATTCTGGATGTTTTTGTTGCACAGGGTGATCCAGGTCCCATTGGCTTTCCAGGTCTGCCTGGGATCAAAGGCCAGAAGGTAAGAGATTGTTTCTGTTTATGTAAAACCTTCCCTGGCATAAATCAGTGGTGATCAGGTGGATGTCTGGTCATCAAGAGGTGATAGAAGTGCTTTAAGCCAGCTCTTGGGGTACTATGATTGTACCGTGTCAGGCTTCAGGGGCACCAGTACATTTTTGTTCTTTTTTTTTAAAGCGGTATTTGTTACATACATTTCTGTACCTGCAGGGTCTTAAGGGCTATCCAGGACTACAAGGGCCACAGGGTGAGCAGGTAAGTGATGAAAACACAGTACAATATGTGGATGAACAACTGAGGATATAATAAGAATACATAATCCACTATAAGAGTTCAATACAAGCACTAAACATTTGACAGTTCCTGACTAAGAATTCAGATTGTTTAGAGATCAGTATGGCAAAAACTGGTCTAAATGAAACACAAAGCACCAGCTTGGCTTTGTTCAGCTACCACACTGGCTTGGTGGAGGTTATTGTAAATTCTTGTTAGAGGCACAGTTCAGATTATCTCAAAACCTCTACTGATTTGATGTGCTTTAAATCTCCTAGGATGCAGCAAATCAAATGGTTATTCAGTGCTTTTTCTCACTTTTGTGTCAGTTCCAGAAGCAATCTGAATGTAAATAGCAGACATCCAACTGCTGACGTGTCTTACTAGCATTAATGAGGTGCTTAATGAAAGAAGAGATAGAAGTCTGTGTCTCCTTTTGGATGGCACTGGAAGGGAAACTGTAGTGATAACAGAGATAGACACACAAAAGGAAGTGAAAACTCATGAACATCATCCAGAAATTTAGTAGGTTTTATGTACAAATGTTAACTGAACGAGTGGTGATTTTTGATATAGACCCACAAACAGTTTTCCACGATATTTGACCATAAATTAGAGGGAGCCCTGACCCATTTTTCTGGGGACACTGACATTTGAGTGTGTTGAGGAGTCAGGCTGGGCAAGTGTGCATTTTGTGGACTCTGTTCAGTTAATTTTATTTTAATCAAATAGAGGTAGGTAGAGCTTCCTATGTCTCAGTGATGGGCTCATGGAATTTGGCAGCATTTCAGAAAAGCCTGTTTTTCTGGAAATAGTCAGATGCACAGGTGTGAAGTAATAAAGCAACACCAGCAAAAAAACCAAACCAACCCAATTTTGGATTTTACTTTTATTAGGAGGAAGGGGATGGAGAGAACTTCAATACATTGATGACTAATCCTATATTGACCTGGTTCTGAAAGAAAGAAAAACTTCCACACTTGCCTTGTGATGACACACTTAACATATTTGTTCAAATACAGCTGAGACGAGTGCAGCAACTTCATTATAAGGATCTGTCTCCTATAGTAGTCAATTACTTTTTCCAAATAGCATCTGTTTTTATTATGGAAGTAAGGGGTGCACTGATGTATTTCACAAAGTCTTAAAACATTCTTCTTTTAAAAGTACACGCATGATGAGTAAACTTTAGTGTTGCTGTGCGGCTTGACCAGAATCTGCTTGATTTAAGCTCTGTCATATAACTAGGTGTTAAAGGGGAGAAGATAAATAAACTCCAAAACATGATGTTAAACCTCTTTGCTGTTTCTTTGCTTTCTTTCTTTTTCCAAATAGGGAATTCCAGGAATGACGGGCAGTATTGGGGCAGTTGGTTACCCTGGCAGGCAGGTGCAGTAACTATGATCATTTGTCTTTGTGATTTTTGGGTGTTTTCACTGTTCATTCTTTTCAAAAGAACCACATCCAGCTCTCTGTCAGCTACTGGTAATATATTTGTGTGCATCCTGCCATTTGTCCCTCAAAGAAACTTCGCTCACAAGTAGCACCCTTTAGATAATCTTGAGTCTTGGGGCTTTTACACTTGGATGGATTAGATGCAGTGATGTAGTATCTTTCTGGACTATGTAAATGACATTATGAAAGCACTGAATTACCAAAGTTAAAACACTTTATGCTCCCTTATAAATCTCTTGGGTGTTTTTTTGTTTTATCTTCTTAGTTTCCTATTGCTTCTGGACTCAAACTGTTTGCTGTAGTATAGGTCTTCCTAATTTTCACCAGTATATTTGCTTCACTGATGACACTGTTTCCTCAGCCTCTTAGGGAAATACAATATTAAAAGATTGTTTTTTAAAATTATTGTTCCCAATTCAGATATTTGAGGGGGAATATCAGTAAAGCCAGAAAGCAGCTTTCTAGAAACACAAGGATTTGTATAAATATTTAGTTTTTTAATTTACAGACACGCTAATGTACTTCTGCCCAGTAATACAAATACGACATAAAGCAGAAATATTCATTATTTTCCTCATAAAAACATACACAAGTCAAATTCAACAGCTGAGCTTGTGGTTTTGTGTCTGTTTAAAGGGTAAATCTGACCACTATTTTGTGTTTTATTGTGTTAGGTTGGTAATTGCTAAAACTACAAAAATGTAGTTTTAAATTATATTTTGATAATTTCGCTACTACTGGATGTTTCCATGTTTGTGTTGAATCACATACAAATATTTGTAACGTATTTGGGCTATGTGGGCTATTCTGGTATTAGCTTGAAAATAGTTGGAAGTGTGAAAGCTTGTGGAAAATTCTGCGAAGCGATGCTGCTATAACGCTAGATCACCAGGTCTGTTCAAAAGAATTTCCTCCCAGAAGAAGTAGTTTTAATCTAAAGGTACTTGTAGTATTTGTCTACGTTTAAGCCATGAATTAAAGGGAGATATTTCTGAGCATGGTCCTGGGGGGGCTGCTTAATGACACCCTCCTCAATCCAAGTAATTTTAAGAATGTGTTGCTAGTTTACCGTTAGCAGGTACTGTTACAGCTCTTCCAAATAGAATGGTTCTGATTGTTTAAACTGAAGTACAACTCATGTCTTTTGTAACAGGGCTTGGTTGGACCAGAAGGTAACCCAGGTCCTAAAGGTGCAAGAGTAAGTAGGCATCTTAAGCATTTTGGCACGTGTGTCTACTTTTTACCCACAGAGTAGATAAGAAAGGTGATGTGGAATTTCATTCGGCTCTGTCGGTTATGTGCCCTCTAAACCACTCTGCCTCTGCAGAACCTACAAATGAGGGAGCATAACGTTTCTTTCAAAATATGTATGAAGATTTAATTACTCTTACATGGCGAGCAGCACGGAGCAGTCTTCCCTTGTTGCCACTCCTCTCCCTTGGAACGCACGCAGGCAAGAGAAGGAAAGCAACGCTGAACGTGGGTGTGAGAGCAGGGAGTGAAGAGGGGAGGATGTTTCCTGCCTGAAGCATTGTTTCTATAATGGAAGCTGTCAAGAAGGGAGCCATATCTGGCATTTAGAATCTGTAACAGCTCCAGAGGTTGATAAAGGCAAACCATCTTGTCCCATTTAAAACCCCATGGATGTGTTCTTGTGTGACTTGATCTAGGTGATCCTGCTGTGGTAGGGGGATTGGACTAGATGATTTTTCGAGGTCCCTTCCAATCTCTAATGTTCTCTGATTCCATAAAAACCATAAAAGTGATCTTGATAATTTACACTGGTTCAGTTCTAGTCACACATATCTCAGAGACTGAAGGCTCGTAATGCTTTACTGATTCAAGGCTTGCTTTTGGTTCTTCTTGAAGGTAAAAAAGGTTGGTTTTGTTCTGGGTCAGTTTGTTTGGTTGGTTTGGGGTTTTATTGGATTTTTTTTAACAGGTACATGTACATGCACACAATGTGCTTGTGTGTGGGGGTTTTTTTCAGTCTGACTCTCACCTTCAGGCAGTAGACACGGGTTTCCGGAAACCTAAATGTTGCTGGTTGCTCCTAAGATTTGAAGGAGCCTATTGCAAAGTGGTTTTGGGTCCTCAGCTCATGTTGTACAGGTTGCTGAGCACTGTGGTGTGTTCTCAAGTTACTAAAACAATCTTAATGTTCCTGTGTGACTTGATTTAGGCGATCCTGCTGTAGCAGGGGGATTGGACTGGATGATGACTTTCTAGGTCTCTTCCAATCCCTAATGTTCTGTGATTTTTGTGCTGCTAGGTTTGTTTTTGTCCTGTTGTTATTGACAGTTACTAAAAGATGTTACCTGCAGCAGCTTCTTAAACATACATCTGTTCTTTTGGGGTGGGTTGTTTTATGTCAGTTTTCATTACAGTGATGGTTAAAACTAGCTCATCAGGAACAAGTGCCAGCAGATATTGCACCCTCAGGGATTGTATCTTTTACGTTTCATCGGTTTATTTTTGCTCAGATCCTCAATTCAGTCTGTCTTACTCTTCCCTCAACGAGACATTGTGTTCTCAGTCACTTCCTGAGATATTATTTCTTCTCTGCTTACACTAAGCTAAAAATAGCCAGTGTGAGTACTTTTAGTAAAAAAACACCTGTCAGCTTTTAAGGCTAAATCCTGTATATTCTTCATATTTCTTTTATTTTAACGATGAAGGTATCTGATGCAACTTCGTCTAATTGGAACACTTTGTCAGTACTTCTTTATTAATTGATTCTGGACCTTTGTAATAGGAAATTGTTTTTGCTGTTAGCTGGAAAGTAAATCCTAGTGATGTTTAAGTTAATGGAGTTTCACTGGTACTTTCAAACACGCCTGGGTTTAATCCTTGCATCTTGAGTGCATAACTGACCACTACTGAGGGACAAGTAATGTTGGTGGGAAGTGCCACTTACAATCAAGAATTATTCTTACGTTTTTAGGGATTTATTGGACCGCCAGGTGTGGCAGGACAACCAGGACCTGAAGGAGAAAGGGTAGGTTTAATGGGACACGCTGATGTTTGGGACATACTGAAATATATGTTAGAGGGGGCAAAATGTGCAAGGTATAAGCATTCACTTAAGTCTTTGTCTAAAAGAAAAGTGATAGGTGTTACCTATTTAATTTCCTCCCTAATTAGTCTAATCAATGAAATGCGCTGGTGCTGAAATTAAATGGGGAACATCTGTAAATTATTACTTGAATGTGCTATGGGTCTGCAAGTATTAGAGGTATTTTTTTCCTAGCACCAAGGCCCATAATGGGTATTTTTCACTGAAGCTGTTTGTTCAGTTAGTAATTAATATTTGTTACTTATCCAAAGAAGTCCGCAGTAAAACCAGTCATGGAAACCTTAATCTCTGTCACACTGTGCTTGAACTTCTTTTTTGCCTCTTTAGCACAAAGGGTGCCTGGCCATGTACTTTGATGGGAGCAGAATGTGGCCACAGTGAAGACAAGCCACGTTTGTGCTTCTGCCTGGTGTTTTTAGCACTCTGTGGGTTTTTTGCTCAAAACTTTTATTTCTTTTAAAATGATGCTTCTTCTCACACTCTCTGATCAAATGCAAGTCTAATTATGTGAATTTAAATTACTGAAGAAAAGAACACCTACTTATGCTGAGTTATTTCTTCCTCAGGGCATCCCAGGCTCTCATGGAAAAAGAGGCCCTAAAGGGAGACAGGTAAATGTTCTCACACTTGTTACTCTTTCTGCTGCCAGCCTAAATGCACCTGTAACTTACTTTGTAACCTTGAACAGCTGAAAAGTGTTAGTTTTGTTTTTACCAGAGATGATTTTGTATTGTTTCCTGTTGGTGTCTTGCAGTGTTCTGCACAGGTTGTAAATACAAGTTGTTCTGGATGGAGAAATATTTAACATGATGACCCTTGTGGTGGTTATTGATATCAGCTACCCGAGGGTTGAAAGACAGAAACAATCATAATCTGTAAAATCACTTTTAGTACAAAGTACAGGTATGGTGCAAGATGTTGGTTTGAATGTAGATGACCCTCTTCTAAAGTCTAATACTTCTGGACTGTGGTAAATTGAAGCTGTCCTCTACTGAACATACATTTCTTCAGCACCAAGAATGAACACAAATCTGACAATTATACACTATCAAGCTTTACGTACTTCCTACGGTACCTCTTCAATGCCAAATGTTTTGTTTTCTGCTGCAACATTCTCATTTTAGGTCTCAGAAGCTATCCAAGAGTTTCCAGTTTTAACTTGCTTGTGGTCTGAGATCGGAAACCACGCTAGTGTTCTCCAGTTGTGCGTTCAGTTGCTCTTCGCATTTCAGATGACTTCCATTTAGCATGTGGAACAAGCTTGTTCAACCGTGGTGGTGTGATTCCTGTGTATACTTATGTCTTCTTTGGTTATGACTTCAGGTCTCAAATACCACTATTATGTTCATCTGAACCGTGCACCTGAAACTTTTGGCTTCTCCCTTCCTCCATCTCTTTCCCCAAACCACTCGCTGTTGTCCTAGTTCTGATACCTGTAGGAATGCAATGTTCAGGCCACCCGTCATGTCTTGGTTAGTAAAGAACAAGTGTTTTCTGTTTTAGGGTTTTCCAGGTGACGTTGGAAATAGAGGCCCCCCTGGTCCAGATGGGAGTCCCGTAAGTATCAACCTGTGTGTTGATTAACATGATCAAACTGTAACATTCCACACTAACTACTCTCCCAAATGATTCATCGCACTGATTAGTGTTTTGTCTTTAAAAAATCTTGCCCTTAATGTGACTTAATGTTGTTTATTAATCATTGTTCTAAGATCAGCTTAATGAAATGGGGTTCGGCATATGTGCCAGGACCCTGGCTTTTGTACACTTAAACATTTGATAGTAGATTTTTTTCCCTTGAACTGTCACTGAATACAATTATGCCACTGTGTGATATAGTGCATTATAATCAGCATGATAACAGCTTTGTGCTTGGCAGCACCTGCAGGCTGAAGTGCTTTTGTGGTACAGTATTCAGACTGAGACACAGTCATGTCACTTCACAGGCTGCCCTCAAAGGAGCTTTGCTACCTCACTCTCTTCATCGGGAGACTCTGGCTGTAGACTCAAATTCAGGTTTCCTTTGATCTGAGAAACCAAATTAAAGGATTTTGGGCCAGTCAAAGGACCAGCAATAAGTGCTGGGTAAAAACGCAGCTGATCTGAATCTGCTTTTATTGTTGGCTGCTCCTTTGGCAGTTGCTATCGGTTTATGTCCAAATGTGCTGGTAGGACCAGAGTTAGCAACTGCGCAGAGATGGTCTCATTTTTGAAGGCCTGCCCTTTCCTGACATCTGTCTTAGAAACTTATTTTAGAAAAGCTTACAGGAATCTCGCAGGAATTTGGTGTCAGCGTTTTGGAGCACAGGAAAAATCTTATTTTGCATTTCTGGTCCCTGAGGCAAAGGTCGTCTTGTGGGGGTCTCAGATGATGTCAGTATGGTCTTTTCTTTTTGAAAGCCCTGTGAGGGGATGCAAGTGTCACCTGCTGTTTTCAAATAGTTTAGTTCTTCCTTCCCTTCCTGGTACTGCCAGGTTTCCCTCCATTCCTAGTAAAGCAGATGCTTTCTTACCATAAAATCTGCAGAACAACAGTACCTAAACAGAAACAACCTCAGAAAACCTGGATCTGAAATTAGACTGACACTTGACAATGGAGCCTGATTTAATGGAAGTATTTCCAAACAACTTCTAATCTGCTGAGACAGCTGCTGATCCTACTGCCTTTGCAGACAGCAGCAAGCCCTCTCCCCTCCTCCTCCAAAATTTACCCTGCAGGGCTTGTTCAGGCAAGGGGCCAGAGCTGCAGCTGCAGGGGGCTGCAGTGCTAGTGGCATATTTACACAGCCTGTTCGTGAGCTGGCACTGGAGAGCAGGGGCTGCCTGGGAGGGAGGCCTGTGGTGGCAGGAACTTGAAGGGGAAGACATTTCTTTCTGCGTGCTGACTTGACATTAACGACGTTTGTCTTCATGCCTGATTTCTTCTGCTCAGTATAATGGTATAGTGGTAAATTGCAGCAACACCCTCCCAGTTCTCTGGGGATGTCAGTCCACCTTGGAAGACACTGCTAGAGCATTCAGCTTCCTCTGTGGTTAGCGCGGAGTAAGTTGAAGGAAGTGTGTAGTCAGCAGGTGTGGGAGGAGAGCAGAATGTCCTCTGTGCCATGCCTAGCAGCCATGCCCTCTTGGACAGCTTCAGAATGGCCATGCAGAATCATCAGGGTTAGAAAAGACCTTCAAGATCAAGTCCAACCATCTTTCCTACAACCCCTAACCACTAAACCATTTCCTGAAACCCTATTTGCTTGAAGTTCCCCTTTGCTGTGGGTGCCAATGGGTTACAGTGAACCCTGTGTATGATATCCACTGGTCCTTCACGTTGCAGGTGTTGGGACAGCCTGTGTGAAGCAGGCTGATATGAAAGGCTTCAATACCCTCCTCATGCAAGGCAAAGAGATTTGGCAACTGTTTTCCATGGTGTTTGGAGTTGTAGCCTCCGCTGGGTTAAAAGCGAGTGCAGTAGAGGCAGTAGTCAAGTACCATTGAGTTTGGTACTTCTACGTAAGTTACAAACGTGTAGTTGGTACTCAGAAGTAATTTTTCACGAAGAGAGTGTGCCTTTGTTAAGGTCTTCCTGTGAACTGATCTGCTTAATTTCATGTATCTTTCAAAGGAAACTTAAATTCTCTTGGTGGGTTTTCTCCATCCCAAAACCCACATCTTTTTTTCTTCTTCCCACTTCAAATAACCATGGTTGCAAGCCTTATGTGCCTTGGTAACGCAGGGATGATTTCATGGTGCAAATGCTTTGAGATCTACTTCTACAATCTCAAATTT
The DNA here is from genome assembly GCA_028565055.1 of Phoeniculus purpureus. Taxonomy (NCBI): domain Eukaryota; kingdom Metazoa; phylum Chordata; class Aves; order Bucerotiformes; family Phoeniculidae; genus Phoeniculus; species Phoeniculus purpureus. Next base: position 8,693,841 of record JAOXOE010000698.1, read on the forward strand.
TAATAAGCATGTTCCCCTATACAGTGATATGCTGTCATTCTTCACGGTCTGTCCATACAAATCCCAACTGCCTTGCATTGCACATTGCTTCTGTTTGGCTTATTCCTGGGAATTTTAATTGTAAAAATTCAGATAATCTAAAATCCATTTCTTTTGAAGGGGATTGTTGGTGGTGTTGGTCCTCCTGGATTTCCAGGACTAAGAGTGAGTCTGGTTTTATTACTTACTTTGGTATGGGTTAATTAACATGTTTTATCTTATTTGTTTTCATTACTTCACAAACACATAAGAACTGAGGATTTTAAATAGCATTTTGTTAAGTTAGCCATGATTCTAATTAAAATCACTCTGAAACTGAAGTCTTGTTGCTATTATGGGGTACTTATATACTTTGGATTGTATGCTTACATCTCATCTGGTGTGTTTGAAAGTATTTGAAGTAACAAAGTTTGCAAGTTCATACTCTTAAACTCATCATTCATTTTTGAAAAATCACTTTTACCTTTCATCGACCTCATTCATTCCTGTATATGGCTACCAAATCCTAAGCAGAATCCATCCCTAAGCAGGATACAGGATCACACTTGAATTTTTCTCCTTACAGACTAAGACTGCGATGCACATTGTGGGGTTGTAAGCTGCTGTTGTGTAAGTGTAGTTGTGCCAGAGAACCTCTGGGACAGGAATGAGTCCTGCAGGAGGTGGGAAAGACTGATACTTTCATACTGTGTAGTCTTACTCCTTTAAAGTAGTTCCTGTGTTTACTGGTAGAGGACCTAGGTTTGATTCTTCATGTTGTCTCAGTCAATTCTGGTTATCCAGCTATGTTAATATTTCATAACACGTGGGAGAAAATAGCATGTTTACTCTTAAACTAAGAACGGGCTAAGAAAGCTGTGGATGTGGCCTGCCTAGACTTCAGCAAAGCCTGCGACACAGCATCCTTCTGGAAAAGCTGGTACCGCATGGCTTTGATGGGTGCGCCCTCTGCTTGGTTAGAAACTGGTTGGGTGACTGGGCACAGCGAGTGGTTGTGAATGGTGCCGCATCCAGTTGGTGGCCAGTGGTGTATCCCACAAGGATCAGTACTGGGCCTCAGCTCTGTTCAACGTCTTTGTTGATGACCTGGATGAGGGGCTCGAATCTACCCTTAGTAAATTCACAGCTGGGGAGGAGTGTCGACCTGCTGGAGGGGAGGGAGATGCTGCAGAGAGACCTGGACAGGCTGGGTCAGTGGGCAGAGGCCAACAGGATGAGGTTGAACAAGGCCAAGTGCAGGGCCCTGTATTTTGGCCACAGTAACCCCCTGCAGCTACAGACTGGGAGATGAGTGGCTGGGAAGCAGCCTGGTGGGGAGGGACCTGGGAGTACTGGTTGACAAACAGTTGAACATGAGCCAGCAGCATGTCCCGGGGGGCCTGGAAGGCCAATGGCATCCTGGCTTGTATCAGGAATAGTGTGGCCAGCAGGACGAGGGATGTAATTCTCCTCCCGTACTGGGCACTGGTGAGGCCTCACGTCGAGTTCTGGGCTCCTCACTTCGAGATTGAGGGGCCAGAGCAGCAGTGAGGCTGGCGAAGGGACGAGAGGGTAAGTCTGATGAGGAGAGGCTGAGGGAGCTGGGGTTGTTTAGCCTGGAAAAGAGGAGAGTCAGGGGACCTTATCACTCTCTGTAACTACCTGAAGTGGAGCTCAGGCTCTTCTCCCTGGCTACTAGTGGTAGGACGAGGGCAGGGCCTGGCAGTTAGGATGTTCCACCTTTTCCATCCCTGAAGGTGTTTAAGAACAGACTGGATGTGGCACTCAGTGCCATGGTCTGCCTGATTGTGTGATGTTAGATCATATCCTGGGCCTGATGCTCTTAGAGGTCTTTTCCAGCCTCAGTGTTTCTGTGGTTCTGTAATTCTGTGACACCGTAGTGGTTCCTAATGCAGTGTGTAGGCATCACCAGTAAAATGCATTATTATGCAGCCCTCTGTGTCTCTGCATTGAATCACATCAGGTACTCTGGTTCCCACTTTTCAAGTCAGTAGGGTAATTGGAAGAGCTGTGCTTTCTCCTGGAGTTTCTCTAGAAGGGACCATTGTGCTCTTTAAACTGTAGCACAATTTCACTAAGACCCCAGGGGAAACTTAAAAGGTCCCCAGCATGCCCAAGTACAGCTTGTGTGGTGCAGCCCCATTCCTTGGCTGCACCTGCTCTCTAAATGGATCGATTGGTGCATCCTGTTTTCAGGTTATCCAAAACTGAGCGGAGAACCAGACACCTCAATGTTTGCTCTCAGATACTTAGTAATAACATGTTATGCTATTACAAGCTGCAGTATTGAGCATGACATCAAAAATATTAATCAAGCAGAAACCAAGAGCACTTGTTCAAGTAGCTCGTCCACCCCAGTTTTATGCGGTGTAAAGAGTTAATTGAATTTTTGTGTTTGGTCATGAGAACAGTGGCAAAGTGAGCCGCATCAGCAAGCTGAGTCCAAGAATTCCTTCCTTCCATGATTTTTTTCAGTATACAAAGCTGTTGCCAAGTTCAGAGTTTTGGCTGGCTGAGCAGTCAGTCTCTCAAGATCTGCAAGGCCATGAGTTTTAATAAGATGAGGACTTTCAGAAAATGTACAGCTGCAGTTACCAGAGCTAGCTTGTCTTTGTATTTTTTTTTTTTTTGTTTTAAAGACCCACCTAATCCAAAGAAGCATTAATTTTCCAAATCTGGTGGAATTTTGGTGGGCAGAAGGAATTTGGTTTTAGTTTCACTTGTCAGATGGATATCATGGGAAAAGCATGCTTTAGCTGAAGTGATTTTTGTTTTCTGTCTGTCAGCAAGCTCTAACCAAGCAGGTCAGCTAATGTATAGCAAGGCTGTTGTAGGACAGGTGAGAAAACTGTCAGACATACAAATTCAACCATTTTCTTATCGGATAATTTTTCAGTTTCATTTTTTGGGTTTTTTCCAGTTCTTTTCTGTTAATTAGGTCAGCCAATATCTCTGGGGAGTGTGACGTGAGTTTCATCAATCTGAACTTTGTAAAGTAGTTTTGGAACTTCTTCCCACTGCTTTTGTAAGCTAAGTCTCCTGGCTCAAGAGCACTCTGATGTTTTCAGTCAATGCTATTGTTACCATGAGTATGCATTTCAGAGTACAGTTTCATTGCTGCAGAAATGCCTTGCTGAACTAGAATAAATAGCGCAAGTAAGATACAACAAAGTCAACGTTTTATCTTGGCATCAGCTAACATGACAGAATATATCATTTAAGCGTTCATGGAAATGTTTCCTTTTCCTTCATTGAGCCATGAGTCTGGTGATGGCTGCAGGAGAATGTTTTTGCTAACATTGTTGAAAGAGTCTGCAGAGAATAATGAATGTGTACTGACCTGGAAATCAGTAGGTGTCCATCTCATCTTTACCGTGTCACTCTTGGCAAGTGACAGAAGATTGCTGTATTCGTATTTGTGCCAAGTTCTTGCATAGCCACAGGGCTATAACACTTTTCCCAGAGGCTGAACAGGCAGGAAGTAGATAACTAAAACTATATTAGAGAATCTACTCCTAAATAATGACTTATGCTTAGCCCGTCAGCTTACATTAATGTTATTGCTGTTGCTGTGTTGATCTTTTGACATCTTTAATATTTTTTTGTTTCTGGTTAACTTTTGTTTTTCAAGTCATAATGTTGTCCTTATAAATCCCACAAAGGAGAAGTGTAGGTCTTTGAAGGTACCTAAGAACAGAACTTAGGTTTCCACACTTGGTGTGTTGGGAAAATTCTCATCTGTTATTTTTTTTAACTTATAGACGACACTAAGAGATCAGAGATCCTAGTAAAAGTGATTTTCTTTTTTTTGTGGTACTAATGGTAGAATAACTCTTTCAAAACTTCCTTGATTTTTGCAGAGTAGTAATGTCATGTAGCCCTAATGCCACAGGCAATAACCACCAAATGTGCAGCTTCTTTATTCTTCATTGCCTAATCTCTTGAATATATCACATGCAGGGAATATGATGCATATTGGATGGCCACCACAGGTTTATGAAAGGCAAACTCAATGTCCTTCTGTGACAAAGTGACCTGCTTAGTGGATAAGGGAAGGGCTGTGAACATTAGACTAAAGTCTACTTAGACAGACCTAGGTAAAGTCTTTGACACTGTTTTCCACAGCCGCTCATGGCTTGGATGGGCATAAGACTGGCTGGAAGACAGTCCAAAGAGCAGTGGTGAATGGAGTTAAATCCAGTGGCGAGTCACAAGTGTTTTTCCCCAAGACCTATTCTGTTTAATTACCTTTATCAATGATAAACCTCAGTAAGTTTGCAGCCAACACCTGGTTGGATGGAAGTATTGATCTTTTTGAGGAAGCCTCTACAGAGGGATGTGGACAGGCTGGATTGGTAGGTTGAGGCCAGTGATATGAGGTTCTACAAGGCCATGTGCCATGTCCTACATTAGGGTCACAACAGCCCCAGGGGGCTTGGGACAGTGTGGCCAGGAAGCTGCCCAGTGGAAGACAACCTGGGGCTGTAGGTCAACAGCCAGCTGAAAATGAGCCAGCAGCATGCCTAGGTGGCCAAGAAGGCCCATGGCTTCCCATTTTGTATCAGAAATGCTGTGGCCAGCAGGAGTAGCAAAGTGATCACTCCCCTGTACCTGACACTGGTGAGGCCACACCTTGAGTGCTGTGTTCAGTTTTGGGTCCCTCACTACAAGAACGGCATTGAGATGATGGAGTGTGTCCAAAGAAGGGCAGTGAAGCTGATAAAGGGTCTAGAGAGCAAGTCCTGTGAGGAGCAGCTGAGGAAGCTGGGGCTGTTCAGCCTGTAGAAAAGGAGGCATAGGAGAGACATTATTGTTCTCTGCAGCTACCTGGAAGCAGTTTGTCGTGAGGTGGGGGACAGTGTGTTCTCCCAGGTAACAAGAGATAGGACAAGAGGAAATGGTTGGATATTAGGAAAAATTTCTTCACCAAAAGAGCTGTAAAGCACTGAAACAGGCTGCACAGGGCAAAATCATTCTGTGATTCTCTGTGATACAGAAAAGGCAACACTCTTTTATCAGTCTCTGAGTTACTCTATTTCACCAAATGTCTAATGCAGTCACCTTTCTCGCTGTCTAATAGGGGGTTGTTGGACCAGCAGGACCAAGCGGACCATCAGGAATTCCAGGGCCTGCGGTATGGTGCTAAATGATCCCGCAACCCAGTGCCTCTGCTGCTTTCCAAATTAAGACAAATAATAGGTTTTTTGTTCAACAGGGTCTGCCAGGGAGTATGGGACAGCCTGGAATCAAAGGTGATAAGGTGATTTAAATATTTCCATTATCTTAAAGACACATCATTCTTTCAGACTCCTTTCATTAAATCCTGTGCAAAATAACGTACTTGATAAACCCTTCCCTTTTTCCTTTTGATTTCTTTTCTGACATTGATTTTTTCAAATTACTATGGTCTCAGAGTCTAGTAATTTAGACTTATTTCTGGACACAGCACCTACTGCTGGATCCTAATAGTTGTTGTGTCTAATAGTGTCCTGGAAGAGGTGCTTCAGTGCAACATCTTGCATTGCCAAAGATCTGTGTTAATTCTAAATACTATATGGTTAACTAATCTTTCTCATCCCCCTCATTCTGCTAACTGCCTCATTGTAAGCTACTTACTTATGTCTGTATAAAATAATACGTTGTTTAGGGTGAAAATGGCCTAGCAGGAGAGCCAGGAGACCAGGGGTACCCAGGAGACAAGGTAATTTATAATTGCATGGTTTTACATGATCAAACAGTAAAAGAATTGTGGTATGATCTGAAACCTGCTAAGGAGCTGGTAAAATATGTTTCTTCCTTGAACCTTGAGGTTCATCTGCATCTTATCTGGACCAACTGTGGTTAGCAGCATACCATGAAACTGGGATGAATATGTATCTTGTTTCCTGTTTGGCTAATACATCAGAAGTCACTGAAATAGCACAACCTGTGAGAATTCCTTTGATGAAAGCTGAACGTTAGATGCGTTTCATTCCGCAGAATTATTTTGAAGCCTGTTTCAGGTGTCAAAGTGTAGCAATCTTTTGCTTCCAACATAATACAATACTTTTTCATGTGTATTTAGTACTCTGTTTTTTTTTTCAGGGTGCTCTTGGTTTACCAGGGCCCCCAGGGATCAGAGGGAAGCCAGGATCCCCGGTAAGTTTACGTGTCAATTTTTGCTCTTAGTAGATCACTGTATGTTGTTATATTAGATGCTGCTAAGGCCCACGTAGAAGCCCAAATTGCAGAGTCTATGCTGCTAGCTACCCTACTCCTAAAGCTAGGTGGCTATGGAATCACTTGAATCGCCACATTCAGATCCCCCATCTCTCCCCTCATCTGTTAGCCATTCCTAGACCTAGCCCTGTGAGGAGCCCTCATAACCAGCTCAGTCTGCCTTCGTCAAACCTGAAATCACTCATCACCTACTCATCAGTTAGCCACATAGGCTTAGTCCAAACACACTGATCCCTATCAGGAGCAATAATCCTCATAATCTCTCATGGACCTTTTGTCCACACTGCAGATAATCTTCCAGAAACTACCTAAATCAAAATAAACAAAGAATAAGATCTAAGCTTCTTTTATTTCTATTCAATGGCTAGTGAATGAGTCGGATCCTAATGGTTGAGATTTTTTTACAAGGGTCAGTGTTTGTGTCAGAGTTTAATATGGGAGTGCTTAGGTATTGGGTATTTGTGCCTTTGCGGGGCAATGGACATGTTGATTATGTTTGAAACGAATCCATGGAGAGCTTTGAGAGTTGTCAGGATGGCTACTTTGACTAGCTGGATTTGAAGAGAGTGGGAAATCTCATTTGTAGTGGCCAGTCATTTCTCTTAGGGATGAGAGTAGTCATGAATTGCCATATTTACTGATTATTTTTTTTTTTAGTGACTTTAAAGACAGTCTGTGCTGTGCTGACACTTCTTACGGGTCTGTAAACGTTGAGGCAGAAGAGGCACTGCACAGGGTTACCTGGCTTTCTCTTCACTTGATTTTAGCACTGGCTCTTTGGCTGTGTAGTTAAAAGATAAATGTTTCTTAACATATTCATAGCAATCTGTCATTCAATAAATTAACAAAAGCTAACTGTTTGGATTTTTTTTAAGGGGAAAATTGGAGATCCTGGATCCCGTGGACCAATGGGTCCTCAAGGACCTGAGGTAAGAAATGGCTTGCTGAAAGTGAATTCAATGTCATTCAGTTTCAAAAGTCAGAGATGAATGGGTTTGATTCATGAAAGATTGCTGTCTAACTTCAATTATAAAATACTTTTTATTGTCATATGCAATGAATTAATTCTTCTTGGTGATCGTGTGGTTGGACTTGGTGATCTAGGAGGTCCTTTCCAGTCATGATTATTCTGTGATTCTGTGAATTATGGATTACAACTTGAATAAGGCTTTTGTGATTTCTCAGACACACTTCCATTTGTGAATTCTACAGCATGTTTACCTATGAGATTTTTCAAGCCTAGACTAGATCTTCTTTTGAGGTCCCTTGCAATCCCTAATGTTCTATGATTGTGCGACTTGTTCCACTTTGGAGCTTTATGCGTTTGTACTGAGGGCTGTAGAAATTGCTGTGGACTGTACAGGAAGACAGTATGCACAGACATAAAGCAAAACATAACAGTTGTTCAGCTGCCACCCTCTCTGGCTCAGTATTTAGATTTTGTTTGCCTTTTCACTGTTAGCAAAAGAGGCCTTTGCATTATCTGTTCTCTTTGTATAGCTTCCAGCACAGGAGGCTTGTGGCAAGTTAACATCAAAGTGTTGGTCTTGAATTCTGTATCCTGACACTTATCCTGGAAGGCCTTGTTCTTTGTTTCCACCCAGTCATGCTATTCCTTTGGGCCTGAGGAGAAATTCATCATTCGAGGCCATCAGGGCAAATACAGATGGAAAAACTTCCTGTCTGAAAATCTTTCTTAGCATTTCCTTCTGGTCAGGGATTCAGAACTCTTTCAGCCATTAGAAGGCAAATAAAGTGCTTTATGTTAGGTAATTAAACATTGTTTTGGTTCAATAATGTCTTAGTGTCTGGGTATTTTTCTTTGAATAATTATCTGTAAAAACTCAGGTTTAAAACTGCAAAGCAGTGTTTATCTTATATTTGGTCATGTAAGACAGATCCAAATGGAGTGAAACATGCTTCAGTCTTTTACTTCATGAAAACATGGTCACCATATGGCAGACTAGCAGAAATAGGAGGGGATGTAGGACAGCAGCGTGCCAGCATCTTGAACAAATCGGAAATTCTGGGACTTCTATACTAAAAGGAATTAAAAAAAAAAAAAAAACCAACCAGCAAACCTCAGCTTAAACCTGGAGATTGTATCTTACTTTGCCTGTTACTTTGTCCTGGTTGCCAGGAAGCTACTGAGACAGCACTGGGCGTATGAAGTATGAGCAGGTACTGCAGATTTTCCTACAAGAATAGCCTGCTGTCAAATATGTAATCGTGTATGTTCTTCCAGAAACAGACTAATAGCAGGTCAGACAGAGCTGGTTTCCGTGTTGCCACTTCATTATCTCATGGGCCATTGTCACATATTGCATGTTCCCCTTGACATTTCTGGGAACAGAAGGATTGGCGGATGAGTATCCTGCAGGGAGAGTACTTTGAATTTGGTGTGGACATGACAATGCATACCATATCCCTTTTAGAAAATAGTTTGTTTTCTAAAATAAAAGATGGGATTTGTTCGGTGTTGCTGTGAGCAGGAGGAACAAGGCTGTGTCTGCCGAGTGGCAGAACCTGTCAGATCCTACTTCAAACTATGTCTCTTCTCTTTTGTCCAACACTTACACTACAGAATTTACAAATATGCTCTGTCCCCATGCTCAAGCTTGTTTTGGGTACACATGAAATAAGAAACTGAGAGTCCTTTGGTCTCTCCAGTACCACAGTTGAGTGAGTATTTAGTTTCCACTATAAACAATAATCAGTCATATCCCTAATCATCTTTCTATAGTGCAGGCACTGGAGCAGCTGGAGTTTGCACATGATGGTAGGAAATGGCCTGGCAGCCTTCATTCATTCTCCTGGCTTTTGGGCTTTTAATATGTAGGTCACTAGTTAAATGCTTCCTAAATCTTTCGTCTGCAGCTGTGCAGCCCAGTTACACCAATTCAGAGTTAGCTACCCGCTCCCAGCCAGAGGCTATTTGGGAACCACAGTGCTGATGGGTGGAAGTGAGTCGAGGGAGAGACAGAGGTCTCGTGCAGGCTCACGGGGTGGCTATATGAGGGTTGGAAGCCAAGTGCATTTTTTCTCAGTGCAGAAGTCCTTCAGAGTCAAGCCAAATTCTCTTCTGGTTGTGTTGTTGCGGAGCTAGGGTCTGTTGCGTGCCTGAGTGTGTGCTGCTCACAAAGCACTGGATATCTTTAGTGAGTGCTTTCTGGAGCATGTTCTTCATCAGTTTACACATTTTGCTGCTTGTCATGCATCTAAAAATTAACACCCAAAATTTCAGCTGTCCGAAGAGCTTTATTTTATTGGCATGACAACTGGAAAATGCTGATCTGACTTAGTTTTAACCCACATTGCCTGCGTTTACTGTGTATAATGAAATACATAATACGTATTGTTAATGTGAATGAACTTAAGACAGGCTTCTACAGGTTTTCAGACTATTTTGTAGTTAAATTTCACTCTATGAATCACATTTAATTATCCCCAAGAATGAGACTGATAGTTGGCTTCAGGTACACTCTGAAGATTATAGTTGGGTTTTATCTGGAGTTGAGAGTGCCTTAGTCTTAACTAAGTGCCTTTTCAGTCTGAACATAGGAGGTTCCACAACAATATGAGAAGGAGCTTCTTCCCAGTGAGGGTGACAGAGCACTGGAAGGGGCTGCCCAGGGGGGTTGTGGAGTCTC
>JAOXOE010000698.1:8721574-8757749 GCA_028565055.1 Phoeniculus purpureus
GGTCTCTTCTCACAGGTAATTAGTGACAGAACCAGAGGGAAGGGCTTCAAGCTCCAACAAGGGAGGTTTAGATTGGATGTCAGGAAGAAATTCTTCATGGAGAGAGTGGTCAGGCACTGGACTGGGCTGCCCAGGGTGGTGGTTGAGTCCCAATCCCTGGATGAGTTTGAAAGATGGTTAGAAGTCAGGGATCTGGTTTTAGGGGTGAACTTGCAGAGTTGATGGTTGGGCTTGATGATCCCAAGGTTCTCTTCCAACTTGAATGATTCTGTGATACTCCACAGCACAGAGACAGAGCAGAAAGGAGAAAGGGTTGTGTGAGCAAAGATGGCACCTACTAAAATGAGATCTTAGTGCCTGGAGATGTGATGGTTGCTGGGCCAGGGGATCAACAGTGGACCCAAGACAGATCCTGTACTGTTAGGATTTCAAGGGAATAAAGAGGACAGGATGATGTGCTGAAGTTTGAAAGAGGAGCCTGTGGTAGGAGAATTTCTCAGTAAAGAGATGCAATCTGAGGAAACTGCCCAAATCATTGTTCATGAGAGTGCTGAGATTGTAGTTGTACTCAGATAATAAACAGCACCTATACACCAGACTTCAACTCGTAAAATCCATAACAAAATGTTCAGCATTATGTGTTGTAATTTGTGGTGTTAAGGACACAGTATTAATAAATCTAAACTTCATGCCAGTCACAAGCTTTTGGGTGGAGGGAAGAATTGTTGTTAGAATGCTGTTCAAATGACAGTTTTCCTAATACTTCATAACAAAATGAAACTTCCAATTGCGTGCATCGTAACATTTACTTTTGAAATAGTTGTGAAAGAAGGTAGCTTGCTGAAAGGAAGATTTAAATAAAAGCTAAGTAATTTATAATAAATACTTAAATAAAAATAAAATCATTTTAATACTTGCTGACTCAATGTATTTATTGAGCCCTTTACCCACAGTTTTTATTTATGCAGGCAAATCCTTCCTAAACACATTAGTAGAGCCTTCTAGAAAATCAAAATTAGCCATTGACAAAATCAAATTTTTGCTGGGTGCTTAATTGTAGCTGTTAAAGTTTTATTTAGCACATGTAACTTAGAAAATCAAAGACTCCTAGGAAAATAGAGGACTTTAATATACACATATAAAAAAAATTACTGTTCTAATGAATGACATCTGTTTTCTACGTTGAACAGGGAGAACAAGGAGACCAAGGAAACACTGGAAAAACTGGTGAAGCGGTAAGCTTGAATTCTTTTTCTGGTTTTTGTTTTTAATTCCATGTTGATTTAAGAGTGAATGAGTAATTTGTTGCAGTAGCTTTCTCATTAAGTAGCACGTTGGCTATATTTTTGTATTCTTTCAGGATCATGCTGTGTTAAGATAATCTCTGTTCTAAGCATTTTCCAGAGTTGCTACTGCCTTTCTTCCTAGTAAGTTGAGTGAACGTTACGGGTAGTTAGTAGGCATCTTCCAAAGCACGTTTGAATAAGTGCATGTGATGCTTTTCTGTTTGAAAGGCTACATGTAGTCTGAAGTGTATTTGCAGACTTGTTCTCTCTACCCTCCATAAAATTGCAGTGACCTTGAGGTGACATGAAGTCCAACCTCCACTGCTTAGGCAGGATCAATTATCTTTATGGCAATCCTAACAAATAATTGGCTAACCAGTTATTAAAAATGCTCTGTGACCTGCAGGCAGCCCTGGGTTTTCTCCTCTTTATGTTTGAAAATGTGTTCCAATTAAAGTAACTGGACTTCTTTCTGCTGCGTTTTAGAAATGGTGGTTATTATTTTGCACCTTCTTTGTTCATTGTTTTCAGGCTAAGCAGGCCCTTACCCTTTCATGTTTTCTGGATAATTAAAGTCACATTCTTATTCTCCTGTAGACTCTATACAGTTCATCTAAATGCCTGTGACTCCAGCTTGCTGTCCCAGCTGTTCAGACTGCTGAGAGAAAGGAGAACTTGCTTCTTACAAACCATATTCTTGCATACAAGTGCCCATTTTTGCAGTAGCAATCCAGTCTAAAATCCTTCTTTTAAAAAGTCATTATCTGTTCCAGTTTTTCCATTTTAAGGGGATGATTATCACTTCAGCATAGTCCCTTGCAGTTCTCACTGCTAAATTTTATCCTCTACTCTTTTATATTTTTAACTTCTGTCTGGGAAATACGTTTAGGTTTGAGTTTGTTGACCCATGCTTGAGTTACCCAGATGTTGTGTAGGACATGACTAAGTTAGCTTTGCTTCTTCAGTGAATTTCTGCCCAGAAGAGGTACCATACTCTGGGTTGGGCTCAATTCCGTACCACTGATATAAACTCTATGTAACTTAGCTGGCAGTCAGAGTGAGCTCCCCATTGTCTGCAAAATACCTATCGAGCAGACCCAACCCAAACAGCCCATCAAATGCTTTGTTGCTCTTGAAATTTTCTGAACTTCTTTTAAGTCAAGTCCAGCTCTGCTGTGCACTCTGAGGACTTCTTGTTCCAAGAAAGAGGACTGAGAAGATGAACTCCCAGTCAGTTAAAAGTATCTGCTTAGACAACTTAAAAGGCAGCCAGTGGATCTCTCTCTATACATAGTGAGTAGACTTAGCAGCAGTGTGATCTGCAGCTTTGTGCAGTAGTTTATGCATACTGAATTAATGGGGTCACAGTAATATAGCCACCTGTCCATACAACCAGTATCTCTCTGCCCACATTACATTTACTTCTACCACTGGGTGTTCAGAGCAGCTGCACGTTATACAGGGTGACATGAGGTACCTGTGAACTGAAGTGGTTTAAAACCTATTGATAAAAGCTCTTGTGGATTGTGGAATGTTTTCTCTTATGTATATTTATGCCTTTTAGTCAAATGAGCTTCATACGCCCTTGATTCCTTATATCCTTGTTCTTTCGTATTAACATAGCGTTATCTGGCAACAGAGGACTAATGTCCACTACATGGTCTTGTGGGGGGTTAATTACTTATGTTTAAGGCCAATGGTAAATTACCAAGAGCAGGAAACAGCCTTTCAAACACACTCAGCAGGAGAGACTTTTCAAAAATCCCTTCGCTTGACTTTATTCACTGCTGTAGTCTGTAACAGTGAAGCTCTTCCTAAGCAGATTGAAAAGTACTAGCAGGAAGAGGATGATTTTTCTCATATGCAGAAAATGGACTTTCCAGATGTGAGTCCTGATGCGAATTATGGACTTCTGTACACTTTGGACACAGTTTTTATTTCCAGCTTCTGTTTGTAATAAGTACTTTTTATTTTCCTTGGTGAGACGATACAGTCTTTTGATTCTTTGATAAATCTAAAAGCAATTTATTGGCTTTGATAAATTGGCCCTGGTGGCATACATGATGACTCCAGGATGCCTCTGGAATCAAACACACTGCACATGGGGAAAGTTTGAAAAAAACACAACAAAACCAAACCAAACAAAGAGCAAAGTACAAGTACTCCTAGCTGCTGTGACAGGTTTCGAAGTGGAGCCCAAAAAGTTTTAAGACTTCTGCCTTACTGATGCCTCTTGAACGTAGTGTTACCAGATGCATGGTGACACCAAATGCAAAGAGAACTTGTACAAATAGCTCTAAACAATCAGCAAGTACTGTACAACTTACTTAACAGTAAAAGCTAAGGGAAAAAGAAATCACTCTAAGTTGATAAGAATGTTCAATGTCTAATAGAATTGTGTATATGGTTCTTTCCTTTTGTGCCACTACCTACCCTGTTGTAACTCGAACCCATTCCCTCTGGTTCTATCACTAATTGCTTTTGGGAAGGGACCAGCACCAATGTCTCCACAACATCCTTTCAGGTAGTTGTAGAGAGTGATGAGGTCTCCTCTCACCCTCCTCTTTCTCAAACTAAAGAGCCCCAGCTCTTTCAATCTCTCCTCGTAAGCTTTATTCTCCAGGCCTTTCACCAGCCTAGTGGCCCTCCTCTGCACCTGCTCCAGCACCTCCACATCTCTTGTATTGAGATGCCCAAAACAGGACCCAGTACTCAAGATGTGGCCTCACCAGTACTGAATACAGGGGGATGATAACCTCCCTACTCCTGCTGGCCAGCTATTAGCAGGTTAAGACATGAAGTGTGTGGTCCTTCATTAAGTGTCAAGCTGATGGGCTCTTAAATGTTTAAAAGAGAATCTTAAAGCACAGGCAGAGATTGCTAGATCTGAAGTGATTCAGTACACATTTTAATGAAAACTAATTGGAATTACCAAAACACCTTGATAGAAATATGTTCATGTGACAGCGTAGTGTCTGTAGTGCGTCATCTCACTAAAAAGATGTTGAATAAAATTGTTCGAAAATATTGAACTCTAAATGAATAACGTTGGATTGGAAATGTTTTGGTTATTACAGAAGAGCGCGTTAGCCTACGACCTGACAGGTAATTGCTTCCGCAAGAATGTTTGGAACCAGCTGAATATTAATTTCTTACTACCGACCTCTTCAGTAGGTTACTCCATACTTGCGTTTGCATTAAGTTCACAATGTGTTTTCAGTTACTCAGCTACAGCCCAGTCTCTAACACAGAGCATATGTCCTGGCAAGATGTTTGTGTCTCTCTTAGGCCTCGGTTAGTTGTGATATCTGATGTCTGATTAATTTTCCAAAAAATGTTCCTGTCAAGGAAGTTTCTCTCAGGCTGTTGTTGTCACTGGAGACTTTTAGACGAGTCCTTGTAAATGAGAGTTTATGACTTTTTTTTAATAAGGTGATGATATTTCTTAAACATTTCAAGGTTTCGTTGCTTTCTTGTTGCCTAGTATTTTGAAATTGATTTTTGGAAGCCACTGCTGCTGCCCAAAGGACTGAGGAGATGTTGGCTGACTCAGCAAACCTCTTCCATCTGTGTTCATCCTCTTGCTTAAGAAGGAGAGTTGAAACATCAGTCCAGGCCTAGTGGCTAGTCTTATAAGAGGCCAATCCAAACCTGGAATTTAAGGATCCACATGATCTTTAAGCAAATCCACAGGGAAAACCCCATCGCTTTGTGGCTACTGTATTGATAGAACAAGATGCCTTGCTCTCTGATTGCAATGTCACTGTATGCTGCCGTTTTAAGGGCCAAAATTGTGTTCCTAAGTAGTCATCCTCTCTTACTTTTGCACATCCTTGCCCTAGCTTTTTCTCAGTCTCGAGAGAGGTAAAGGGAGGGATGGAAGAGCAGTTAGCTCATGTGTCATGAGCCTCCTTCCCCTTTATTCCTGTTGAAGCGCCTGTTGCCGTTACCGTTTCACTGGCTTCAGTTCTTTTTGTCATCTTGACTGTTGTTTTGCTTTCCGTCTGTGTCCATTTCCACTCATGCAGAATATCTTTTCCATCTTCTGTATCAACAAAATTCCACTTCATTCTTTTAGTGTTTTTACTGTAAAATTAACCATTTTCTGCTGAGGATCAGCCAGTGTCTATAAATCGTTCTGTTTAGTAGCCAGCTTTTGTCCTTGCTCTGGAAGGGGTTGTAGGCTAGTCCTAATGTGCTTGGTAACAGAACAGGACATTCACAGTCACTTCTTCAAGTCATTCTGTTTCTTTGAGACCACAGCAACTGAGTCAGAAAGATAATACTTTTGAGTTGAAAAGAGGATTTGATGAGGAACTGTATGGTGAATGGGTCACTGTTGGTGCAAAGCACAGCTAATCAGCATCTTCAGTCCTGTTACAAGTGTGGCAATGGCTGGGAGATCAGGAGTGTCTGTGTGACAGGAGAATAGGTCTGAGTTACATCTTGGCTCTGATTATGTCTTCTGTCCTTTCTGGAATAAGAGAATCAAGTCCTTAGCCTTGAAACTGTACCTCCACACCCCTTATCTTGATGAGCAAGGGTACAGGGTAATTCTTTGTCTCTCAGATTTCTGCCTGATACTGAGGCCCAATGTTGGCTATGACTGGTAGCAGTGGTAGTTCTTGTTCTCTGAGTTTGTCAGGAAATTCCCTCATTCCTGCCAGTGATGTCCAGGCATCACCTTAGCGCCAGTATCACCAGAATGAATCTTTGACTGCTGCCAAGCCAAGAGATGTCTCAGTTCTGACATATAATGCGTAAGTTCTCACACATAATACATCAGTCCAGCAGCTTTAGAGATGCCTGCATCTCTTTAAACCCTTCCAGAAGGTAGCTTGTGGCAGTATTGTCAGCCTTGCAGGCAGCTGCATCAATGGCTCTTTGCAATATATTTAAATTACGGTATTTGCAGGTAACTAGCAGTCTAAGAAAATAAGACGCCATAATAAAACCTTACTTTGCACTTGCTGTGTTACACCACAGGAGAAGCTACAAAGTTTGGGGTTTGCTGGTTGGTTTGGTTTCTTTTTTTTCTTTCTCAAAGGCAGAGATCCCAGACTGGAGTTTTGTCTTTCTGATAAGAAATAGTTTTTGTAGTATAAACTGGGCTCTTAAAGGTATATGAGTAGTTTAGTGAGCTCAGGACTAATGATTTTTTTTAAAGCTATCTCACTTGAGTGCTGGTTTTTATACTTTCCTACAGACAGCAGCACTTGTGTTTTTAAAAGCTCAATTAATTTTTGCTTTTTAAAGTGTTACAGGCAGACTGCACTTGTGTGTAATGTTACTACTGGGAGCTTCAACCTTTCTGCTGGCTGTCATGAGCAGTCATACGGTGTTCTCTGGGCAACTGTGGCTTTTTCTTCAAGGTCACTATCTCATGCTTTTCTTAATCAGGACCTTGCATAATTGTTTTCTTTTAGCTTCACAGCAACTGAGTAGCACAAGCACTGGGAGTAAGCTTATTTAAAGTATTACTTCCCATGTTTCCCACCCCATATAGTGATATTTGTTCTGTCCAGTGGAAATTTGTGGGAGAACCTCAGGAAAGACTTACTTCGTGTTTGTAGTACTGAAAGTCTCTGATTCCCTGACTGCAAAAACATTTGGGACTAAAACTGTTAAAGGGAATATTTTGACAACACCTGATCCAATACAATTTTGGTTTTGACTGGCTTTTACTTCAGTGCACTGAATGTATTCCCCTGGAAACTTGTGATTAGATTGAAGTGCTAGCTGAAACATTGTCAACTTTAATTGTATGTTGTGTATGTTACATTCAAGACTGAGCTCGATGGTAGATTTTAAGTGGTAGCACCACAGGATGATTAAAGTAATGGAATTTCATTGCCTAGTTACTGTTGGTGTGTCCAGATGCAGTGATGGATTGTTAAGCACTGTTAGCTTGTGCAGCCCTTTCTCACCAACAGGAGCACTTACACAAATAGCCCAATAGACCTCTGGAATGCAGATAGGTGCCGTGAGCTACTCCTGGGTTACACTGGAGGTGCCAACTGTGAACTAGTATAGACAGCACCAATGAGTGTTTGTGTTTTGTACAGGGACCAGCTGGTGTACCTGGAGAAACTGGGCCATCTGGAAGCCTTGGTGAAAAGGTACAGTAATGTATCTGGCGACTCAGCAACATGAATGAGCTTTGAAAATGACTGAGGTGATAAAATATTGGTGAGACGTCATTTGCTGACCGCTGACAAAGCGAATACTATTGCAGAGCACAGGAATGTAATCAATGCGAGTCTAGATGGTGTTTTTTGAGGTGTGTATCAGTCAGCCTTGATTTGTCCTGGCAGTTAATTTAGAGCTGATAGATTTGGTAGCTTGTTCATACTGTGACACTTGATTATCCACCGCTACTGATTCACAGAAACTGGCATAAATTACCCTTGTTTTATGTAGCAGTCACTGGTTTTGCACTGCTGCACAATGGAGACAAAAACAGATGCAATGCAGTCATCTGCATTAACGGAATAAACAAGACAACATTGTTAGTTTTGTCTGCTGTGCAGGAACAGTTGTGTTTATTAAAGCAAAGTTGGTCAGACTTCATGCGACTGGAAGAGTTTAAATAGTTCAAGCGTATTTGACACGGTTTTATTTAGGTGAAGTTATTTTAAAACTGAAAAACAGGAAACTATTGCTAGACTGTGTGTCAGCTTCAGTTACAATAAAAACATAATTGTTTGTCAGAGTGATCCAGCACCATTTGTATTTCTTCCCCTGGGGGGCTGAATTATTTCACCTAGACCAGTGGTTGCTATTTAAATATTTTACTGAGAAAGTCTTCATAAAATATTCGGGATTCCATGGAAATCTGATTATAGTTTATATAATCTAGGAAAGGAAATACATCAGTGGAAAGTCCTGCTTGTTAGAACTCAAACTTAGACAAGTCCCATATGGTTTTAATCATAATATTATCTTAGAATTTGGTCTCAAAGGATGCTTGTTCTTTCTAATGACACTTGACCCAACAAAGATTTCTTTGGGATACTGCAACTAGTTGTACTAGAAGGTAAAAGGCATTAGGAGACTAATTATCATTAGCAAATGGAAGCAAGCTTCTTCGTGATGCAGTATTTGCTGTCAGTGCTGTATGGCTTCTGTGGAATTCATTGTCTTGCTCTTTTGTGGATTAAATAGTACAATGTAAAGGTGCTTCGTTACCTAAATGACAAACAAGCCTCCATCATAATTAGTGTAAAGAAATGTGTTTTTGCAGTATGCAAATAGCGTTATCATTATGTTATACTACCTGCAGTAAAAATATGGGTATAATTACAGTCAGTTGATGCTGTAGGAATCATAGACAAAGAAGTGTGTGAGGCAAGAGACACTCCTTCCTTCACCTACAGCAATTGCTTCTGCAGCTGCTGATGGGCAGTCCTTGCTTTTACATCTGTGCTTTCCTATCTGAAGAAATGAGGAAGAGGGGAAGAAAATGTTGGGGTTTGTTTGTTGTGCTGAGTTTTACAGATTAAAGTGCATGACTATAAATTTGATGCACCCAACAAAAAGAAAATCTGCTAGCTGCAGTTCACACAGACCGATGTGGTACTAAGTATTTGCTTCAGTCTTACAGGAAGAGAAACTCAGGTTTATCATCCTTTCAAAACATGAACAGGCTTGTAGGAGAAAGGTGTGCAGAAACTGTAAAATGGTAAAAGGTCTCTACGTTGTTTCTGAAAGGCGATCCCTGAACCAGTAGTGCTTGCTTGAGCAACCAAATCTCTTGTAGACTGGGCATGAAAGACCTCTTGGATTGCTGTAGTATTGTTGTTGCAGCTTAACGTTGTCCACTGGACATGGAGCAAGTCAGGGAAACAGCACTCATTGTTACCTTTGTTCTCGTTTTTGTTCTAGGGAGAGCGAGGCAGTCCAGGACCAGTAGGTCCTCCTGGAGAGAAAGGTGTCATGGTAAGTCCTGTGTTGTCTGATGGTGATATGGTAGGCAGTGGTGAAAGCTTACTTAGAGGCTGCAGGTGTGGGCCTGAGTGTGGTGCAGTGGGGAACGTTCTTGTCATAGAAACGGATATTATGGAATATTTGCAGCAGTTATTCTGTAGTCATCCATTGGCAAGGAAGAGACAAAGCACCCTCAGCCTGCAGACTAACTTATTGATCCATGCATCAGGAAACAATATTTTTTGAACCATTCTGTGCTTCATTAAATCTCTCTAATCTAGATTTACCTTAATCCATCTACTTTTGACCTATGAAAGAAATCTTTTTAGAGATAGTTAAAAGGAGGATTTATACATATAGAATCCTTACCAACTACTTTTTTTCAGCTATTACTTATTGCCATGGGTAAATCCACTTAAGTCATAGCAGTGAGAGCAATTCCCAGCAGAAAGTCATTATATCCTCAGACAAAAGCCGCTCTTGGCATTTTGTCTTGGCCAGTTCTGCTCACACTAGCACGTGTCCCTGTTCTGTTCCCACTGTCAAAGTCTTGATCTGTGGATTTTGTAGTTTTTGTTTCAGGACATCCCTGTCAGTCAGTGGATTGCTTTGATGACTGTTGTGATCCATCCTAACAGTTAGAGAAATAACTGCTCTCTAAACAAAATTTGGGGAATACCTTTTGCAAGATGGAAGGTTTCAGTAAATGATCTCTAACTTTTCATGTCACAACTGGATTTACTCTTGTTACAATAACAGCTTTAATTAA
Organism: Phoeniculus purpureus; assembly: GCA_028565055.1. Taxonomy (NCBI): domain Eukaryota; kingdom Metazoa; phylum Chordata; class Aves; order Bucerotiformes; family Phoeniculidae; genus Phoeniculus; species Phoeniculus purpureus. The sequence goes on from JAOXOE010000698.1 coordinate 8,731,556, forward strand.
CTTGTTCTGTGTTTTCTGTAATTATTTTAATTCCAGGGCTACATGGGACCTCCAGGAGGCCCTGGACCTGTGGGGCCGGAAGGATTGCCTGTAGGTGTAGAGTGGGTCTTTGATTTGGCCTAGAATATAGCATTTTTAAATGTTATTTTGCTCTGCTGTCTATAAAACTGTCGTGAAAGTTTACCTATCCATTTAAAAAAGTCTGTTCATTTGCTCTTTACCTGGATAATCCATGAGAGACAGGAAAACTAATTATGTCATTTACTCATCCATTTAAAAGTCACTCAGCTGAAACAATTAGGGAATAGAATTTTTTTTTAAGGATGACTTACAATAGCACAACAATTTGATTTTAATCAATTGGTGCAAATATAATTTAAATAGCATAGAATCCTTAGGGGGTTGGAAGATCATACCATGTTTTGGGTTGGAAGGAACCTTTAGAGGTCATTTAGTCCAACAACTACATTCACTACTTGTTTAGTTTTACTAATAAAAAACTAATGATGTTTCACTTTGTTCTGTGAATTTGTTATAATTTGACTACTGTGAACCTTGAATACAGACTAAAACTGAATCCTGTGACAGAAATCGTTAGGGTTTTTTAACATGACGCTGCTGAAATGCAAGTGTCTTAGTAATTTTGAGAGATTGGACAGAAGTAGTTTATCCAGAAGTCACATTGTGATTTCTTACTCAGAATAAAGTTATGTACAGTCTTTTCTATGTCAATCGTGCTAATACAATTAATTTAAACCGTGACAGTGATTGATTTGTGCTGTTGCTTAATAGCGAATAACCGTCACACTATTCAGAAGTTTGTGTGAGGAAGTCAATGAATAATGAGTTTATTTGGTATATAGGGACCTTCTGGAGCAAGAGGACCACCAGGGCCCCAAGGACCTAAGGGAAGAAGAGTAAGTAACCAGTATGAATCTGACATGTAACCCATGTACTGTTGCTTCCTTTGAATTCTGTGCTTCAGTCTTATTTGTGCCGAAATCAGACAGATAATACTTGTATTTCTGTGTAGGGAACTATATTCATTTCTCCTCGCATTAGAGTTAAACGGAGTTTTGCCATTGCTTTCAGTGAGAGCAGATCCAGAACAAAAATGACCAGTGGCCTTATTTTCTGTATATGTAAACATGGACATGTTGGCATTTAGAACTTCCATTGGACTGTCAATGTTAGTGACCTTCATGTCACTGGAAAAACAATCAGAAGTCACCCAAAGACCTCTGAGAGAGGAAAAGTGGATAGTGGAATATCTCCACATCAGAGAGCAGATCTGTATGATAGTCTGAAAAGAGTTGGCATTTTCCCCTTACACAGAAGCACAGAACATTAGGGATTGGAAGGGACCTTGAAAGATCATAAAGTCCAATCCCCCTGCCACAGCAGACCACCTAGATGCAGTCGCACAGGAACATGTCCAGGCAGCCCATTCCAGTGCTCTGTCACCCTCACTGTGAAGAAGTTGCCCCCCCCCCATATATATATGCGTATACTCTTTTAAAAAGTCTGTTTAAAAGCGTATGTTAACGAAAGATTATTTCTGCAGAATTAATTTGCTAATTTACTAGTAGACATTTCAATGCAACAATGAATTATCTGAAAAAAAAAGTCCTAATCAAAAAGCCACACCAAAACCCCACTAAATCACATAATACACCAAGAAGTACTAATATTACTTTTGATAGTTTTATATGGAGAAATACAAATGCTTTCTGCATCTCACAAGTCCCTGGCTTGTTTGCTGAAGTGAATGCATCATGCATATGTAATCTGTCAGTGCTCAGGAAAGGGAGTTGTTTGAGGTCTGTTTATCAGGCAAAACTGAGATGCAGATATGTTTGTTTATGCAACATAACCAATAAAGAAGAAACCTTAATTAGCTGCAGAGGGAGAGGATCCACCTTGGTTAATGAGCACAGTGAACTCTATCAATAACTGGTGTACACACATCCAGCCCCAGGCATGGGCTAGCAGAAAAGTAGCACCCAAAATGTTCCAAAGGTACTTACACAAATATGCTCAGGGAGTTATACAAATGTGTCTAGGATTCCCTTGCTGCCTTAAAAAAGGCAGCCTTCTAGCTGAAGTGTGAGTTTCTGCTTCGGTTTAAAGGAGCAAAGGGGAAAAAGTCAGTTTGAATGATGAGCTACAGGATGTTGCACTCAAAAGTAGTTTGGTGTAAATAGTTGTCTATGAGACTGGTACCAAAATGCCGAAAGTCATGCATGTTAATTCCTCTGAACGTAAGCAGTCATCTCTAAAGTCTTCCTCTGAGCCTTCTTTCCTGGCAAGTCCATCTGCCTGCATCACCATAGCTGGAGTGAGAGCCAAAATACTGACATGAACATGAGTCCTTCCCTGCAGGCTATTCCCTCACAGCATCATCTGCAACATGGTGATTTGTTTTATGGGGGAATGACTTATCTTAATTTAGTTTCTATTTTGAAGGTAGAAGATAGTTTTAATTTGAGGAGTGTCACATCTTGTGCCAACTGAGACAGAAATCTTTGAGGGAGTCTGTCTCTGTAATTTTGGAAGCACATCCTGGAGTACATTGCTTTTAATTAAAGAACCCGCAAAATAAATCCCAGGTTCTGTGGAAGTCCCAGTTTGGAGCTGTGGTTTATGCCTTTCCCTCCATCCAGCTAGACTGGGAATGCTTCATGGAAAAGGCTTTCAAACCTGGACCCAGGTTTTCCAGCTCTGCAAACAAACTCTGACTGAAACCACTGATAATTTTGTCTGCTTTCAAGATCGTAGGATCAGACCCAAAGTGGAATCTTGCATAAGAAAAATATCTGGGGGTCTTGAAACCTGGAATTTGTCATCACTGGATTCAGAAAGAGACATGTCAGAACCCCAGGCTCTGTGTGGTGGGCCTCAGAAAACACATAGCACAGTCACTTATAGAAGTTAAATAGAAGCATATGGAAATTCCCCTTTGCTGTGTATGGAAACAAGAACGTATCCTGCCTTCACAGCTGGAATTTGCAAGAAGTTTCAGGAGTGCTGACCCTCTACTTATGCACTGCCAGAACATAAAATATCTTCATCTCATAAATTGTAGACCTTTCAGCAACTGGTTCGCATCCAAGGTTACCCAGAAGTCTACTTCTGCCTGAGAGTATCCAGCTGCTCAGTCTCCAGTACACCCGGGAGTTCTGGCCACATGAAGTCAAGCTGTCTAGGAGTCTGTGGGTTTTCTCACTTTCAGGGGATTTGGAGGGATGTGCCACTAAGCATAGTCCTAGTACAGAGCTTCTTCAGCTCGTGATTGAGACTTACAGAATCATAGAATCATCAGGGATTGGAAGGGACCTCGACAGATCATCTAGTCCAATCCCCCTGCCAGAGCAGGATCACCCAGACCAAGTCACACAGGAACACACATCCATATTGTTTTCTAGAAGTTCTAAGCACCTACAACACAGGCTTTATAGAATCATAGAATCAGTCAGGGCTGGAAGGAACCACAGGATCATCCAGTTCCAACCCCCCTTGATGTGCTTCGTCTGGAATCAAGTGGAAGGCTGAAACCTTTTGTGACCCACACTTTATTTTTCAGTGCTAATCTCATGAAAGCACAGAGGGAGAACACCACTCTGTTCATACTTCAGTGGCAGAATGACACCCTAGGGAGTAAGAATATCTGTTCTCTAAGAGAAGGAATTTCTCTCCATGACCAGAAGGAAGAAGTACATTAATCTGGAAGATACGCTGATAGTAGTGGAGGTGACCATGAAGATGATGTTGTAGGGTTTTTGTTGTTCTTGTTTGGTAATGTATGGACAAGAAAACCACAGTGTCAGCGTTTGGTTCCGCCTTTAGTTGATAACATAATCTCCAACTAGTGTAACTGTAGCTTTTGATTTGAGGCTACATGGTCCTGTGTCATTAGATGAATTTCATGAGTGAGCCCTAAGCAAAGTTCTCAAGTGCTGCTAAGATTCTGAGCAGTTAGTATTCTTCAGGCTGATATTTGGTGCATTAGAGCTCAAAAGCAACAATTTTTCTGCTCGCCTTTTCTTGAAAGGAAACACTATATCAATGTAGTTCAGTAAATCTTGGGTCAGGCAATGGTAGCTTATGTCTCTAGCAGCCTGTGGGATTATTCCTGCTTCAGCTGTGGCTGTACTGGCATGAAGCAGCTCAGTTACTTAAGGACTTCAGCGCTCAGTTTTGATGAGTGATACCTTTGATACTTTGCACAGCAAGGAATATGGAACCTGGGAAAATGTGTGTGCTTTAGGGCTACGTGAAACAACTGGCCAGTGTGCTTTGTGGTACATCAGTAGCTGACTGTGTGTGTCTGTCTTGGTTACGCAAGGAAAGTGAGACTAAGATTGAAGCCATTTGCTAGTATGTTTCTGTGTCAGTCGCTAAAAAGAAGTAGTAGCTGTGTAGTTTATTTTCACTCTTATATTTAGGAGGGAGGATGAGAATAGTTAATTGGGACTTCGTGCCTTCTGAAATGAACTTTTTCTCAGCTTATCATCATAGAGTTTTCAATGCAATACATTCCGTTTGAAAAACAAAGCTGAGCCTATGCCAAAGAAAAAAGCAGTAGCATTCACTTGGCAGCCTTATTCCTCAGCTGTGTTGCAACCTAAATTCAATAACAGCAGGCAAATTATCCCGTACTAGCTGTAGTAGGAAACTACACAGATCCAGTTATCTGTGCCAACAGTGAGTCACACCATACTACGTACAGGAATGTTGCGGTGTGCTTTTGTTGCCATTCCCTTGGATTCCCTTGCACTCTGTAGCAGGGCTGGCTGGAGGCAGGCATGGCCCAGAGCCAGAAGCTGAGCATCACAGTGATTTCTGTACTTTGTTTTCAAGTCAGGATTATGTAGTAGAAGGTTGGTGTGTTGAGTAGTTAGTGTTTTGAATGGTAGGCCTCTTTGTTCTATCATTAGTGCTCATTCCAGTTGTTCTTCTCTTCCTAATGTGATCACTGAGGTGGAGATCTTCATGACTAGCAGAATGGTTTTGGTGTGTTTTCTGCACAACAGAGGCTGAGGATCCTGTGTGGTGTCCTGACGGGACCGTTTTTCAAACTGTGGGCTATGATCCCCTCCAGGATTAAAAAGAAGTCACAAGTACTAAAAGAATTTATCTGTTCAAAATGCTAATGACGGAACATAAAACCTAGAAAGAAATACCTTTATTTCAGAAGTCTAACAAGAAAGGTGGCCAGGCTAATCCAGGGATTGCCTCACAAAAGGTGTGTTCCAAGCTACCAAGGTATCGAAAGTATTCCGACAGCTAAACCCAGCCTGTTCATTTTCCTTTTCCTATGATTTTTGTGTTCTCTCGTGCTAGCCAGAAGCAGCAGTGCTGAAATGCTGACAAATAAGTTTCTCCTGAAATATTTCTGGTTCTGCCAGAGGTTGTAATTACATATCAGCCCACAGGAAAGGCCTTGAGATGTTTGAGTTTTCAGAGGATACAGACTGTTCCCGAGTTACCAATCTCATTAGCTTTTTTCTGTAGCTCAGATAAAAGTTGGGTGGGTGCCTACCAGCTGCTCAGACAGAGGTTTTGATGCGCGTCCGTAAAGTCAAGTCAGAGAGAACAGAATTCTGAGATGTTTTGTCTCAACAAATTCAAGAGGGATTGGAAGTCACAGGCATTTTTGAGGGAAAAGTCATTAAATAAAATCAGATGTGCTTCCAGCAATGTCACAGAATATTCGGGATTGGAAAGGAACCTCCAAAGATCATCTAGTCCAATCCCCGTGCCACAGCAGGACCACCTAGTTGCAGTCACACAGGAACATCTCCAGGCGAGTTTTAAACGTCTCCAGAGGAGGAGACTCCACAACCCTCCTGGGCAGCCTGTTCCAGTGCTCTGTCATTTTACAAGCCCATGATACCACCTGTGAGAATGCTGTGACAGCTGGAAATCAGTTGTGATTGCATGCCCTGTGCTACAAGCTGTGACCCTAGATGTAAGATTCTTTACAACTCAAATACACTCTGGAAATGCATCTGTTTCCCTCTGATGCCAGCCCAGATGCCACCAGGAAAGCTGTCGTGTTTCATCCTCCCTCTGCATACTGCTGTGTGTAGTCTGGCTCTGTCTTGATACCTGTTGAACTCCTACTTTGAAGTGGTTGTTGGTTTTAGGTTGTTGTTAATTTTCTTTTCCATACCTGACCAGTCAGGGTGTTTAGCATTATGGGAATACCTTCCTAAGGTAGCGTGGATACAACACTCTTCTATTTTGGTCATTATTTATTTTAAGGGTTTTTGATTTGCATGTAAGCTAATGATGTTACATTTCCAATTTTAAATACTAATTTCTGAATCTGTTAGCAGTAAGTATTTGCTAATTGTATTGTAGTAGAGGTTGATCTTGGTTGTAAAACATCAGTTTACAGTAAACATTTTAGCCTGCCAGTAGAGCAATTCACTATAGAAGATTATAAATTGCTTTCAATCTTGCTTCAGGCTGTTTTAGTAATGAAAGGACTTTGTCTGCCTGGTTAAGAGTCTCAGCAAGCTGGATTTTTGCATATACAATTTACAACATGCTCAAAAGCAAGCACTCCAGCTAACCAGAGCTCCTCTAAACTCTTCTAAACATCTGCCTGTTGCACACACACAAAATGGATGGAAAAGAGAGCAGAAAAGCTTTGCAGAAAACATCAGAGACCCCAAACATGTTGTTTGCATATTTTTTAAAAGAGATTTCTTCTTAATTTCATATTTCAGCAAAACAGGAAGTAATTTGACTTTTGAAGCTGTATTGCACACGTAGCACACAATGAGAGTTGGTTTTCATGTTTCCCCTCTCCTAAAGTTTCTGTCGCATCTCCCTGATGATAACCAAAAATAGTGCAATGCATAATAAATACTCCAAGTCACTTGTTCAATGTTCAGGGGCCAAGAGGTCAGGACGGTCCTCCAGGAGACTCAGGAACAGAAGGCATTAAGGTGAGTGCTTGCTTTCCTCAGTACTGTACAAAACGCTCATATGAGAGGGCGATGATAAGAAATTGAATAAAAAAACCAACCCAAAAGTGTTGGAAGCCACAAGATCTGCAAATTTCTGCTGCCTTCACATGCTGCTTTATTTTATGGTACAAGTCCATCTAAGCTTGAGCCTGTACTTTCTGTAGAGATACCCAGCATTTAAATTCACAGCGACTGGCTGCAGCTTATCTTGGTAATGCACAGAGAACTCACACACTGTTGGTTGTTTACCAGGGAGAAAGTGGCGGTCCAGGAAAGAAAGGAGTTCCTGGGCTCATTGTAAGTATCAGAGCCAATTTTTGTAGTAAGTTTTAACATAATTACTGCTAATTTCTGTGTTTGTAAATTATCTGAACCCAACATTGTCTTTCAATATATCTTTTTGACCAGGGTAAAGCTGGAAATCCAGGAGAAAGAGGAGATCGTGGTCCACTTGTGAGTATGAAGTTCTCTAGTGCATCTCAAAAAAACCTAAAATCCAACAGGTTCTGTTTGAGGCTTTATTTTACAACAAAGATTACCAGGTAGTAGTGGATGTTTCAGTAAGAAAGGAAGCAGAAGGAAAGCTGCACCAGTAGTCATTTCGTGCTGAAACTGAGGCTCAGAATGTTGGTTATCACTGTGCGTATTTTGCTGCTTCTGCTCAGGTGTAAGAGTTTGCTACCTCCCATCTTTGGCACCGTGAGTTTTCATTTCATCTTCGTTTGCTAGGACTGTCAGATACATTTATATAAGCAGAAGTGAATGTAGCCAAATGCCTTTATATTGAAATTATGGAAACCAGTACATTTATTGCAAAGTACAAGGTGGTGCTCTGTTACTTGTACAGCTATACCAGATCGATATGCCAGATAGAGCAGAAAGAAAAGTAGTCTGTGACCCTTACTGGGCATCTCAGATACACTTGGTAGGGTAGGACGCTCCTAATAGTGTGCTTAGGCCCCGTTTGCACATGGAAGCAGCGCATCAGTCTGAAAAGAGCGATGAAATGGTCGATGGTGTGGGTCAGCTAAGATCCATCCCTATGTGAAACAAAGTGAGGAGGGACTTACTCAGTGCTCCCCAACCTGCCACAGGAGCCGGCGATGTGGTAATGCGTGTCAACCAGAAGGGAAGGCTGCACGGATTTCTTAATTTCAGCAAGTTACTGAGTGAGCAGAAATGAGACAGGAAGTGGCTTTTCACAGAATACAGAACAGCTTGTTTCCAATGGTTTTTTTTTAATTTTACTTTAATTTTCCAGGGTTTGCTGGGGCCTCCTGGAACCACAGGAGACAGGGGACCAATGGGAGAACCAGTAAGTTGATCTTTATGCAGGCTTAAAATTTTTTCCATGTATTACACTGAATTCCTTGGTAAAACAGTGTTTGAGTTACCAAGAATCTGTGTTGCCAGCTGTGGTCAGATGAGAATTGTGGGGTAATTGTTCCAAAACAGCACGGCTGCTTCCCTTGCTTACCATTTGTTGGTCATAAGGAGACCTCTTAAATCATGTTGGGAAGCACAGTAGTGAGTGGGGCACAACATTAAGAGAGCATGACAGAATCCAGACCACTATCACCGAATCACAAAACATTAGGGATTGGGAGGGACCTCAAAAGATCATATAGTCCAATCTCTCTGCCAGAGCAGGATCACCTAGACCAACTGTATGTGGCTTTATACTACATTGAGGTAGATTCTGTCAATGTATGTGCCAATACTGATATCAGGGGTATTTTTTAATGACCATATTTTAGGGTAGTTACTCACGAAACCAGGAATCGCATCTGTTTGGAAGTTGAAGTTTCTGAGAGTAAAGAAATAGTTACAATAAACCTCAGACATTCCTCTGCCACAAGGATGGATTCTTGTTCTGATTGTCAGTAGTTCAAAGCCACGCTTACTTTCATGTGGCTAACATTGTTAGAAAAGGTCTGCAGCAAATATATCCAAAGTGCTGCAAGATGTAGCCATGACAGGAATAGCACTGCATCATCGTCTCTGGGGGTCCAGCACTTATATAAACAGAGTAAAAGAGTGTGTGATGTCCTAGGGGAACTCAGGCGACACTTAGGTGTGTTTATTGCTTCTTAGAAGTTATTTAGCACATGAAATGACGATGTAGTTGTTGTTTAATATATAGTTAATTAAAATTGTGGAAGTGAACTGTTGTTATTAAGTGCTCGTTAATGTTTATAAATATGTGAAGGGTGGGTGTCAGGAGGATGGAGCCAGGCTCTGCTCAGTGTCATATAACGATAGGACAAGGGGCAGTGGGTGTCAGCTGGAACAAAGCAGGTTCCACATCAATATGAGAAGGAACTTCTTGACGGGGAGGGTGGCAGAGCACTGGAACAGGCTGCCCAGTTGGGTTGTGGAGTCTCCTTCTCTGGAGACATTTAAAACCTGCCTGGACATGTTCCTGTGTGACTTACCTAGGTGATCCTGCTGTGGTGGGGGGATTGGACTAGATGATCTTTGGAGGTCCCTTCCAATCCCTAATACTGTGTGATTGTGTGGTTCTGTATTGTTTCTATTAATCATTACTAATTTTAATGTCATTAGGTGTTATTTCTACTAAACCATGGGCTGCCATGGTCACAGAATGCCGTTGCACAGTTACTTAGACAAAAGAAAAATACGGGCATGTAGTTTGGTAAATTTTCTTGTGGATGTAATTGCCGACTTAACTTTTTGTGAACTTGGAGGGGTTCAAAAAGTTTCAAAAGGAAATGTGTTTTCTCATGGCTATTACAGATTGCCTGTTACTTTGTCTCTTCCATTTATTTTATCTAATCTTCATGGTGTAACATCCAAGACCCTTACAGTGCAAGGCTTATCCATAAAATTCCTACCATTTGGTCAAGTCTGGATTTTCATAGGCACAGAGTGACTATCAGCCTTATCTAATCTAAGCGTTATCTAAGTCTGGATTTTCATAGGCACAGAATGACTATCAGCCTTATCTAATCTAAGCGTTACCTAAGTCTGGATTTTCATAGGTACGGAGTGACTATCAGCCTTATCTAATCTAAGCGTTATCTAAGTCTGGATTTTCGTAGGTACGGAGTGACTATCAGCCTTATCTAATCTAAGCGGTCTACTCTTGCGCAACCTGCATTTCTGTTGTGCTCATCACTGTAGAATCCCCACATGCCTTGTCACGACTAAGAAAAGCTGATCATGTGAACTGGTTACCTGCTCTTTCAACTGCTAAAAGGGTAAAACGGCTTTGGAGAATGGTTTGTGCAGCTAGGAAGGAGTGATGCAGCTGGCACAAGATGTTATGAAATGAAATGCATGGCTCTTTTTTTAGCTGCAAATCCAAGCAGCTTGATTTCATCTTCTGTCAGCCGGTTGCTAGATGAAAGCCAGCTGCTTAAGCAGTTTCTTTGGTCATGTCACTAGTTCTGCACAGAGCAGAAATGGTGGTGGTGGAACACAGGAAGATAAGCAATTAGAACTAGTTGTAGCAACAGGCTGATCTAAATTACACTTTTACTGAAAGGTCCGATTAGTAGGTAGATCCTTCTTTGCAGATTGCCTGTTGCTAACAGTTACAATGAATCCCTATGGTGCTATAAATTTTTTGCTTCTGTAATTCCTGCGAAGTCTCTGGGGAAAGATACATTACCATCCAGCAGACTTCACTCCACAGTGATATTATGAAGAAATACTTGACTCATGAAGCAAGCTAAGCTTTGCAACGCTTTCCTAATGGAATGCTGTGGAGCTGCTGCAAAGGCAAACCGGTGGACTTAGTTTAGGAGCAAGTAAACTCTCAATGGGAGATCAACTGCAGTTTCAGTTGTTCACACTACATGAAGCTATGGGGTAAAAAGCATGCATCTGCTGAAGCCATCAATATGCAATTCACATTTGTCTTAGAAGGGAAGTATATTCTCTCATTATCACTGCCAAGTCAGGAGAGCAAAACCATATGCATAGTCTGTAAGAGGAAGTGAAACAAAAAGAGAGTAAATATTTGCTTAAAAGGCTTCTATCCCAGATATGGGTAGCAGCATCTCCCTTTGACATGAGAATAATAGATCAACAAAATGCTCTTAATGCAGAATGTACTTAAACATAGATGGGTCCCAAAGGGGTAAATGGACATAAACTTTCTGAAAGCTCGAGGAGTGGATACATCCAGGGGGTTGACACACACATTCACAGCGACTGTGGAATCAGCTGTAAGCTGTTACAGGCAACCTTTGCTCCTTAGCCGCACAAATCCCACTCTGAGCAGAGATGGACAGTTGATAACATGTGCAAAGAATCTGAGCGTGCTGCTTTAGGAAATCATCTCGGTGTGTTGCTGTAATAAATGTATTACTTCTGATAAGGCTTGTAAGAAAAGGATCATACTGTAGTTATTAATATTTCCAAAAGGGCTCCAGCCTTTAGTCTGTTACACCTCAGTGATCATCCTGTGTAAACACTGCTAAATCCACGGTGAAGCTAATTCCACCCCAGACTGTAGACATTTCCACAAAGCAAACCAGACAATCTAATAAACCTTCATTAAACAAAGTCTCAGTTAATCAAGAGAAGAGCTTACTTTAGATAATAATTTACTTTAGGTCTAGAAGAAGAAACATCTGTGCTATTATTTTAAATGTGATTTCAGTGTCAGGATTGACAGTGAGGTCTTCAGTACTATAGGCCATCATGGTACTTATACATCATTGGATTAAGAAGGAAGGACAATGAAATTAACTTCTTTATGTGAACTGGAAGAGGTCTAAAAAACAAAGACAAGACTATACAATGTATTTTAGTGTTAATTGAATGATGTATCCAGAATTGTGTTTAATGCCAGGGTCCAAGAGGACAACCAGGAGATGCTGGCCCAGTTGGAGAAGTGGGTTTTGAGGTGAGCTTTTAATCATTTAGATACAGTTACAACCATTCAAGCAGCTGAATGTGCCTGGACAATGTGCTTAGAAGCTTCTGTTTTTCTATTTCCTAAATCTGACATAAACACCTTGAGCTGCTGAAAAATTCTCTAACTTAAGGCAAGTTAAAAAAAAGTCCAAGATAAGTTTTTCTGTTGTGAGTCTTGGGTCTTTGGGCACACAGCATTAATCATGTGTCTTAGCAAATGGTAGGTGAAGAAAAGCAGCTGCAGGCAGTCTCCTTGCTAACTTCTGCTTCTATTTTTTTTGCTTTATTTTTCATGTTTCTTTGAAATAATTGTGACAGAATGTATTAGATACATTTGCAATGAAGTACCTGAGGGATGAGATCACTTAGAACAGTAGGGATTTGGCTTGTTTAAGGAAATGTGCTGCCTCAGTCACCCAAAATCCAGTCTTCTGACAGGCTATTAAAAGAAAAGGTTTCATGTAAGCTTTACAAGAAGCTGTCTGATACTGTTAACTCTTGAAGGGACAAAGACTCCATAGAGGGCTTTGTTTTCCTAAGACTGTATCTGCTTGGCTCCAAGCCTAAACAGTGTTGAAGTTGTCAGTCAGATTTACAAAAGATGGATGATTACTCAGCCTGCTAGTAATTTATAATGAAAAGTACAGGCTTAGTGGTACTGCTGAGTCTTCAATACACTCCTGACCCACAGTGCAGCTCCTGAACTCCTGGATCCTCCTTGATTTTCTTCTGTTTGACTCTGGTAAGAGAAAAGAACTGTGTTTGTCTCAATGTGATTTTTCAGACATACATCTTTCCAAGTGTCTCATGCTAATTTTTCTGCTTCAATTTTGTCTTTGTTGATCGGAGGTTGCAAAATTATTGTTGGTGACAATGTGTAACAGCAGCTCTTGTACCGTACAGGGACCTCCCGGCCCTGAAGGAGAAGCTGGCCTGCAGGGAGAACCAGGTGAAAAGGTAAATGTTGAAATTCATCTCTTATGCTGTTTAAATTTTCAGTTTTTCATAAAATCATATCAGGGTGATTATATTCATTAGCCAAGTAGATAGTGACATGGCAGGAAATGAGCCATTAAGAAACACTGTGGTGGTTATGATGGTTGCATCTGTAAACCACATCATTTTTAGGAATATTGTCCCTTAAAATCCAGTGATTTATCTTTCATGTGTTATTCTAGGGAGACATTGGACCTGCTGGGAAGCCTGGAGAGCCAGGGGACCAAGGTTTAAGGGTAAGCTATGGATGCAAATCATTCAAAGAAGGAAAGTGTGTAATGAATATGTCAGAAACACAGTTGAGAGATCTTAATTTATCAGAAGAATTCAACAGCAAGCTATTTTCTGATACCTTTTTAAATAAAATACCCTATTATTGTACCAAGTTAAAAAAGAATATTGATTATAATGTTGAAATATCTTACGTCACTGAGAGTTTCAAACTAATGGCCTGAGCATAAGATTCCTGAGGGCACTAAAGACTGAAGCAAAGGAGGCATTCGTTAGCTCCACCATGTTGGCATCCTCTCTTACCAGGGTTCCCACTTCATTTAGCAGTGGTGCACAACACCACCTTGCCTTGTTGGTCTGCGTGTCCTAAAAAGTACAGAGCTGTCCATGACAACATTCCAGTCACGCAGGCCATCCCACCGTGTCTCTCTAACTGCAGTGGGATCGTGGCCCTGTGTCAGCACCCAGATCTCTAGTTCCTCCTGTTTATTGCCTGCACTGGGTGCATTTGGATACAGGCATTTCAGAGACATTGAGCAAGAATGCAACCCTGGAGGAGAAACAGTTAGAACCACCATAGTCACACCCAGCCTCAAGGTGGTTGGTCTTTTGGCTCTCATCTTGGAAGTCAGTTAAGGGACATCTGTCACTGCTATGATTGGACTGGTCCATCTGAAACCAAACAATGTCAATGCCACTGTCCAAATCCCCAGTGTTCTGTGCACACAGTTCTGCTTCATTTATTTCATGCTAGTCATCCTTTCAGCTTTCCTGTGTTTGAGATTCACAGGGTTGTGACTGTCACTGTGAATCAGTGACAAACAAAGATAAATAACCAAGGATAGCAACATAAAAGCTGTCCAAAAAGTAATAAACATGAGTTCTTCCAAGGCAGTAGTGCTGTGTTGAAAAGTCTAGGCAATGACTTTGTTTTGAACTGTTCCTTTCTGTAAGGGTGAACCAGGAGCTGCAGGAGAAGATGGTGTTCAAGGAAAAGATGGCGCAAAGGTACGTTCAGTTTTTGCAGCAGATGTAAAGCAGTCAGATTAGCTTAAGGACCAAAATCACTTTTTTTTCCTGTTTCACCAGGTCAGTAGAACCTAGGTTGAGTACACTGAGTTTTAACACAGGAGGGCCCTGCATATTGTAGGGTTTTCTGGGCCTTTTTAATGCATGTCTACCCTGCAAGGGCTGCAAGGTGGAATGGCATGACAAAGAAAATCAAGCTTCTTTCCAGGGCGACTGTCATGCTGAAGAGAGCAAGCCCAAGGCTGTTCCACTCCCTGCATTGTATCAGTGCCATGCCAGGGACTATTGCACGTGCCAGGACAGGGGATATCACAGAGGGCACCCAGGTAGTTGGCAATGGATGAGGCAGATCTGGCTGTAGGAGTATATGAATGAAATACAAAGCGCTTTACCCTAACTTGGAGCCTGATCTAAGTTTGACTTGTAAGATTCTGGTCAGTTTTAGCATGATCTTTATCAGATATGAAGATTCATTTTTCTCAAAAATAACTAATTCTTCAATAGTAGCTTGATTTTTATTTTATTTTTTGCTTTGTTTTAGGGAGAAACTGGAGACCAGGGACTTCTAGGAGAAGGTGGTGAAAAAGGAGAGATGGGGTTACCAGGAGTTGTTGGACCCCCTGGTGAACCTGGCATAATGGGCATCCCTGTGAGTCTTCTAATGTTTAAATGGACCTCTTGTTCCTTTGCTCTTGTTGATAATTTCCTCAGTAATTTACCTTGCTTCTTTTTTTTTAATTGATTTTCTATTGCAATTAGAGAAGAGCATCTTTAAATTGGCTTGCCTCCCTTTTCTATGTGGTTCAGCTCGTCAAGGTTAGTAGATTGAGGAGACTGATGTTTTTCCTATCTTAACTCTGGGACCTCTTAGCAGATAAGTGATTACTCACTACTTGTCATCCAGACACATACATCACACAACCTCTCACTTCAGATCTCTCCTCTCCAGACAATTTCCTGTCATTAGTCTCTGTCCTGTCCTCACCTTCATTTGGAGACTGACCAATCTCAAGGTAGATTCAATTTGAACATAAGGAAAAAGTATTTTATGTTGAGGATAACAGAGCATTGGAACAGGCTACCCAGGGAGGTTGTGGAGTCTTTGTCTCTGGAGTAATTCGAAACCTGCCTGGACATGTTCCTGTGTGATCTGCTGGAGGAGGACCTGCTCTGCGGGAGGGTTGGACTAGATGATCTCCAGAGGGTCCCTTCCAACCCCTACCATTCTATGATCCTGTGATCCTATTTCAGATCATTCTTCACGTTTTAAAAAGTAAGGAGAGAGAAAAAAGAATTCCACTATGACGTTTTGTTCTTAAAGTGTATTTAGTTAGTAAAATTACTTTGTTGCCTGTATGGAAGGAATTAAATAAACATATCATGAGAGCACCAGTTGCCACAGACAACTGAAACAGATGGAGAGAAATGAAAGCATGTGCATTGCAGCAAGTGTACACACACGAGCCCAACAGTAAATGAGCATTGGGATCTGTAATCAACGCTGTTAGATCAGTTCTGGCATCACTCATAGTAGCTAAAATCCATTTATAAAACCAATTTTGATGATGTTTTATGCAACTGATGTGAACTAATATTTTTGGAGCAAGATCTCCAAAGCGAGCATGTCAGACGTCAAGTATGCCAAGCCTCAAGTCAGACATCAGGCTCCCTCACAGAAAATTGTGTTCTCATTTGCAGTCTTCTGGCTGTCTTCTCTGTAGCTTTTCTATGATGATGAGGTCTGAGTAAATATTAGTTGGAGGGCCAGCTGTCAATGTCTGTAAGCACTGTCCCCTGTTTCCTCTAAGCATTAGTGCTAAAAGCTGCGTATATTTGGGTTCTTCACCATGAACTACTCTCCCAGTGAAGGATTAAAATGCTTTTTAGTTGTCAGCACGCTTCATGTCCTACAGAACAGTTTTTGTTCCTTTTACAATTATATCACCCTGAATTTTTTGCTGGTTTGGATTGGCAGTTCTGGAGAAGCTTGAAGGTTTCATACATTGAGATTATCATAAAACACCTCAGGCCTGGCACGTTCACACTGTACGTGAGTACACGTGCATGCAGTAAGCAACGTGAGCAGTGCTGCTCTGCCTCTGTGAGACAGACAGGTCTGGCAGCTTGATGTTTGGGAGGATGTGGTTAGCAGGGGATTTTTCACTTCTCTGTTCCACACATTCCTAAGGCGGCTGCAGAGCTGCCTCCTTCCTCACTCGGCCTCCTTGGTGTCTGGAAGTGTTCACATCACCTCCTTCTAGGGATGTGGACAGCTCATACCATCCTGGTCTAAACATGGAAATAGGTATTTTACAACCGATTGCCTGATGGTTTTATTCCGGTGAGACTAATACTACATTTTACTTAAACAAAAGCATACAAAGCAACTAATCAGTTTAAACTGTATTTACCCTGACTTAGCACCACAATGACTCAAAACCCCCCAAATATATCTCCCTTTATCCAAAACTGAAGCTCAATGACCTCGTCTAACACACAGAGCTGTTTGGCAAATTGAAACAGTGAGCAGTGGACACATCTAGCTGTTTGGGAGGGTCAGCTTTTGAAGTGACCTCGTGGGCAGCAGATTGGTACCTCTGCCGGAAGCACAGCTGATTGCACAGTGGCAAGAAAGAAGGCAGTAGTAGGTACCACCAGGACTTGACCACGTTAGGTCTCAGTGCTACAGCAAGTTGCATCAGGGCCTTTCTTTTCACAGTTGAGAGCCCTGAGTTTTTCTTTCCTCTGATTGTGTAGTGTATTTCTCTAAATCCAGTGGTTCTCTTGAAACAGTTTTATTCCTGAAGTGGTATTTTCTGTGTGGATGAGGTTTATTTGGTTTCCCTCATATTTTCAGTATATTTTTACTAGTTAGGTAATTCATCCCTGGTGCTCGCCCACTTGTTTCTGCTCTAACTTGAAACAGTCCTACTAATTTGCTCACAGCCACAGTTAATGAGATATTTCCTCCCACCTCTCTGTATTACAAAAGCCTGCTTAGTTATCCAATTTGGAGCACAGTTCAGTCATGTTTCCAGGCCTTTCTCAACCCTTTCTTTTTTTCTCCCTAATAAATGTGCAGGGCCCCGAAGGGACACCAGGAAATCCAGGTCAGAGGGGCCGGTTAGGAAAGAAGGTAGTGTTTTTTTTCATCTTCCCCAATTCCCTTCCTTTTATTTGAAACTTTAATTTACATTACCAAATGATTCCACTGAACCAAGTCCATCCCTGTTTTATGTCATGCTTCAAGCCAGGCTGTTTTTTATTTCCTAGCCATAACAATTAGAATGGTCGACAGTCTGCAATCAGTAATATTCAAGACATTAGGAAGTTTAATTTATGCTGTGGTTTGATATTGCAACTCAGAAGAGCGTCTACTGCTATCAAAAACTTTAAGCTTTGGCCAAAACAAAAGGTTTTAGCAGAGGTGGGTTTTTTTGACTACAGAGTTTTGGATTCGGAGATTCTAAGAACTACAGTAAATCATAGAATCATCTAGGTTGAGAAAGACTTTGAGGATCGTAGAGTCCAACCATTAAATGACACGTTAATGTAGTGCTCCTATTAAATAATGCTGCTATGCATTTTGTTTAAGCATAAAATACAGTTTGAAACTTATTTTTATTACAATAACAGGGAGAAAAGGGGCAGCTTGGTCCTCCTGGAGAAATCGGACCTGCTGGTGACTCTGGCCAGCCTGGAGAAATTGGTCCCAAAGGTGCAAGAGGAACTCGAGGTCCCTTGGTTTGTACAAAATAGGCTTTTTTAAGAACTCGTGTGTTTCTGGTTTAGCAGTGGGGGGTGGGGTGGGGTGGTGTTGGACTACATGATCTTTCGAGGTCCCTTCCAATCCTTAGTGTTCTGTGGTTCTGTATCTCCATGGAAAGAGACAAGTCACAGCTCTACTATCTATAAATACTTCTTGACATAGCTGGAGATGCAGGCAGTGTCCTTGCCCTGTGTGTCCTGATGCATGCTGTAGTCTTTCAGCATCAGAATGAGACCTGTACACCTTTCCTGACAGAAACCTGGGCTATGTTCCTAGAAGTCATCATGTGGCACTGTGGTCAGATTCCTGATCTGACAATCAGAGAGGCAGGACAGCAAGGCATTCCATGGAATACTTATACCTCCACTCACAACTTCTCTGCTAGGCCTGTTTCCTAAACCTTTACTATTGCATGAACAGAAGTTACAGGGTTTGCTGTTACATAAAACAAACACTAGCCATGGCTGAAACGAAGCATTTCAGATAAGGACTGCTATTTCTGTTGAGTGGGAGCACGATCCAAAGTTAACTGAACTAAGTGAATTTCCATTAACTTCGAGCTGCTTTCATCACAAGCTTCCCAAGCTTGCTCTGTTCTGTGTGATAGATGCAGGCATGAGTGAGGCGAAGTGTCCATCTGACTGCTTCAGGGCCTAATCCAGTGGCCACTGAATGCAGTACTGTGTTCCTGAACACAAGAAGCACAGAAGTAAATTAGCTATCTAGTAGTTCATCCCATTAACTATCTAAGAGGACTTAATTTCCTAAGGTGAGGTCAGCTCTCAGCCTCTCTTGGCATATTTGGTATCTATAAAAGAGTTCCTCTAGACCTCTGAATACTTTTGATCCTAGTTAGGCATGGGGACTGTAAGGATAGGGCTTAAAATATTCACCATTTTTTCCACAGAATAGGGAAAATTCCAGTATTCTTTACCAAATAAAGTTGGACTTAATGAGGTAGTTGTCTGTGGTTCTCAAATCTCGATGGTTGAAGCTTTGTCCAAGTTACTACTTTATAAAGTCTGCATCGTTCTAACATTTTACAAGTGAGCTCATTTTTCTATCACTACAGGGACACGCAGGAGGAATGGGACCTGAAGGAGAGTCAGGAATTCCAGGTTACGGGGTGAGTTTTTTAGTCAATTCATGTTACACACACACATCCCTATGTTAATCTGTGGTACACTAAAAGGTTTCAAATATCTTGGTGATCTATACGTAGGACACACAAACACCTTTACCAGTGTCAGACACATCTGTTGATACAACATGTGAGTGCCTGTTCAGAAGTGTTAGCCTTATGTAATGTGGATTATTTTGTGAGTTCACTAGCAGGTTTTTTAACCACAGATTTAAACCCTTGTATCTCACCTCTTGTGACTAGAGTTCCTATAAAATACTGCATGTATTAATTATAAAGAGAGTTCAGTAAACACCACCACCTCTGCTTACTGTCTGGCCAGGCAGTTTCTGTTTTCAGTAACCCGCTTCTGATAGTTCCTTTGGAGTCTCCTTCTCTGGAGATGTTTAAAACCTGCCTGGATATGTTTGTGTGTGACTTGATCTAGGGGATCCTGCTGTGGTGGGGGGGATTGGGCTAGATGATCTTTTGAGGTCGCTTCCAATCCCTAATGTTCTGTAATTACTAATGGTTGAATCAGGTTAGTTGAAGGACATAAAGATATTGTGGCTTTCACTGAAAAATAATTACGGTCACTATAGCTAGATTGAGTGCTGCTCTTACAGACCAGACTGCCACGTCTTTTTTCCAAACAAATGTCCATCACTGACCCTAACCCTGAAGCAAGAACCATTCTGATTCCCTTCACCTGCACCAAGCCCTGCCAGAACCTTTGGTTTCCTGCGGTGGACAGAGCTTTTTTGCACGTGGTGCATTGTCTGTCCAGAGCCGTTAATTTTGAGCCACATCACTATTTAGCGTTATTAGCAAGCACGAAAAAAATTGTAATAAGAAGCTAAAATGAGGTTTGGGGTTAGTTATTTACTTGTTTATTTGTTTTTGGATTAATTTGTTTGTTTACTTTTCTAGGGCCACCAGGGTCCTCCAGGGCTCCCAGGACCCCCAGGACCCAAAGGAGAAAAGGTATGAAGGTGGATTGTACTGCCTTAAAGTTTCAGTAGTTATAAGGGAAGGAAATCTAGGTGAGCCTGCTGTGGCAAGGGGATTGGACTAGATGATGGGGACTTGAGATCCCCTCCAATCCCTAATGGTCTGTGATTCTGTGAAAAATTACTGCACAACATGCAGCAGCGCACGGTTTGCAGTATTTCCTAGTACTGTGAGAAGAAATGCAAATCTAGGGAAATTCAGAGGCAGAGTTCCTAATTCTACAGGTTTAAAACACGAGGTACCTGTTATAAGGTACCTATTCTGTCGTATCACGTGGCATTGGAACCTTTATTGTGAGCACTGCTTGCAGAAATAATCATTGTGGCTCCAGCTGTGAATTTACTTAGCTTCCAGCTTCTGAGTACACCTACAGATTTCGCTGAAAGTTCAACTAAGGTGAACAAAGATCTGTGCTTAATACAAAGTGTTGCCTTAGTGCTGCTGTTGTACTGTCAAATTCAGTCTTTCTATTTCAAGCTTCAAGTGCTGCAATCATCTTTGCATGCTGACTGAAGTAGCTCCAAGCAGGTACAGGGATGCTCTTCATGAAATGAGTTTGGAGGTGCACCTGACAGAGAAATACCTCCTTCTAATAGGGCCAGTTTTGCAACCAGTGGTTGGTATTATGAATAGGTTCTGATACAGTTTTCAGAAATAGTGGCTGAACACTAAATTGTTGGGCACTGGGCATCTAGATTGCCTTGGCTGCTTTTTCAAAGTATTTTGATGCACTTTGGAAATCTTTAGTAATATTTAAGATGCATTGGTAAATTTAATCTGGAACCCATAAATTATAGTTTCTTAGTTTTGATAGCAGTTGTTTCATGTTCCCTAGAGGTCAGCCTGAACGCTGGAGTCACCTCTATGTATGTTTGTCTTCGTTAAGTTTATGGATCAAAACAGCAGAAGAAACCTTTTGTACTACATGGACATTGCTCATGTTCTTTTGGGTTTTGGTATAGCTGCCTCTCAGAATAGAGCAGTGTTCCTGTGCGACTTGATCTAGGTGATCCTGCTGTGGCAGAGGGATTGGGCTAGATGATCTTTTGAGGTCCTTTCCAGTCCCTAATGTTGTGGGATTCTGTGAATACTTCTTCTAGCATCTGTAAAGTGTGTTCACTGGGGATTTAGTAGCATTTGACCACGTGTGCATTGTAGATGAGGCTGAATTTCCAAGTTAATATTTTTTAATACTTGTCTTTGGTTTAGGGCTACCCAGGTGAAGACAGCGCAGTCCCTGGACCACCCGGGCCCATAGGTGAACCAGTAGGTCTTTCTTTCTCAAAAAACTTCTATTAGCACTCTTCAAGGCAAGACACAGTGCAGGGTCTTTCTGAAACTCTTTGTCACTGTCTAGGGAGTCAGTAACCCCTTTGTATAAAAATACAGAATGATGGTCCTTTGTTTGGTAATCCCTCTCAAAAATGCAGTCCTGTGCTCATTCCTGCTGAAGAGCACGTGCCCTGCGCTTAATTACATTAATGCCATCGGCCTGTGTTTAGAGCAACACGTTTTGGAACTTTGTCCTGAGTTAGGCCTGATTGATTTACCAGCCAAAAATATGTTTTGGTTTAGTTCATACTCACTGCAAGGCTAATTTAGCTGATTCAGAGAGCACTGCACTTTGTAATCACTGAATTCCTGTGTGGGGTATCTGTCTGCCACGATTATGAACACATCCGTAATAAACTGCCTTTTCACAATCTTATTAAATGTGTTTCGTGTTCACGCTTTGATTGTACCAGAATCAGCCTTCCTCTTTGCGAGTTAACCTCGTCTCCTCAAAAGGCAGGAAGGGGAATGTAAGACCTTCATGTAACTGAAGAGAGAGTCTGAACTAGATTTTTAAGTTAATTGTGTTAATGCGTGATTGAAGAGCCTCCAGCCGATTCTGTTCTAGCCAAAGAAATCAAGCCGTGAGGCTGCTGAAACCTTGGGGAGTACACAAGCAGTGTAATGGTGAACTGCATTTGTGAGCTGCAAACACACTCTGCAGATAGCGATGCCTGGCCAATTTTTTATGATGTGTCTTAGACAGGTTGGAAAAACCCAATTCTTTGTTATTTTATCTAATGATTTTGTCTTTCGGAAAGGTTTGGCTGTTCTTACTTTCTGTGGGCATGTTACCTTATCCCGTCATTTTTCCTTAACTGAAATTTGATCCATTTTCAGCTCCAGTAAGAGTTAAAAATCTTGTGAAAATTCCCATCTCTTGTGAGACTGGAGTAAGGAAGGTCCTTTCTCTAGAGTAGAGTTAGAAGGGGGTTTAAATGACCTTTTTATTAGGATGAACTTCAAAATAAAAGCAGATCAGTACAGCAAGTCATTTCAGAAGAGAATCCAATTTTTCCTCTGCTGTCTTCCAGAAACCATGGGGGAGTTTTCCTTGCATACCCTGAAAGTCTACTACTCATAGAGATTTTTGATTCAAATATCATATATATGCGTATAAACAAGGAGAAGTTATACTGAGGTCAATAGATTCCTGCTCCATTTATGTCCTATCTGTTAGTTTCTAGTCTTTAGTTAGAAAATGTTGGAGCTAGTGGCCACTGCCTCGTGGTCATGCATTTTCTTTTGAAAAAGAGTCTTGTTCATTCCTTTAGACTAACTAGCTTTAATATTTGTGATCCTCAGTTCGGTCTCATGGGTTATTGTGTTTTGAGAGAAATCTCAGCTTTCTCTTTGTACTTCACTGCAGCGTTATGTCAGCTTAGCTGTTACGTTTTGCTCTTTGGTTTTCTCTCTAGGGTCCTAGCGGTGACCGTGGAGATAGAGGAGAACCTGGTGATGCGGGCTACAAGGTAGTATCTCCTGCTCTCTAATGTTTTTATTTGAACGTGGAATGCTGTTTATACATGTAGAGTAATGCAGCAGAAGTATCATCTCTTACAAGTGTGCAGACATGCACTTGCTGCTGCCTCACTGCACTAAGATGAGCGCTTAAAAGGAGCAGCTAAGAGAGCTGGAACTCACAAGCTGGAGAGGGCAAGCTTGGGTGATCTACAGGTGTATAAACATGTGATGGGAGGGAATGAAGATGAAGGAGCCAGACTAATGTCGGTAGCGTTCAGTAACAGGACAAGAGGCAAAGGGCACAAACTGAAATACATGAGATTCCTTAGGAACACAAGAAAATGCTTTTTTACTGGGAGGATGAACTGTGCATCATGTCTCAAAAGGTCCCTTTCAACCTTAAGAATTCTGTGATTCTGTAATACTGAATGAATTAACAGTTTTCTCTGAAACTTAAGCACTATTTCTGTGTAAGTCTAATCCTAATAGTTTTTCATTAATTTGAATCAGTGTTTCAGCATCTACAAGTTGGATGGCGTCTCATGCTAATCACTGATACAGTTTGCTTGCTGAAATAGAAGAGAGATAGTATTTGACAAGGAAAACCCCAAGTTATAAAGACTAATCTAAGGTCTGAATATGATCTGTGCTTAGAAGTGTTTAGAAAATGTTTAAATGCTATGTAATTCCCACTTGCAGTCTGGAGTAGAGAATTTAAAAAACTCACTCAAGTCTGATCTCGGGAGAGCTGAGCATGTTAGTAAAACTGGGGCAATCCAGTATCTGCCCAGGTGACCTTTACAAGGAAATCTACAGCTCACTGTGACAGCTTGAGTTACTTGCATTGCAGCATGTTATATTTTGTGCTTCCCAGGGTCATACAGGTCTTCCGGGGCTTAGAGGACCTATTGGACAACAAGGACCTCCAGTAAGTGTTTTGAACAAGTGCAGTTTCTGTATTGGGTGTTGAAAATGCATTTTCATCTACATCCAGACAATACTTTTTGTTTATCTAACATGTTCTTTCCAAAGGGAGAACCAGGTGAACTGGGAGAGCAAGGACCAAAAGGAGAAAGAGGTTCAGAGGTAAGTAAAAAAAACAACAGCAAAGCAAAACTGAATTTAGTTGGATTTTGCATGTTTTAATTCACTGACTATCCTTGGATAATTGTTATACAAGGCTAAAACTTGGGGTTTGGGTTTCCGTTTCATATCTGCAGGGACAATAAAAATAAAGGATGGAAAATTGCTGAAGCATACTGGCGCAATACCAACAGAGCAAGTCATGGAAAGCATCAAAGACTAAATAATTTCCTTTAGAAACTATAATAGTGGTTCATTTGCTGATGTGTTTAAAATTACCGGAAGTGGGTTTTATCTTCCCATTGTGTAAATTGCATCAGCTTTTGAGATTTCAAAATATTTAGGCTAAAAGATTTCCTGCAGTATCAATTACAACTGAAATGAGATGTTCTGTCAAAGTTCCATAACTCAGCTCTGTTAGGTTCTCAACATTTTTTTTTAAGCAAATACAGGAATCTGTCGTAGATTAGGGATCGGGAGCACTAGAAGGGAAGCACGATGTGTAAATGCTGTCAACAAGTAGTCCGGCCATGTGCTAGCCATAATGCCTTTGACAGACTACTCTCGGCACAGGACAAAGTCAGTCATTCTTCTGTCTTCCCCTTAAAGTATGTTTTCTCTGTGTTGCAAATGCCCTTCAGACTGAAAGTGACGTTTGCAAATATGTTAGCAATATCCAGCTTGGAGCAGCTTGAGAAAACCCACAGATTTAAACAAAGTTAGCAGTGTGTATGTTCATACAGTCGTAGGTCCACTGGCACGATTGGCGCTGCTGTTAGCCAACGTGACAAAGCCAAACCTGTAGACTGCAATGACAAATGGCCTGGATTTACTCTACATGGACTCAGAAATTTTCACAAAACCTCACAGAATCACAGAACATTAGGGATCGGAAGGGACCTTGAAAGATCATTTACTCCAATCCCCCTGCCACAGCAGGATCCCCTAGATCAAGTCACACGGGAACATATCCAGGCAGGTTGGAAACAAATGCAAGTCTCCAATTGGTAGACTTTCCTTAAGAAAAATACATCAATTAATCAAACAAAATGTTGCTGGTTTTATAATACTTAATTACTTAAGAACCACCTGTAAAATAGGCTTGGCCTTTTCACTGAGTTGTGTGTTATGTAATACTGCAGCACGGTAGTTCAGCATCTCTTCTGCTCTAAGAACAGTGATTACAATAATTAATCCAGAAAATTTTAGAAGCTTTTTTATACTTGATCTGTGCTACCAAATGTTCTTTTTGCCCCTGCTGCTCAAGTGACTATATCTTTTACACACAGGATAAAATTCATGCCACAGATCTGTAAATTCTGTGAATACCTACTAAATAAAAGTCTCTAAGGTGCTTTTGACCCACTCTGAGTCTGCTGTGCCACTGAACCACTTAGGAGAATGTTGTCTGCTATCAGTGTCACTCAGTTTTCTCAGACCTCCAGATTCGTAGCTCTGTCAAGAAAAAAAAACCCTTGGTTTTAAGAATTTTTTTTCTTCTGTGTGTATCTTAGATACCAAGATTATTCCCAACGGTGACAGTATTGTCTTTCTGTTGTTCTCTTCCACATACACTGAGTGCATCTACATTGCCTATTTTTCATGAGTTCCCTTGTGCAAAGGTATGGGAAGTTCTGTAAAAAGCACACTCTCCCCACTGCCTTACAGACATATGGCTAACAGAGAAGTTCATCACTGTAGTGAAAAACTGTTTATGCCTATTGTTGAAAAAAATTCTGAGAACTATATTCATTTGGAAAAATAGAGACAACTGTACCAAACATGCATTAATTTTTACTGGAAAAAATGTCTGCTGAAGTGGAAATAGGCTAGTTCAAATTCAGGTATTGTGCATGTGTGAGCTAGAGTGGAACAATTCTCAGCTCTTCTTAGGGGATTGAATTTAAAGACATTTGCTAGTTCACAATTGTTTGTAACTTTTAGGGACCCATGGGGAAGAAAGGAGCCACAGGCCAGGCAGGCAAACCTGGAATTCCTGTAAGTAACAAAATTCTAGAGTTTATCTTCAGCTTATAAAACAAAGAAAATCATAACAAAACCAAAATTGAGTCTTGCCAGTGGTAGCAGAAGGTCTTACGCTCATTCTAAAGAAGATCTTCTTATCCAGGAAGTGTAAAGGAACCTCTGTGAAAATAAGAACAATGTTTGAAACCATGTTAAATTATACTGCATGTATTATAGAATCATTAGGGATTGGAAGGGACCTCGAAAGATCATCTAGTCCAATTCCCCTGCCAGAGCAGGATCACCTAGACCAAGTTGCACAGGAAC
>JAOXOE010000698.1:8766129-8776457 GCA_028565055.1 Phoeniculus purpureus
CTGGAGACATTTAAAACCCACCTGGATATGTTCCTGTGCAACTTGGTCTAGGTGATCCTGCTGTGGCAGGGGGATTGTACTGGATGATCGCAGAATCATAGAATCATTAGGGATTGGAAAGAACCTAAAAGAACATCTAGTCCAATCCCCCTGGCACAGCAGGATCATGTAGACCAAATCTAGATGATCTTTTGAGGTCCCTTCCAATCCCTAATGGTCTGTGATTCAGAACCTTCATGCTTGCAATACAGCTAGGCAGACCCCAACTTCTAAACTGTAGGAAGTGTACAGTAGCTGCTCTTCTGCATTCTTAAGCATGGGAACGACATACCAAGTATATGCACAAGCAGATGTTCTCTCTTCTGTCTCAGAAAATGTGCATCTAGGAAAGGCTCAGTATTTGCTGCTAGCTCCTTGGAAGAGAAAGACACAGTGAGTTGTTGACTTAAAGTTAGCAGTTTCTTGGTTGTGGGGACCAGGCAGCATGAGGAGGCTGGAATAAGAGGCTTCTATGAGCAAAGATTCGGATTGTTTCACGGGCAGTTGAAGTAGTAGACTGAACTCGGAAGCTGCAGTGAAACATGGCTGAGTAGCCATCAGCAAGGCAGGGTAGGGAAGAGCCTCTTCGTGTTCCAGTCAGGAAGAAGAAAACCTGCTATTTCCTTCTGATGTTGCCAAAGGGGAATCCCTCTGTTTTTTCTCTTTTTTGTGACGGAAATGAGCTAGAGCTGATCGTTCAACTTTGCCAAGGAGAGAATTGACCTTCCTGCTTGTTTGCCAAGAAAATTGTTTTCTTTGTTTCCTAGTTTTTCCTTTCCATTGAAATGTGTTTGTAACCCCTTAATGGAAGGTCTATGGCCCTGTGGCTTCCATGCAAATAAATACGTGCCGGTGGGTGTGATTCCACCATTTAGTGCAGCGTGTCAGATGGATTCACGCTGTCTCTACACGTGAACTTCTTCCCAGTGAGGGTGGCGGAGCACTGGAAGGGGCTGCCCAGGGGCGTTGTGGAGTCTCCTTCACCGGAGATGATGTTTAAAACCCTCCTGGACATGTTCCTGTGCGACTGGATCTAGGTGGTCCTGCTGTGGCGGGGATGATCTTCTGAGGTCCCTTCAAATCTCTAATGTTCTGTGATTCTGTGACCACTCTTAATGCTGTATTTTTGCAGCAGATGCCCTTGTCTGCTTCCTGGATTGGTTTTGCCATCAATCAATCAATTTTCTCCATGTTAGTCATTGAACACCTTTCTCTGTGTTTTGATTCTTGTGGAGTTTCCTCATTTTCAGTAGGCTTAAACAAGGACAGCCTTTGTGCTTCACAAGTTACGCTCATGCGATCTTCCTTTGCTTATCTTTTCTTTCCATTAACTGGGTTGTTTACTCTCTAGAGGGAAAGTGAGCAAACCATTAAATCTTCCTGGACATCTGGGGGTTGGACTACATGATCTTTCGAGGTCCCTTCCAATCCCTAATGATTCTGTGTTTCTATGATCTAATGACAGGACAAGGGACAACTGGTGTGCCCTGGAACACAGGAGGTTCCACATCCATATGAGAAGGAAATTCTTCACGATGAGCGTGACAGAGCACTGGAAGGGGCTGCCCAGGGTGGTTGTGGAGTCTCCTTCTCTGGAAACGTTCGAAACCCGCCTGGACATGTTCCGGTGCGACTTGGTCTGGCAGTGGATTGAACTAGATGATCTTTTGAGGTCCCCTCGAACCCCTAAAGTTCTGTGATTTTGTGTTGTGGCAAGTCATCTCCTTTTTTGGTTTCAAGAGTAGCTGCTTTTTTGCTCCCGAACTGTCTAATTCTGTTGTGAACATGCGGACTGACCAGTTCCACTGTGCTTCAGGTTTTTGGAATGTCGGCATTGTAGTGACACAGTTCAGTACAAAACCCGTGCGTTATTTCCATACGTTGTATTTACTTCCTGCCATAGACTCTCCTTCCATACGTAACTCCAGAGTGCATTTCACTACCTCTGTGCTCAAGATCATAACCACACCAAGAGGTTATTCACCACTTAGGAATGAAATTCCATCTGTTAGTTATTATCTCACTGTGCTGCAGCACTTCAGAGGGAGCGCTTGGGAAAGACTTTAAATGCTCTACTCAGTCTTTGCCGTCTTGTAGGCAAATGCAGATACCTAGGAAAGGCCGCCTTCATTTGTTGGAGCTGGGAGGGGAGAAATCTTTGTTCTTCCCATAGGTTAGCAGAAGTTTGATAGTGAATTTTTAGGACTAGACCCAAAAGATCGCGTGATTTATTTTATCTGAGCTGTGCCAAGGAAATGCCTCCGTGTTTCCACTCAGTCGTAGGAAAATAAATCATCTTTGTTTAAAATATGTGCAAGAGCTTTAGCTGATCTCTCTCACAGGAAAGTGATGAACGTCATTATACAAATATGCATTTTAGTAATATTTACAGCCACTTAGAAGTTTAAAACTTCTGCATCTAGAAGACTAAACTACAGAAATGATAAGGTTAAAATTTATCTTTAATTCCAGGGCTTGGTTGCTGTTATTATTAATAATAATGTTGTTAATATTTTTATTAAAATCAACGTTCCTGCAGATGACATTCAGGAAAACCTGATCAGCAGGGAATTTCCTGCCGTCTGAATTCATGGAGACCGGGATGATAGCCACAGGCTCCGTGTGAAGGGAGCTTGTTGTGATGCAGTGACCTAATACGGCATTCCTGCCTGCACGAGACAGATTAGGAGACCCAATTGTTGAATTCCTGGAAGGTAGTTGAATAACTACAGACAGTTGACATATCCTGTGCAGAAACTCATAGATGTTATCAGAAGCGCAGAGCCACATTCATTCCAGTGTTTTGTGAAAGGTAAAAAGTTATTTGCAGAGCGAATGTCGCCGTTTACATGGGAACTGATTTGAGATTGCTGAGTGCTGTTAAATGTTCTCCGTCGTCGCGATTTCTGTAGGCTTTTAAACCACCTGCTGCCTGGCACGTTTCATTTCCTTTCAGTCCCTTAAAAAGCAGTTCCTGCTGTTTCACTCCAGCTAAAATCAAAAGCTGGTGTCTGCTAAGATTTTGGTTTTATGATTCTTAAAAATGGAGTGCTCTTCTCAAGCAGTTGTCCAAGCTTGTTCCTTGCCTCATGGCATGGGCATAGAGCAGTGCTCTGGGCAAGGAAAGAATCAGGAAACTCTGTCGTGATGTGGTCAGTGTTGGGTAAGGAGGCAGACAAAATTTATGGAAGGAAGTTTGAAAAAAGATGGAAAGCAGGAAAGATAGAAGATTGAGAGAGAAGGGTGCAAAGAGAAATCCCACTGAATACAGGGGTTGGGAAGCTGTAGCACTGACAGTTTGTATGAATGACAGTATCAGAGAACATTAGGGGTTAGAAGGGACCTCGAAAGATCATCCAGTCCAATCCCTCCGCCACAGCAGGATCACCTAGATCAAGTTGCACAGGAACATACCCAGGTGGGTTTTAAACGTCTTCAGAGAAGGAGACTCCACATCTCCCCTGGGCAGCCCCTTCCAGTGCTCTGTCACGCTCATCGTGAAGAGTTTCCTTCTCATATGGATGTGGAACCTCCTGTGTTCCAGCTGACACTCATTGCCTCTTGTCCTGTCATTAGATGTCACTGATAAGAGCCTGGCTCTATCCTCCCGACACCCACCCTTCCCATATTTATCAACATTAATGCGGTCACCCCTGAGTCTCCTCCAAGCTGCAGAGACGCAGCTCCCTCAGCCTTTCCTCATCAGGAAGATGTTCCTGGTATGGACTGGGCAACAGGAAAAACGGTAAATCTTATAATCAGAATCATTAAGATTGGAAGAGACCTCCAAGATCACCAAGTCCAGCCATCAACCCAGTGCCACCATGCCCACTAAACCACATTTTTAAGAGCAAGATCTTAATGTTTTTTGAACGCCTCCGGGAACGGTGACTCCAGCACCATCCTGGGCAAACTGTTCCGGTCTCTGACCAACAAGAAGGTATAAAAGAAATGTGTAGATGGGGTCTTACTCGTAGAAATGGCATTTCAGTGTTCTCCAAACAATTCTAGCCTTTTCATAAGTCTAAATGGAAAACAGGTGTCCACGTAGGCTTCTGCCTTATGGGGCAGTCTTCTTTTGACCGTGAATCTGAGTTGTTCTGCATATGATGCCTGACTTTGTTCTAGTTTTGGGATAAAAGTGGGAAGGTTTTTATCATGTTCTCTCTGAAAGACTTAGTCATGAAAAATCAATTTGCTCTTGAGCCATCCTGCATTAAACTTCAGAATTCAATCAGAATGCTTCGGTTTGGAAGGGACCTTCAGAGGTCATCTGGTCCAGCCTCCCTGCAGTGAGCAGGAAGATCTTCAACTAGATGAGGCCCCATTCAAGGGATGGGGCATCTGCCGCCTGCCTGGGCAGCCTGGACTGGTGTTTCAGACCCTCATAGTAAAAAATACCTTTCTTAGACTAGATAGAGATCTGTCAGGTAAAACTTCTTGTCCTGTCACAAATGACTCAACTAAAAAGTGTGTCCCCATCTTTCCTGCACTCCCTCTTTACATACTTGAAAGCCGCTATCGTGGTCTCCTCAGAGCCTTCCCTTCTCCAGATCTGACAACCCCAACCCTTTCAACGTGTTGCACAAGTGCTCCATCCCTCTGGTCATTTCTGTGGCCTCCTCTGGACCTGCTCCAACTGGTTCATGTCCTTCTTGTGTTGAGGACCCCAGAGGTGAATGCAGTGCTCCAGATGAGATCTCACCAGAACGGATTAGCGCATCAGAATCGCCTCCCTCAACCTGTTTGCCACGCAACTGGGTGGCAAGTATTAACTTACTCTTGAGATCTTGTAAGGATGCAGTCAGGGAAGAGGTTAGCAGGTGGGTTACCAGGAAACCTCAACTTGTGCATATGAGTCTGTGAACTTATTCTTGAGATCTTGTAAGGATGCAGTCGGGGAAGAGGTTAGCAGGTGGGTTAGCAGGAAACCTCACCTTGTGCATACAAGTCTATGATTCTGTGAACTTACTCTTGACATCTTGCAAGGATGCAGTCAGGGAAGAGGTTCATAGATGGATTATGAGGAACCCTCAACTTGTGCATAACATGGGGAGTGTGTTACGCTGAGGTCTTTAGGATAGCATAGATAATAACAGCTACGCTTGGAAACAAGAAGCATTAAGCTCCTTTGTTAAATTCTTCCTGAAGTTTACAGCCCAGACTCTGCTCTGAAAGCTGAGGTGTTTTCTCTGTCATTATCAACCAATAAAATTTGCTTTAAAAACACAAAAGATAAAGCATTGACCCGGTGATCTAACACTTCAGTAACTTACTATCATAAAATAGTTCTCGGTACAAATGTTTTATCTTATGCCAAGCTGGACGCTAAACGTGTTTTGTCTAAAACATGAGATAATGGAAAGTGTATTGTGGCATGTGAATGACTTTAGCCTCTTGGTGGTAGATGTTTGCTTAACCAGAAAAGAATGTGTTGAGGCCCTTGCCAAAGGAAAGGTACTGCCGTTCTTTGCATTTAGAGCGCTGTAAATAAAGCAGTAAATACGTTTCTGTTCACGTGTGCTAATCCCCAAGTCATGGGGCTTCACGTGCATTCATTCAGTAAGAGGTGTAATGTGCTGTTATCCCCTTTAAAGGCTTTCGGTAAGAAGAGGTCATAATTACCTTGGCTTGAGAGAAACTCGAAACCAAATACTTTCATGATGATTGAAGTCGAATACGAGAGAGAAATCGTTTTGGCAGGGACTAATTTTCCCTGAAATCGCAAGAACTGGTTTACCTTCAGTATTGCTCTTGTGTGCTGCCTGCTCTGATGTTCTTAATCACTCTTTACTGTAAATCGTAAAGTGTGTAATTGCCTTCACCCATCCAGTGTTGGTCTTGGCAAAAGCAAACCCAACTGCATAGTGTGCTAATGGGCAGAGGAGGCAGGGCAGCTACGGGAAATACTCCACTTATTGCTTGGAGTATATTTGGGGTTTGAGCATCATTTGCCTTCAGCTGAGACAATAGCTTAGCAGCGATTCAGTAGCGCTGGTTGCAGAAGGAATTGCATAACTCACATTGCAGCGTAACAGTATCGGAGCATCTGTTGGATGCCACAGTTACAGCAAGTGAAAGCAGCAGGGATTCTCTTTCAGAGGCTTTGAAATAGCCCTTCCTTGCCCCAGAATCCCATACCAGCTTTCCAGATAGAGATGTGGAGAGAATATTAACAGTTCTCTTCATTACTGGGCATCATCTGTTGCATACCTGGCTTCGCCCTCCCTGTTCTGGGAAAGGACTGAGGCACCTCTTCTAGCAGACACGTGTGGGGATTCGCACAGGGGTTGTGGCGTCTCCATCTCTGGGGACCTTTATAAACCTGCCTGGATGTGTTCCTGTGTGACTTGGTCTAGGTGATCCTGCTGTGGTGAGGGGATTGCACTTGATGGTCTTTCGTGGTCCCTTCCAATCCCTAGTCATAGACTCATTAGGGATTGGAAAGGAATGTACTATGATACTGCGGTACAGATGGTGCTGTCAGCAAGAAGTTCGCTGAGGCATAAATGAGGCTATTTTAGCATCTTTTAGAAGTTACTACCCCAATATTCTGGATATCTGAGCCCTTCTACAGAGACAGAACTCCAAGTGCTTCCAGTGTACCTTTGCTTCCGTAGTTGTTCAGATAGGCTTTTTCCTGCATCCTCCCGGTGTGTCACTGATAATACATCATCAAACATGGTAAACAAAGCACACTACCAACCATTTAAATTAAACCTGTAGTGGTAAAGCCCATCAAATAGACCATTAAGTCTTATTTTTAGTTTTCCATCTGATTTTGATAGATATATCCATTGTGATAACTCTGTGTGCACATTGTGATCGCCCCATGTGCTGTGATTTTGGTAAAGGTATTAAAGAACTCATACAACATTTCAGAGCTTAGAGAAATTTTACTGTGATGCCCTTGAAAATCATGTCATTGAATAATAAGGCTGGATATGTAATTCTAATCATAAGCTAGTTCTTCTGAACATGATACCTTCTGAGACCTTTTTTAGCCAGAAAGCTGTTTGGTCTTTTTTTGTATGTATACTCAGAATGTCCTTCGTAGCATTAAAATCCAGAATGAACTCTTATTTTTAAGGTACAGTGAACTGGATGCCAGTAGAAGCCTCCTAGACAATTTGAAAGGCAAAGTAATAATTGAGTATCCAACATTATTTGTGGTCTTGAGAACACTGAAGAGTGACATGGTGGTTCTTGGCCAAGGTAAGGATGTGTTTGTTTCCTGCTATGCTGTACTTCAGTGTTTTAGTTAAATGAACGATAATGAAGGAGACACCTGTTTGTAATTCCAGACATGTGCAGCACGTCCTGTATTTCCCTCTGCATCTATAAGATTGGTGTAAAAAAGCTGTTCTCAGTGCTGTGTTAAACCTGCTGACTGGTGGCTTGCATCCAGAGCTCAGTCGTATGTGTTTTTTCCTCACTCTGCTTACTGGTGCTTGGTTCTGTTTTTCATGTGTTTAGCCACTAAGGTAAGGCAGCTCTTCAGTCTTGTGCGACATCCTGTATGTGACAGAGCTTGACAAAGTTAGTTATTTCTAAAAGGTCAAACTGTCTGGGGATGGTGAGATTTAATCAAGCCTGCTAATCGTACAGAGGAATCAATCTGCTATTTCCCAGTGTAACTCCTGGGCATTGGACAAATAATTCTGAATGGCAGGATGGTTGTTAGAAATTGTAATGGCAGTGTAGCTTCTTTTCAGATGCATTTAGAGCCCCGAAGGTGGTGGAGTGGAAAGGCTGAGGGAGCTGGGTCTCTGCAGCTTGGAGCAAAGGAGGCTGAGGGGTGACCTCATTAATGTTGATAAATATGTGCAGGGTGGATGTCAGGAGGATGGAGCCAGGCTCTGCTCAGTGGCATCTAATGACAGGACAAGGGGCAGTGGGTGTCAGCTGGAGCACAGGAGATTCCACGTCTATATGAGAAGGCACTTCTTCACAGTGAGGGTCACAGAGCCCTGGAAGGGGCTGTCCAGAGAGGTTGTAGAGTCTCCTTCTGTAGAGACGTTCAAAACCCGCCTGGCCATGTTCCTGTGTGACTTGGTCTAGGTGATCCTGCTGTGGCAGAGGGATTGGATTGGATGATCTTTCGAGGTCCCTCCCAATCCCTAATGTTCTGTGATTCTGTGATTGACTCTTAAACATTATTTATTTATTTAATAACAACTTAGGGGTTTTCTTAACTGTCTCTGTAGCTTACACAAAAATCAAAGTGCATACCTTCCTGTTGGAGCGTCTTGGGTACAACCTAGCCACAGACTGTAGCTAATGGTGAACACCTCATGATTTCTCACAACTTGTGTCACAATTTATTTTTTACATCTTTTTAGCTAAGACTTCAGTCTTGACCCTGGTTTTGACCCTCTGTTCTTGGAGGTGTTTTTGTGGAGAGTGGGAGCCAACCACAGTAACCGCAGATTGTTTTAGGAAAAGCTTTTTCAGAACACAAATATAAAAATAGGAGGGCCTTTTTGTTGCTCGTTGCTCCACTTGAAGCCAAAATATGTTTGTTGAAGTGTGGCACAGCCGTGAGCTCTTCTGCTGCAAGTCATCTTTATGGAATAAAGGAGAAGTGCAGTTCAGTTTGCTTTGCCATTGCATTCACAGATAATTGCTAAGAGAAATCTTGATGTCAACTCTAGGCTCTCTGTGGAGAAGCCTCTTGTAATCAGAGAGGTGCTTGAGCCCACTCCTGTCTCCCAAGAGGTGACCTTTCTGCTGCAGCACTGCGTGTGTTACTTGCCGTCCAGTTTCTTCAGCGTGTGTGGCTTTTTGTGTCAGTCGTACACTGCTCCTGAGCCACCAGTCCTGCTCTGCCCTACCCAGTCTGTGCCAGTACTGCCTTTCTTCTCCATGTGCACCCAGAAGGACACTTGGCTTGGAGCACCTGCCCGGCTGACCTCCCCTTGGCATTCCAGGCCAACAGCTGCCACACTGATGGGTGGATGTCTGCCAGGGTGTCTGCTGGAGCACAGGGCTTTGATTACTGTGGCCCTCCAGGGTCTGTTTGCAGAGAGCCCAGGCTCTCTGGAACTCTTCTGTTGGAATTTCAACTGCTAAAATGATGCTTCTTTACTGAGCAGTCTCAGACCTGCCCTGCTCCTCAGGAAGAGGACAATTTTAAACCCTGAGTTTTACAGGATTAGTCAACTGCAGACAGGCGGAAGGAGGTGGGCGATCCTGATTTACGGGGAGCGCTATCAACGCCAGAAGAAAGTTGCTCTGAGCGAAGACAACCGAGAATTCCTGTTACATAAAACTTACTGTAACAGACCGAACTAGAACTTGGTTGTTGAACTTCGGTGTGAGTCAGAAGGTCGCCACATTCCTGTCTGTGCTGTTTTGATGCTTGACTTGCACATCTACAGGTGCTCTGATTTCAGCGTGCGAGGCCAGTCGTGGCTGGATATAGCAGGGGATTATGGAAGCTTTCCACGGGACTTAGGGGCAAAACCACTCCTTACTTTGTGCATAACTCAGTACATGCCTGACATTTAAATGTTAATTGATTATACACTAGATTTAATGTAGACAAAGTGTGACCTCCGATGTTTCTGGGTGAGATGCTTCTATTTTCTTGAACAAATTCCATTGAAACTGTACAGGTGCACCCCATGTCAGCAAGTTTGCTGATGACACAAAGCTGGGTGGTGTCGCTGACCCCCCTGCAGACTGCGCTGCCGTTCAGTGAGACCTGGATAGGCTGGAGAGCTGGGCAGAGAGAAATTTAATGAACTGTAACAAGTATAGAGTCTTGCATCTGGGCAGGAACAGCCCCAGGTACCAGTATAGGTTGGGGGCTGGCCTGTTGGAGAGCAGCATAGGAGAAAGTGACCTGGGGGTCCTGGTGGCCAGCAGGATGACTATGAGCCAGCAATGTGCTCTTGTGGCCAAGAAGGCCAACAGCATCTTGGGGTGGATCACAATGGAGGTGGTTAGCCGATCAAGAGAGCTTCTTCTCCCCCTCTACTCTGCCCTGGTGAGACCACATCTGAAATATTGTGTCCAGTTCTGGGCTCCTCAAGTTCAAGAGAGATGTGGAGCTGCTGGAAGGAATCCGGCATAGAGCAACAGGGATGATGCAGGAAGTGGAGCACCTCCCTTATGAGGAGAGGCTGAGGGAACTGGGTCTCTTGAGCTTGGAGTAAAGGAGACTGAGGGGTGACCTCATTAATATCTATAAATATGGGAAGGGTGGGTGTCAGGGGAATGAAGCCAGGCTCTTCTCAATGTAATCTAGTTATAGGACCAGGGGGCAATGGGTGTGAGCTGGAACA
>JAOXOE010000698.1:8776557-8795106 GCA_028565055.1 Phoeniculus purpureus
CTCTGTTCCAGCTCACACCCATTGCTCCTTGTCCTATCACTAGATGACACTGAGATAATACAATATAAATGCATCCAGCTTTGCAGAAAGAGACTTTTTCCTCTGGATTTTTCTGTCCCGCTGTTGAGCCAAACAAAGCAGCTGCGGAGAAGTATATGATGACAGTGAACTCACAAAGGTCAATTCCAGAGATTCTGCTGTCCTAGGAAATAAAAACAACTCACTCCTTTGGCAGCCTGCAGTCACTTCCACAGAAACTGCTCACAATGAACTTTGCATCTGCAGTTGCCAAAGCAGAACCGTGTCAGACCTGACCCCAAGTGTCTGAGTAGCTGATGTTACTGAAAAGGCCGTCAAAAAGGCTTTCTAAGACTCCTTGGGAGGTTTTAGAAAGCAGACCACAAGGAGGAGAACTCCTTTAATTGTGCAGGGAC
Source organism: Phoeniculus purpureus (assembly GCA_028565055.1). NCBI lineage: Eukaryota > Metazoa > Chordata > Aves > Bucerotiformes > Phoeniculidae > Phoeniculus > Phoeniculus purpureus. The sequence continues at coordinate 8,776,992 of JAOXOE010000698.1, forward strand.
CCTACCAGCAGTGAACAGAGCTTACATTCCCATAAATACACACAGCATTTCTCAGAAAAGGGATGCATATTTATTCTATTTCCCATAACTAATTAACATGATTAGAGGATCCTGCTGTGCCTGGGAGATTGGACTGGGTGATCTTTCAAGGTCCCTTCCAATCCCTAATGTTCTGTGATTCTGTGATCTGTGCACACTCATTACGTGTGTTCATTAGGTCTGTGAGGGTCTTCAGTGAGGGTCTTTGGGGACCCCAGAGACCTTGGCCAACAGTTTCATGGCCAAATTCTCAAAGCTCTTCTCCCTGTATGGTAATGTTTATACCTTCCATGTTCCAGCTGCTCAAGCTGCAAGGCCAGTACTCTCTTTGTCTCAGACAATAAGTCACACTGCTTTGGAATTCCTCAGCCTTGAGCAACCACGGCTTGCCCAGATTGGTTTAGATTTAGATTTAGTTTCGCTTTACTTGTATGTCTTACATTCCACCTGCCTAGATATGTACCTGTGCAACTTGGTCTAGTTGATCCTGCTCTGGCAGGGGAATTAGACTTGAATGATATTTTGAGGTCACTTCCAGTCCCTGATGTTGTGTGATTCCAGATAAACAAGGTTACAGAACCCAACACTCTGTGATACTGTCTTTTACAGTATCACTGATGTTTGGGATTTGTTGGGTTCTTTTCAGAAAGCATTTACCTTTTCAGAGGTAAATACTTCTGTTGCACCTTTATCTGCAGTTCTCAGTTGTCTGCTTTGTCTATTCACTTGTCTTGTTCCAGTCTGCTGCCAAATCTTGTGTTAGCAAAACGGCAACTACACATACATTTTCAGGATTTATCATACAAAATAGGAACAAATTGTGAGATACCAACCTGTTTGATAGTATCCTACTTTACAAATATAGTCCTGTTGACTTCAGTGGAGCATGGTGGGGGGGTTGGAACTGGATGATCAGGTGGTCCCCTCCACCCTGAGTGATTCTGATTCTATAACTTCTCCAGTGAAGTGATCCTGCTGTGGCAGGGGGATCTTTCGAGGTCCCTTCCAATCCCTAATGATTCTATGATTCTATCATGCACAGCAGCACACTTCTTCCCACAAGAAAATGATCACAGAATCACAGAACGTTAGAGATTGGAAGGGACCTTGAAAGATTGTCCAGTCTAATCCCCCTGCCACAGCAGGATCACCTAGACCAAGTCACACAGGAACATATCCAGGCAGGTTTTAAGCGTCTCCAGAGAAGGAGACTCAAATGATAACTATTTTCTTTCAGAAAAGCCCTCAAAGGTAATTTGGATATCATGGATGGATGGAGGAGCGGAATCTGTGAGCAGTTTAACTTCATCTTAAGCTACCTGCTCTCTTTCTTCTTTTGCATTAGGCATCAGCTGAATATGTAAGGTCTTTCATGTTGGTCTGCTCAGGAGAAGGAATTGGCAATGTCTATCTGTTTAATGAAACAAAACAGAAAAGAAGTGAAAGGTCTCTTTTCCCAACCCAGCTACAAATCTTTGTTCAGGTTTTTTGTTTCAAGAGCACAAATAATAGTTGTGTTTATCACAGCCATAACTCAAGTGGTTTTGTTCAGGCTTGAACTCTGTGGGTGGATTGTGTGTTCACTGTTTGATCAGCTATATTTAAATACTCTCTAGAAGAGAGGCCAACTCACTTAAATACTCCCTGAAGCAACCAATCCTTTCTCTCCCGCTAAAGAATTATTTATACTTTGCTTCTGGCTGCACAGCTTTTTGTCTTGAATCTGCACAGTAGACTTTTGGCACCTTTCTAAAGCAGCAGCTTCTCTCACAGGGTATTATGGAGACATCCGGGAGATTAACAAACCTTTGAGAGGATCATGTGGAAGCAGCTCAGGGCTGTCTAGCATTCAGTTGGTCTAAAGTGGCGACATGTTTGTGCTTATATCCTAATAACATGGTGATAACAAGTGTAATTGTGTAAGGGGTGTGATTATGGCAGTGCAGGTCCTGCGGACTAGAACTAGGATCCCTGCATGTGCCTGCCTTGTCCTTCAGGCTTCTAAATCTGATCTTCAGTGCTAAATCACAGAATCACAGAACTTTAGGGACTGGAAGAGACCTCGAAAGATCACCTAGTCCAGTCCCCCTGCCAAGGCAGGATCACCTATCCCCAGTCGCACAGGAACATGGCCAGGTAGGTTTCAAACGTCTCCAGACACCCCAGCCTCCTAACAACTTGTGAACACCTAAGGTTTATTGTCAGGTGTCCCATTAAGAAGAGTTGAAGGTGAAGCAATGACTGGAAATTCACACTTCTTAACAAACTTGGAAATTTGTCAGAAAGGCTGTTTAGGACAGAAGGAATGTTCTAATTAACGATTGTAAATGCAGAGAAACACCAGGGAGGAGGAAAAGTCCTTTCTGTCACATTTGTGTGTTGTAATTTAAAGAGTAAACTCAGTGGAAAACTGAGCTGTTTTCAGCATAGAGCCAGAAGCTGCCCTTCTGCTGGGAAAAGTACCAAGGACTGGGTGATAGAACAAAGGAAGCTTAAAAAAACTCAAGTGAGAAAGAGAATCTGCCTTGAACAAAAAGAGCAGAGAAGATGGCTTGTAATCTCCAGAGAGAGCTCTGCAGGACAATACAGTAGGCGTTGACTGTTATTTCCTCAGACAGATAGTGATACCACTATCTACAACCCCCATGTGTTTTCTTTTTCAGTGACATTGCAGTGGATGAATACAGAATCTGATTCATGCTTGGCTTTGCCAAATGCCTGCTCCAATCCTATAATCATGCTATGAATTAAGCTGTGCGCCCAAAGGTCTGATGAGACATGGCTGGAAAAAATTATTCTCCTTGGAGATTCCAGCCCTTTTTGCCTGGGAAAGATAGAGTAGAGGACAGGTCATCAGCATTTGGAATAGTATCAGCAGGAGCTCTGAAATCAAAAGAAACTGGGACAGAGTCGATCTGGTTATCCTCAGCAAATTAATGCCTCTGGAAAGCAGGGCATTTCGTAATGGGAAGCTGGGTGGTGTCAGGGGTACCAGAGTTGTTACCAAGCAGTGTTCACTTTCAGATCCCAACAAAGATTATAGTGTTTTGAAGCCCTTTAGCTTCGGAGCACAATACCTCTGCATTGCGCCAGCTGCAGCACTTGGACTCTAGGCTAAGAGAAGAGTCATATGAGCTAAGATCATCAGCTCTGTGGACCTAATGCCATCATGTCTCCACATGAGTCTCCTTCTCTGGAGACATTTAAAACCCTCCTGGATACGTTCCTGTGCGACTTGGACGAGGGGCAATGGGTGTAAGCTGGAACATAGGAGGTTCCATATAAATATCAGAAGGAACTTCTTCACTGTTAGGGTGACGGAGCACTGGAATAGGCTGCCCAGCAGAGTTGTGGAGTCTCCTTCTCTGGAGACGTTTAAAACCCGCCTGGATGTGTTCCTGTGTGACTTGGTCTAGGTGATCCCGCTGTGGCAGGGGGATTGGGCTGGATGATCTTTCGAGGTTCCTTCCAATCCCTGATGTTCTGTGATTCTGCCCCTGAAACCCTCTGTGAGCTCAGTGCGAGAGCCCAGCCCTGCTTTTGCCTTGCTGAGCTGGTCGGGCAGCTCAGCCTGGAGCTGGAAGTGGCTGTCCACATCACGAGCGGTGCCTGCACAGGCACTGGGAACATGTCCTGCCATCTCCCCAAGATGGAGAGCATCCAGGCTGTGTGTGGAGGACCTTCCATGCGGGGCACTGTCCCCAGGCAGTCCCAGGTCTGCCAGTGCCCCACGGACCTGCCCAAAGATGGAGGGAGCACACAAGAAAGTGCCAGTGCTGCAACAGACTCCCCAGTGTGATTCCATCTGCGCTCTCACGGCAGCCACGGCTGTGAAGACCCCAGACACTAAAAGACATCTTCCCCATGCCTCCCAGTGCCCGCCTCTCTCCTCCTGCACCTCCACGTGCACATCTCTCCTCTCCCTTCCCCCACATGCCCTGTCCTACAGACCCCCTCCCTGTCTCCATCGCCTTTGCACTCCCATGCCTGCACCGCAGCTGGGGAGGAGATGCAGCTTTGCCAAAGCTCAGAGGCCACTTCAGAAGGGCTCCTGATGCTGAGACCCCCTACCTGCAGCACCAATTGCCTTGTCAGCCGCTCCACACCATCCCTTGTCTGCAACACTTGGTGTGTGCTCTCTCAGCTACAGAAAACTCCGTCACTGACCTCCTCCTGCCCTAGGACTTCTGGCACCAACGTACGTCCGGTTTTCTCCTCTTCATCAAAGCCACGAGGAGCATCTGACTCTACACCAAGACCATCTTTTTTTTTTTTCCCAAGGATTTCTGTGGCCACTGCAGCACTGGGTGAGTGTGGTCACTCCTTTGGGCACCACTTGGCTCTGCAGGGTCCACATCGCTGCCTGATTGCCACCACTGTCTGGTAAGGAGACAGCTCCAGAGCAAAAGGGCAAAGCTGGTCCTGCTCACCCCTCCACAGTCACCGAGTGGCACCTGAGTGCACAGCACAAAGCTCCTGCTGTTTCCTAGCCACACACTTAGTGTGCTGCTCCTTCACAGCCTGTCAGCATCTGGAGGAGACTCAGAGGGGACCTTCTCCCTCTCTACAGCTCCCTGAAGGGAGGTTGTAGTCAGGTGAGGGTCGGGCTCTTCTCCCAGGCAACCAGTGCCAGGCCTGAAGCAGCCAGGGGAGGGTTAGGTTGGATGTTAGGAAGCCCTTCCAACCCTGATGGAAAGGGTGATCAGACCCTGGAAAGGACTGCCCAGGGCAGTGGTGGAGTCCCCATCCCTGGAGGTGTTGAAGGACAGTCTGGCTGTGGCCCTTAGTGCCCTGGTCTGGCCGATGTGGTGACGTTAGGTCCTGGGTTGCGCTGGACGAGCTCAGAGGGCTTCTCCAACCACAATAACTCTGGGATTCTGTGAAGTGCCCTGCAGTCTGTCATCACACAGGAAATGAGAGAGCCCTGCCCTGGACTGCCGGTGCTCCTCCTGGACCCAAAAAGTCTGCACTGGCTAGAGGCAGGTGCTCCATCAAGTGCAGCTAGTGACTGAGCACCGAACTCCCACAGGACAGAGGGTCCTGCTCCCTCTTGCTGAGCCCAGCCTTCCTCGCATGGCCAATCTCCCCACAGATGGAGTAAAGCCAAGGGGAGCAGATGGTATTTGCACCATGTCCATTTAGTGGTGGCACCCATGGATGAGCTCCTGGCACTGGCCACATCCCCTGCCTCTGCTCTGTGTTACTGCACAGTCTCCCTGTGCCCCTCCATGACACCATGAGCCGCCCCTGCCACCTGCTCTGTCACTGCTTCCATTTCAGCCCTGTTCTTATCCTGGAGGCAGAGTCATGGCCAGTCCATGTGCAACTAGAAGCAAGGAAAGAGCTGGGCTGTGCACACACCCCACGGCCTTGGCAAGAGTCATCAGCAGAAAGCAAACCCTGTGCTCCCACACCACAGAGCCACAGAATGCTAGGGATGGGAAGGGACCTCGAAAGATCATCCAGCCCAATACCCCTACCACAGCAGGATCACGTAGATCACAGGAACGTGGCCAGACAAGTTTTAAACTCTCCAGAGAGGGAGACTCCAGAACCTCTGTTACCCTCACTGTGGAGAAGTTCATTCTCATTGATATGGAACCTCCTATGTTCCAGCTCACACCTGTTGCCCCCTGTCCTATCATTGGATACCACTGAGTAGAGCTGAGCAGAGCCGGGCTCCATCCTCCTGACACCTGCCCTTTCCATATTTATGAACATTCTCTGAGGTCACCCCTCAGTCTCCTTTTTTTCCAAGCTCAACAGACCCGGCTCCCTCAGCCTTTCCTCACCAGGGAGATGCTCCGCTCCCTTCATCATCCTTGTGGCTCTGCACTGGGCTCTCTCGGCAGTTCTGTGTCCTTCTGGGACTGAGGGGCCCAGAACTGGACACAATATTTCAGATGTGACCTCACCAGGGCAGTGTAGAGAGGGAGGAGAACCTGTCTCTATCTACTAACCACCCCCCTTCTAATCTACCCCAGGATGCCACTGGGGGCTCATTGCTGGCTCCTGGCCATCCTGCTGGCCGCCAGCATGCACATCCACGCCAGCTCTGGTGGGTAACATCACAGGGAGAGAAGGCTGATGGCAGCGGCATCCCAGTGCAGGAGGGACACCATCCCCTCCCTCCCGTGCCCTCTGCCCTGGCTGTGGCTCTGAGCTGGTGGCAAGAGCTCAACCCATGCCACAGAGCCAGGAAGGTGCTCTGCTCTCAGCTGAGCCTGGGCTACCAGCCACGCTTCTCTCCTCCCTCCCTCTTGCTGCATTAATGCTCTCTGCCTCAGAGAGATGCTCGCGTTCTTTTATATCCCTGTGCTGAAGATTTAATAGGACCTACGGGTCCGGCTGCCGGGAAGAGTTTCATGCTCAGCCAGCAGAGGGAAAGGCAGGAGAGCATCACAGCAACAAGTGACTGCCTGGCTTTGCTGGGCGGGATCAGAGCGCTGGAGGAGGGATAGGGGAGAAGGAGGACAGGGAGTTGTAGGATCTGATTCCTTGCAAGAAGAGCTCTCCCTCCCCGAGGGCCAAGGACAAGCCGTGCTTGGGCACAGCAAACGGGATGGACTCAGCCCCTCCACCCTGTCACATCCCCACGCAGCCATGGTCACCGACAGCTGGTCCCCACCACCTGAGTGAGGTGCCAGCCTACCTTAACTCCCCCAGGGATGGCCCTGAGCAGGGCAGGGACTGGCCCCCACGTAGAGAACCGCAGCACACTGTGTCCACCCTCGCAGACTGTCTGCTGTGGGGTGGGGGTGCAGCTCAGGCAGCCAGGGATGGGGGTGCAGTTCTGCTCTGGCAGAGCAGAGGCCTCAGGAGAGGGGAGGGTTGTGTTTCCCTGGAAGCAGCTGCTCCCAGAGCCAAGGCACCGCAGAGAGGAAACACCATGGGGTTCATCTGAAACGCTAAAGAACGTCGTGGGAAGCAGAGCCCACTGCCCCGTGGAGCAGGGCGAGGCTCTGGGGGACTTTGAGACGACGAACAAATCTGTTAAGCAGTAGGTGACACAAAGCAGAACTGCTGTCCTGAGCCAAGGACCCTGCCGGATGGATGTGGGTGTCCCAGAGGTGATTCCCAGTCCTGGGGACAGCCAGGACCGGGGATGCGATTCCTTGGGGTGCAATGAAAATCGACAATATTACACCTCACTTGGCCACAAGCCCTGCCTGAGGTTTGGCACTGAGGTGACACCTGAGGACAGAGTGAAGGACAGTAGTGGCAGCAAAAGCGGGCAAGCATGGGGAGAGTGGGGACCAGGGGAGGAGAGCAGGAAGGAAACTCCTTCTGTGCAGGCAGCAGAGGGGGAGAGGGATGGACAGAAGAAGGGAACAGCTTCAGACTGCCAGAGAGGAATCACATACCTTCCCCAGTGAAGAGTTCTAAGAAACTTCTGAGAGACCTCATGCAAAGATGCTGCCTGCAAAACTCTCCATGCTGCCTTCCAGGGAGGCTCCTGAGTGGGAGCTGTGCCATGGCTGGAAACCTTTGTGAGCTGCATCACTGCTGCTCGGGCAGCCCAGCTCTGACAACCTGCCATGGCCGTAAACCAACACTGCAGGCGGCACCCCACAGCAGTGGGTTTATTCAACCTCATTGCTTGCAGCTGCATGTGGTAGCAGAGCATTTAATGAGTTGGGAATTACTTATGGGCCACGGTAGGTGACCTGAGTTCTGCAAGCAGCCCAGAAAATACCATGCTAGATGCTGCTCCTAAGTGCTGAACAAAGGCAGACCCAAGCCCAGGAAACTCATGCCTGTTCTCATCCGAAGGCTGATGCCAGCAAGATTTCGATGCTCTCCACTCCTTTTTGTACACAGCAGAACATAGATCCAAACTATCACAATGACACTGGAGACAGCGAGGGGCAGAATCATGGAATCACAAAGTGTTAGGGATTGGAAGGGACCTCGAAAGATCATCCAGTCCAATCCTCCTGCCGCAGCAGGATCCCTTAGATCAAGTCGTACAGGAACATGTCCAGGCAGGTTTTAAATGTCTCCAGAGAAGGAGACTCCACAACCCCCCTGGGCAGCCCCTTCCAGGGCTCTGTCACCCTCAGTGGGAAGAAGTTCCTTCTCATATTGATGTGGAACCTCCTGTGTTCCACCTCCCACCTGTTGCCTATCATTGGATGCCCCTGAGCAGAGCCTGGCACCGTCCTCCTGACACCCACCTTTTCCATATCTATGAACATGAATGAGGTCACCCCTCAGTCTCCTTTTTCCAAGCTAGAGAGACCCAGCTCCCTTGGCCTTTCTTCATCAGGGAGATGCTCTACTCCCTTCCTTCATCATCTTTGTGGCTCTGTGCTGGACTCTCTCAAGCAGTTCTGTGTCCCTTTTGTACTGAGAGGCCCAGAACTGGACACAATATTCCAGATGTGGTCTCCCCAGGGCAGCGTAGAGGGGGAGGAGAACCTCTCTCGATCTACTGACCTGCTCATCTCAGTTGTGCAAAGATCCCAGAGGACCCTGTCCCTCCCCAGCGGGAGTCAGATCGACACGCTGCCTGTTGAGGGCCCAAGAGCATCAGCACTGGGAGGGTGGGACTGCTGAAGCAAGATACTTTGTGCCTAAATTCCTTACCTCTAGAGAGCCGTCACAGAACATCAAGGATTGGAATGGACCTCCAAAGATGGTCCAGTCCAATCCTCCTGCCAGAGCAGGATCACCTAGATCGTGTCACATCCCATGACCTGGAGCAGACATAAGGACCTGGGACATCACGTTTGTGAAGTGATGTTTTCAGACCTCGGTGCTGCACAACTGAAGCCCTGAGTTTCCCACAGACACACAAATTTCACTTTGCTTAAAGAGCCCAAGGATGTTGACATGTTCAAGGGCATCATGCCCAGCTCCACCAAGAGCCTTACAGCTACAGACACCACCTTACCTGGCACTCCTCTCCTCCAGATGCCTCCAGCTGAGGCACCCATTGCCAGCTCCCACAGTTCACTCTGCCGGGCTGCAAGGTACCGTAAAATGGAGGAGACTGAATTCCAGCTGTGGGAGCAGGGGGTGCTGCTTCTCTGCCTGGCTTCCTTAGCTAGAGGAGCGCAGCTATCCTTGATAGCTCGGTACCGCATCGATAGCTCTGCTGAGGCCTGCCTGCTCTGTCCAAGGAAGTACCTGGTTCATGCTGAATCTTGCCTTTAAAGGACAAACTTCTCAGCTGCTGCTCCTTCTGTGCCAGCTGACAAGGATGAAACTCCTCTGCAAGGCTCCTGAAGACAAGCAAACATCCAGAACCACAAAGATGGTTAAGGGAGTGGAACAGCTCTCTGATGAGGAAAGGCTGAGGGAGCTGAGACTCTTTCGCTTGGGAAAAAAGGAGACTGAGGGGAGATCTCATTAATGTTTGTAAACATGGAAAGACTGGTGCCAGGAGGATGGAGCCAGGCTCTGCTCAGTGACATCCAATGATAGGACAAGGGGCAACAGGTGTCAGCTGGAACACGGGAGGTTCCACTTCAATATGAGAAGGAATTTTTCTCCAGTGAGGGTGATGGCAGCTGGAACGGGCTGCCCAGGGGAGTTTTGGAGTCTTCTCTGGAAACGTTTAAAACCTGCCTGGACATGTTCCTGTGTGAATTGATCAAGGGTATCCTGCTGTGGCAGGGGGATTGGACTGGATGATCTTTCTAGGTCCCTTCCAGTCCCTAATGTTTTACGATCTTGTGATCCCTGTGGCTCCCCATGTCCAGCCCCAGTGTCTGTCGTGAAAACAGCACCCAGGGTGCACACCATTCCTAACGCCAGAGTAGAAGGGCTGGTCAAGTTTCCATGGGTCAAGCAACAATTTCAGAGCTTGTCAGAGGGACCAGACTCTGTGCCTGCAACCACCACATTTGGAGGACCAGACCGGCTGATGAAGTTAATTTTCTCACAGAGTCACAGAACATTAGGGATTGGAAGGGACATCGAAAGATCTTCCAGTGCAAACCCCCTGCCAGAGCAGGATCCCCTAGATCAAGTTGCACACGAACATGTCTAGGTAGGTTTTAAATGTCTCCAGAGAAGGAGAATCCACAACCATCCTGGGCAGCCCCTTTCAGTGCTCTGTCACCTTCACCGTGAAGAAGTTCCTTCTCATATTGATGTGGAACCTCCTCTGTTCCAGCTGACACCCATTGCCCCTTGTCCTATCATTGGATGCCACTGAGCAGAGCCTGGCTCCATCCCGACAGGCATCGGCGCCATTGATGTAACCTCAGGCTCTATGTGCTCACAAGCGTTTCTCTCTTCTTTCTTAGGTCCCCCACTCCTTTCTCAAAAACATTTATTCTTCCTCCCTGCAAAGGCAAAAAATAGTCTTAAATCTGTGTTTGCGTCGTTACCATGACATTGAGCGGAACGCCATGCAGATGCAGCCTCTGTTAATAAGAGGGAGAAGAACCCAAGTGCGTACGTCAGCGCGCGGAGCTTAGCCTGTGTTTGTGTTAAAGCGTTGCCATGGCAGTGCATGTGTTTTTGTTTGGTGGAAATTTGTGGTGAGATGGGAGGAAGTCACGTGTGTGCAAGACAAACAAGAAGTGGCACCAACCCAAGTCAAAATAAATACTGAAACTGAAAGGGAAGTCGCACATGACGTGGAGAACCAGGAGAAAACAAGGGTGGTTGTTTTGCTGCCTGTCTGTGCTTAGATGACAGCAGTGTGTTCCCGGTGTGTGGTGCTGGGCTTGGTGAACCGTCAGCCGTGACTGAACTCCGATGGTGCTTTTATTGCAGGAGCATCTTGCCCCTTGTTGGCCCTGTGCATTTTGATGTTGCCTTGTTGGTGTCAGGAGGATGGAGCCAGGCTCTTCTCAGCTGGAGGGAGTCCAGCGCAGAGCCACAAAGATGATGGAGTGGAGCATCTCCCTGATGAGGAAGGGCTGAGGGAGCTGGGTCTCTTGAGCTTGGAGAAACAGAGACTGAGGGGTGACCTCATTAATGTCGATAAATACGGGAAGGATGGGTGTCAGGAGGATGGAGCCAGGCTCTGCTCAGTGGCATCTAGTGATAGGACAAGGGGCAGTGGGTGTCAGCAGGAACATACGAGGTTCCACATCAATATGAGAAGGAACTTCTTCCCAGTGAGGGTGACAGAGCACTGGAAGGCGCTGCCCAAGAAGGCTGTGGAGTCTCCTTCTCTAGAGACACTTAAAACCCAACTGGCCATGATTCTGTGTGACTGGATCTAGGTGGTCCTGCTGTGGCAGGGGGATTGGACTAGATGATCTTTTGAGGTCCCTTCAATCCCTAATGTTCTGGAATCCTGTGATGTGTGACTTGGTCTGATTTCACCAGTGATAACTTCCCGCTGGCCGTCGCTGTAGTAGGCTTTTTGGCAGGAACAAATCAGTCATAGAATCATTAGGGAGGTTAAAAAGAATCCAAAGAAGTAAGACTAGAAATGAGAGGGGAGAGTGAGTCTTGACTTAGAGACTAGACTACCACACTGGGAGCTGGCTGGTTCCTGCATGATGCCAGCGGCTGGAGAAAGCAAGAGTGTTTTTGACATGTGTCCGCTTGCTTCCTGTCATCCCAGATCTGCCTCAGGAAGGAGGAAGAAGTGACTGTGGAAGTTGCTGTTGCCTTTTTTGCTCCTTGCTCCCAGGTTTTCTACTGTATTGTATTATAACCCCAGGACTTCTCTGTTCTGTCAGGAGTGCCAGTGTAGGAAGTAGAGTGAGGTAAAAAGCTGATGAGTGAGATACAGAGCCTCAGAAAAAGGCAGTCAGGGGTGCTGTTCTAAAAGCATAACCACAGGTCCCCATCGCTTTCCTGTCTAAACTCTCTGTGGTTGCTCTCTGTTGGCCTGTTTTCCCCAGCCTCTGATTTTCAGCAGTGCTTGGGCATCCGTGTTGGTTTGGTGGGATCCTTCCACTACAGCACTAGTGTCTGCTTCTGTGGAGGGAAACGCTTTGTCTTGGTTTATGTTCCCATTAGTAGTCTGCCTGGTCCTACAGCTGTGACGTCTTGGTGTCTGATTCTGCCAACTTCATCAACTAAGTAGGATCTGACCTGTTTGGTTTAAGGTGCTGAAGAAAGTCAGTAGCTTCAGATACACCGGAGTCTTTGACTCAGCTGGTGCACTGGCTTTCTTTTGATCTGGTGTTCAGTCAGTGTTGCTGGACTGCACTGCTGACTGTTTAAATGATGACTTGAGTGTTGTCCCCTCGTTCTTAGTGAAACTGCATTCATCACAAGGTTAAGATTCGTATGTGTGTCCTGAGTAGATTCCTCCGTGGACAAATCCATGTGCCTTACCCTTACGTAAATGAGTAAGTAAATGTCATTCTAGTGAATGAAAACCTTACGAAACCTTGGGTGACCTTTCCTCCTGAACGGTCCCCACATTCCATCCCGAGAGCGGTTGTGCTTCAAGGCAGATGAAGTTGCTTGTGTGAATGGTGCCGTGGAGTCTTCCAGGGTCTTCTCCAATATAAACCGTATACTCAGGAGTCTTAGCTCTGCAAGGGTGGCTTTTGAAGGGGAGGATACAACAGCGCTCTGGACACCATCGGCTGAGGTTTGTGGCGTTTGGTCTTTACAGGGTAGTACTGATAGATGCTGCTTGTGTCGTGGTGTTGGTTGAAGTTGTCTTTTGCAGGACATACTGACACTAGATCTCTTTTCTGTGTGCTCTTGCCTGTATGGCTGCGTAACACGGAGGAAAAAATTAAGAGGAAGTAAGGGACCTGTTTATGCCAGAGAATAGGCTTGAGGCAGAGCAGCTGGTGGAGCTACAGAGCCTTCCTTTGCTATGCACTCTGGGCACTGCATGGAAATAGCTCCACTGATTAAACAGTAAACTAAAATGGGCCTTTAAGTGCTTTTCTGCAGGATTAGCTCAGAAGTGTGGTCTGGCCAGATCCAGGCTGAGGTGTGACACATTGAACTGCTTCAGTGTAGGTAGTAGGTAGCTTTGGCTTCCAACCCTGAGTGACCGCCTGTTGCACGCTGTTTTGTTTGGTCCTCAAGACCTGCGGTCCTCGGTCCAGGTGATCCACAGTGTCTTGGCTTGTTCTTGCATAGCCCACTGGCTTCCCACCAGCAGCAGGGAGATAGGCCTGATTCCCAGAAGGTGTCCAGTGGAGTGCGGGCTGCTCTGCACTGAACTCTGCAGGAATTTAGCTGTGGAGTGTAGAGGTTCTGATGGCTCAGCAAGGGTTAATCGACATCTTGGTGCTCCATTGTCAGTAAGATGTTAGCTCTGCTGCTCACTAAGGAGAGTGAGATAGGGGCTCTCCCAGGAGAGAGGATTTAATGTAGTCATGGAAGTCTGTTTCCTGCATCCTCCTGCTTTTCTTTTGTTTCCTGCGATGCAGCACTTAGGGAAGCAGAAACTTTGTGTTCGCAGCGTTGCTTCAGTGGCAGGGGGTATTTTATGTGCAACCCTGATCCTACAGTGGTTGCCGCCATCAAACACTTGCAAATCACAAGTGCGTTCCACAGACTGAGGCGCCTTCTGTCCTCCGAGTGCAGTTTGACAGATGCTCCTTGTGGCGGCAGCAGCGCCCCGGCTCCCCGCCGTCCATCCCCGGGTGACCCCGGCTCGGCAGCGTTTGTGCTGGAGCCACCGGGGATCTCAAGACTGCAAAGCAAGTGCAAAACGTGACAGGGGCTCCTTGTGCGCTGCTGGGAATGGTGAGGGTCAGTAGTTTCCCTCTCCTTACAGCAGGATCGTTTCATTCAGTGTATTTTACTGTGTGCTCTGCTTCTGCAGCACTTCACCCTTCCAACAGTACCCTTTTCTAGTGAGGAGAGTACAGAACCACTGCGGAGGGGCGTTGCGGAGTCTCCTTCTCTGGTGACATTTAAAACCCACCTGGATGTGGTTCTAGGTGATCCTTCTGTGGCAGGAATATTGAACTAGATGATCTTTCGAGGTCAAAGTCATTCAAGTCGTAAGTGACAATGGGGATGGGGCAGAACGTTCGTGCAGCTGCTGTACGTCCGTGAGCACTCTTCCTCTCTCCTGATGATTTCTCAGTGAGTGGCTGATGTAGTGTCCAGCACAAGATGCAAGCAGATGGCAAACTAAAGGGCTTCACCACTCTCACTGATTTTTTTTTTTTACACTCTTACTGTCAGCCAGTACTGTGCAGACAAATTTTGGTACAGCTGAGACTGGTGGCCAGGTAGTGAATTCCAGAACAGCTCAAGTTTTTAATGCCTTCAGGGAGCAAACTTGACGGAGCAGAAGAGAGACTGCTGTAATTTCTCCGGGGAGGTACTGGCTGCCAGCAATGAGCTTCGGAGGTATTTGTCCGTTCATTTCATTGAAGTATTTGTGTCTAATAAAAAGCTGGCTTCTGTCACTCCTGCCACCTAACTGTGTGACACTGGACTTCTATCTCCTCACAATTCTAAAACTTCCATGTCAGTCTTTTTTACGAGAAGCAGCTTCTTTAACTGCTGTTGAATATTAACTGTTGTGGATATTTTGCCAGAGAACTAAACAGTCATGTGGAGAAATAAACCCAAACCCTGCCGCAGGTTTCCTCTCATCTGTAGCACAGCTCAATGCAAAGCAGAAGGGTACAAACGTTTGATGCTGCTGCTTTCCCAGACCTTTAGTTCCTTTTATTTTCACACATCATTTTCTTAGCACCTGCCAGCTCGCTGTCTTACAGCTGCCTCGGTCAGCCACACGTCACCCGCATCCCACTATGTCAGCTATGATTCCATATTGGAAAAGTGGGAAGGGGAGGTGAGGGAGGGGAGCTGCTTTGCCTTTCGTGCTATTGGAGAAGTACTTGAAATTCCTCACATTCTTCTCCTGGTGGCAGTATGTTTACTTTTCATCACTGGGTTATTAGGATTAACCAAAGTCATTGCTTCAAGCTCATTTAATTTGAATTTAGTGAAAGCAAACTACCTCCTGCAGACCGTAGAAAACACTCTTCCGCCACAGCAGCGTATTAATTTGCGGAAAGCAGCCCCCCAAAAATGCCAGATCGGACACCCCTCTCCACGCCGGAGTTCGGCATCACCTTGCATGCACCGCATTCTAATGAAGGACTGTATGGTGCAAGTTCCAGGACGGTTTGAATAATCTGACAGTCTAATTAACATTTCAGTCTCTTTACCAAACATTTGCTTTCAACGCCAAGCAGCCTTCCCTGTCGATACTTTCTAGAGCGCGGGGCTGCCGACTGCACCCACCACTGCAGTACTGTCATTTACCCCAGTAATTGGACTCAGCTCTCTAGTTCTCGGCTGCATCTGTGGTGGAGTTTGTTTAAGTTTCCAGAGAATTGAAGCTTTTCAGAATTCATTTTCTCCAGACAGCTCTTGCCTTGACTGTGCTGCCCGTCAGAACGCTCTGCTGAGAGGAGTTAGGTAAATATTTCTTTATTAAGTGATTAATTCCATAAATAAATTCTTTTAATTCATTGAATATAAAATTAAAATCATTTACAACTTATTCCAGTATTACAGGGGCTGGAAGGGGTAAAAAAAAAACCAAACAAACCAAACCTCCAAAGAAAAAACAAACAAACAAAGCTACAGTTTGATAAATAAAATACTCAGCTGTAAAACAACTGATTTCTGTTTGCCGTTGAACTACAGTTGGTACATAATAGCTGCCACTATGTATACCCCACAGGTGCCCACCTCAGGAAGGAATGTCACTTCCAACTCGGTTGGGAAAGGGTGAGAGGAGATGGAGGGAGAGGGAGAAGCAGAGTGTTAAATTTACGAGGACAGAAAAGGAGTTTTCTTAACCGAAACGGAACATTTATCGGATCACTTACAAACAGAAAACAGTATGTAATTAGATAAAGGTGCTCCAAAAAGAAGCAGTAGAGTTGCTCCAGTACTATGAAGCTTTAAGTATGCTTGAGTCTCAGTTGCATTAGTGTCCAGATGCACAGTGCACTCTTGTAACATCTAAATGTTGCCCTCGAATGGACAAGGCACCGCTTCCATCAGAGGTGTTTTCTCCATGGCCGGTTACTTCAAACTTCTGTTTAGCATCCCACCCCCAACACAGCTTAGTCCCTAAATTTGTGAATGTCATTGACTAGTCTGTAGTAGGGATAAGCTTCGTTTGCATGTGGACAGTTGTAGTTGCATCTGCAGGACTGGATCATCATGACGTTCTTGGTGAAGGTTTCCCCGTCTTCACAGCGGAACCTGATCTTGACAGTCCTGGTCTGCTGGGGCGTACAGCACCTACCATCCACACAGGAGCCACAGTACTTGGGGCGGTACTTCTTCACACTGGAACATCCAGCGTAAGTAAACTTCACCAGCGATGGGGACTTCTTAGTCTTGGTGCATTTTTTTCCCTTCTGTAATGGAGAGGCAATAACATTATTAGCAGGAGATCCTTCCAGAGCCTTAACCCTCTACCTAAAGCAGTTTGGAAAGAAGAGGAGCACCAGAAGAGTCTTCTATATTTACCTTTAGGGAGACGTAGCTAGGCTGGCCACATGGCCTCACTTCACATATCCTGGTCTCTTTGATCAGCTTGCAGTCAGGATTGTCATTGGTAACCCGTGTGGAGATGCCAGTTCCACATGTCTTTGAGCACTGAGACCAAGAGGTTGTCTGCACAATGCATTCTGGACTCTCAAAATCCCGGCTTTGTGGCTCAGATCCAAAAACTGAAAAAATAAAAGGAACCTTTAGTCTAAGGTTATGCTGTCACGAGGTTTCTTTCTTTCCATCAGAAAGGATGGAAAGGAGTCGTATAGCCACCCTCCTGCCTGCTCCCGTTAGCTGTCACACAGATTAGCCTGTACTCACCAGGTAGCATCTTCAGGCCTCCCTTCACAATGGCAATGAGCTCATTGTTCCTCGTTAATTCGCCTTCGGAATCGTCCAGGCCAAACTCCTTGCTGAAGAAGCCTTCCAGCTCATCCCGTGCATCCTTGCTTTCATCACAGACCCACTCTTCGCAGCACTGCCCGGGGACCTTGACCAGCCTGGGGCTGGGGCAGCCCAGGTTGGGAAGAGAAAGCTCCTGCGGGCAGAGCGGGATGCAGCCCACAGCCCCGTCGATGCACGTACACTGGTGCTTGCAGTTGGGCTGGAAGCTTTCGCCGTTCTGGTAGATTTTGGAGTTGTATTCGCACGGTCTGCCCTCGGACTGCGCTGCAGAGACCAATCGAGAGGGAAGGGAGGGAGTGAGCGGCGGGGCTCGCTCGCCCGGGTTAAGCGCAGGTCCGCGCTGCTCCGCCGAGCGCTCGGTTTGCGGCGGAGCTGCCGCCACCGCCCCCCCCGCTGCCCCGGGACGCGGGCCCCGAACAATCAGTCAGTCAGGAATCACTTTTCCTTATGCGCGTTTAGCGGAGCCCAGACACACTGAATCGCATTCCAGACCGCTGAAGTCATGTGCCGTTGTGCCAAGCCACCGACAACAAAGCATAACCATACATGGACTCCCAGTTCCTAAACCTGGGCGCTACGGGGACCCGGCTTTCCCCCGGCGGCAGCGCGGAGGGGCTGGCGGAGCCGCTTACCTCTGCAGATGCCCCGCAGCGCGGAGGGGCTGGCGCCGAAGTTGCACTCGAGCCCCTTGGTGTGGTCGCAGGGCTGTGCGCGGCTGCAGTCCTCGTTCAGCTGCCTGGCGCACACCTTGCAGCACCCGCAGCCGTCGGGAACCAGCCCCACGCCCGGGGCGCAGCGCGGCGTGGCCGCGGGACACTGGCACACGGCGGGGCACGGCGAGCCCAGGGCCTGCGGAGCGGAGCGGAGCCGGTGAGTGCTGGGAGCGGAGCGACGCGACCCGCAACCTCCCTCCAGCATCCGCAAACCCCGCGCCAGAAGCACCGTCCCCCAGATGCGGGCAGAGCCGCGGCACTCACCAGGCGCGCCAGGCAGAGGAGCGCGGCCGCCAGGGCGGGGCGAGTACCCGCGGAGCCCATGTCTAGCGTCGGCGGAGCGGGAGCGCGGAGAAGCGGAGGAGAACTCGGAGCTGGAGCGCGGCCGGCGCGGTCTAGAGCTGCGGCGGGCGCCGATCCGCCTTATATAGGGCGCGGGGCCGCCGCGTCGCTGACGTCGCGCGTTCCGGGCCGCGGCCGCGTCCAGCGCTCGCGGCATCCCAGGAATGCGGCTGGCGCGCGGCGCGGCCGCC
>JAOXOE010000698.1:8822129-8851234 GCA_028565055.1 Phoeniculus purpureus
ATTAGGGATTGGAAGGGACCTCAAAAGATCATCCAGTCCAATCCCCCTGCCACAGCAGGATCACCTAGATCCAGTTGAACAGGAACATTTCCAGGTGTGTTTTAAACATCTCCAGAGAAGGAGACTCCACCATCTCCCTGGGCAGCCCCTTCCAGTGCTCTGTCACCCTCACAGTGAAGAAGTTCCTTTTTCTCGTCTGGTTTTGTTTGGGAAGATCCCCATGGAAAGCCTGGAGGAAATCCTTCCAATGCAATATCTGAAGCTTGGTGTGAAACTGGTCAGTGGAGGCAGAAATGTGGCTGTAGAAATGCCACCAGTCTTGTTTCTCTTGTGGCAGCCCAGTCCTCAACTGGTCTTTTAAGGGCGATAAAGAGAGGATAGCAATGCGTCAGGGTAATATTTGCACTCTCATGCTGCTTCCCACTGTTCCCCTCTGACTCATGGATTGCACAGGGATCTCCAAATACTTTAAATGCCAGTGGGCCCTGCAGCAGCCAATGTGAGATTAAGCCCAACTTTTAATCAAGGTGACTTTGGACAGACTATCCCCCCATCAGCATTATCCAGACTCCTCTTTTTTTCCCATTTCAGAGAAGTGGTCTCTTATTCACCCCAAACTGCTGGATTTCAGCAGTTTCCCTTGAAAGGTGCTTTTATCCTATTTAAGTGAGAATAGTCTCCGTTATCATAAAACTGAGATGCTGCAGTTCAATTGTGTTTCCAGACTCAGGCGAGCGGCTGGAATGCATGCGGTTTGACTTTCCTCTATGATATAATAGTGTAAAAGAGATCAGGGTACATTTTACCATAGTGTCTAGCAATGTGAGTTTATTCAGACGTTTGGCAGGCGGTTCTGCACACTCTTGCTAAAACCGTGAATCATCCATTGTTGGCTGATTGCTCTCTAGTTGCTAAGAGATCTGTCAAGTGCATAGTGAAGCTTAATTCCGCATTTGCTCTAAGAAGGGCTAAATGTGTTAAATTGGAACATGTCACATCCTTCCTAAACAAGTCATTAAGGCGCTGCTATGAGCCCGTCTGATGGAGAGAAGGAGCTGGGAACAGCTGGAAGATTTAACTTGGGTCAGAGTTTGTCTCCTCTGTCTGGGAGTACTAGACTTACTGCATGTTGGATTTTCACAGTCCGATACATAGTGGAAATAGAAAAGGGAGGGAGACCTGAAATAGGATTTGCAAAAGGACTTGTTTTTCAGTGTCCTTATATAAACCTCTTAAAATGAGCTAATGCTGTTACACAAAGTGCAACTTCTAGTAATGGAAAGACGATGCGTCAATGTTTCCCGAGCTGCCCCCTCCCAAGTGAACTCTACCTCTCGCGCTGCGGCTCCCCGGTTACCCCATCGCTGAGACGTGCTGCAGATGCCGCGTGCCGTCACTTCAGATCGTGCCGTTTCGTCTTTGCTAAGTACCCCAGCAGAAGTGGTGTCTTTGACGGCCCTGTCGGCCCTAAGTAGCCACAGGCTTTTTCAGAGAGACGTTCTACTACCTGCAAAGAGAAAAAGAATCCATTTGTTGCTTGAATAACAGATCATTAGGGGATTGGAAGGGACCTCAAAAGATCATCCATCCAGTCCAATCCCCCTGCCACAGCAGCATTACCTAGATCCAGTTGCACAGGAGCATATCCAGGCAGGTTTTAAACATCTCCAGAGGAGGAGACTCCACAACCTCCTTGGGCAGCTGTTGCCTCACCATGAAGTAGTTCCTCCTCTGAGTAGGTCATCTGTCTCTGTGAGCGTACTTCTGTCCTGCGCAGGGATGTGTGGCAGCAACTAAAAGGTAAAAGAAGAAAGTTCTTTGGTCGAGACTTGTGTACTCATCTGTTCCTAAAGTGACAACACTTGCACTGGCCTTAGCCACTGCCTGAAAAGTGCCTGAGTTTCTCACCCCAGGCACTGTGTCTTCTTCCCCTTCACTGAGCAAGCAGGAAAAGTCAAAGAATCACAGAACATTAGGGGTTGGAAGGGACCTCAAAAGATCATCTAGTCCAATCCCCCTGCCACAGCAGGATCACCTAGACTGAGTCGCACAGGAACATGTCCAGGTGGGTTTTAAATGTCTCCAGAGAAGGAGTTGGGAAGCTGTGGTCTGTCCATCAGTGTTATCTGGTGCCTGGGCTAGCAGTAGGCACCTGGGTGCGACCTTTTGCCCATCATTGTCTGATAGATAAGCTGCCTGCGTTGGGAGTGGGCTGTGTGCTGCCGGGTGATGGATGGTCTCCACTTGGGCTGCAGCAAAGAGGTGATCACAGTTAGCTAAGTGATGAATTATCTTCCTTTTAAAAATAAAACCACTCTGTGCGTCAGCTGCGGCTCTTGGTTTGGATTCATCTTTTAGACACTGCATTTTGTCAGAGCTTGTTACTGGATTTCTGTTCCTTGCGTTGGTCTTTGCAGACATGACTGAAGGCTTTTATAATCCTCTCTTTGATCAGCGAAACAGATTGAGCTCTGTGAATGCTGCTTTGATTGAGGTTTTGGAAATGATGCCTTCCTCCTAATGGCTCCTCTCTGACCCCTTCACACCAGCTGGACATTGTCTGTGCGGTGCATGTGGTGCTGCAGAGCTGTTGTGGCGACAGCATGTGCAGTTGGAGGATCTCTCTGCCCCTACAGGGTGTTTCACTGCTTGTCTGTGCAAAGGTCTCTCTTTGGTCACGAGGCATGGTTAGAGCCCATGCGTTGGCGATGACCCTCTGTGGTGACTTGGTTTACATGACTGAACAGATGGCCCATCCCCAGCCAAGCAGCCTGGCCATATGGCAATGTGGTTTGGTCACTTGTGCCTCTTGTGCCATCCCCCCTGCCTGTGACCTGATTGCCCAATGGCTTAATGCTCCTTGGAGGCTGACCAGGGATGATCGTGAACCCCCAGGCTATTTGTGTGAAACTTGAGTGACCTTGTACTGTTGGATTTCTGTTTGAAGCACACCTTTTCAGCAATGATTTCCTTTCTCACTGGGTCGTGAGACAGGTGAAACCATTCTACTTGCAGTGCCCTTGCGTGCATCTTAACCTGCTGCTTCAGTGTCATCGTTGCTATTGACTGGAGAACCCTTTCATCCAAAGCTGTAGCCAACTAGACCGGATTTGCTTTATGTGAACACCTGCTGATTGGTATTAATTGTTTTATGTGTCAATTCCTTATTAATGAGTGATTTTGCGCATTTTCCTGTCATTCCCATTAGGCTGTGAAAGATTATGAATGGTACAGAACTCATTCTTGGGTGGAAATCACCCTGACCTGCTGTTCTTAAAGTGCTTTTTAGCAGCTGCTCCTTAATGTCCTCCTGTGTTATGGCTGGCATGAAAATCACTCTTTGTAGAGTAGCCTGAATACTTAACTGGCTTTTTCCCCATGGAGAGAAGAAGTATTAATTCAGTGCTTTTACCTTTCTGGTGTCAATATGAAACGTCACCCTTTCCAGGTAGAAATGAATGCGTGCCACTGTTGCTATTCCTGTTGTTCCTAAGGCAGGGAAGCAAAGAGGTTGGTGGGGTGGGAAGGGCCCTTGTGAACATTGATGTGATGATGCTTTAAGAACTGGACTCAGGTGAATTTGAAATTAAGTCAAGAAAATACTTCCTTGCTGTGAAGTGCAGTCTGTCTCAAATGTGGAATCTCAAATCATGGGCTCTGTGAAAAACTAAGGGCTGGAGCACCTCTGCTGTGGGGACAGGCTGAGGGCATTGGAGCTGTTCAGCTCTCCTCAGGAGAAGGCTCTGGAAGGACCTTATAGCAGCTTCCAGTACTTGAAGGGACTCCAGGAAAGCTGGAGAGGGAGTTTTTCTGAACCATTCTAGTGATAGGACAAGGGTAATGGTCTCGAGCTAAGTGAGGGTGGACTTACATTAGGTCTTGGGAAGAAATTCCTTACTATGAGGGTGCTGAGGCACTCAGCCAGGTTGCTCAGGGAAGTTGCAGGTGCTCCATCCCTTGAAGTGTTTAAGGCCATATTGGATGGGGCTCTGGGCAATCTGTTCTGGTGAGAGGTGTCCCTGCCCATGGTGGGGGGTTGGAGCTGGATAATCTCTGAAGTCCCTTTGAACTTAAACTGTTCTGTGATTCTGCTAGGTTTTCACCAGGTGCTTTTGCTTTGATAAACTGTCTTCATTTCTGCCCTTAAACTAAGACTGACTTGTTGTAGTTGCTTTTGGCTGTGAGACCTGATATGATTTCCCCTCTGCACCAATTAACTTAGCCATCTTTGATCCTTGATCTGGTACAGCATCCTCCCTCCCACGTGGGACCAGGTTCTCTAGACATACAATGACATTCTCTTAAAATGGCTCTTGGGCATCGCTCATTTTTAGCATGCAAATTAGCTGCTTAATGATTTGCCTCAATTAACTTTGGCTTTGTTTAATTAAGGCTTTCAAAAATTATTTATTCTGTATGCTCCCTGTGTAACTTCTTTTAGTTCTTGGCAACATCCATTCTGTATGTGAAGTCTCTCACTTGTTCAGTGCATTTTGGCTTCACTACTTTATCTGTAGCTGAAACAGCACGAATATTAGAGTCACAGAATCGTTCAGGTTGGAAAAGACCCTTGGGATCATCGAGTCCAACCATCAACCCTTACTCTACAAGTTCACCCCTAAGCCAGACCCCTCCCAACACTACATCCCAGTGCGTTGGGGACTTGCATCCTACCTTTGCCCTCTTTTCAACATCTTACTCTGCTGAAGTAGAGTGGAACAGGCCAAACAAAATGCCCTACTCCTTCTGCTCTCACCTTGCGTTGTTTCTGCAGCTTCTCCTCACTGTTGAGTAAAGACAGTTACAGCTTGCTTTCACCAGCTAGAACAGGTAGGAGAACAGGCTTTCTACCTTTCCCCTTGAGCGCTTTCCTGTTGTAGGACATCAAAAGCATTCAGTAGTAGGTAGAAGCATGTTTTAGAAGTATCTACCAAGAATACAGCAGTTGTTGTTTTCTCAGGTTTCCACTTATTGCTTGACCCACAGGTCAGTAAGTGTGTGGAGATACATCAGCTGGTAGAAGACAGAAGACCCTTCTGTCATGGGATGACCTGTATCTAAACCAGGACACCCCTTCTACTGAAGAAGCTAAAACGCTTGCTGTACGAATATGCTTGTCTGTAGTCATCATAAGTGGAACCCAGTGACCATGAGGAGTGAAAGAAGTACTCTTGAGCGGTCTTCCTCACACAGGGGTACATAACTAGCAAGATTTAGGGCATTTGTACAGATGCTTGTAGGAGATGCACCTAAGGGCTTGATGCTACAGTCAGAGGTGGTTGTCCATAGACCAGATGCTCATGGCATAATTTCTTTCCTCTGTGGCTGGGCGGTATGGCATGTCCACAGTTGAGCCCTCTTGGTAGGGTTGGACATTTCCAGGCTGGGACTGCGGTCCTCAAGGAGGCTCAACCATCCTGTGCGGCAGTGATGTCTTCCCCAAGTGGGGCAGAAGCCCCCAGGAGGCAAAACCCAAAACAGCTGCCACACAGTTCAGCTCCTCAGCAGCAGGGGCGCATTAAGTGGTTTCACGACTGATTGCTGCAGCAGCCCCAAGCTCATCTTTAGTTTGCAGCAGGTCCTTCAGGTATATGTGGGCTCTGGCACAGCCTTTGTCAGCCAGTGCTGCAGTTACAAGCTGTCAGGTTGCTTCCACACTTGTGATGGTGTTGATAGCATCTGCTGAGCTAATAGTTTCCATTCAGCTCTTTCATAAATGTCGGTGTTTTCCTTTATTTCTGTAGGGCAGAGAAGTTACACAGTACTGTGCAAAGAAAGGAAAAGCCATTAGGCTGCCTATAAAAGAGTACTGGAGTCTGCTGTATCATTGACTCTTGGCTGTTGCTCCAGCAGATGTGTTCCCTAATTCCACATGAGTCTGAAAACAGGCTGCTGTTGCCTTGTGTCAGTCGCTTGTGCCACTGGGCTTCTGCAAGGTGATGTTGCTCCGAACATAGGACCTGTTGGGAGGGTTGTGGCATCACCACATCCCCCAAAGAGGCACCTCATGCACGCGGAGCTGGCAAGAGGGAAGAGCTTGGATGCTCTGGTACGTAATGCCTTGGGAGCATTTCCGCCGCTCTGCCTAGGATGCTGGCTTGGATGCAGTGAAACGTGGGCATGTGCCAGCTCGCATACAGGAGCCGTAATTAGGAAATGTAGGTCATCAAATTCAATTATCTCAGCGCAGCATAGCTGGGAATAGTTCTTCCTGGATTTACTCCCCCTTCAGCGTAGCTCTTAGTAAGTAATGCCTCAAGCGAAACCCTGACTTCTAAGGTGCGTTATAGGCTGGATTGATGGGCCAAGGTCAGTTGTATGAGGTTTAACAAGACTAAGTGTCAGGTCCTACGCTTTGGTCACAACAACCTCACGCAGCGCTACAGGCTTGGGGAAGAGTAGCTGGAGAACTGCTGAGTGGAAAAGGACCTTGAGGTACTGATTGACAGCAGTTGAATGTGAGCTCCCAGTTTGCCCAGGTGACCAGTGGTATCCTGGCCTGCATCAAAAATACTGTAGCCAGCAGGTCCAGAGAAATGATCACCCTGCTGTACTCAGCACTAGTGAGGACTCACTTCACACATTGTGTTCAGTTTTGGGCGCCTCAGTACAAGAAGGACGCTGAGGTGCTGGACTAGGTCCAAAGGAGGACAACAAGGCTGCTGAATGGCCTAGAGGATGTTTAAAACCTGCCTGGACATGTTCCTGTGCGATTTGGTCTAGGTGATCCTGCTCTGGCAGGGGGATTGGACTGGATGATCTTTTGAGGTCCCTTCCAATCCCTAATGATTTCTATGAGTCTTATGAAGAGTGGCTGAGGAAACTGGGGTTGTGTAGTCTGGAGAAATGGAGGTTGAGGGCGACCTTATTGCTCTCTACAGGTACCTGAAAGGAGGTTGTAGAGAGGTGGGGATCTCCCAAGTCACTCGTGATAGGACAAGAGGAAATGGCTTTAAGTTGTGCCAGAGGAGGCTTAGATTTGACATTGGGGAAAAATGTCTCCACTAAAACAGTGGCCAGGTATTGGAAAAGGCTGTCCTGGGAGGTGGTGGAGTTGCCATCTCTGGAGGTGTTCAAAAACCGTGTGAATGTGGCACTTGGAAACATGGTTTAGTGGGACTTGATGATCTTGGGGGTTCTCAGTTGGACTTGATGATCTTGGGTCTTTTCCAACCTTAGTAATTCCATGATTCTGTTTCCCTTCGCAAAGTGAGCTACTGACAAGGCTATGTCACCAGCACAGTGCCCAGTGAGTGGATTTGGTGAGCGAGTGGGGAGGAGATGGCTCCATTTGCACGCCTCACTAAAAGAGCGTGCATGAGTTAGGGGATGACTAAAGTGTCATCCTATGAACTAGAGTCCCCTGAAAAAGAGTTGGAGGCAGATGGGAGGAGCAGAATACCAGCAGCACAGCAGCAGGATTCTGTAGGAATCATTCTATGGGAATGACTCTATGAGGATGCTTCTAGGTGATCAAAGCAAGTGTCCTCAGAGGTTTGCAGTGACTTGAACGTAGAATATTCTGGAGGGAGGGAGAGTAGTATTCCAGTTTAGGTTTTTATTTTAAACTGGATCAGTGCTCTCCCATCACTGGCTGTTAAAGGGATGTTTGTTGCTCTGCTGTGTCTATACAAAATACTTTCAATCATTTTGCCAATATTGGAGAAGTCATTTGGGGGAGCTCTGTGAATGTCAATGCGTTGAATCTCAGGCAGACTTCAAGGTAATTAAGTTCAGGAAGGTCTTAAAGGAGTCGTCATCTCTCCATCACAAGGGTGGGTGGTGTCTTTCACAGCAGTTCCTATGGTGAGGTCTTGGAGAGGCTTTGGGGAAGGCTCCTGTGCTCCCCCCTCAGGGCTGAGGGTGTGGTTCTGTATCTGGTGGGAAGCTGTCCCTGCTCGGGCAGTGGGACCCGGTGCTGTCATGTAGGAGGTTTAATCAGCATGAGCTTCCCATTCTGTAACACTCTGCTCTCACAATGTTACCGAGCAACGGTGTCCTTGGAGACATTAGGGAGGGAGGGGAGGCAGGGTGTGAGCAGGCTGGTTTGCAGGCGGGAGCTGTGTTTTGCTGTGATGTGCATCACCAGAAGGGTTGTCTGCCTTACAGATGTTGATGTTTATAAATGAACTAGAAGTTTTATGGCTTAGTACATAACACGAGAGGGGTACTGCAATCCTCCTGTCACAGGAGGCATAGGAGGCTGAGGGATGTCCTGGCAAAGCAGCATGAGAGGCAGCGTCATCCTTTCAACGCCAGCAGGATGGCTGCAGCCAAGTGTCTGGAAGGACGGGGGCTCTTCTCAGCCCAGCGCCACAGGTAGCTGCCTGAACACTTGGTAAGCTCGCAAGGAAAAGTAGAGCACTGAGTTTGCAGCAGTTGCGAACTCTTAGAATCGTGGGGTGACAGAGAGACTACAGCAGCTGCTGACTCTTCCTTCACCTGGTCAGTCAGAGTTCAAGGAACGGTAGCCAGAGCTGGCCGACTGCTCACGCTTACTGCATGTTTTTATTTAAAGCTAAGAACACGTTAGAACCCGTCAGTACGGTGTTAGACTGCTACAGGTTATTTCCAGGTCGAAATGTCCCATCTAGTGCTGTGATGGCCACAACAGGTGACTCCCAGTTTGCTTATTTATGTACTTTTGACTGCTTAAAGCTGTCAGTGTGAGTTCAAGGATTTAATCCCACTTAATGTACACCAGCAAACTTCTGGAACCTTACTCGCAGGATGGTTTTCTTAGCCAGCAGTAGAAACCTTTCTGGACCTAGCTGGGAGGTGGAAAATAGTCAGAATTCACATTGTCTGCTGTTGCTGCTGTCATATCGAGTCACAGACTCATAGAATGGTGTAGGTTGGAAGGGACCTTAGAGATCATCTCCTCCAACCTCCCTGCTGTGGCCAGGGGAGCATGCCCATGTGTGTAGATGCCTCAGGGCACCTTGCAGGGTGCATTGGCATCACAGACATAAGTCAGACAAGTAAACTTCTCTCAAGATGTGAATGAAACCTATTATCAGAGGGGGAAAACTGCTGCCTTAGAATAACCTTTGCCTGTGAGGCCCTTTTTATTTCAGTAAAGAGCCACAAAGATGATGGAGAACACCTCCCTTATGAGGAAAGGCTGAGGAGCTGGGTCTCTTTAGCTTGAAGGAGACTGAGGGGTGACTTCATTAATGTCTATAAATATGTGAAGGGTGGGTGTCAGGAGGATGAAGCCAGGCTCTGCTCAGTGTCATCTAGGGATAGGACAAGGGGCAATGGGTGTGAGCTGGAACAGAGGAGGTTCCATGTCAATATGAGAAGGAACTTCTTCCCAGTGAGGGTGACAGAGCCCTGGAAGGGGCTACCCAAGGAGGCTGTGGAGTCTCGTTCTCTTGAGATGTTTAAAACCCGCCTGGACATGTTCCTGTGTGACTTGGTCTAGGTGATCCTGCTGTGGTGGGGGGATTGAACTGGATGGTCTTTTGAGGTCCCTTCCAGTCTCTAATGTTCTGTGGTGCTGTGATAGAATAGCACAGGAACAACCAGGTGCTCCTTAGTGAATGAATTCAGTGTGAAGAAAAAAATGCTCTTTTTGGTGCCTATGGTGATGGTCGCTGTTCCTTGAGGTGGACTGACTCCAGCGGGCTCTGGGCAGGTACCTGCTGAAGCAATTGCTTCTCTTCCCTGCCTGTCTTTGGATCGTGGCTGTGGGGACCTGGTGGCAGTCACTGGGTCTTGTCTGTGGCTCCCCACCAGACAGACTAGACGAGACCAAGTCTTCCTGATGATCCTCAGCTGCTTGCAGAGCTGAAATCTGTGGGTTGGTTCCCAGCTGCTGGCGTGGAGCTGAGCGGAAACTGCTTTTGAGGAGTGTCACAGTTAATACAAAATTAAAGCTTCTCCGTTCCCTTCAGAAAAAGGAGGCTTGACATACTTTTCGGTGTCAGAAATGATGAAATGTGGAGTCCTCCTGGCACATGGACAGATGCACACAGCAAGATCAGAAGGCAACAGCAGGCGTGCGAGCAGCTTGATAATTAACTGCAAGGAATCTAACAGAATCCATTTTCATGCAAAACGCTCTATTTTCTGCACCTTCTAATAGTTATTTTAGTTGTTAAAGCTAAGTTTTGGTGGAGGGGGAGAGCAAACGAGTTGCTGAGCTGCCAAAGAGAATTCAGAGCAGCTCGGCTGGGCACCGGGGGAGCCAGGAGGTGCTCGCACCATCCACCACTGTGCTCAAACCACGAGCGCCCCGCTCGAGAGGGTACAACAACCCCCCCACCAATATCCCGGTCGAAGTGTAATTAGTTTTCACTTCTTCAGCATGGATTTTTACTTTGAAAAGGGTTCTCTACCTTAAAATAAGCCAAGTATTATCCTTTCCAAAGATCTTTCAGCCTCTTTAGAATAGGGCATTTAGATGACTGGGGACAAAGTGAGTATCTTGAATGCTCCGTGTCAAGCCACGAACAAACGGCACAGAAACACTAGTACAGTACAGAGTGAAACCCGACAACGCGGTGTTCAAGGAAAGGAATGCTCCTGTATGGTTCGATTGTGATCAACTTATCTTCAAGTGGGTTTATTAGCAATTTAATGGAATATTGGTTATTCAAGAGCCATAATAGCCCCGGCTGAGACGTCCCTTCGGTGCGCGGTTTTCCCATACCCCGTGGAATGAGCAGAATGTGACAGTTGAGCTTTCAACAGGCTTCATGAATTTTAAATACTTTTCAGCTGTGAAATGGGGCACATGGCGTGTGGTCAAGGGTGGACAAGGAGCTGGCAGCCGCTGTGGGTATTATGGGATATTGAGTGTCTGGGAGATAATGAATGCTTGGCTTATCCAGGTGCATTCTTGGCCCACCGTGCATGTCCAGGCAGGGCAGAATGTATTTCTCTGTCCAACGCTCAACAATTGATCATTTTGTGATTGTGAGCACAAAGTATTTAGAGCGTTGCTTTCTCAGAATGCCTGCGTGCGACTTGAATTTCATGTCATCCTCTCTATCTGGCAGAATCGTCACTGTTTTTCTGCAGGAATGCATTCATCCCATTAAACTCTTCCACTAACCTGATTCTTGTGCTCAGTGGATCTTGGTGATCTTTTTCGTCTAGTGACTTAAAAGGTCTCTCTCTAAGCGCTGAGTTTTGTTCGGTGGTTTTTGTTCTTTGCTGCAAATTTTTTTTTGGTTTGAATTGAAATTATTTCCACTCGCTCGGGGTTGAAATTTCAGCCCAGCTTTTTGTAGCTAGGGAGCAGGTTGCTGGCTCCTGTTTGTGGGAAATAGTGTCCTTGTATTCCCAAGTCTGAGAGAGGAAGGGGAACTCAGCATGGTGAGCTGCAGAGACGTTCTCAAGCACTTCAGTTCTGCTTAGCTGTTGGGGCATGCTGTGCTCCACGAACTCACAGACTGATTGTGGTTTTAGCTGCATGTGCCTAGAAGAGGACTGTGCAGCTTGACCCCTGGACATGTTCCTGTGTGACTCGATCTAAGTGGTCCTGCTGTGGCGGGGGGATTGGACTAGATGATCTTTTGAGGTCCCTTCCAATCCCTAATGTTCTGTGATTGTGTGACCTCCCAAGACCTGTCAAGCTGGAGAATGGCTGAGAAGCTTTTCTGGGACAAGAAGCTCCAGAGGCCACCTGCCACTTTCTTCTCCTCCGTGTGCCAGTGCCTCTCTGTGCTGCTCCTGGTCCAGTTATTTCCATGGTTTCCCTTCTGTTAATCCCGAGTGATGCTGTGCTCACCCTGACCTTGGATTGCCCTCTAGGGGCAAAGTCAGCACCAGGTGCATCAGCTCTAGGCAGTTAGTGACTGTTTCAGTAGTAGGGCAGTAAGTGGGTTTGGATCCATAATGAGCACTGGGTGGGCAGTAATGAATGGCTCTGAACTCTGTGGTTCATAAATACCCAAACTCTGCCAAAACCCATGCCTGTTTGGTGTGCAAGCTGTGGCTAAGGGTGAAACATGCAGCCTGAAGGCACTGGTGTGGCACCTGCGTATCAGGAGCAACTGGTGAGTTATCGTCTGCTAGAGGACGTGGCTTTGGGGTGCCTCCCTGCTCCTTCTTGGCTCTTCTGCAGCTTGATTTGGTGAAAAATGGTTGAGGATGAACTGTGGTACGTGTGCATGCTGTGCAGCACATCTGGCTCAGTGGAATGGAAGGAGCACTGTGTCTGCCAGCAGAAAGGGGTGCCAGCTATGTGGGTGCTGTGGCACTGCATGTCTGCCTGATGTTGTGGAGTGACTGCAGGCTAAGGGCCTGGAGCTCCATGTTGGCAGCTGTCTAGGATCAACTGAAACTCCCCAAAAGGGGTTTCTGGGTGTTCTGGCATGAAACTGTTTTCCACGTCATGATGCACAGCCTGGTTTGATGAAGTGTGGTTGGGTCAATCTGTAACAAACAGTCTGGATGTGATTTGCCCAGGTGCCTTGGGAGCATCTTATCTACCCCACACCATCTAGGAGTGTGCTGCAGAGCCACTGGCAGTTCACTTCATGGCCAAGCTGCTTTCTTTACCCTTCCTGAAAGAGGAAGAGGGATGGACAGAAAGGCCCTGTGTGGCTAGAAAGGTGTTTTGACTGCCAAAGCAAGCTGTGGTCTGTCAGGGGTGGGGGCAGGAATGGCAGGTACAAGGTGTCCTTACCAGGCTGTGCTGGCAGCTGTTTGTGGGACAGAGCTGACCTTACTTGTCTTGTACTTAACACACTCTGCCTGTGTGGTCTGCGCTGAATAGCAGCGCTGAAGCATCTTGTTCTGCTGACCTCTCAAGGGTCAGGTCCCTTTCTGGTATCAAAACTGGGAGCAGGAGTCAGGAGCTCTGCCACTGCCCACATCCCACAGATTCCTGACATCAGTGTGTATGAGGGTTTGTGTCCGACCTACTTAAAGCAAGAAAACAACCAGCAGTGGGGTTTTCTTCTCTAAACCCCCAAAACTACTACAGCGCTGCTTTATCTTCTTCGACACGTCTGCCAGCCCAGAAGCAAATGCTGGTCGTCAAGGGGCAGATTTAGACAGGCAGGGAC
This sequence comes from Phoeniculus purpureus, assembly GCA_028565055.1. NCBI lineage: Eukaryota > Metazoa > Chordata > Aves > Bucerotiformes > Phoeniculidae > Phoeniculus > Phoeniculus purpureus. Next base: position 8,835,152 of record JAOXOE010000698.1, read on the forward strand.
CTGGATGATGACCAGCACTGATATCTGGTTTTGCAAAACCTGGTCTACCCTTTCCTGGCCCCGGATTTGTCCGTCTCTATTTATAGCCTTTACTGGGAGCCTTACTGAAAAATGCATCAGGTATTGACAGCAGCACTTTGTGAACTCGGAGCTAATGGCTCCAGAAATAGTCGCCTCAGAGCTATCATACTCGGGCTTCTGCATGTGCTAGGTCTGACATTTGCTTTGCACAGCTATGAGTGATGATGTAAAACACAGTGGAGACTGAAACCGAGTAATTGTGATTTACCACGCTGGAGGAATTGGTGGTGGATGTAAACTTTCAGGAGACCTTATGCAGCAGCGTCTTGGGCTGAGAGCCCGCTGTGTTAGGGCTGTAAGCAAGGTGTTAGCACTCAGAGCTTAGCTCTGCTGATTTAGGAACATCATGTATTCTCTGGCTCTTAGTTGATCTTCTGCTGTCCAAATGTCTCTGCAGCCTTTCATTAGAAACAGGTCTGCAGACATCTTCTCCCTTTCACCAGGAGCTGGGAGGCGAAAGTGGATGGGTAATTGCAGTAATTAGTGGATTCGTGATTGGGTACCGTCCCCAACTTATGCTGAAACCAGCTGTCTCCCTGCCCCTGGGGCATTTGGGAGCCTCAATGGCACTCAGCCACGGTCCCACCATCCAGCCGTGGCACCCCAGGGGAAGCGCTGCCCTGCTCTTGGCAGGGGTGTGAGCCTGTGGCTCACAACATCATCTCCCCGTTCCCCCTGTCTTTTCAAAAGATGATTTCCTCTTGCTGTCAATAACATAAATCCCATAACAAGGTTAGTGCACAGAAGATGAGTAAATAATTTAGGAAGCAGCCTCTGTTTAGAGTGCATCAAATACTAATATAGAGAAGGAAAAATCCCCTCACATCAGTTACAGTAATTGGTGGAAGGCACCGGTCCAGAGGGTAATGAGCTCCATTTTTAAAGCACGAAGAAATTAGATTCTTATAGATGTCAAATGTAGTTATTGTCCTCTTTCCTTGAAATGGAGCTGAGCTGGCTGGAGCCCATTGTCTCTCAATCAGCTTTGCTATGGATTAGACACATCCCGTCTAACACCAGGAATGTGCTTATTAGAAAAAATATCACTACACAAAGCACACAAGCTTTAACACTCAACTGATGTACTAACAGGAACGGGGACAATAAAACCCGATATCGCCTTAACAAACCTTACGCTGATCGGTGATAATACAACACACAGATCCGAAGGGATACAGACGGGCGTTTTCTTTGTGTGCTGCTCTTCTGGCTACCTGGGATTTCAGTTAAAGGAGACAAAGCAAGCAGTAAGGCTTCTTCAAAGTGAATATGAACATTGGAGAAAGAGAAACACCACAAGTGCTGGTTTGCCATGAAGATGATGAAGTAGACCCCCCTCCCTTATGAGGAAAGGCTGAGGGAGCTGGGTCTTTTGAGCTTGGACAGAAGGATACTGAGGGGTGACCTCATCGGTGTTGATAAATACATGAAGCAGGATGGAGCCAGGCTCTGCTCAGTGTCATCTAACGATAGGACAAGGGGTAATGGGTGTGAGCTGGAACAGAGGAGGTTCCACATCAACATGAGAAGGAACTTCTTCACAGTGAGGGCGACAGAGCACTGGAATGGGCTGTGCAGGGGGTCTGTGGAGTCTCCTCCTCTGGAGACCTTTAAAACCCACCTGGATGTGTTTCTGTGTGACTTGGTCTAGGTGATCCTGCTGTGGTGGGTGGATTGGACTGGATGATCTTTTGAGGTCCCTTCCAATCCCTAATGTTCAGTGACTCTGTGACTTGCTCACACATGAAAACTGGCTCTGGGAGTTAGTCTTTCACTCATTATAAAAATCTCACCAGAACATCTGAGGACTCCACACCTCAGAAAAAGATGCTGGTTGGTTGGGGAGTATAAAATATGAGGAAAGGGCCTTGCAAAATCAAACCTCTTTGCTGCATCCCTGCTTTTGACTTCTTACTTGAGGATATCAACCATGTGTCCCTCCTCAGCAGGAGAATTTGCCTTGTTTTCTTTCTGGATTAGGAGCTCCATTGGAAAATGACACAATCATTTCTAATGTGGGAAGGCTTGAAGGTGGAGCCTACCTCTTGATTGACTCTTGTAGTGATGAGATACAGGCTCAAGCTACGTATGTGGACTTCACTGCACACCAACCCACACTCTGAATGAGGCAGAGTGCTACTTCCAAGACAGTTGTGTCAAATACATATCCTGAGCATGCTGCACTGGGGACACTGCTCAGCACTGCTGCAGGTTGGCTTTAGAACCTGGATGGACAACCCATTACAACTGGCTGTAGAAGTCAGAAAGAAGCCGTGCACTGCAGTGGTGAACTGGAACATCCCATTATATCCAAAGAATACAAAACCAACCCGCTCAGATCTAACTGCCACAGCAGGGGAGCCTTCTGCTTCCCAGCGAAGGCTAGAAATAAGAGCAGTCAAACCACTGAAGTGCCAGCACAAACTCATATGGATCCCAGTGAGATGCTTCCACAAACAGAGAGGAGCCATTGGTGTGTTTGGTAGATCCATGAGCTGCTGCTCATGTGAGATGTTGGGGCTGGTCTCTTCTCACAGGTAATTAGCAACAGAACCAGAGGAAAGGGCTTCAAGCTTCAGCAGGGGAGGTTTAGACTGGACATGAGGAAGAAGTTCTTCATGGGGAGAGTGAGTGGTCAGGCACTGGAATGGGCTGCCCAGGGTGGTTGAGTCCCAATCCCTGCATGAGTTTAAAAGTCACTTAGATGTAGGGTTGGGGGATGTGGTTTAGAGGTGAACTTGCAGAGTAGGGTTGATGGTTGCGCTCGTTGATCCCAAGGGTCTTTTCCAACCTGAATGATTCTATGATTCTAAAGATGATGTGATGGGGACAAAGCAAGTCTGTGCTCCCTCCTAGGCAGGAAACCCAACTACTTACAAAAGCAAACGAGTATTCATGAGTTACATTTTTCTTGTTTCTCTGGAATTTCATATCTACAGCTTCGTTTTTCCCAGTTGCCCTTTTAATCAAGTCTTCCTGCCAATCTTCTCCATCTCACTTTGTGCTCCTTTCTTCTTTTCTACGCCAGCTGAACGAAGTTCCTGGTGTTGCCTGCAGAAAACAAACAGTAACTCCAGACTTCTATTTTACACAAGCAGCAGATATTGGAAGATATTCCTAGCATATGACACCAGATGTGTGAACAGGACTTTCAGTTAAAGCTGTAGGAGTTTCTACTGGTTGCTTAAACACCCTGCAAAACACCAAACTGTGGACTTCAATCCATTAACACCCATCACAGAGAAAAGATCCTGCTGTTTATTTGGTATTCTTTTATTTAAATTGGGTTTCACGAGCTACAATGAGCTCAGCTGCGAAGGAAAAACATCTTGAGGCATCTTAAAAGCATCTTCAAAGCCTGGAGCAATAATGAAGCAAATTAAACTAGTTCTCTGATTTTTGGACTTTTAGTTCTGATAACTTTGCTTCTTATCTGTGCTAGAGCTGCATCAGCTCCTGTGACTTAAGGAAACAATTCGAGGTGTCTCTGATGTAGCCGCCTGGTGGTTAGATCAGCAGCTGGTGATTAAAACATACGTATGGCTCAAATCACTAACCTGAAGTCAGCATTTACCTTCAGCTGTTCTCATTAGCTAGGCAATTTCCTCAATTAGTGCTCTAGTACAAGTGTCATTAATTGGCCATGCCTGGCCCCAGGACGTGAAGTGCTGCTTCCTCTGTGGGAAGCTCTCTGGTACCTTTGGTGACTGTGATGGGGGGCACTTCTCAGGATGGTGGGAGTCAGGTGGAGGGAGCCAGGCTCTTCAGAGTGTCGTCTAATGCTCACAAATGCCATGAGGCTGAGTCATGGGAAATGAGCAGGAAAAGGGGGCTTAGGTGGATCACACCTGGGGCCCCCCCCCCTTACGCCTTGAATCCAGTACTGTTTTTCAGAAGGTCTGGCAATCAGAGCATTTGCTGCTATTGCTCTGAGGCTGCTGCAGCGCAGGTGAAGGACTAGTCACACTCATGGGTGTCACGTCAAAGCACAAGATCCTGTGGATCCTGTGTCTGGGTCGGGCCAGTCCCCAGCAGGATTACAAGCTGGGTGCAGTGACTTGAGAGTAACCCTCAAGAAAAACCCTTGGGGGTGACGATTGACAAGAGGCTCAACATGAGCTTATGCAGCCCAGGAAGCCATCTATCATGACAAGTGTGACAAGCAGAGCAAGAGAAGGGATTCTGCCCCTGTACTCTGCTCTTGTGAGACCCCACCTTGAATACTGTGTCCAGCTCTGGTGTCCTCAGTGTAAGAAGTAACTTACAGGAGTAAGTCCAGAGGAGGGCCACAAAGGTGATCCAAGGGCTGGAGGCTGCTTTGCTGTGTGGATAGACTAAGGGAGCCTGGATTTTTAGCCTAGAAAAGAGAAGACTCCAGGGGAACATTGTAGCTGCTTTCCAGTACTTCAAGGAACCAACAGAAAGGCTGGAGAGTGAATTTTCACAAGGGGATCTAGCCATAGGGCAAGGGGAAATGGTTTTAAACTGAAGGATAGTAGGTTTAGGCTTGATCTGAGAAAGAAGTTCTTCACTACAAGGGTGGAAAGACTCTAGACTTGATTACCTGGAGAGGTTGTGGATGCACCCACCCAGGAGGTGTGCAAGGCTAGGTTGGATGAGGCCTTGGGCGATCAAGTCTAGTTGAAAGGTGAGCTTGTATTTATGCTGGTGTCCTGCAGGCTGCAGGCATAAGCTTTTTGTGAGGGATTGGTTGTGTGCAGGTGTTTCTTTTGGCTTACAAGGCACGAAGATGATGATGCTGGAGTATGCAAGCCTTAGCCCTCCTATAGATGGCCAGTGATGTGAACCTCTATTGAAACAGCTTCTGCTCTAGGTGTCTTCAGCAGTCCCCACTGGGAATCATAGAATCATTAGGGATTGGAAGGGACCTCGAAAGATCATCTAGTCCAATCCCTCCGCCACAGCAGGATCACCTAGACCAAGTCACACAGGAACACATCTAGACAGGTTTTAAACATCTTCAGTGGAGGAGAGTCCACAACTGCCCTGGGAGGAAATTGGTGGAAGCTGCATTCCCACCTCCCCTTCAGCAGGACATGGGTTCAGCAGTTCCAGACTCCCTGTCTTGGCTTTCTTCCTCAGGTGTGGCAAGCAGCCAGCAACAAGTAGCCATGAAAGCTCTTGTAGCAAGGTAGCTCAGGAAGGCCAGGAGAATAGTGCCCAGTAAAGTTGCAGAAAGCTAACATTCACTAAACTGGGGGTTACTTTTTTTCCATTACTGAGGTGAGTCTTGGGACAGTGCTGCCACCTCTATGGCTGACGCAGCCATGGCTTTTGCCTAAATGCTGTAGGGGAGGAGGTCACTGCTCTGCTGGTGCTCTTTTCTGCTCAAATCCTAAGAACAGGATTTGCAAGAGGGGAGAGGCTGTGTGGAGGGACCAGACTTAACAGGTGTGTAGCACCCCTCATCTGTTTCCTCTGGATACTGCAACAAGAGCCCAGTAGCTGCCACTTGATGCCACATCCCATCCAGACTTCAGAGGCCTCTGGGGAGCTGCAATGGGTTGGGACGCAACAGATCCTGTGGTCTGTCTTGCTAAGGGCACATTAAGGCCTTAGTATCAGTTCTTATTCATAATATCCATTTCTGGTAGGTGTTTTAAAGCTTTCAGGAGATACAATAGATGTTCCTGTGCTACTTGGTCTAGGTGATCCTGCTGTGGCAGGGGGATTGAACTGGATGATCTTTCAAGGTCCCTTCCAATCCCTAATGATTCCATGAGTCTATATAGAAAGTCACTCAGAGCGAATGTGCTGCATGCTGATTTATCAGATGTGACGTTCATATGGAGGGTGATTCTACAGTGAATTAATCTGTGTTTCCACCTGGGACTGTAGTTTCGTGTATCAGATGGGCATATGCACATTAGTTGGACTTGATGATATTGAAGGTCTTTTCCAACCTAAACGACTCTATGAGTCGATGATTTTGAATCATGTTCTTAAGCTACATATCTACCTGACTTTTAAAGACACCAAGGGATGGCAATTGAACCACTTCCCTGGGCAAGCCTGTTCCAATGCTTGTTGAACCTTTCCATTATGAAGTTTTTCCTGATGTCTAGCCTAAATTTCCCTTTACACCACCTAGTCTCAGCCTCTCACTCAAGGCCCCTTTGCCCAGCTGCCAACCCACGTGCTGCTGAGGACTGACCCCAAGCAAACCAGCTGCAGCAGAATTTGTGCACTGGTGCATGTGGTTTGTTCCCAGCAGACCTCAGTATCCTCTGCTCTGTGTTAATGCCCTTCTTCTCTCCCACTAAACATAGGAATTGAATGGTGGGTTATACCAGGCTAACAGACCCCACAAGCTTTCCAATCTACCCATTACTATCCCATCTTATATAGAGAGTCACTGAGTTAGTCACGGACTCACTCCACATCACAGAATCAGGCTGAGTAGGAGGCCAAGCCTGTGGTCTAGTGCTTCCCACCGCTAATTCCTGACATTTATCTTATGCTTTGACCATTGCCTATAAAACATCAGATGGCATTTGCTATACATGACTAAATCAGAAAACATTCATAAAAGCATATAAAACTGCCTCAAGTGCTGTTGGGCAGCTGTTACAGCACTTTTCCACTGGTGTTGCCAGTGGTGCAGACAACAACTCCAGTTCAGTGGAGGAGCACACAAGTCACAGAGAAATAATCTTGTATGAGGTGCCTGCTTACAGGAGGTAGACCAGGTACCTGGGTGAAGCCATTGAAGATGATTTTAAGTTTGGTATAAAACCAAAAGCACGCAGCATAAGCATCCGTGGAATGATGCTCAGAGACACCAGGAACAACAGGGGTGTGGGGTGCAGGGAAAACCCTTGAGTTTAAAGCAGAGCAAAGGCCACAGGAATGAGTGCTTCACTTTGAAAGAAATGAAATGCCCCTTTCCGTATAACCTACCTCTGGCAGGAGCGCAGCACCCGGGGAATTTGCAGGCCTGCCTGCCACCAGGATATAGACGGCAATAACAGTCAAGCAGGTCATTCCTGCCCGGGAGCCAGCAGCAGGGCTGAAATTGGACCCCGGCATTTGCGTCATCACCAAACAATTAGTAACTGCTTCAGGTAACCTGGGCCACCAGCCAGTGCTTTTGAAGACGTCTGTAGCCGGATAAGGGCTGTCATATTCCTGATGTCAACACCAAGACTTTGCAGTGAACTCTGCACAGTCACGTAAGAGCAGCCAGGCTGGTGAAGAGAAACACCTTCCCAGGTAAAGAGCTGTTCAGGGGAATGGTACAACAGATTTGTGACTGTGTGGAGGGAGATGGCGGACCGGCTTGCTTTGCGCTAGCACGCAGAGGTTGGGTTACGGTGGGGATTTCCACAGTTAAAAGCTCATTAAAGACAGGTAACCGCGTTCACAGATGAAATGCCCACAACGTGCTGATGCTCACCTTGGCCAGTAGGAATCCTAATACAGGAGACACTCCTTGAGCTAGCTGAATTTTTAGCTAATCAAACTCGCCAAAAAGTCATTTCTTGCAATGAAGTACAATAAAGTACCAACATCTGTGCCACTATGGAAAATGCTTTGACATGTTCTATAATGAGACATTTTGACAACTCACCTTAGACCCAAAAGGAAACAACATCGCTGTTACATGTCCTAAAGTTGGCCCATCCAAATAACATCGGCGAGACGTGTTCTCTCTGGCCCAGCCAGCAGCTCTTAGCTATTAACTTCTCCATCAGGTAGACGTGTTGACTACTAGACAAGGCTGCTGCCCTCTCAAAGAAACCCGCAGACTGTAGTTTTAGCCTGAACAAAGAGGAAAGCATTTTAAAATCATGTACTTGGGCACATTTTTGTCCAATTTTGAAAAACAAAGAAGGAAAAGACACTACTACTGCCATTTCCACAAGATGCCCTTTGGACACACTTGAACAAATCGAACCAGAAGCCACCATTTCCATAGTAAGAGGTGCAGGGGAGCCATTAGGAGGATTTTAGGCTTTCAGCGTGGCAGCAAGTTACCACACCAGATACGGAGGCATCACTGCGCATCAAGGGCACAGGACCCTCGAGTACTGGTGGCTGTGCTGGGCCCCCCACTTCAAGGGAGAGGTTGAGGGGCTGGAGCAGGTCCAGGGGAAGGACAAGGCTGGGGAAGGGACTGGAGGGAAAGTCTGATGAGGAGAGGCTGAGGGAGCTGGGAGTGTTTAGCCTAGGGGAGACTCAGGGGGGACCTTCTCCCTCTCTACAACTCCCTGAAGGGAGGTTGTAGTCATGTGCGGGGTTGTCAAGCTCTTCTTCCAGGCAACTAGTGACAGGATGAGAGGGCAGGGCCTGAAGCTGCAACAAGGGAGGGTTAGGTTGGATGTCAGGAAGCCCTTCCTCACTGAAAGGGTGATCAGACCCTGGAATGGACTGCCCAGGGCAGTGGCCGAGTCGCCATCCTTGGAGGTGTTTAAGGACAGACTGGATTAGCATCCAGTCTTAGTGCCCAGTTGTAGGTTGTGGTGATTAACTATTAACCTAGTTAGTCAGTTGATCTCATAGTCAAGATAATCACTGAATTTCACGGTTTTTGGATTAGATCTCTAGTATGTTTTAGGCCCTAGCATCTGCTCCCTTGTTTATCAACAAAACTGGGGGGGTGGGGGGGGGAGGAAAAATACTCATGAAACAAACAAGACAAAGACAAATACTACAGAGCTGGAGGAGTGATCAACTGCTTAGCAACAGCACATTTTTCAGTACTCACTCTCAGACTAAAAATTGCTATTAATGTGCTCATGTTAATTCTACATCACTCACAGTTGTGACCCATAGATGTTTACTGTGGATAAAGTCCGCTGCTGATGTAATAGCCTGGAGCTGAGTGGAGCTCACACCTACCACCGTTTAGGTTTCACCTGGTTTTAGGCAAACCCTGACTTCCCACTGTTAGAAATACCTCTCTTCCAAGAGCCAGAACATGAAGACAAACAACAGTGTTGCTTAGCCCTCTCTCAATTATATTGTCATAACATTTATACCTGGTTCCAAAAGGCAGCAGAGCTGTGGCAAATAGCCAGGAGGGAGGACTGCCAGCCAGGCTCAATGATCCATAAGGTGCACGTGCAAGAGCATATTTGCTTTAACAGATGGAAAGGGTGTGTTGTAGGGGTGCAAAAGATAGTTCTGTGCCACAGATCGAAGTTTTAATAAGACTGGGGTAAGGAAGAAAATAGAGAGCTGTTGGACTAAGTTATTAGTGCCATTCTTGAGAGGACCATAGAATCATAAAGGTTGTTAAGACATCTCCAAGTTCAAGTCCAACCATAAACCCAGCACCACCACGACCACTAAACCATGTTTCAAAGTGTCAGATCTACACATTCTTGTGACACCTCCAGGGCTGGTGACTCCACCACTTCCCTTGGCAGCCTGTATAAACTCTTGACACTTCTCGGTGAAGAAATTTCTCCTAATGTCCAACCTTCTTGTGCTGCTGCTGCTCTTTTCCTATCACAAAAGTTTGGGCAACTCTGAAAAACTCTATGCAGGGTGATGGTAGCACTCAGCTGTAAACCCAGACTCACAAGATACTAGTCAAAACATCCTCGGCATCTTGGTCTCCTAAGTGGCAGAATGTGCACTCTGACTCTCCCATGTTTCTATTTTCCATGACGAACAAGCCCTTTTTATACTCAGTTCAAGCAAATTATCAGGGGAGATGGATGATCTTCATGCACTCCAAATGCCTTTCTCTGCTTACTCTAAGGTCACTCCAGGCAAATACTTTTCCATCTGAGAAACTCTTTTTTCCATTCCAGGGCTTTAGAAAAGGAGGGTGAATGTAGAGCAACTGATTAGCTAATGAGAGTACTAGCAACCTCCTTCTCCTCTTCCACTAGATAAGGATGCCTACTGACATCAGATAAATAGCCCATTAAAAATTGCTTCTTCTCAATCTAATTTTCATAGCTCCTGGCCTCAAGGAGGAAGTGGGAGTGAAAGTGGGTGGCAGGGTTTTAGATGTACCTGATATCCATAATTTGTCATTTCCCTGTGTTGGTGTGAGACAGGTGGGTTGAAGCCATTGGAGATCCTCAGAACACAGTGGCCCCCAGGCTAAGTTTTGCCAAAAAGAGAGTTCCCCATGGCCAATCTGACTGAGGGGAAGAAATACTCTTGCCTCCTTTGGATTCACCATCACTTTTCCTCTACCAGCATCAACTGACTTGTTGGTGGAGCTGAAGTTGTGTATTTGATAACCTTCCACGTTTCCCAAGAAACCAGAAGCACGGCTCTGCCAGAAGCTTCTATGCTGATGTGGAAAAAGACATGGAAACACAAAACACAGCCAAAAATAGCACATTATGTCTTCTTCAGGGAAGCAAACACAGAGAGCTAAGTTTAAATCACTGTGTTTTCACTCCACATATAAAAGAGCTGTTTCTTCCACCCGAAAAGTTTATCAAGCAGCATGTCACACACAGTAGCAGCTCCACCTCAACACTTAACTGTAGACATACACATATTTGTGTGTGTGTGTAAACACTCACATTAACCAAGATATGAGTGTAGCTTGGATTTATATATTGTACAATAACACCACCTGCTCTCATTTTCTTTGCCATTCCAGCTGTTATGCAGCTGTTTAAGTGGTTGCATGTTGTCTCAGCTAAAGAGCTGATAAATTAACCACCACAGAGCACAGACAGGGTTCTTTATAATTCATACAAAGGGGGTTTTTTACCCCCAATCTTTCATAACCCTGACTGTAAAGAATTTTTCCCTCATATTGAAGTAAAACTTCCCGTGTTCAAGCCTGCATCCATTACCCCTTGCCCTGTCTGACGTCATTGGAAAGAGAAGGTTCCTTTCTTCTTGGCACCCAGCCCTCAGGTATTTATAGACAGTGATTAAATCCCCTCCTAGCCTTCTTTTGTCCGAACATGACATGGTGGAGAACACAGACACTGGGTATCAGTTTTGTAAAAGCTCGTGTAGCAAGTCAATAGTCAACAAACTCCTGAGACCACTAAGGATTTGTTCTGAGTGGGCAGAACTGAGCTATACTCACATCAGGGCAAGAATTCATTGCAGGCAGTGATTTGCTTTAAAACAGGAGAATAAGGTCTAGTCATCTGCTCTCTGATATTTGCATGCTCAGCAGGGACAGAATCTGGGACAAGATAATATCTGAGTCACCCAAAACACAAGCTCACTCTGCAAGACATGGCTGGAGCTCACTCAGCTCTTGCAGCCTGTGATTCATAGCAGCTCCACAGAATTTTGTCTCCATCCAAATTGCATATCCCAATGCACCAAACACCACTCTTATGTGCAGCCAGTGGCAGAGTCAACATTGCAACATGACAACATGGCCTACCTTGGCACTGGTCACAGAGTCACAGGGACCTCTGAAGATCATCTGGTCCAATCCCCGTGCTGGAGCAGGATCACCTAGAGAAGATTGCACAGAGAATTCTGGTCATACAGCTATGATTTCTGACACATTCTTCTGAAACTTCTGCCTGTAGGTTGTAGCTTTGCTGAGCTTTTCCTGGAAAAGCCAAGAGGAAGGCACTCTGACTAAGCAGGAATTGTGTGCCTGAGATCCATGTGAAAACCAAAGCAGGAGATCCCTGAACCTTTAGAAAGCCAAACCAGATAGGACGAACCACCGCCACACTGCTCCCTGTTACCCTCCCCAGCCTGTGGTGATGTAGCTGTAGACACAGAAACTCTCAGCCTCCACGTGTCAGCAACCAGCAGAAAAAGGAGCTCTGAGAAAGATGCATATTGCTCAGCATCATTATAAAAGGCAGAGAAATACCCAGTCTATCAACAAGAACATCACCCTCCTACCAAGAGAAGGATGAATTACCTAGTAGTACTTCACAAACCTCATGAAACCTTGATTTATTGGTAAGTTGTGACAAGCAGGTTGGGCAGTTCAACTTCTGCTAGGCTTTCCTGTTCAGGTGAATACCCTTGACATCATTTGCATCGTAAAAAAGTGCTGGCACAGAGCTTCTGAGCTCATCAGCAGGAAAGGCCAGGTTTCTTCAAGTATGGTTTTGCTCTGAAGACTGACTGACTCAAAGTTACCTTCCCCTCCGCAGGCTCTGTGTCTTTGCAGGGTGAGTCAGAGTGTAATGGATGCCTTTGGTGACCGAGATAAGTTTGCACAGCCAGACACAGGCAACGCACTGGGCACACTCTGCATCCTGAACGTGGATGTGAATCAAGACCACACACCCTCAGGAGAGGCTCGGACCTGATGTACTGGGCTTCTCATATGAGAAGCCTATCATTGTCGACTGCTTTGGATTATAAAGCACCTCCAGATGCTTTTTGGCTTGCACCCAACACTAGGAAATCATACAGCACCACAATTTCTTAACAAACTCAACGTCCAGTCCTCAAGTGAGATATGTTGCAGATGTGGAAATGAGCTCTCTCCTGTTTTCTTCACCCTATGTGTAAAACATCACCGGACTGGGTTACCATGGACAATAAAATTTCACCTGAAGCATCGGGTATTGGTTGTCTCTGGATCCACATGTGTGGGCAGTGGTCTGAAGCAACAGATTATGATCACAAAAACATGTCACGTTAAAAGTTACCTAGAAGAGGAGGGAAAATGCAGGTCTCTAGCTTTCTTCTTTTTCCTCTTGGATGTCCTTACTTTCCCCAAAAAGAAGCAGGGGGATTCTTGGCTTTTGCTATTAAGAACCAGTCTCTCAGCCTTTCCTCATACAGCAGCTCCCCAGCCTTCTGATCATCTTTATGGCTCTTCTCTGGACCCTCTCCAGCCTGTTCACATCTCTTTTGTGTGCAGCAGGGACCAAAACTGAACACACTATTCCAGTTGTGGCTTGACAAGCACTGAGTAGAGCGGTGTAATAACTTCTTTATCTCTGCTGGTGATGCCCTTGTTGATGCAACCCAGCACCATGTTGGCTTTCTTTGCTGCTGCTGCAGCATGGCATTCTCTCATACTGAACTTGTTGTCCCCTTCCACAGAGCTGTACTCCAACAGGGTAGATCCCAGCCCGTGCTGCACTCCTGGGTTATGTTTTTCCAGGTGCCAGACCTTATGCTTGTCCTTGCTGAGCTTCATGAGGTTCTTAGCCAACGCTTCAGCTCTTCCTGTAGATGGATCTCCCTTCCAATATGTCCACTTATGCATTCCTGGGGACCATACTTGTGACTTCTCAAATGTTATGGAGAGTGGCCTTGCAACAACATCAGCCAGTTCTCATAACACCATTGGGTGGATAACATCTGGGCACAGCAATTTTTAGGGGTCAAGCTCCTATAATAGTTAACATGGCAACTCCTCCTTCACTGGCAGTGGGTCTGCATCAACCTGGATTTCTGTTCCCAGGGTCTGGGGCCCAAGAGTGCTGGCAAAGGAACCTCTGCCTTTTCAGTGTTGTTGGGAACAAGCTCACCTTTCCTGTTTAATAGCAGGTTAATCTTTTCCTTTTGTTTCTGTTTGTTCTTTGTGTACCTGAAAAACTCTTTCTTCTAGGTTTTTACATAACTACTCATGAAAAGCTGAGCTTTGTAATTTCTGACTGCATCTCTGCATGCACTGGCAGTGCCCCTGTACTTCTTAAAGGGTACTGCCCATGAAGTCGCTTTTCCATCTCTGGGGTGCTTCTTTTTTGGTTTTGAGCAGACTCAGAAGCTTGCAGTTAAGCCAAGGATATCTCCTGCTCTACCTAATTCCCTTCCCTTTAAAAGGAATGAACTGGTTTTATGCTTCCAGGAGAGTATTCTTTAAAAACTCCTAGCACTCACCAGCTCCTTTATCCTCCACGGCAGTTTCCTACAGAATCCCTCCCAAATCAGCTATGAACAAGCTGAAGTTTCCTAAAATCTAAAACCTTTGTCTTAACACTAATCTTCAGCGTGCTCAGTAGGATCCCAAATGCCACAGTATTGTGATCATTGCCGCCAAGTCTATCGTTTACTGATGCATTACAAAGCAGGTTTTCTTGGTTTGTGAGTAGCAAGTCCAGTAGTGCCTCATTCCTGGTTGGTACATCCAATCTTTGTATGAGGAAGCAGTCTTTTATGCGTTCCAGGAACTCGATAGATGACATGTGAGCTGCTCTATTGTTCTTCCAACAAATGTCTGGGTAGTTGAATTCACCCATTAAGAACCAGACCCTGTTGACCAGAGGCTTGCTTCAGTGACCCAAATATTGCTTTGCTCACCTTATCATCTTGGTCTGGAGGCCAGTAGCAGAAGCCTACTATGGAATCCCTCTTGGAGGTGACCCCTCTGATCTTGATTCAGAAGTGTTCAATACAGCTTCCACAATCCCATAGTTGAATTCTATGCATTCAGAATTCTCCTTAACATAAAGCGCAACTCCTCTACCTCTTCTTCCCTGCCTGTCCTTACGAAACAGCTGTAGCCATCCATTGCAATTCTTCAGTCATGTGAGTTGTCCCATGATAGTTCAGTTATTCCTATGAGATCATAACTTCCTGACTGGGAGCAGCGCTCCAGCTCCTTGTGCTTGTTCCCCAGGCTGCCTGGTATACATACTCTTGAGGTAGCTGGTCTTCCAGTTCACATTTTAGGAAACACCTAAAGAATGTTTGCCACTGCTTTGGTCGGCCTTCCTTATTCTCCAGTTGGTTGCAATGCTTAGGAAAATAAAAAGTACTTTGCGGTAAAATAAAAACCTGCAGACTATCCATCAGGGCTCAGGGAGAAGCAACCAGGGTGCTTAACTCTTCATTAAGTCCCTGAGCATTTTCCAAAGCAGTGCACAGGCACACATTGTGTAGCCAAGTTATGAAAATGGAGAATACTTCAAGTCTTAATTCAGTAGCCTCCTTCCTAAGGCATACACTGCCAGAATCAGGCTACATCTTGAGAACGTCCTCTTTTGTTTTCAATTTTAAAATCCTAATTAAAATGTCTTCCAATTATAGTTTTGGGAAGGAAATAAAATGCTTGAAAGTGAGAGATGGGGTCACCTTAAATACAGAATAAAAAAAACACAGGTCCAGATTGCCTTCAGATCAAATCAGGCATGAGGGGCTTTGATATGCTGAAACTCACCAGCATCCTCAGTGCTGCTGAACAGATTTCACAGCTGGAGCAACATCAGGGCTTCAGCCTGGGTTTGCACACAGTGCTGAACAGGTGGAGGGGAAGCCCTGTGAATCACAATGGGTACGCTCCCAAGGGTTCCTTGGGTGATTTACAAGTCTAATCCTAACCGTAGTTTGCTCAGGCATGGCCTCTAGCATTGCTGCAGGCACACCTCCCTCTCCTGCTCCACCCTTGCATCCCCCAAGTGATTGTCCCCGCTCTCAGCCATCTCTTGCCCCAGTACACCCATGTCCCCAAGCTCCAACCCAAAGCCTGTATCCACCTCCACCATCTGGAACCCATCCCTGTCCCTCAGCTTTGAGAGTAAGAGCTTCTTCCGCATTCACTTCACCACCAGCCATGACCCATCTCCACACTCTGTGAATAGGGCTTTTACTGAAAAGGCAGAATACCTTCACTCTGCTGTAATCTTCTTGTTGCACCCACTGCTTAGCACAACAGTGGACCTCTCCGAGGCACCCACAATGCTTCAACAGGACTAAAGTTAGCCTATGCACTCTCCATGGCAGGTCAGCTTGCCCAGAGCTGCTGAACTCTCAGGAGATGATCCAGTGCAGTGCAAAACTGAGGACAGAGAAAAAGACAAGCTTAGGTACACTGGTTTACACAGAGAAAGGCTGACAACAATCGAGTGACCCACACAAGGGGCCCAGCCTGGGCTGCGGAAGGGAACAGGAGGGGGGAAGCCCAAACCAGCATCAAGACACCTACAGTGGAGAGAGCACATCTGGAGTATTGTGTTCAGTTCAGGGCCCCTCAGTTCAAGAGGGATGTGGAGCTGCTGGAGGGACTCCAGCGTAGAGCAATGAGGATGATGAAGGAATAGAGCACCTCCCTTGTGAGGAGAGGCTGAGGGAGCTGGGTCTCTTTAGCTTGGAGAAGAGGAGACTGAGGGGTGACCT
>JAOXOE010000698.1:8853505-8866908 GCA_028565055.1 Phoeniculus purpureus
AGCAGAGCCTGGCTCCATCCTCCTGACACCCACCCTTCACATAGTTATAAATATTAATGAGGTCACCCCTCAGTCTCGTTTTCTCCAAGCTCAAGAGCCCCAGCTCCCTCAGCCTTTCCTCATAAGGGAGGTGTTCCACTCCTTTCATCTTTGTCTGCTCTCTCTTCTGTGACATAGATCTGTGGCGTGTCCCTAAGAAAGGGAACTTAGGTGGAAGGTTTTGTTATCAGAACACTAGCTTATTTTTAAGATAATGTGGATGTTTTTAAGCTGACAAAACCCCTTTTCCTTCTGTTTGTAGCTGTACAAGGTGTGTGTGGGAACTCGGAGACACTAGCCTTAGGCTTTCAGCAGCACCAAAGCTTTTGACTTTGAGCTTGGTTCACTTCTGTGGTGTTGCAATCTTTGTCAGGGCAAAGCTGATGTAGAGCTGGAACAGCACAAAGAGGAACTGAGCATCTTGTCACCAGATTTTTCCCGTCTTCGTGAAAAAGTAGAGCCTGATCCAAAACATGGGATCTCAGGCTTCCTGTGTGCTGAGAATCTCTGTCTCCGAAATTGCAGCCAGGATCCAAATTTCCGTGTGAGCCCTCTAAGGATCCAAATTCGTGTGTGACCCCTCTATTTATAAAGCAAACCTCTGAACCCCACCAGCTCTGCTCTTCCGAGGAGGTTATTGTGTCGTCCCCTTGGGAATGAGGATTAGCACAGACGTGCCTTCTCGCTCCCCATCACAGGTGCTCAGTGAAAGAGTAACTGTTTGGAAAGCAGAAGGAAGGTCCTTGAAAGGAAGATTGGGCTGCTGTCCAAGCTGGGAACTGTTCCTGTCCTGTTTATGTTAATTCATGCTCGTTTCATAAGTACTGAATGATGGCTGCTTTCTTCTGAAGGTGCCAGGCACCTATAGTTTGTGTCAGTGTGAGCAGGAGATTTGTGTGCTCAGCACTCCTTGAGGAAAAGACCTTAATCTCATTTCAGAAGGGTTTTCTACTGCTCATTTCTTTGAGAGTTAGTAGGTTCTTCCTTGAAGGGCAGGGATGAAAAGAGATTCCCTTACGTACTGCCTCGCAAAATGTCCTTTGGCTGGCTCGAACATCACAGCTAGCTGGTTTCTGAAGGCTCTGTTCTCCTGTGTGTTTGTTGCTGCTGATGTGTTTGGTCTAAGTAGCTGCTCACTGTGTCTCCTGGCAGACCATGCAACAGATGAGCGACCACCGCTACGACAAGCTGACGGTGCCCGACGATGCTGCAGCAAACTGCATCTACTTAAACATTCCCAGCAAAGGCCACGTCCTGCTGCACCGAGCCCCCGAGGAGTACCCAGAGAGCGCAAAGGTGAGAGCTGTGCTGAGGATACCTGGGACACCCCCAGCATCCCAGCCTCATTGGGAGTTGAAATCAAGTGCTTTCCAGAATGGGCTGTTGCCCTATCCTGGAAAATCAGATGGTGAAAAGTAGGAGGGGTCTGGGCTCTGTTCTCGTTGCTGCTAGTGATTTAATGAGTTTGTCTCTAGTTCCTGTGGTGTTTCTTCTACACAAGTGGATGTAGCAATAATTCTCTTCACCGCAGCGCTGGTGTGCAACCCCAGGTACCAGTATAGGTTGGGGACTGACCTGGTGGACAGCAGGATGACCATGGGACAGCAATGGGCCCTTGTGGCCAACAAGGCTAACGGTATCCTGGGGTAGATCAGAAGGGAGATGGTTAGCAGATGGAGAAAGGTTCTCCTCCCCCTCTGCTCTGCCCTGGTGAGACCACATCTGGACTATTGTGTCCATTTCTTGGTCCCTCGGTTCAAGGAGGACACGGAGCTGCTGGAGAGAGTCCAGCACAGAGCCACAAAGCTGATGAAGGGAGTGGAGCACCTCCCTTATGCGGAAAGGCTGAGGTAGCTGGGTCTCTTTAGCTCAGAGAAAAGGAGACTGAGGGGTGACCTCATTAATGTCTATAAATACCTGAAGGGTGGGTGTCAGGAGGATGGAGCCAGGCTCTTCTCGGTGTCATCTAGTGATAGGACAAGGGGCAATGAGTGTCAGCTGGAACAGAGGAGGTTCCACATCAATATAAGAAGGAACTTCTTCCCAGTGAGGGTGACAGAGCACTGAAAGGGGCTGCCCAGGGGGATTGTGGAGTCTCATTCTCTTGAGATGTTTAAAACCCACCTGGACATGTTCCTGTGTGACTTGGTCTTAGGTGATCCTGTTCTGACAGGAGGATTGGAGTGGATGGAATTTTGAGGTCCCTTCCAGCCCCTAGTGTTTTGTGAGTCTGTGGTTTGTAGCCAGAAGGCCACCTGCACTGTAAATGTTAGTGTTGATTACAAACGAGACAGTTTAACACCCTCTGACAGTCAGAGGGACAAGCAATGACCCTCTGATAAACATCTCCCTGTTCATTCTATAGGTACTTTGAGGAAAAAGGGAAGTAGAGAGGGGTAATGCTTAATGATTTCTGTTCCGTTTTCTTTCTTGAACAGGTATTTGAAAAACTGAAGGACCACATGCTGATCCCAATAGCCAACACAGAACTGGAGAAAGTAGATGGGTCACTCACCTGCTGCTCTGTGCTTATTAACAAAAGTTCAGAATTATGAGTTTACAGAGTTCCCTCCCTTGTAACTGGCAATAATGTTCCACACAAGGTAGACGAATCTGTACCCACACTTTTATTGGTTTTATTGACAATCTACTGTACCACTGTGCTACTAACCCTTGTTTACAAATATTTTGCTTTGTGTATTTTTATTACGTCCTTGCAGATGGTATTTAAGGTGGATGTGATGGTTTGTTGGGGGGGAGGGCACATAACTCTGAAATACGTTAGTCTCATGGGCTAGCAGGAGACAATTATAGCAGCTAACTCCTAGTTTTAGTGATTTACCACATCTGTGAGAAATTTAATCAAGACCAACTAATTATCCAACATGTCCAGCACCTCTGTTGTCTTTACGCTGTTCCCTTCCCTTTCTTCTTTCTCTTGCTTCCTTTGGTGCATCTTTTTTCGCTTCTTTGTTCCTCTTTCATTTCAGTGAGGCGAGGTGTCCAGAAGACTGAAAAGGCCTCACTGGGCTGATGAACTTGGTATCTTGGGCGGTAGGGAAGCGGGCGATGGGCTCTGCTTGCTCTCTCAGACACATCACGTTGCAGCTGCTGGGCAGAGTCATGGCTGGAGTCAGTTTCAGTCACCATGTAGCAACTCTGGGAAAAGCTTCTTCCGATGGGAGCGTTCGTGGGCAGCGTCTGCCTGGGAAACTCGAACAACAAAAAGAGACAGAGAGAGAGACTAGTACAGCTGCACAAGATACGTCCTGCAAGTTCAGGTCCTGGTTTGCAGCTGATGCCGTGACTTTCAATTTGGTGAGAATGGCACAGGAATTTTCAGAAAGGTCAGATCCCAGGGAGCGTACGGACCACAAAAATGAGACTGAAATGCTTTGAGAAAAGTCAGAGGCACAGAAGTAGTCTGAAGTGTGGGGGAGAGTGTAGTTGTGGGGTTTTTAAGATTGTATTTCTGTTTCTTTTTTTCTCTCCACTTTTGGAGGCCGCTTACTAGCCAAATTCAAAAGAAAGGGCTGATAGAAGGAGTTGAAGGACAGCTATTCCTGGATTATGCTCATGAATAAGGGAGGCTATTTTTTCATGAAAGGATTGGCATTTGTACTTTATCTGCCCTTGGGGCAGTTTTCCTTGGAACAATGAGCATCTTTTTTTAAGTGGCATGAATATTTTCTGTGGTATTCAGCTAAAACAAATACAATTTGTGAGGCAGATTCCACAACGTGTTTACCCACTGAGTCACACTTTTTTTCCCCCCCCCACAGCGAAGCGAAACACAACCCATTGTATTCACATGCTTCTTGTTAAGTCATTAGTAAACTCAGGACAGAGAATTTCCCAAACAGGAGGCAGTAGTGGGAACTCACCAGCGAGTGACAGATGGTCTGAACATGTTATCAACTTCCTAGGCATCTCCTCCACCTTTCCTGAAGCACTTTGTGGCGTGTTGCTAACATACAGTAGGAAGCGAGCAGGAGAGGCTCGAGCGGTGTGGTCTGCAGGAAAGCAAACAGTAGTGACTGAGTGTAGACCTGGACATCCTTTGGAAACCCGTGTGCTTGTCTGTGCAGTCATAAGGGAGGAAAGGCGAGTACTCATCTCCACCTTGAGTGTCTGTCTATCTCAGTCGCTACTGAGAAGGAAAGCTCTTACATCTGATTCTTTGTGGACACACCGTGTGTTGTGGTGACACAAGGTGTTAGGAGGGGAAAAAGCAATGACGAGCAAATATCATGTCCTAGAGGAAGTCTTTAGCTGGCCAAGCAAGCAGGAGCTGTTTCTATGGCTGTGTGCTGTCTCAAAGGGTTCTCCTGGTGCTTCCCCTGTGTTCCCATGCACCATCATTTAAGCCTGACCCAGGCAATCGGGCCCTAAGGATATAAACGTTGCAGTGGGGAGTGTCTCTTTCCACCTTCCTTTGGTGCTTTCAAAATACCTGGTAATGTATCTTGTGTTTTAAAACGACTTGATGTTGAACAAAGCTTTTGTGCCAAAAAGTGACCCTGCAGTACTTAACTGTGACCTTCGAGAAGCAACCTGTACTCTGTTCAAAAACCTTTCCAGCCATGGCTGCCGATGTACCAAGCTGGAACAGCATCCTCCCTGACCTCACTAAGCGCCTTCTGGGGCCCCATCCGTGTCCTTCAGTCACTCTTCCCTCCCTCCTTCTCACTACGGAGCCAGAGCATCCAGCTACACTGGGACACCATTGGCCTATGGGAGAGAATAGAAAATCCCAAACTTGCAGTTGTGCAGAGGTATTTTCCTTCCACCCTCTCTCACCTTTCGCTTGTCTCTCTCTTCCTCAGGCTCCTGTTTGTGGCATGATGAGCACTTCTGTCTTTAACCCCAAGTGATTTTGCCTTCTGTTGCCTCAGTTGTCCTTGAATATTCTCTTTCTATATTATTCTCTGTTTACTATTCTCAACCCAAGGTGGACTATCCTGAACTCACTCCCTCCTTGAGTAGATGCCAGGAGGGAGAAGAAATTGCGAGGTCCGCTTTGGCTCTGAGCGTTTGTTTTTGAGCTGGAGGGATGACTGCCAACAGGAGCTATAGACACAGAGTGACAAGAGTGACTCCTCTTTCTTAGGGTTACTCCAGAAAAGAAAAACACTTGTGATGGACATTGTTGGTATCTTGTGCAATAGAATAGATGACAATGAATTCCCCTGGCTCCCCAAGGAAGGGAGGAGAGCCAGGATCTCTGAGCTGAGAAACATCTGCACTGCCGGAGGTGTTGGTGTTCACCAACTGCCATTTAGATTTCCTTTGCTTCAAGGCGGTGTTGTGGTAGATAGAAGGAGCAATGGAGTGAATGAGGGACCTGAATTCCCTCAGGTGAC
Organism: Phoeniculus purpureus; assembly: GCA_028565055.1. NCBI lineage: Eukaryota > Metazoa > Chordata > Aves > Bucerotiformes > Phoeniculidae > Phoeniculus > Phoeniculus purpureus. Next base: position 8,858,908 of record JAOXOE010000698.1, read on the forward strand.
AACTTCAAGTGGTATTCAAGCTGTCTAACTTCAGACACACAACTCAAGTGCTCTAAATCACAGCTTTCTCTCTGCTGGTCTCAGGAGGTATCATCATTTCTTAATGTAGAGATTCTAAATTACATCTTAAGCCGGTGCCTAGAGTCACCTGTGTTGGTTAGTGGGATTGCCCTCACCTCTCCACTTGCAGCATTATTCACTCTTCTGGCATTATAAAGCAAAACCACTAAGAGCACTTTGGTCTGTGCATTTGCAGTATGGTACTAAAAGCCAATCATGCCGAGTGCTTCTTGTCTTGCTGTTCTTCCTGTAGCCCAAAGGAAGAATTCAGTTGTGAGGACATTTCTGCTGGGATATAGATGCATCTAATGGCCATCCTGTATATCCTGCAACCAGGGCATTTCTCAGATGCCCAATACAAATCATCATCCCTGATTAATATAAATACTAAAATCAAACCCCAAAGGAGACACTGAACACTGACGGCTGCCCACATAAAGCTCTTGATAACAGCTGCCAGGCTCTGTGACAGAGCAGGGCAGTAGAGAAGTTCTTGTGGTTAATAGCTCAGAAATGGGGCTTGTGTTACTCATCACAGACTCTTTTTCTTTTGAGCGATGAGTTTAAACAACAGAGTGGCCCTGTGCATTCATAGATGGTTTAGGATGTTATCTTTGCTGAGGGTTTCGGGAGAGGTGTGATGTGCGGGCTTCTTCACCAGAATGTGACTGCAGTGTCTCCCTTGGCAATGAAGATGTGAATGCATACTGTAACTTGTAAGATGAACTTGAATTCTTCCTGTTTTGTCTTTTCCAGGCTAATACACTACTACTTGGTCTTAAATAGATGCCACTGTATGAAGCTGTGCTTTGATTTTCTTCAGCGATTTCCATGTGATAGGTACTGAGCTCACAGGCAGCACCATGTCCAGTTTTGAAAGCAAAAAGTGTGCAGAATGCTGTTGGTTCAGGGTAAATTGGGGATGAAATAAGAGATTAAAACATTGTTTCATTCGGCTTCTTATATCAACGAAGTCAGAGCCAACTGACTTGGGTAGAAAACATCCACATCCACATGGAACCGTTTAATTTGAAAGAATTAATTCAAAACTGTTTAATTTAAAAGAATGAACTCAGAATCGTTTAATTTTGAAAGAATTGATTCTCTATTTTTGCTTTCGTCAATAAGGAAGCCGAAAAGCTCAGACTGCTTAGAGAATGGGATTTGTGAAGTGGCTGTAAGCAAAGCGTTGCCGAGCCTCGCACGCAAACTTTTCCGGAGACGTTTAAACTGGACGTAGGATGTAACCTGTATAGAGTTGCATGTGAATTGTGTAAGCCACTGTTTTCCGTTGTGTTGTTCCGCAGTGCACGACTGTGACTACTGAACACAGGAGTGTTGCATTTCATTCAACCGAAAATAATGTCGCAGTGTCTAGTTCCCCACTTTTTTGTGCCAAAAACATCAGTACATTCCATAACCTATTCTACTAGAGGTTTGCACTTTTGGGTTGTTTGGTGACTCTTGCAGTTCCAATACTATATCTATCCCCATCACGAAGGAATAAAGTGTTGGTTTTACTGTGCACCCTGCAGTTTTGCCTCTTGTTTTGAAGCCGAACGCATGTGCCTTCAATTGAATGTTGATTCCTGCCATCTTTTTAATTGGAAGCCTTTCATGTGCCTAGAAATGAAGACATTTATAGACACAAGTGCTAAAACCTGTAAGCCTGTTGGAAGAAATCTTGGCTCTAAAAAAACCCCTTGATTTTAGACTCGATTTAAGGTGTAGAGAAGGGGGTATTACCTGTGTGTTCTGAACAGGCCATAGTGACAGAACCAGAGGGAAGGGTCTCAAGCTCCAACAGGGAAGGTTTAGATTGGACATCAGGAAGAAGTTCTTCATGGAGAGAGTGTTCAGGCACTGGAATGGGCTGCCCAGGGTGGTGGTTGAGTCCCCATCCCTGGATGAGTTTAAAAGACGCTTAGATGTAGTGTGGGGGGATCTGCATTAGGGCTGAACTTGTAGAGTAGGGTTGATGGTTGGACTCAATGATCCCAAGGGTCTTTTCCCAGCCTGAATGATCCTGTGATTAACCTAAGTGTACCAAGCCCACTGCTAAACCATGTCCTTAGTTGCTCAAGCCCTCTCTATAACCACTTACATTTAAATACTACTGTGTGTGCTGCAAATAGTGCGGGTGGGGTTAACCTCTGCTTGTACCCTTGTGCTCTAATAGCATTGGATTATGATACTAGGATTAGCGATCTCGGGAGACAATGCGGTTACTCAAGGCTTCCTGGACACGTGCATGAGTGCTCGTGGGCCTTCAGTGACACCTTGTGGCTGCCCAACATCCTGTTGTTGAAGGCACTCGCTGTTGCTTCGACTTTTTAAGAAACCTAATGTGAAGAAACAGTCCTGTAGCAAGAGAATGATATCGCTTCCCAACTGTACAGCTTTGCTAGTAATAGGACTTGAAATGAATTGTGATCTGGTGCTTTTCTTGCTGGAGAAGCAGGGATGGGGAAAGATTTTACCATTTCACTAGGGCTGATCTAAATACAACCTAGTTCTCTACACTGATAGGGGTGTGGGCAGGGATGTCCTACAAGCTCCAAAAATGTGGACCTGGACCCTTGAGTAAGGACAAGAAGGCAGAACGAGGTGGGAGCACACGAAGGAGGATGGTGCCAGACTGTTTCCATTTGTGCCCGGTGTTGGGACAAGGAGCATTGGGCACAAGCACGAACACAAGAAGTTTCACAGAATCACAGAACATTGGGGATTGGAAGGGAGCTCGAAAGATCATCTAGTCCAACCCCCCTGCCACAGCATGATTTCATCTAGACCTGAGGAAAAACTTTACAGTGTGAGTCACAAAGGCCCAGAACAGGCTGCCCAGAGAGGTTGTGGAGTCTCCTCTGGAGACATTCAAAAACCACCTGCATGCAGTCCTGTGCAGTGTGCTCTAGGCAATCCTGCTTTTGGCAGGGGGCGTTGGACTTGCTGGACTCCACAGGTCCCTTCTGACTCCCACCAGTTCTGTGAAGCTTCCAGGTGGTAGCCCCTGCTCTGCAGTAAGGGTGGGCTGGTCAGTGTGGGCAGAGAAGAAACAAAATCTGGAATCAGTCACAGCCCTCTTGTCACAAACGGTGACAGTGTTACACCATTTTCTAGGACCAGTATTGTGAGAGGTTTGAAGAGCTCTGAATTGTAAGCAGTTTCCAACACTCGTTTGGAAATTAATGCCAGAATTGTATTCTTGATGGACGTTACCCAAGTACATGCTGTTAAAACCAGAGCAGTGTCCAAAATCTTCCTAGCTGCCTTGAGAGAAGTTATCACAACTAGCTCCCTTCTGCATATTGAGCTGATGCTGACCTCCTGAGAGGAGTCCAATGCTGAGAGTAGTCTTTCAGCTGCCTGGACCATTAATCCTGTTAGGGCTTATCAGCATTAAGTCTGCTGAAATAAGTTCTAGTATTGTCTAAGCACATGCTTTTTTTCCCTGATGGCCGAAGTTAATTCACTTCAGTTTATCTCATACACTGCTCAGGATTCCAGAAGCCTAACCCTCTAGACACCGTGTGGCTTTGAACTGTACCTCTCACTGAGCAAGGTTATTAGCAGATACCCAAAGCCCAGGATGCACAATAGCTGTGTTTATCAGCTGTACTGTACAGAGCCAGCAAGTCTGCAGAATAATTCACCTTGGAGAGGAAGAGCTGGAAACTATTTGCTTAAATGAATGAGGATGGAAGTCAGGGGCTGGGAAGACTCCTGGCTCTGTCTCAGAAGTGCCACTATCAGCTTGCTGGAAGCAGCAGAGAATCTGAAACCTTTTGTCATAGTGTGATCCTTGACCAGGTGGTTCCACTGAGACTCAAACCCATGACCCATGTATTTGGATACCTAGCACAGATTAGGGAGAGCCAACACAGGCACTTGGACTGCCTGTGGTGGGTCCATAGCAAGAAAACAGGAGGTAATACTTGTTTAAAATCCGCCTGGATGTGTTCCTGTGCGACTTGGTCCAGCTGGTCCTGATCTGACAGGGGGATTGGACTAGATGATCTTTCGAGGTCCCTTCCAATCCCTAATGTCCTGTGATTCTGTGATTTACTCTGTGTTTCAGAAGTTTAATCCAGAGGTATACAGACCACACTGAGAAACTCAAATGCAGTACAGCAAACAAAGGCTTCTTAGGGTGGTGACAATGGCACAGAAGGATTTGGGCTGTGAGCAGAAGTGTGCTGCCAAGTTAGCAGTGATCACAGCTATAGGACTGGATGGTGAAGGCAAGTCTGAAGACATTTTCACTGGGCAGGAGTGACCCTCACAGAAGTGCCCTTCACAGCAGTGGCAGGGAGCAGAGCTGGCTGGCTGTTTTCTGGAAACCAGTTTAGGAACATGCTGTGGTTTTTAACACTGAGCTCTCCAAGGTCAGCTGTGTCACCATGTAAGGATGGTGACTAGTCTGTTACTGGCTTGGCAGGACCTTTGCTATGCAGTGTGATCGTTGAAAAGCTGGGAATGCTAGCACTGTGAACAGGATACTGCAGTTGATGTATGAAATACAACTGCATTAACAAGACGGATCTAGCGAAAGGACTCTGAAGTATCACGCAATTCATCTGATTAGCAGCAAAACCCAGTGCTGATTGCTTCTACTTCTGTACACTTTCACGTTTAATTGCTGGAAATGAAGTTTTCAAGACTACAGCAACAGACAGAGTTTTACCCTTGACAGATGAAAAACACAGTCAGTGGAGTCTTGTCGTTTTCTGTGCGTCTCTAAGCCTGCGCTCCTGCGGGTGGCTGCGCTGGAGGGGCTACAGTGGCCTCGTGGTGGGCTGAGATGGGAGCTACCGACTGCTCCATTGTGTAATGACCTGGCTCGTTCTGGGACCAGCGGCCACCTTGGCTGACAGCCCTTCCAACCCCTTTCCTACCGGGGAGTATGAGACCTGCCAGTCCCCAGAATCGGTTGTAAGCCCCTCCATGTCCTGCTACCATCAATCATTTCACTTAAAATCGCGCCCACACCGCAGCCGTTCGTGTGGCCAAGCTGCCCAGCGCACTGGGCCTGGCGGGGCTGAAGAGCTCGATGTGCGGCCCGCAGCGGCTCAGCGGGGCGCTGGCGGTGCCGGGAGAACGGCTGGACTCGACGGCCTTACCCGTCTCTTCCAACCAAACCCCTTTAGTTCCGTAACGCCGCGGGCCCCGCACCTGCCGCTTTAACGGCGGCGGCGGGGGGCAGTTTCGAGCAGCGGACACGGGCCGCGGCTGCAGCCCAGGGACGGTTCCGGGCGGCTCCGGAGGGGTTCGGGTTCCTCCGCGTAGCACCCGCCCCCCACCGCCGGCGCGCGAGCTGCGCAGGGACTCCACGCGCCGCTGGGCGGGGCCGCCTCGGGGACAGGGCGCCCGCCCTGATATCCCATTGGTTGGCCCCGGGCGCGTGGCGTGTTTGGACGCGCGCGGGTGGAGCTGCAGCCGGTGCCGGAAGCGCTGGCGGGAGCCGTTTTCCGCAGCGGAGGTTCCGTAGCGGTTCCCGCCATGGAGGGGCCGGGCGCGGGGGCCGCGGGGCGGCTGCTGACGGAAGACGAGATGGCCGAGGTGAAGAAGGATGTAAGTGACGGGCCGGTCGCTGGGGCGCGGAGCGGGGCCGGGCTCGGCGGTGGAGGCGGAAGCCCGGTCGGAGCAGGGCAGCAAGCAGCCGGCGCGGAGGCGGAGGACGGCGGGGCTGGGGCTCTGCCTCGCCGCCCGGAATTCCCCGCTGCCTTCCCGGATCGTTCCCGCGGGGGCGAGGCGTTACGTGGGGGCGGCGGGCCCGGCCCCGGGGCCTCCTGCCCGCAGCCGGTCGGGAGCGGCGGCCGCTCCCCAGCTTCGGGGCCTTCCCGGTGCGAGGCTGGTACCGACTTGGCAGAGGCCTGACCTCGGGGTCGGGTGCACGTCTGAGAGGTCCCGCTTGTTTCCTTTAGCGATGCCCCGGAGACAGAGTGATAAGTAATTGATACGGTACCCAAAGGTGAGCTGGCACTGTGCCTGCTTCTCTTGGTGCTGACAAGGGTCTCTTTTCTGGAGCAGGAATTTTTGGGTTAAAGGCTTTTTTGGAGATTTATTCTCTATTTTTCTGTTTCTTTTTTTCTCCGTATTTATTCACTGTTGTCTGAAACCTGAGACAAGGCTTCACCCATGTTCAGACTGGATTTAATTATCTTTCCTAGACTGAGAAGCAAGTGATGTGATTGACTGATTTTTTACAAATACATTTTAAAATGACTATTTATCAATTATTTCTAGACCATCCATGCTCCTGCTTGTAATTTACAGTGTCTGATGTTTGGTTTTTTTTGGCTTTTATGTTCCTTTAAAGTATAATAAAGGATGTTTGGGGTCTAGGTTTTGGTTTCTTACTAGTTTTGCACGTACATAATCATCTTCAAATGCTTTGTCATAGTGTTGTGAGCCATGTTTTTCAAGTTATTACTTGCTTCTGCAGAACTATGCTGTAGTGCTGCAATAGTTGGCCTCTGGTAGTTACAACAAGAAAGATAAGAACTACTTAAATCAGACATGACAGGAATGTTAATCTGTGTGGCTGAGTTCATAGAATCACTGACTGGTAGGTGTTGGATGGGACCACTGAAAATCATCCAGTCTAATCTGCCTGCTAGAGCTGGATCACCTGAAGAAGATCATACAGGAACACGTTCAGGCAGGTATTAATTGTCTGTGGAGACAGAGACTCAGCAACCTCTCAGAGCAGCCCATTACAGCACTGTTACCTTCATAGTAAAGTGAGGGTGGAATTCATGGCTTGACCTGATGGAAGTACAATTACATAGCACTTCTGCCCTTAATCGTATAGGGTCTCCCTTAGTAAGTGGAGGACTCAGTGGAAACGTAAGAAATAACATTAGCTTTACCATCAAAATACAATCCAGTAAATCTGACTTCTCTCAAATTTTAAATACTGTGGCTTCACGATGCAAAGTGCTGGCTCAGTGTAAACTCACTTTACTGGTTTGGTGTAAACACTAGGTATCTTTGGTAGGATTGAAACAAAAGTGCTGCACCACCAGAGGTTCGTGTGTGTTATGCGTCGGTGTACCTCAGAAAGCTAACTTGTGAGGATGGCTTTGTCTGGGTGAACTTGACTTGAGAAGGAATTATAATGGTTGAAGTTTCGTGTTTGATGGGTGAGAAGCAGGCACTAAGCCCTACAAAATTATCAGTAATTGAGCAAAGCACATTTAAAGATTCCATTCTAATGTGATTGTAACTCTGTCCCTTATTACAGAATCACAGAACATTAGGGATTGGAAGGGACCTCGAAAGATCATCTAGTCCCAATTCCCCTGCCAGAGCAGGACCACCTAGACCAAGTTGCACAGGAACATGTCCAGGCGGGTTTTAAACTTCTCCAGAGGAGACCCTAAAAGCTTAACCTGTGAGGGCACAGTGCAGAGGGAAATGCAGAACTAACACACTTCATATAGTGAAAGACTTTTTATGGTAAGATGTCAAAACACAAAAGGGTTTTATTCAATAACAACTCCCTCTGTTCTTTTACTGTTTAAATTTTGATGGCCATAGGTGTCAGAATCTGTTGATTTGGTCCTCCTTGTGATAGGGTGTGATTTCTCTGAGTACTGAAAGGTTGAAATACCTGCTGCATTTGTGACTATGCAGCCAGAGGCTCGTTGCATGGACACTTCAGATGTATTCCAGAGCCACCTCAGTTGAGACGCGATGTATAAGCTGTGCTGTTACCATTTTCTGTTCTTTATTGTAGATGTCATGCCACCACTAGTACAGATGTAGGGTGACCTCATTAATGTTGATAAATAAGTGAAGGGTGGGTGTCAGGAGGATGGACCCAGGCTCTGCTCAGTGTCATCTAATGACAGGACAAGGAGCAATGGGTGTGAGCTGGAACATAGGAGGTTCCACATCAATATGAGAAGGAACTTCTTCCCAGTGAGGGTGACAGAG
>JAOXOE010000698.1:8867008-8881701 GCA_028565055.1 Phoeniculus purpureus
GTGGGGTGGGTAGGCAAGTGGAAGAGGCCAAGAACAAGCAAGTTTCACAAAGCAGCACCTCAGGAAGCTGCTCTGAAGTGCCTGGTGTTCTCCTCTGCCTGGGTTCCCTGCTGCAGGTATCTTCTGTTTGCAGACACCAGCACAGAGCTGCTGCAGTTAGATGCTGAAACCTGTCAGGTAGGGTCTGTGCATGAGCAGGTGTCTGTTGTAGAGGCACCTTAAGGGCAACCCCCTTGTCTTCTTAACTGAGCTGAACTACCTGTGCTGGTACCAGTACTGGTAACAGCCACAGCCATGTCCTGGGCTGGGTTTCAGCTCTAGCCAAGCCCTCTGCTCAATGCAGTGGCATTGTTAGACTAACAAAAGCCTCCAGCAACAGATCTGACCTCAGCCCCAGACCTTTGGCAGTCTGCAGGGATGATAACACCTTGACCCTCCAGCCCTGCGGTGTGTCACAGGTCAGGGCTGTGCTACAGCAATGCCCATGCCACAACCTCCGCAATACAGACCTACTCCTCATCTCACCCCTGAGCTCTGCAACCCCCAGCAGATACTCTCAATTCACAGCCATATCCCTGATGGGAAACAGGTACAGCCATGCCCCCTTTACAACTGGGGAGGCCAAGGTCCAGACAGGTTGAACATCAAGTGACACTCACATGGTGCCACTTCAGAAGGGGCTGAAAAGGAGCTGCCCTGACCCTGCCTTCCAGGGCAAAGTCAGTCACACGAAATAAAACTGTGGACAGGGATAGCAAAATACGAGGCAGCTCCACCACATTTAACTAAATCCACCTGAGGCACCACAACTGGAAAACTGGAAAAACAAACAACAAAGAGAGAAATCATGCTCTGCTGTTAGTAGCTGAGCTGGTTATATCTCTCTGGGTTACAGGAGAGCTCAAAGAATGAGCCTGAGCTGAACTGGAACTACAAGAGGCACTGAGACCATGGTGCAAGGAGACAGGAGTCCTGTCACATAGGGCCCAGTACCCACCAGAAGGTCCTGTAGGTACTGGTTTCAGTGGTGTAGACAAGTAAAATCAAAGACAGCAAGAGGGGAAACACGAGGGACCTGACTGGCAAAGCAGCACCTCAACACTGTGGTGCAGCCCTGGAAGTAGAGTTCTGCTAAAGCTGCACTGCCCTGCCTCTGAGACCCAAGTTTGTGGTGAGAAGAGAGGAGCAGCGAGCACAGCTCCAACTCTGTGGGAAGGCTGTTACAACCTTTTCTGTGGATGAGCAGGTTCCCAGCTAAAATTAACAGTTTAAAAGACCAACAGACATACAAACACACCTTGCCTCACATCTGTACACTGCAACCCTGTCCTTCAAAAAAGAGACTGAGGGATTGGAGTGGGTTCAGAGGAGCAACAAGGCTGGGGAAGGGACTGGAGGGAAAGGCTGATGAGGAGAGGCTGAGGGAGCTGGAGGTGTTTAGCCTGGAGAAGAGGGGACTCAGGGAGGACCTTCTCCCTCTCTACAACTCCCTGAAGAGAAGCTGCAGTCAGGTGGGGGTCAGGCTCTTCTCCCAGGCAGCCAGTGCCAGGATGAGAGGGCAGGGCCTGAAAGTGCCAGGGGAGGGTTAGGTTGGATATTAGGAAGCCCTTCCTCGTGGGAAGGGTCATCAGAGACTGGAATGGACTGCCCAGGGCAGTGGTGGCGTCCCCATCCCTGCAGGTGTTTAAGGATAGACCGGCTGTGGCCCTTAGTGCCCTGGTCTGGCCACTGTGGTGATGTTAGGTTATGGGCTGGGCTGGATGAGCTCCAAGGGCTTTTCCAGCCTCAGTCATTCTGTGACTCTATGATCTAACGAGAGTTTGCCCCCAAAGCAGCTCTTCTTCTGAAGGACAGTGAAACGAAGCAGCACCATAGATTCCCATAGAACCAACACCAGCTTCCACGTCTCCCTGAAAACAGGTGACTGCAAAGCACAGCAGCTCAAGGTGTCTGTCACAAACAGCTGTCTGTCCCCAACACAGCGAGCAGGGACCTCTGAGAGAGGATTGGGGTCCACGGGAACAGCTACAAACCGGGAGCAGCGTCTCAGAGCACGGTTGCCTCTGAAACCCGGCAGAGAGCGGGAACGGGGGAAGGGGGAGAACGTCTATTTCCTCACTAAGTAGTGGCTCTTTCTCTCTTTCTTCTAATCTATGGAAAAATAGGAATGCAAAGGAGAGCAGAGAGGAGTCTTTCTTCGCAGCAGGGGATGCTGCCCAGCGCTGGGACAGCCGCTCCGCTGGGATGCTGCGAGCCCGGAGCTTCTCAGGGTGTTTGCAAAAGGGGAGTCAAACCGCCGGCCAGAGGAGAGGAGGGGAGACCAGGGCGAGCATCTTAAGGTTTAAAATGCAAATTCCTCCACTTTATATTAGGTGGAGGGGTCAAGGTTTGCCTATTTCTTCCTTTCGCCCCTCCCGCCCAACACTTCTTCCCCCTTGCTCGCCGAGTTTTGTTTAGGAAGGGACTGTAGATGCGACAAGGTCTTTGTGCTGGCCATTCAGCCCAGTGAAAAGGCCGAGGAGTCCCAGCGGAGGGAACAAACTTTTGGGGGTCAGCGCGGTCAGCTTAGAATAAATGCGTCGTATTGTTTGTATTAAGGACATGATCTCAGCGGGGCGCCCGGAGCCACCGCATACAACATGAAGGACTATTTATTCAACACTGGAATACGCAGGGCACAGAACTCCTCTCCCAGGGAAAATACCAAGCCCTGCTGCAAACGTGCCTGCCCTATTCCTAGCCGCCAGATTTGCTGGAGGAAGCAAATAAAACTCTTTTATTTTGATATACATCATGAGCAGGGATGGATGCTGAGCTCTCTCGGCAAAACACAATCACAGAGAGAACGCAGCGGTGGGGGCAGCACAGCCAAGAGCCTTTTTATTGTCGCTTTTCTCCAAGAGACGGACAGTTCAGGTCATTAAAGGCCCAAGATAGAAACAGTTTCTCCTCGCACTGTTTGAAAACAGGCTTTTGTTTCCATGGAAGTGGCACAGTCCTTTCTTGGGTTGCCTCCACTGCAGAAGTGGCCCGCGGCCGCAGGGTGGGAGCGGGACTGCCGGGGCAAGGGGAACCCAGGAGCCCCTGACAAACCCATGTGAAATCCAACTGGAAAAGCAACACAAAGGGGCTGGGGGCTTTGATAGCCTGCGGTGCCCCCCAGGGAGGGCTCCACAAACAGGGCCCCCAAAGGAGGCGGTCAGCTGGGGAGACAAGGCCATCCTGCCCAATGCTTGGAAACAAAACCCTCATAAAGGGACTTTAAAGACGGCCCTGGCTCTTAAACGAGCCCCTTCCTCCCTCTTCCCCACCCATTCGTACACAGGAGCATGAGTTCCCTCAGAAAGTACTTTTTCCTCTCACTGACCTTGTTCGCAAGAGGGAAGGAGTGTCTTGTTAGGTTGTTCACCCCAAGTTTGCAAACCAGAGGTTCACTGAGCTTCAGAGTTAACCCTGAGGCACAGAAGTCATATCTTGGGGCAGTCCCTAGCCACAGTGGCTTCATCATGGCCAACACATGGGGTCTAGGTAAACCAGATATGCAGAAATCCCAAAAGGCAGGGTAAGTTCTAAAGTACCACATAAACTCTGGTCTCCATCACAAATTATTGCTTCAGCTTAATTGATCATGGCTTCATGTGTTTAATGGATTTTCATCAATGGGAAAACAAAGCTACAAGAAAAATGAGAGTGAAGGAAGAAGGAGGTTTCTTGTCCTGCGAGGAGACCACTCCCAGGGGACAGTCCAGTTACCAGACATCTGGGCATTGAAGGTTTGATGCTGATTCTGCCAAAACTAAACCTACCCATTAAACATCAACAGCTTATTGGTGTCTTGCTTCAGGGTGTCCCTTGGGGTCCTACTAGAGGGCTAAGGATTCTTGCTCTGTCCTTGCAAACCTGAGCTCCAAACAAAGCAACCACAGCTCTAAATCCCCGTCAGCGTCAATGAAAGCGCAGCAGTTTTTAGGGAAAAGGGAGTGCAGTTGCTTCCCAACCCAGGTCTGCAACCAAATGACTGATGGCAGGGGCCACTCCACCTGCACGGCAGCAGGTGCTGCTGCGTTTGGCCAACCTCTGGCAAACAGCATCTGAGACAGTCGCGGCAAGGCCACGGCAAATGTGACTGAAACAGGGGAGAAACTGAAATCTAAGAATGGATAGAAAAAATCCCCTGTGTTTTCAGAGTTCTGCCAGTGCAGAGCCTTTGCTTATGAACCCAGGGCCCTGGCACAGCCCTCCTGGAAGTCCCCCAACACGGGACACCTTGACTTCCACCCCCTGTGTGCTGGATGCCCCCTTCCCTTTTTTGTTCATCCTCTGGCCTTTTGTGCCAAAGTGACACAGACTGATGAGGATTATTTCCAGGGCTTCCTCAGGGACAGGGAGGTTTCACTACTGCCCTTGTTCAGGGACAATAGACCTATTAAGCATCTTCCCAAGGCGAGGAGAGCAGGGCATACCTGGCCTCCAATGTGGGAATGGCCACTGGCCCTGACAGCCATTAGCATCTCAATGTGAGTGATGCCTGCAGAACAACAGGCAATTATCCCTCTGAAAAGCTTTTAAGTGGCATTAGTTGCTGGCCACGGACTCCGGACTCTCTCTGAATGAACCCTGTTGACAAACAGGGTAAAATGTATTGGATTTCCTGCAGGGCAAAAATTTGTAGGGTTGTGTCTCACTGAGGACAAGCTCCACTTTCAGCCTCTGGTGTCACACAGCACCCTCCACACCTACTGACAGCTTGGGATGTCCCAGGGAAGCTAATTTGGGCTCTGCTGGCTTTGCAATGCCCTGCTGGCTGGGTGAGAAGGCACCAGGGGAAGGGGAAACACCTGCTCAACGAATTGCTGGAGCGAATTAGCAGCCCCTTTGTCCCCAGTGGGAGTCTTAAGGCCCAGGTGCACCTTTCTGTACAGCTCAGAGATGCAGAGAAACAGCTCAGCCCTGAAACACAAACTGCTTTCACTAGCTCTATCTCCCCCTGCTCTGAACATTATAAATACCCCGCCACAGCCCAGGGATGGGGGTGATGTGGGAAGGTTTTACAACTGAAATAGAGAAAATATTTAATAAATGCACGTTAACGTTTGCAAATCAACAACACTGTGATCACACTAAATACTGTCTTGTCTGGCAGAGACCTTCAAAAAGGTTGTATGAAGGTCACAGCTAGCACTTTCCTGCGATTCTCTTGAAAACCAGACTCAAACAGCCTTTAATTCCTAATTGCTGAAACAATTTCAAGGCTGATCTCGCACATCTGCAAAGCACCTATTTCTATAGCTCCTGCCTGCAAGGTGAAAGGCACTGACCTTACAGAAGTGCTGCAGCACTGTTTTATCCGCAGGAACATCACCTCTTCAATGCCATGTGTCACACAAACATACAACCTCTGGATCGGAGTTGTCTGCTTGGCTTTCTGTGTGTACGCAGTCTGTCAGCTCTGGTGGCCCAGCTAGCACCGGGTAAGAACAATATCTGTATGATCAGACCCTAAACTGTGACACACACCACAGCTCTGCTGACTCAGACACACTCTGTGACACCTCAATGCAATGATCTGGCTTTCAGGGCTCAAAGTTTTCCTTTCCTTACCTCTACCCTTTGTATATTGGCAAAGACCAGAGGGAGCAGCCTGACCACAAGCAGTAATCCACATTCACATCCCACTATCAGAACTCTTGCTTGTTCTCCTGCCAAAGCTGTCCCCTAAAGCTGGCAGAGACAAGCCACTCCAGTAGCCCTTAGAGCCAAGTGACAGCCAGGATGCCACACTCCTGGTGACCTGCCAGGCTGCTGTTGGTGGCTTTTGGCAGTAGTGTCTCTTCCCAGTCCCCAATGAGTCTTCTACAACACACGAGGTCAGCCTGCAGTAACCAAATGTGGATACTACCATACACATCTCTCAGAGCTACCAACTCCTCTCTTTCCTCATGGCCAGTGGACAGTAGGGCATTTTGTAGTGTAATTTTCCTATCCTAATTCTAACCACAGAATCACACACCAAGCAATCAGGCTTTGGAAGGGTGGGACATCATTAGTAGCCTGGAAATGAAGACAGCAGTTCCCTGAGAAACGACCCTGCTTTGAAGACTGGCGGGTAGGTGGGAATGAAGATGGCTTTGTGGAGCTTTAGGTCTGTACAGCACTGCCACAGGTCCCTCCAGCAGTGACTCCTAGCTTTCTAGCAATGATCCCCAGTACCTATAACGAGGAACTGAGCTTATAGAATTATTTAGGTTGGAAAAGACCTTTTAGATCATGAACTTCAACAATTAACTGTCCCAAGGCTACCACTAAACCGTGCCCTTAAACTTCATATCCACATGACTTTTAAACACATCTAGGGCTGGCGAGTCAACCATTACAATCACATTTACTACAGAGCCAATATCCAATGCAATTAGGAATGGTCTTGGGTCTTTGACCATGAACAACTCCTCTTGTTAGAAACAGCAGAAAGAAAAGAAAATGCCCTCCCTGAAGCACCGTTTCCTACTTTAAGTTACAAACCCCTTTTACTGTGGAACCAGCATTCATTCAAGCAAAGAAGACGAAACTTGGCCTTACAAACCTGAAATGCGCTCCTTGTGCACTGTGGCTGAATGGACTTGTGTCCAGTTCTGGGTCCCTCAGTTGAAGAGCACGCAGAACTGCTTTAGACAGTCCAGCACAGAGCCACAAAGATGATGAAGGGAATGAAACATCTTCCTGACTAGGAGAGGCTGAGGGAGCTGGGTCTCTTCAGCTTGGAGCCAAGGAGACTGAGGAGTGACCTCATTAACATTTATAAATATGGAAAGGACGGGTGTCCAATGATAGGACAATGGGCAAAGGGTATGAGCTGGAATAAAGGAGGTTCCACATCAATATGAGAAGGAACTTCTTCCCAGTGAGGGTGACAGAGCACTGGAAGGGGCTGTCCGGGGGCGTTGTGGAGACTCCTTCTCTGGAAACATTTAAAGCCTGCCTGGATATGTTCCTGTGTGACTTGGTCTAGGTGATCCTGCTGTGGCAGGGGGATTGGACTAGATGATCTTTCAAGGTCCCTTCCAATCCCTAATGTTCTGTGGTTCTGTGAGTGCACATGAAACTGGACCAATTAAACTGGCTGTGGGAAGGGGAGGAATAGCACCAATTCAGTTGCTTGGCTTGATCGTCTCATGCACGAGTACAAGGGAAAGAGCAGGAACATGCAACTGCCACGCTGAGGTGCTGCTCCTTGAACTTAAATTGACTACCACAAAGCTACACCCATTGCAGTACATTGGAGTTGTGCCCTCTGGATACAAACAGTGTGGGAATGTGGCAACCAGTTACAGTCAGTAAGAATGAGTGTGTCTGTAGACAAAGTGAGTAGGTGCTGTGGTGTTGATACAATTTCATTTTGACTTGGTGACTGTTCTGAAATGTGATGACCGCAGGCTTTATGTAACATCTTCAGTAAGTATTCACCTTGTTACTGAGCATCTGTTAAAACTCCTGGGTTTACTCAAAGAAACCTAACAAAAGTGATGAATTAGGTAATGCTTTGGGTTTGGTTGTTTTGGGATCTTTTAAATATATTTCTTTACACTGAGGAAAAAAGTCTCTGCCAAGTAACACAGTGGCAGCTTCAAAAGCTGTTTCGTCCACCTGTATAGGTTTCAATTGAAAGATTGGCTAATGCTAGTTTACTTTGCTTTTCAGGCTTTAGAAAGGATGCGTCCTTACCTGTGTGATAAAATCATCGCTGAGAGACACTTTGATTACCTACGTTCAAAGAAAATA
Organism: Phoeniculus purpureus; assembly: GCA_028565055.1. Taxonomy (NCBI): domain Eukaryota; kingdom Metazoa; phylum Chordata; class Aves; order Bucerotiformes; family Phoeniculidae; genus Phoeniculus; species Phoeniculus purpureus. The sequence continues at coordinate 8,874,785 of JAOXOE010000698.1, forward strand.
CTTACTAGAGAGGACACAGAAGAAATTTCTTCTCGATCTTCCAGTAGGAAAAAAACTGGGAAGTTACTGGACTACTTAGCAGAAAACCCAAAGGGACTGGATGCCTTGGTTGAATCCATCCAACGAGAGAGGACACAGAACTTCCTGTTACAAAAGATCACCGACGTAGTGTTGAAAGTTAAAAATGAAAAACTCGAAGCTCTCAAAGGTGAGAAGTTCATTGTGATATTTTGTAAGACCTACGTTTTATTTTAGGAGCCTGCAAAATCAAACTCCGTCGATTTTGTGAGTTGTAATTCTTAGCACAGATTGGAGGTTGTTTGCTTCCTCTAGCTTTTGGGAAGGGGGTTATGGAGAGATGGGGGTGCTTGAGGAGTGGGGGCTCTGTAGTGGGGTGAGGCCCAGTGTGCGGTGACCTGGGGACAACGTATCACCAGTTTGAGTTTAAGAACTTGTGTGCGCAGGCAAAGTTTTCACTCTGAGCACATCATAAATAACAAAATGCAAAAAACCCCTATTACACGTTGTTATAGTAGATAAGTCTGTCTTCGTATTTCATCGTCATATTTTAGCTTTGCTCTCTATGAGGATCTGCCTTAAAACTCTAAGTGGTTATCTTCTGTCTTTCATTTCCGTCAAAGCTCTTTGCTGCAGTGGCAGGATGCTCTGGTTTTGTTAGACTTTGCATCTGAGCAGAAGGTAAAGCCAGCAAATGCAACCTGAGGGGGAATTTCCCTGTGTACCTCTGATGCCAGAACTTCAAGTTAGATGCTGTAAATTGTATGCACATGTTGTTTTGTATAGGCACACAGGTTTTGTTGACACACGAAGCTTGAAGTGACTGTAGTCATATATCAAGGCAGAAACAGAAATCATAAGTCTTCTAAACCAAAAACCTTACTTCCCCTTCCATACCCGTAGGGAGATAAAGAATAAAGAAGTGAATTTTAACTCTAGAGATGGAAGGCATGAAGTTTTGTGGTAAAACTGCCTTCAGCCTTCAAGTGCAGTCCACTTGGAGTAAAGCCATATAGCTGAAGCTTTAAAATTTGGAAGAACCTCTGAAGATGGTTTGAAGGGCTAAAGTGACTTCCTAAAAATGGAGCTCACGTTATGGTGCAGCTTTGTCAAATAGTAGTGGATTCATTGAGAAATCACTCATGTCAGCCTAGGTAACCTGCGTGTGCTTTTTAATTTGTCGTGAGTATTGGGATGTCTCCTGCTCTGGCCAGGGGAATTGGCCTAGATGATCTTTCGAGGTCCCTTCCAATCCCTAATGTTCTGTGATTCTGTGATGTCACAGGTGAGATGAAGAGGTTAGTCGGTTAAAACAGACAGTTGATCTTTGACAATCTTACTGGCACTAAGCCAGTGCACAGTTTTAAGCGTGCACCACGTTGTCATTAAATGCAGTCTCTGTTTCTTGTCTTAGGTCTAAACTGCAGCACCTGTATGACCTCACTGTACGGAGGAACAAATAATCTTTCTAGATCGTATTCTGATGAATCTAATTCTTTGGATAAAACAAAAGACAAAGAATCTACTCAGTTGCATCATCCAGAAGAACATTATAGCACTGCTGCATTTATGTCTGCTGTTTCTCTTCATTCAATGAATTTGCCAGTCGCAGAGATCGGAAACGCAGAGAGTGCTGTTTTCTCAGCCACCCTTCCAGCTCCTGGAGACCCTGGAGCACCGCCTCTCCCCGCAGAACTCCAGTCGGAGCAGCAAGAACCATGTACTAGCTCAAGTGACAATTGCTTTTTGCCTTTAAGGTCACGTTCTCTTCAACCACAGTGAACATCTGTTCATCTAAGGGGTACTGAAACTTTGCGTGATGTCTTAGAAAGGTTAATAAATGTCTTCAACATAGCAAAAATCAGAGGAAGCAATCTGTGCTATTTGCTGTTTTTAACAAGGGTTATTTTTTTAATCATGTGACTCTGGAGCTGCTTGATTTTGTGTTCTTTAGAGAGCTCTTTTCAAAAGATCGTGGGACTATGCCAGCAAAGGTTTGTGTTTTTTAAACCAGCCTATGTAACTCTTCATCTTTAGCTGCGGATTTTGTAGCTGCAGTCATAGAAAAACTGGAGCTCTTTCCTTCCTGCAGGAACTAACATCTTCTTTTCTTAATACTTCTCTGAGGGGTGAATTGGGAAAGGTGGTTAGGAAAAGTATTGAATAGTGAAAATCTAACTTGTCGAACTAAAAGCATAAGCTTACTTACCAGAAAGCTTAAACTCATTTAAAATGTTTCTCTGTAGGATAAATTCCTTCCTTTCTCTATGCATGCATGCAGCTCCACTTGCAAAACCAGAAGCAACAACCTGAAATCTGTAGCTGTGCTTATTTGCCACAAGTCTCTTAATTGTCTGAACTTTGTCCTACTGTCAAATCAAAAGGCGCTTGCTGACGCTGTGACTTCAATTGCTTCCACAAGTCTTAGCGTAGTCTCCTTGGGTACTAGAGAGTTCTGATTTGAGATGCACTTTAAATACAAATTCTCATTAGTACTGGAGAAGGAATGTAAACTGCTGTTAACAGCATCACGTGGGCTGTAAGAAAATGTTGTTGTCCAGTGCTGTCAAGGAGCAAAGCTTGTATGTTTTGTCCCACTGGGTAAATAAAGGGAGAAGTCCTGTAGCAAGAAAGAATCCTTACCTGAAGGGCTCTTGGGAACACTGCCCTTCAGATACCTATTCTTCAAAGTAGATAGACAGGTTTACATTTCAAATTGTTTAGGGTCAAATGCATTTTAAACTATTTCAACATGGGAAGGTTCTCATTTCTTAACACAGTGTGACATGCTGTATTTCTCTCATACTTTATTGTGGAGCTGTAATCTACTTCTTACAAAGTTAGACTGTAATAACTTTAAAATGACTAGACAAAGACAGTCTCATAGTTGGAACAAAGTTCTGAGCAGCTGTGTTCTGCAGTACTACACCTTAAAGGGATGGGATGTTTTCAGCGTATCAAAGGGTAGGTATTTAAGGTTTTGTAGCTTGGTATTTAATTTAAAATCATTTTGGCTGTCTTACAGTGCTGTAACTGTGTGATTCCATTCAAATTCAACCCTAAACTCTTCTTTCCTTTTGTGGAGACAGACCATCTGCAGTATATTGCAGAACCACAGTACGGTATTGTTTCCCATGCTTACTGTGGTTTTGGGAAGTAGGTTAAACTAAACTGCGATGTTCAGCTGTACTCCATACTTAGTATTTGAACAGCTTCTATTTGATAAAGATGTGGGCTTCTATGTGTTTATAAAACCCCCTTGGCTTTCTTGTGTACACCTAAGGGACAGTCAGGATGGTGAAAATGCTTTTCTACAAAACTGCTTAGTCCAGAAGGCATTCTCGATGTTAAGTGCCTAAACACATGAGCAAGGTATTGCTCTCTATTGTGACATTAAGAGTAAGCTTAAACCCCTCTTCCATGAACTTGAACTGTAGTTGCAAATACTCAGGATGTCTACAAGTTGGTTTGTCTGAATGTCCACTGTAACCAATTAAAGAGCTGTTTGGGCCTCTTGCATTCCTTCTTGTACTTGTGGGAGTGTGGGCAGGCTTGGCCTTTGTTGAAAAAGAGCATCAGCTCTGGGTGAAGATCTGCCTTGCAGATCCAAGCCTGAACACAGAGGTGTGCTGCCCTCCATGGTACACTGTGCAGCTTGCCGGGGCAGGCATTGCTCCCACAGCGGAGCCTTACGAACCTGAGAAGTTATGTGAATGTATCTGACCAAACGTTTATAACATGCAGGTTTTTCTTAAAAATCAAATGTTTTTATCACGACTTTTGGAATAAATTCTTTTGTATAATTATTCTCCAGTCAGCCTCTCTCATTATTAATGTAAGTTAGGGGAGTTCATGCCGGTATCTGGATGCGTGGGTTTGGGTTTGTGTGTGTGTGAGCGAAGGAGGAAAGGAGCCTTTTGTTCTCATTGTCTCCTTGGAGAGATTTGTCTTTGGCAGACTGACTGAATGCAAAACCCTTCTGCTGTGTTGTGGAGGGAAAGCAAGGCAAGGTGAAACTAAAGCCTGGGCTGCTTAACTGCACTTCCTGCGGTTCATTATTTGAATTGCTAGCCCACTTCTTGGTTTGTTTTTTTTTTGAATGACTGGATTGCTCAGCTTAAAGCTGCGAGAAATGCTGCTTCCAGTCGTGCATCTAGTGGCTTCGTTCTTAACATTTTCACTATTTTTAATGCTGGGGAAGAAACAAACCCTTTGGGTGGTGAGAGACCTCAATAAAAGGGGGTCTGAGGAGGCTCACTTCAGTAGTTGCTTTCATCGTACCTGGTGTGTGAGGTTTCATTCTAAATCATCAGCTGGACCCACTTTCATGCCTTTGGTATAAAGGAACCGATCATATTATAATCAAAGCCCTTTCCTTAGGCTCCATCCAGCTTCCTTGGTAACCTGAACAACACTAGTGAGCAGCTGATCTGATGCACAAACAGGCTTGTGGGCCTCGTTGACAGGAGACGTCTAGTACAGGCTTCTTCCAGTAAATCTGGGAAAACACGTGTACTGGTCTGTTTTGGTAAAGGTGGCACCAAGGGGTGGGCTGCGCTCACAGCTTCCTCTGCCCTGTGCTCGCTACTGCAGGGACATCACAGAGGCCGCGTAGGTGTGAACAGGGACACGGAGGGGCTCTCTGCTGCCCGTCCGATCGTCTGTCTGGGGTCACTCAGAAGGAAAATCTTCCCGATGCTGGGGCCGAACGTCCCCGCACACGGCAGGGCAGGCACACACCGCCACCCTGCTCCCCGGCCTGCGGCTGGCTGGACCCCCTCTGCCACAGAGGGCCCGGGCCCAGCACCGCCGCTGACGGGGGCTGCGCCTTGTGCGCCGCAGGCCGGAACCCTCGGCGCGGCCCCGGTTTCCGTGCGGGCGGTGAGCGGCGGCAGGCCCCGCCATGGCGGCGGAGGGAGAGGATCCGCTGGGCTATTTCGCGGCCTACGGCAGCTCCAGCTCCGACTCGGAGCCCGACGAGCCGGAGCCCGACGAGCGCCAGGCGGGCAACGGCGCGGCAGCGGGGGGCAGTCCGGGGCGACGGCCGAGGCTGCCGCCCCCCGACGAGCTCTTCCGTCGGGTGTCGCAGCCGCCCGCCTTCCTCTACAACCCGCTCAACAAACAGATCGACTGGGAGAGCCGCGTCCTGCGGGCGCCCGAGGAGGTGCGGGGCCGGGAGGGCGCGGACGGTGGCCCCGGGGGCCGGGCGGGCCCGTTGTGGCGGGAGCCGCGGCCCGCCGTAACGGGTGCCCCGCTCTGTCCCGCAGCCCCCCAAGGAGTTCAAGGTGTGGAAGACTAACGCCGTGCCACCGCCGGAGACCTACAGCCCGCCCGAGAAGAAGCCCCTGCCCACCCCTGCCCTCGACATGGCCATAAAGTGGTCCAACATCTACGAGGACAACGGCGACGACGCGCCCCGGCAGTGCGGCAAGGCCAGGTTTCTGCCGGACGAGGAGCAGGAGGCGCTGGAATCGGGTGAGGTCCTGGTGTAGCGCAGCTGCGCTTCGCTCGGGCGTGTGTGTTTCAAACTGGGAGGGAGAAGTGGGTGCGTTGTGAGAGCTCTGTGGAGCTCTCCTTGCCCAGACCCCAGAGGAGGTTGTTTCTGGCAGCCTCTGTGAGGATGTGGTGGGTTAGTCCTGCTGGTGTTGTGTTTTAGATCTGCGGTGTGGTTAAGATAGTTGTTCTGAGGTGAGAATTGGTGTTTAAGGCGAAAGTACTGGTGTACTGGGTTTGAATAACTCTGTCTTTTATTTAAAGATGGTGAAAAAGATGATGAACCAGCTTCCGCTAAGAAACGTAAACTAGATTCTGGGGAGCAGACAAAGAAGAAGTTGTAAGAGTGATGTGCTGGATTTAGCCATAATGAGAATCTCAATGAATTCGGATTCCTCTGCTGGAATGGGAAACAAATACTTGTTTACTGAATTTCTCTGTCCTGTCAGGTAGAGAATTTTATTTCTGTAGTATGCTTGACTTTTGGAAAGCACAGCATTAAATGGACCGTGTAGAGAAACTCATCTGCTCGACAAAATTGAGATCTGTTTGTTTAAAAGAGGCTTTCTAGAAGAGGAATGCATTATGTTGGGTCCTTGTGCAGGTTATAGGGCTTCGTGGTATTTTGTTTATCAGGAAACTTGGTAACTTGTGCTTTCTGGACTGAGTTTTACATTGTGTCAAAGCCTTTTATAAAGGAGTATATACTAAAGATTCACTAAGTGCTGTCCTGTGATATATGTTTGCGTAATGTTGTTTTGAAGTTTATGTAAAGACCGCAAAGAGGTCACTGGAATAAAACTACATTACAAAACAGTTGTGGTATAAATAGAGATTTTTTTTTACAGTGAGGGTGGTAGAACACTAGCGCAGGTTGCCCAGAGGGGTGGCAAATGCCCCATCCCTGGAAACATTCAAGGTCAGGATGGATGGAGTTCTGAGCAGTGGGATCTAGTTGGAGATGCTCATTGCAGGGAGCTTGGAATAGGTGACCTTAGGAGGTCCCTTCCAACCCAATTGATTCTGTGATCCAATGAAATATTGCGCTGCGTGCCTGGTGAGTAGCAGGATTGAGTTCTGTACTGTACATGTTGCAATGATGTATTTCTTATGACACAACAGATTCCTCTGAGTTTTTGTAATAAATATACAAGCTTCAAAAACATGGACTTACTGGAGTTGAAGGTTTGATTTTGATCACAACAATCCCATGCAACGCTGTAGGCTTGGGGCAGTGTGGCTGCAAAGCAGTCTGGCAGAAAACGACCTAAGGGTTCTAACTGACAGGAGGCTGACTATGAGCCAGCAGTGTGTCCAAGTACCCAAGAAGGCCAATGGCATCCTGGCCTGTATTAGAAACTGTGTGTCCAGCAGGAGTAGGGAGGTGATTGTCCCCCTGTACTCAG
>JAOXOE010000698.1:8905812-8917080 GCA_028565055.1 Phoeniculus purpureus
TTGGAAGGGACCTAGAAAGATCATCTAGTCCAATCCCCCTGCCACAGCAGGATCACCTAGACCAAGTCACACAGGAAGGTTAAAACAGAATTGTGGTTGTTGATGAGCCTGTACCTTTGGTGGCTGTCCTTAGCACTTCTCAGTGTTGAGTCCTTGCTAGTAGCCTTTGAGTTTTAATCAATATTTGCAACTGAATATTGTTTAATTCCAGCTGACAACCAAACCCCACGCACTACTGCTCCTGTTTGGGATGGGGGACAGAATCAGAAGAGTAAAAGTGAGAAAACTCACGGGTTGAGGTGAAAGACAGTTTGGTAGGTAAAGCAAAAGCTGTGCACACAAGCAAAGCCAAACAAGGAGTTCATTCACCACTTTCCATGGGCAGGAGGGTGCTCGGTCATCTCCAGGAGTGCTGGGCACCATCATCTGTAATGGTTACTTGGGAAGCCAGAACAGGAACTCCTGATGTCCCCACCACACACACCTTTTCTGCTTCCCTTTGGTTTTATTGCTGAGCGCGATGTGAAATATGGCCAGCTTCCCCTTTTTGATCAGTTGGGGTCAGCTGTCTCAGCTTTGTCCCCTCTGAACCATCTTATGCACCCCCTTGTTGATGGAGAAGCGTGAGGAGCAAAAAAGGGTCTTGATTCCGTGTAAGCACTACCCAGCAATAATGAAAACAACCAAGAGTTATCAACTCTTCTCAGCACAAACCCAAAACACAGCTGCCTTCTGGCTACTATGAAGCCAGAAAATGTACTCTATCCCAGCCAAAACCAGCACAACAAACCTGCTTGTGACCCTACAGCTTGCACAGTTTGCTCAAAGGTAAATATCTAGCCTGATTAGGACTTGTCATTCAGCTGGATTCATGCAGTTCCTTGCTGGTCTCTATGTGAAGTTTTGAAGATGACACTTTTCCCTTCTCTTCTCCCAGAATGTATCTTCTTTAAGCCTCAGGAGCTAGCTGGTAAGAAGGCTGATCTGAAGCTGAACTCCTCTTTTTTCAGTCTGGAATTTTACAGGTAAAGTGATGGTGATTTGGTTTGGTGGCTTTTTTTGGTCCTTTCTTAGGACTGTGGTGGATTCTGGGATTTGTTGCTTTGTGTGTATGCGTTTTTCTATATATTTATACACTCTGTAACACCTTCAGGCTTATACAGGTTGACATCTCCTTCAAGCTGAAAGGCATTGCTCTACAGACGATCCATGCCCGTGAGCTGCCTGACTGCTACGCATTTCAGAACACTGTGAGTATGGGGGTGTAGCACTCCCAACAGTGTATAAACAAGAAGAGCTTAAGCTAAGGTGTAGTCTTTATCCCTACATTTAGACTGGCAAGGAAAAGCTGTTGAGCATGTCCTGGCCCATCCCAAAGGTCGCCGAAATTGCATTGCCGTGGGACAATGTTATTTGGTATCACATTGCAGCTGGTAATCTCATAACCTGAGGGGACAAGTAATTATTATTCTTCTCAAGTATTTGTTATTCAAAGGTTATACTTCAAGTTTGCCTTCCTAGAGGGCTGCTTTTTGCACGGCACATGATGTTTCTCAATGCTTGCAGTGGCAGCTTTCTTGAGGCTCACCTGCACCAACACAGAATCACAGTATCGCTCTGGCTGGAAGAGACCCTTGGGATAATAGAATCATTAGGGATTGAGAGGGACTCTGAAAGATCATCTAGTCCAATCCCACTGCCAGAGCAGGATCACCTAGACCAATGCTAAGAAAGGGTTTGCAGAAGTCAGATCAAAGTATAGGGAATATAAAAAACCACACACCCCTTCATCAAGCCAACCATCTACCCTACCTTACAAGTTCACCCCTAGACCACATCCCTCAACACCTAATAATAACAACAAATTATTAATTATAAATAATAACAAATAATACATTATGACATTATGTCAAAGCACTTGGGGAGTTGGGCTCTTTTATGGAGTGAAATTGTGTTAGTCCTGGTGTTGATATGCTCCTGTGCTTCCAGATAACCTTCAATAATAGAGCCCACAGTGGAAAAATCAAGGTCTATTTTGATAGTGACACTGATATTCAAGAGTGTAAGGACTGGCACATATTTGGCTCTGGTAAGTATGTTTTATGTATGTTTGTGTGACTGCAGCGTTACCCATCTCCTGTCACTTCTGCTCTGTTACAGTCTGAATAGGAAGACATCTGCCACTTTGTTCATCCACTGATAGGAGTGAGCCAAGGCAAACAGTTGATTTGGGTTCACGTAATGGATTATACAACTGTGGATGAAAAGAATGCAGTAGAGAAAGTCAAACGGGTTTCTGATCGCAGGTCATGGAGTGAATCCCAGAATCACAGAACATTAGAGATTGAAAGGGACCTTGAAAGACCATGCCAGTCCCCCTGCCAGAGCAGGACCACCTAGACCACTGTTGTGGTACAGGTGGGCAGGTGAATTTAGTGCAAAAAGGGCACACGTGTGTTAATACAACTAGATCCAGTCACACAGGAACATATCCAGGCAGGTTTTAAACACCTCAAGAGAAGGAGACTCCACAGCCACCCTGGGCAGCCATTTCCAGTGCTCCATCACCCTCACTGTGAAGAAGTTCCTTCTCATATTGATGTGAGATACAAGTTGTATTAATGTACACAACTTTGGTTTCATTTTGAAGAACCTGAATTTGCTTTTCACTGTTGTGGCCCAAATTTCATAGCTGCAGAAAGACTATTTCTTATAACCCATCTGTTTGTAGGGTTAAGAGTATTTTAAATGCAAAATATATCACAGAACATTAGGGACTGGAAGGGACCTCAAAAGATCATCTAGTGCAGTCTCCCTGCCAGAACAGGTTCACCTAGACCAGGTTGCACAGGATATGTGACGCTGAAATAATTTGTGCTTGAAGAGATGTGAAAAGACGAATTCTTCTTCCTTTGTTTGACTCTTCACAGTTCTCCAGAAAAACACTCAGTATATTCTAGTCTTCGATGGATTTGTCATTTTAAGTTGCTTTGTTTCGCTCATCCTCTGCACGCGATCCATTGTTCTTGCCTTGAGACTACAAAAAGTAAGTATGGTGCTCGTGAACTCAGGCTTACTTTGCCTTTTTCTTGTTTGCTGCTAGTCTTGTCAAGCGGTACAGTTCGAAGTGTTCCGTAGTATTCCTACTAGAATAGTCTCTAGGTACGTACTAAGACTACAGATACATACTGTACGTAGTATTTGTTTCACTGTGTGTCTCTAGAAAGGATGTTGAGGTGTCTGACGTTACTACCTGACCTGTTTTTGCCCTGTGTTTGTGTAGTGCTGTAATAAAAGGAATTATGATGCATCTTTTGAGGCCAGAAGTGGGACTGTTTCTGTCCAGGACTTATATTTGCCCACCAAAAACAGGGTAATAAGACCATAGTTAAGTGGGTGTCAGGAGTATGGAGCCAGGCTCAGTGTCATCTAATGATGGGATGAGGGCTAATAGGTGTGAGCTGGAACACAGGAGGTTCCACATCAATATGAGAAGGAACTTCTTCACGGTGAGGGTGACAGAGCACGGAAGGGGCTGCCCAGGGAGGCTGTGGAGTCTCCTTCTCTGGAGACATTTAAAACCTGCCTGGATGTGTTCCTGTGTGACTGGGTCTAGGTGATCCTGCTGTGGCAGGGGGATTGGACTGGGTGACCTTTTGAGGTCCCTTCTAATCCCTGATGTTCTGTGGTGCTGTGATAGTTAGACTAAGTGGGGACTGGTTGTGAAGTCAGTTGTTCTGTGGAAAGTTGGTTTTCACAGGCCTTAAACCGATCTTATTTTTTTCCCTATTGTCTTCTGTTGCTGTGGATTGACTTTTCAGCTATTATTCCAGCAAATATTAAGAGGAAAAGGGAGCATGTGAAACTCAAGCATTGCTGTGCTACTGATACATGTTTGTCGTCCAAGGTGTCCTATAACTAAACATCTAAATGCTTGTCAACAGAGGTTTGTGAACTTCTTCTTGGAGAAATATAAGCATCACGTCTGTCATGCTGATCGCCTGGAGTTCATAAATGGATGGTATGTCCTGGTAATTATCAGTGATGTGATGACAATCATTGGGTCAATCCTAAAAATGGAAATCAAAGCCAAGGTGAGATTTCAGTGCTTCATATAAAATACTTGTTTTGTTACAACCAAAACACACAGTGTGGCTTTCGAACTTGGGGACAAGTGAGCTACTACAGTCACTAGTCGTCTTGTTTGCTCTTCTGGTTCTTATTTTTTGATTTCCTATTGCTGGTTTGTCTGATAACTAGTGTCAGTTCCTACTCCTCAGAGCCTTCAAGTAGGACAGTATAAGCTATTTGAACATGTGTTCCTGTGCGACTTGGTCTAGGTGATCCTGCTGTGGCAGGAGGTTTGGACTAGATGATCTTTCGAGGTCACTTCCATTCCCTAATGTTCTATGATTCTATGATCTTATTTACAGTGTTAAGTACCCTAATTCCTGGGGACTTGTGTACAGTTCCCTTGGGTGAACAGTTCCTAACAGAAAGAAGACAACTGCAGTTGCCTTGTTTCTCTAAGGAGTGGTAGTGCAGGGAAACTCTGAGTCATTCCTGTGGCTAAAACAGCAGTGTCGATGGCTTGTGGGCTGGAAACATGGCTGTCACAGCAGTCTTTCATGGCCTGGCCAAACAACAGGCACAGACAGTGTCACTTGCTAGTCGTTGACCTCCCTGTTTCAGAAATCAATGTGTTTTGCCACCTGGCAATAATTCAAGGAGTCTGGTGGTTTGTCTCTTTCAGTTGGTTCGGCTTTTTTGTTGTTTGCTTGGGAATTTTTCTTCAGCAGAGCTCTGTGTCAACAGCTCCTGTGTTCACAAAACTTTGTATTCTGGGAAAAAAACAGGGTAGGTAGTGTGCTGCTGCTGCTGCTTCATGGGTTTTAAGGTTCAAAGGGCAGTGGGCTTCAGAGGAAGCACTTGAGAACCTCCAGCTGCCTGGTGAGGTGGGAAATCTTGGGCATCTTGTACTTACTGAGATCAGGTCTACCCTTCTAAAGTAAAATGCACATGAAGTGTGTTATAAACTTCACTGGTACTTCAGTGCTGCTTCACTGGTAGCATCCAGGCTCTGAACAGCTGGCAGCCTGTTCAGAGCTGTAGATGTATGTAGTGTGGAAAAAGATGTGTAGCCCTGAGGGTCACTTTCCACTTAAGCGATGGCTCATGTTTTCCTAAGCAGTGAATAAGAGCTTGATGGCCTAACAATGGCATATTAACCTTTTTAATAAAAAATTTGGAGGGATTCAATCTAATACTAAAATCCCATCGTAGCCAAGATAAAGGTATTAGTGCTTCATGCAAAACTACAAGAGTATCAGAGCAGATGTCCTATCATTTGCAGCACCATTGCACTGGGGTGATCTCATTAAGTAACTGCTGTTCACTTTAATCTGATTTTTGTGATGTACCAACGTTCTTTCATTATTGGACATCCCTGCTTTGTTTGTTTGAGCTGCTGGAACTTGAACAGCTGTTAAGGTGACGCATCTACTGCTTTGCAACTTGACCACCTGCTCTGCTCTCCCTCAGAACCTCACAAGTTACGATGTCTGCAGCATTTTACTTGGAACATCAACGTTGTTTGTCTGGGTTGGAGTCATCAGATACCTAGGATACTTTCAGACCTACAATGTAAGGCAGGAATTGAATATTATACAGTTAAAGCTTGTATTTGTCACTCTCACTCAGGTCTTCTCTAACTTACAGCCTTTTCCTTCTGCTTTTGTCTGCCCTGATGTGTAGGTGCTCATTTTAACCATGCAGGCATCGCTGCCCAAAGTGCTCAGGTTTTGCTGTTGTGCTGGGATGATTTACCTTGGCTATACTTTCTGTGGTTGGATTGTCCTGGGACCTTATCATGAGAAGGTATGGACTCCTCTAGTCTTAACATTGTGTGAGTATCTGTGTGCATATAGTTGTAATTATAAATACTTGATGTGTCAGGAGGATGGAGCCAGGCTCTTATCAATGTCATCTAGTGATGGGACAAGGGGCAATGAGTGTAAGCTGGAACAGAGGAGGTTCCACATCCATATGAGAAGGAACTTCTTCCCAGTGAGGGTGACAGAGCACTGGAGGGGCTGCTCAGGGGGGTTGTGGAGTCTCCTTCTCTGGAGACGTTTAAGACCAGCCTGGATATGTTCCTGTGTGACTTGGTCTAGGTGATCCTGCTGTGTGAGGGGGATTGGACTAGATGGTCTTTCGAGGTCCCTTCCAATCCCTTATGATTCTATGATTTGAATTATACAACAGAAATTGGTCTTAACATTTTTGTTTAAAAGCTGCATCATGTGTGGGCACGTTCTGCTGTCTGCTCTGCGTAACAGAATAACTCTGTGCTTGAACTTGGTCTAATCTCAAGCACAAGGCTGTGCTTGTGATGAGCAAGCAGATGGTTTATCCGAGATGGTTTATCTGGTTGGGAGCTAGAGGTAAATTAATCTGTCTCTCTCGCCCTCTTCTGGCCATCCCCATTCAGTTGAGTTAGAGAGGCGTTGGTTGGTTTTCATTTCTGGGAATCTCCTCGACTTCAATTTTTGTTTTTCCAAATATTTCCTGTGCCATGTAACTTCAGCTTCTGAATCTTGACTCATGAAAGAGTCAATAATGCTTTGTCTTGTTCACTTTGCTTCCTGTGTGCGTGTTGTGGGGTTGTTCTTTGGTTTTTTTTTTTTTTGTTGGGTTTTGGTAGCTAGTTGGTTAAGTTTTGTGTTTTACTTGTTTTTCAACATCGATAACAAGGTGCTGGTAACAAAGTACGTGCCTGGTGTGTTGTCTTGTCTGAAACCTGGGTACAGCAGTAAGGCTTTGTATATCCTCAGTTCAGGAAGGACATGGAGCTCCTGGAGGGAGTCCAGCATAGAGCAATGAGGATGATGGAGTGGAACACTTCCCTGATGAGGAAAGGCTGAGGGAGCTGGGTCTCTTTAGCCTGGAGAAGAGGAGGCTGAGGGGTGACCTCATTAATGTCTATAAATATGTGAAGAGTGGGTGTTGGGAGGATGGAGCCAGGCTCTGCTCAGTGTCATCTAGTGATAGGACAAGGGGTAATGGGTGTGAGCTGGAACAGAGGAGGTTCCACATCAATATGAGGAGGAACTTTTTCCCAGTGAGGGTGACAGAGCTCTGGAAGGGGCTGCCCAGGGGGGTTGTGGAGTCTCCTTCTCTGGAGATGTTTAAGACCCACCTGGACATGTTCCTGTGTGACTTGGTCTAGAGGATCCTGCTGTGGCAGGGGGATTGGACTAGATGATCTTTTGAGGTCCTTTCCAATCCCTAATGATTCAATGATCTCAGCAGCAAGCCTGAGACTCTATGAGCTTCTCTTCTGCCTGTCAGTGAGTTCTGTGCTTTCCACGCCTGCGAGTCCCTTGTGCCAGCAGCCAGCCATTGCCCAAAATAGGCCAACTGTCACTCACTCAGGTGTTCCTGTTAGATTTGTAGTCCAGAGCGGTCGGGCTGCTTTAAAAATTTACCAGCCCTCCATTTGTGCGCAGTAGCTCCGTGGCAGTCCACAGAATTCTGTTGCAGTTGGTAAATATTTGATCGTTTTGGTCGCTAAAATATTACCTTATCAGCTTTTCTCTATGCTACAGCCCTAGAAAGGGTTTAAGATCAAAGTATGTGGAGGTTGCAAGGTGCTGCTCTAGCAAGCATCAGTAGGGGACAAGGAAGCTCAGGGAAGGCTGAGGCGATGGGAGTTCAAGGACATGGGTGACCCACTTCCACACACACAGAGACATCAGACTCTCAGAGCATTAAGGATTGGAAGGGACCTCGAAAGATCATCCAGTCCAATCCCCCTGCCAGAGCAGGATCACCTAGATCATCTAGACCTCAAAAGATTATCTAATTGAAGCCCCTTGCCACACCAGGACCACCTAGATGAAGTTGCACAGGAACATGGCCAGGCAGGTTTTAGATGTCTCCAGAGAAAGAGACTCCACAACCTCCCTGGGCAGCCCCTTCCAGTGCTCTGTCACCCTCACCATGAAGAAGACCCTTCTCATATTGATGTGGAACATCCTGTGTTCCAGCTCACACCCACTGCCCCTTGAGATCTGACAACTGAGCACATAAAGCCATTGCAGCAAGTCTGGGGAAGGGCTGCTGATTCCTGGCTGCAGACCCACCCAAGCCAGGGAAAGCAGCTGGGATGCCTGGAACCTGCATGGCATGTGCAGCCACCTGTGAGGAGTTACTCCTGCTGCTGGAGAACTAGACCCCTTTGGGGTTAGGTACCACTACGTGGTGTCTTGGAGGCTCTGGTGTTGCCTGTTAGTGCTAATGGTTAAGGGGGTAAATCAAGTGAGTGCTTGAATTCTTACAGTGAGACAAAGGTATAACTAGAAAGGGACACGGAACAACACCCCGGAGCTGGGAGTTTTACAATCCACAGATAAAGGGACAAAAGAGGAGCTTGCCCTGGTTGATGAGGACTGAGTTAGGGAACAGTTACGCAATCTGGATGGACATAAATCCATGGGCCCTGAAGGATGCACCCACGAGTGCTAAGGGAGACAGCAGAAGTCAGTGCTAAGCCACTCTCCATCATCTTTGCTAAGTCACGGGGATCAGGAGAGGTGCCTAGGGACTGGAGGAGAGCAGATGTCACTCCAATCTTCAGAAGGGGTAAGAAGGAGGACCCAAGTAACTACAGACTTGTCAGCCTCACCCCCATTCCAGGAAAGGTGATGGAGAACTTGTCCTTGGCTCTGTCTCTTGGCACATCAAGGACAAGTGGGTCGTTAAGGGCAGTCAGCACGGCTTCACCAAGGGGAAGTCATGCTTGACCAACCTGATAGCCTTTTATGAGGGCATAACCAGGCTGGTAGACGATGGCAAAGCAGTGGATTGGACTAGATGATCTTTGGAGGTCCCCTCCAATCCCTAATGTTCTGTGATTCTGTGATGATCATGTCAGTGACCAACCCAAAGACGTGCAGTCTTCGGAGCCATTAAACATTTATTGCTGCTGCTCCTGCCAGGTTAATTTATGCTTGGCTTTTCTTTTCCTTCTCTTTTTTCTTTGCTCTACATCTATTAGCGAAGCAGCAGTGACAGTTGCCCTTGAAAGAGAAATTCAGTTTGAAGCTGCCAGAATTTTCCTGAACTGATTAAACGTTTCCAGCGGATTTTTGTGAATGATCAGAAGGAGCTGAGTCACATTATTGACGAACTAGAGGAGGAAGCAATCTTTAAGCAGTATGTCACAGAAATATCTTGCAGGATGTTATCTGCTCAAAGGGCATTAGTTTGTAGTCTAGATTTGGATCACAACGGTGATTCATGAAGACACTTAAAGTGTGTTTGGAGTGTATCTGAAATCGAGGGGTGCATTCAGGTGTAGCTACCTACACTGCTCTGCTGGACAGGGGCAGTTTCTCAGACTGGAGGTATTCGCATCTCAATGTCATCTACTGATAGGACAAGGGGCAATGGGTGTGAGCTGGAACAGAGGAGGTTCCATATAAATATCAAAAGGAACTTCTTAGCAGTGAGGGTCACAGAGCACTGGAAGGGGCTCCCCAGGGAGGCTGTGGAGTCTCCTTCTCTGGAGATGTTTAAAACCCACCTGGACACATTCCTGTGCAACTGGATCTAGGTGATCCTGCTGTGGCAGGGAGGTTGGACTGGATGATCTTTCGAGGTCCCTTCCAATCCTTAATGCTCTGTGATTCTGCGAGTGATTGTTGCCCTGGTGAGGCAGGATGCCAAAAACTCTGAGAACTGGGTCGTTTGGAGCTGAACTTCATACCCTGATGGCCAGCGTAAGAGGCTGCTGGTTCATTTGGGATGATAATCAAACCAAGAGCCCGAGAAGCTCAAGAAGACCTGACATGTTTTGATGTCAGAAGACAGTGTTGGTGACACAAGAAGTTGTAGTAAGAGGCTGTGAAAATTTTATCGGATACTGTGCCAGTGCCTTGAACAGGCTAATTAACCCACGCTGACTGATTTGGTTAGACCCTGTGAGTGACAGACAAATGCTTTTCCACAAACACATCGGTTAGAAGGAAATTGTAAAAATCAAACAAGTAGTTAGAGCACTTGAGGCTCTTGAAGTTAGGGAGGTCATAGAATCACAGAATCATTGGGGATTGGAAGTGACCTCGAAAGATCATCCAGTCCAATCCCCCTGTCACAGCAGGATCACCTAGACCAAGTCACACAGGAACATGTCCAGGGGGGTTTTTAACATCTCCAGAGAAGGAGACTCCACAACCTCCCTGGACTATCTGTCCCAGTGCTCTGTCACCCTCACTGGATCGTTACAATCAACCACAGATGGATGAAGCATAGATCACTCATGGATCCCACCTTCACAATAAATCACATTGAGATCTGATTTCTTGTGTCAGATAGCAGCCCTAGATATTTTTTGCTCTAATTCTCTTGTAAGCAATCTTAGATGAAGAGGAGGAGGATGCAGGGTGCATGCCTGTTTTCAGCCACAGATACATCAAAATATCTACCCATAGTTTTTTTCCTCAGCACCACTTCATGAAACACTTTTTAATACCTGCTTGTATCCTCCAAAGCTTTCAGAAAGGCTGAACTTCCAAAATGAACTTGCAGTCTGCAATCATTACCTTTACATTTACTCCTTTGCTCCTGCCGGGGGATTGGCCTAGATGATCGTTCGAGGTCCCTTCCAATCCCTGGTGTTCTGTGCTTGCTGTTTTTCACTTCTGGAGTTGGACAGGTAATCTAGACTTCCTTTCTCAGCTGCATTTCTGGGACATTAATCTTTTCAGAGGCAGACTTCGGATGGCTGGGTTGGACTAAAACTTGGAGACTCAGCATGTTGTTTTTCTCTTGCATCTCTGCACAAAGAGACACTCATCCTCCAAAGCTGCCTGCTCTTGGCACACTGCACATGAGCCAGTGGCTGCTGATGTCTGCACATGACAGTATTTACTGAGGCTTTTTCCAGCAAGTCTATTCTTCTTAATTTTCAGCTCCATTCCTCCAGTATAGATATTTCCCCTCATTCTGAGTTATCACATCAAAGCCATTTACACTACTCTTCTGGTGGCCAAGAGAGTTACCCTTGTACAAGGTCTCCACACTGAGAGGCAGCGTGAGACACAAATACACAGAAACTGTCACACTTGTCCTTCTCTGGAGATGTTTAAAACCCACCTGGAAGTGTTCCAGTGTGACTTGGTCTAGGTGCTCCTGCTGTGGCAGGGGGATTGGACTGGATGATCTTTCGAGGTCCCTTCCAATCCCTAATGTTCTGTGAGTCTGTGA
>JAOXOE010000698.1:8937829-8962034 GCA_028565055.1 Phoeniculus purpureus
TGGTCAATGGGACAGAGTCTAGTTGGAGGCCTGTATCTAGTGGAGTCCCCCAAGGGTCAGTACTGGGACCAGTACTAGTCAATCGAGTCATTAACGACTTGGATGAGGGATTAGAGTGCACTGTCAGCAAGTTTGCTGATGGCAAAAAGCTGGGAGGAGTGGCCAACACCCCAGCAGACTGTGCTGTCGTTCAGCGAGAGCTGGACAGGCTGGAGAGCTGGGCAGAGAAACTTAATGAATTATAACAAGGGTAAGTGCAGTGTCTTGCATCTGGGCAAGAACAACCCCAGGTACCAGTATAGGTTGGGGACAGATCTGTTGGGGAGCAGTGTAGGAGAAAGGGACCTGGTGGTCCTGGTGGACAAGAGGATGGCCATGAGACAGCAATGTGCTCTTGTGGCCAAGAGGGACAACAGCATCCTGGAGTAGATCAGAAAGGGGATGATTAGCAGATTGAGAGTGGTTCTTCTCCCCCTCTACTCTGCCCTGGTGAGACCAGATCTGGAATATTGTGTCCAGTTCTGGGCCCCTCAGTTCAAGAAGGACACAGAGCTGCTGGAGGTTGTCCAGCATAGAGCAATGAAGATGATGAAGTGAGTGGAGCACCTCCCTTGTGAGGAAAGGCTGAGGGAGCTGGGTCTCCTTAGCTTGGAGGAGACTGAGGGGTGACCTCATTAATGTCTATAAATCTGTGAAGGGTAGGTGTCAGGAAGATGGAGTTGGGCTCCTCTTACTGCTCGCTGTCATCTAGTGATAGGACAGGGGGCAGTGGGTGTAAGCTTGAGTATAGGAGGTTCCATATAAATATGAGAAGCAACTTCTTCACAGTGAGGGTGACAGAGCACTGCAACAGGCTGCCCAGGGTGGTTATGGAGTCTCCTTCTCTGGAGACATTTAAAACCTGCCTGGATATGTTCCTGTGTGACTTGGTCTAGGTGATCCTGCTGTGGCAGGGGGATTGGACTAGATGATCTTTCGAGGTCCCTTCCAATCCCTAATGAATGGTGATTCTGTGAATAAAGCTGCATGTGGGTTGCAGGGCTCAAATTCAGATAATCACTGCATTCCTACACCTGGACTGTTCCTGTTTGTGCTTGTAGTGAAGCATTATTTGGAATGAAGGGTTCTGTGTTAGAATAGTGTCCTCACTGTTGAGAGACCTGTGGGTTGGTAACCCTGTACATTGAGGGAATGTGGATGATAACAATCTCTTAATGTGTATGTGGCTGCCTGAAGAATAAAAGCCACTTTGTTTGGAGGTAACAGCATATCTGAAATGGGGACTTCCCAGCCACTCCTAATGGAACTTGTGTGTCTGGAGTTTTTTCTTTTCAAACACCTCATGTGGGATTGCGATGTCAGCCATGAGAATGTACTTGTACCTTAATTTGCTTTGTTTTTCTCTTATGTTTGCAGGTTTCTCCATCTGATGAATCAAACTGAAATGAAACTGAAGTGTAAGAAGTGTGTTTTCTTATTCCTTAGCTGCTCTTTAAATTCTGGTTTTTAGAAGCACAGTTATTTTGGATGGGTGAAAAATCATTTTGTGCGTTTCTGCTCCAAAGTCAATTCTTGTCTGCAGAATCAGAACCTTCGCTTTGTTAACCTCTGGACATCTTGGTTTTGCAGGGGGAAAAAGTTGAACATTGAAATGGACAGAGAAAGCAGAAAATCCTGTTTCTTAAAAGGAACTTTGGGCTTTGTGTTCTGCACTTTGAAGTGTTGATAGGAATCTTTCTGTCTTTTTGCAGTCTCCCTCTCCTTTCCCCCTGCAATGATAGCTTTTTCCACAGTCATCAGCTTAAAAGGTTTAGCTGTCAGAAATGTACAAGTTGCTTGTCTAGAGAGCATTGGCAGAGGGTTAGAGTCAGTCTAAAAGTCCACTGAGTCCATCTAAAACTGACTTGAGTCATTGTCCCAAAATTTTAGTGGGGAAAAAGGGGGCCCTCTTTCCTGTCTGCTGGCAAGTTTGCTGCCCTGGATTATTGTTGTTCACATAATGACTGATGGGTTGCCCTATCCAAACCTTAAGTGTCCAAACTGGATCTAAGTTTCCAGCAGCATGGTAATTAATGTGATTATCTGCAGCCTTACTGAGTGGTGGGGGTAGGGGAGGGGGCAATCGGGTTTTTCCTTAAGAGTACGTGACTTTATTTTTTGTTTCCAGAGGGTCAGTGCTGTACTGAGTGGCTGTGCCAACAAGGTGAGGCTTCTCCTGTTTTCTCTGGCACTTTTAGGTTCTGCAATGGAGCAAGCAACTCATCAATGAAAGGCAGTAATAGCCAAATATAAATGTTGTGTTAAATTTAGATGATTATGTATTTGAGAAGTTCCTTTGCCCTCTCTGCTGATGTATCTGCTCTAGAGCCTTTTAATACCCTTCTCTCACTCTGGTCTCACTCAGATTTATGTTAATAAAACTTATGTGAGGTTTTAAGATAAACAGCTTCCCAGCTATGTGGCAGGTGATCGCTTAATGTCTGGCTTGCTGTGTTTTCTCTGCACTATATAAGCAGAAACAGCAGCAACCTACGCTGTGGTTTTGTGTATGAAAAAACGTACTTTGGCTTCAGCTAGTGATTTACATGACTTAAAGCTAACTGAATACAAATAGATGCGTCACTTTTGGAGCATAGTATTTGCCTTGTTTACTGTGTTCCAAATGCTGTGTAAAGAAGTTGAAAAAATGGATGTGGCTGAAGTCCAATAGTTGCTCTCCTGTGCCTGCTTTAATCCTCTAGCTGTATTAGCCACTATTGTTAATCTAAAATGCCCTTGCTATTTTAGGAGATGCCTACGTAACACGTGTTGCCAGCAATTGTACTAAATACTTTGACTGCTGAACTGGTTGCTCAGGTACCCTGACTGTCTCTGTTGCTATGGGAGATTGGAAGACTATTACTGTGCCAGTGCTGTCATCAGGTAACCTGGTAGTGTTTTGAATTTGGTGGATTTGCTAACTTCACCGGTGATGTTATAGCTGTTGGAGATTAGAGTTTCACACATTACATACTTGACTAGGTAAGCGGAAGGTTAAGTCACTTGTAATGTAGCCTTGGATGCTAAATAAGTCCTTTCAGAAATGCTGCTGTAAAGTACTCTAATATAGTAATAGACATAGGTAAGGGTTCTAAGGCTTATCAGCCTCACTTTTTAATCACACCTTCTGGGATATCTTGTGGTTTCAAAGATTTCCTGTTCTAAATCCTGTTGCCTTGTAAATTTATTGAAGGACTAGTTCTTTTCTTGCCTGTTTCTATCTAGTAGAGGAGCAAATTGCAGCTTGCACTTAATATGAACAAGGATATCAGACATTCCGTAAAATGTTTTGCTGAATGCACAGCTTTTTTACCTGTGTAAAAAGAATAATTTTGTTCAAGCCAGTTAAGGAAGAAAGGTTGGACAGTTCTCTTTTTTTCTTGGTGGAGGAGTGACATTTGAAAGGATAACTTGAGCTGTAACCAAGTCTTTCAATCTGCAGTGGGAATGTATCTGTTTTTTCATAGTGAGTTGTTTAATATATGTAATTCTAGACAAAATTTGAAGATCTAGGTTTGTAGATTTCTGTAAGTAATATTTTTGAACACTTCACAGAATATCAGGGATTGGAAGGGACCTCAGAAGATCTAGTCCAAGCCCCACCCCCCCAGCAGGATCACCTAGTTGTGGATTTGATTTTTATGTTGTATGTGATGTGTCCTCGACTATTAGCCCTGACTTGTATCTTTAATTGTTTTTAACTTTCAGATGGCAAAAATATTTTTCAATATACCTCAGAAAAAAAGATCTCTTCCTCAAGCATGAACTCACAAGTGCTACACTCGCCACTGCCTTTGTCCAAAAGCACGCACAGCATTTTCAGTGCCTTCTGCACGGAAGAGAACATTGAACAGAGTATCTCCTATCTCGACAGGGTAAGCCAGATCTTGTTTATTGGAGGTTGTCTGGAGGTTAAATCAGTTGCAGTAGTAAAGATCTACTGGATTAAGAAGGCTTCTCTCTCATGTCTCAGAAGCCAAAGTTGTTGGGAGAATAGGACTATTTTTTTCCTCTTTGTATAGGATTTTACCTGATACTGTTTTCTCATTTTGGGGGATTTTGAGGGATTGATCTAGTTCCTTATTCCTCCCACCCCTTGTCTTTTACCAGGAGTTGACAACATTGGGCTTTCCTTCTATTTATGCGGAGTCCAAAGGAAAAGACCTAAACTTAATATCCATCATAAATTGCATGAATGAATTGCTTGTACTGCAGCACAAGAACCTTCGAGCTCAGGAAGAAGTAGAGATGCAGCACCTGAAACTGGGTAGTGATATGGATCACTTACAAAACTGCTATGCTAAATTAAAGGTAGAAAGCAAGATAAATCAACCAGTGTTATCCTACACTTATGCTGTACTGTCTTAACAGTTAGTGCTTGATTGTTGTGGTTTTGTTTTTTCCTCTGTACTAAGCTGCAGTTGTATTTGATATGTGTTTTGGTGTCTTATGATGTCGTCTTTCTAGTTGAAAACTTGTAATTAAAAAATACTGATAATTAAACTTATGGAGAATTAGGTAGATTTCAGAGAATGTAGGGTTTTGATCAGCAGCTTAGAGGGTAGTCAGAGTTAGTTCCCAGGGGTCAGTACTGGATCCAATCCTTTTTAATGTAGTCATCAGTGCCCTGATGAGGGGGCAGAGTGTACTTTCTGCAGCTTAGCTGATGGCACAGAACTGGGAGGAGTGGCTGACACCAGAAGGCGGTGCTGTCAGTCAGCAAAACCAAGACAGGCTTGGAGGGCTGGACAGAGAGGAATCTGGTTTCTGTGCTTTATTTGTGGGGGTTTTTATTGTTCAGTTGTTGGGTTCCTTGGACAGCCATCTACACAGTCCCTTTCCAAGAAATGCTCCAGAAACTGTTGTTGAAACTGAAGTTACTAGACTGTGTAGTCATAAGATAAGTACCTGTGTGAGGCCTAATGTTAGGTTCCAGAACCCTGCAGGTACTTCCCCTAGAGAAATGGTTTAAGGTGAGGGAGAGAAAACCAGTTAGTAGTATTCTAATCCTAGGGCATTTAATTTTGCTGTCAGCCTCTAAGGTTTTTCACATGAGAGTTCTTTTGGGTAACGTGCAGTAATCCTCTTGACTTCACTGTTAATTCTAATTCCTCTTGCTTTGGAGCTTTGTTGCTTTTCTGTCTTTAGGGGGTTATAGCTCAGTACACACAAAAAAACCAGAGCTTTGTATGTAGTGCTTAGTTCTGTCACTTAAGTTGTCACTTTCAGGTTTGTTCAAGTCTCTTTGCTTGTGGAAAAAAGTGTAAAGTGCTGGCTTTGCATGTTACAGTGACATCATCTGTCCAGCCTTCCTCTGAAGCATCACATTTGCTTTGCTATGGTCAGAGTCTGCAGATCTGTGTTAATTATTCCCTTGATTATTTAACAGAGGCATTCCAGGAATACTGTCGTCCCAAATTCAGATTGACATGTGTTTGTGTAATACTTGCCTCATTATCACAGTTTGGATATGCTTACAGAATCCTGACCTAATGAAAAAGTCATAACTCTCTAACATCTGTTAAATACCATGCTAAATGTTTGTGTTCTTGTGAGCCAGAGTGTTTCTGGTACTGAAGGAGAATCATACGACTTGTTCCAGAAAATAGAACCAACTTGTCATTGAAAATGCAAGAAAATCCCCAAAATATCAGAGGTCAGACATGTAGCCTAACTTGTTTCCAGTGAGGTGGTTTGGCAGTTTGGTTGGGGGATTGTGTCTTCATTCAGTTTTGTGGAGTTCTTTCAACCCTTTGCCATAAATTCTTACTGATCCTCAACTGTCAATACTTTTTCTAGGAGCAGTTGGAATTATCTAAAAGGGAAATAGTTGGACTTCAGGAAAGAGACAGACAACTGCAAAGCAAGAACAGAAATTTACACCAGTTACTTAAACATGAAAAGGATGAAGTGAGTTGTCTTGTACCTGAACCTAAGCACCTTGGAATGCATCTTTGTTGGTAGATGTTGTCTTTCATCAAAGTGAACTTGGCATTTTGTCAGTGGATCAGTAGGTTCTGTAATGGGTAGGTCCAAGTGACACCAATGGTAGAGACTGCTGCAGAGATGCACATGTGCAGTTTGCCGACGTTTTTCCATGCTCTGAACATAGCTTTATTTTAGAATGTTTTAAAAACATCAAAAAGGAGGGGTGGGGGGGGGGCAATAAGATTCTGTCAAATCATTAAACTTGTGTGGATGGGAGGTGTATTTTTTTTTGACGTAAGTGGAGAGCTAAAGAATGGAAGCAAAGGAAAACACAGCCCAAAAGGACAGCCTCATTAAGCTTGGGAGTTTAAGAACAACCAAGATCAGAAACACTTTGAAACCCAAGGCACTACTTATTCTGGGATTTGTTTCCAGTGTGCTCTCTTACCCTGCACTGTACTTTATGTTGCTGCTATGTTTCTGTGAGTGTTTTTGTGTTCATAGATACAGACAGTACTGTGACTGCTATGTGTGTGTCTAGAATAAGTCTGATGAGGAGAGATTGAGAGAGTTGGGGCTTTTGAGTTTGAGGAGGCTAAGGGGACACCTCGTCTCTGTCATCTCTCTCTACAAATGCCTGAAAGGACATAGCAGAGATGTTGGTGCTGGTCTCTTCTCACAGGTAGTTAGTGACAGAAGGGAAGGGTTTCAAGCTCCAGCAGAGGAGGTTTAGACTAGACACAAGGAGAAAATTCTTCACAGAGAGAGTGGTCAGGCACTGGAACAGGCTGCCCAGAGTGGTGGTTGAGTCACCTTCCCTGGATGAGTTTAAAAGACACTTCGATGTGGTGTTGGGGGATATAGTTAAGGGGTGACCTTGTAGAGTAGGGATGATGGTTGGACTCAATCCCAAGGGTCTTTTCCAACCTGAATGATTTTATAATTCTATGATCACAAAGTTTCAGTATTAAAATATTGAATGTGCTGTAACTCTGTAAGGGTAAAACTGATGATTCAGAAGAAAAAAAACCCCAGGTATTGATAGATAAGCCAAGAATGAGCTGTCATGTTTCAATATTCTTTTAGGTCTAATGGAACAGGCTGGCTTAGAGCATTCTGCTGCTCAAAAGATGATTTTATTGCTTGTGGAAACCTAAAAAAAAATCATAGTTCACAGTTAAAATAGATCATGAGCATTATTTAGAGACCAAAAATGCCTTTCTCTGCTGTGTTCAGTAGAGGTTTTTAAGAAAGCTATATGAGTTGTCAGAACATGGTGTCGCTTTTTCTTCAAAGGAGCAATAGTATTGCAGCTTATGGTGTTTGTTCCTGCAGAAAAGAACCTAAATTCCCTGAGAATTCTGAGGTTAGAGTCCATACGTTAGGAGAGTTGTCACTTTTCATCACTTTTTTTATCACCAGAGGTGTGTGTTTAATAGAAGCGTCACTTTGCTTCTTGCATTTGTTTTGGTTTTCAGAACAAATTTGTGTTTCTGCTCTAGCTGAAGAAATACAGTTGTTTTGTGGGGGTTTCTTTTAGGTACAGAAGTTGCAAAACATAATTTCCAGTAGAGCTACACAGTACAATCATGACATGAAGAGGAAAGAGAGAGAATACAACAAATTAAAGGAACGCTTGCATCAATTAGTCATGAACAAAAAGGACAAGAAGATAGGTAACTATTTCCATGCATATTACTCCAGCATGTTCTGTTCTGAATGTTAAAGTTGGAACTTATTCCTGGTTATCTTTAAAGTCATTAAGGCCCCTTTTCTTGTAGACTTTTATTTAGGTTTTAAGCTCTAAAGATGTGATATTTCACGTCATCTGACTGTGTAAGGCTAAAACTTTTATGTGCCACGGGTTGTTTGCCAAGCAAAAATCACAATGGAGGTGATTTATCAGAAGGGACTTCTTTACAGTGAGGGTGACAGATCACTGGAACAGGCTGCCTGGGGGAGTTGTGGAGTCTCCTGCTCTGGAGATTATTAAAACCCAACTGGATGTGTTCCTGTGCGACTTGGTGTAGGTGACGCTGCTGTGGCAGAGAGATTGGACTGGATGATCTTTTGAGGTCCCTTCCAATCCCTAATGTTCTGTGATTCTGTTCACAATGACTTTTTTACTACGGAGAATTACTTGGAGTTAATTCCTAAGCTGGAGTTGTCTCCTGTTTTCTTGCTACTTCTGTCATCACAAGGCTTTGTACAGCATCGTAAACATGGTCAACAGTTGCAGTTGGGAAGGAACAGTGCACGAGCTTTTTCCCCCTTTGAGATACTGCAGTCTACTTGTGTTAACAATAAGAAGTGTTAGATAGTAACATAAGATCTAGATGTGGCACTTAGTGAAGTGAGGACAGTCCCCTTTACCGTAAGAGTACTTATCTGTGCTACCCAAACGTTGTGGTAAAGACACTTACCAATGCTGACCTGTGTGAGTATAGTCTCTTTCAGTGTGTTGCTGAAAATAGGCATCAGTGTTATGTAATACATTGAAATATCTGCATCTGTTGGTTCATACAGCTGACCTTAGAAGAAGCATGTGTAGAATTTATCTGCGGTGGAAGTGAAATCCCACTCTTCTCTTAGCATTGCTGTCACCCCGGAAACACTCAGCTGTTTGGAAGCTGCTGTGCATGTAGAATTTTAGGAAGCTGGTTTAGTTCACTAAACCAGAAGAAGACTTGAATAAGCCAAACCAGCTTAGGACACTGTACCAGGAACACCTGTCTTGACTGTCAAAAGTCTCTTAGGATATGTTCCTGTGCAACTGGATCTAGGTGATCCTGCTGTGGTGGAGGGATTGGACTAGATGATCTTTCAGGTCCCTTCCAATCCCTAATGTTCTGTGACTCTGTGATTAGCTAAATACTCCCCAAAGTCCTCACACAGGGTTCAGCAAATTACTTGTGGCATGTTCTTGACTCCAAATGTCTAATACAAGTATGAGTGAGGTCAAAATACAAGGGTTAGTTTTAAGTCTGTTTACTATCTGATAGCTAACTAGAATTGAACTTGGACCACTCAGCTGTAGAGATGATGTTTAGGGAGTTTTGCCTTGTGGCTTTGAGAAGTTCTAAGATTTTTTTTTTTCTGTAAAATATGGATAGAGAAGTTTTCTTCTGAGGAACGCCTTGTTCAAGGATCAGAAAGTGGCTTACCCTAAACTAGAGATAAAAATGGTATTGTTGCCAGAAGAGAGGTTAGTTACTACACCATTGGTATGAGGACTGACATAGGGATGAAAGTGCCACAAAAAAATAGATATTTTTTTAAAAAAGGGAATACCTCCCTTTGTCACTTTCCAAACACAAACATCATCTTAATTTCCTTGATTATCTTACTCTTAGCAAAATGGTTTCGTATGGGTATGAAGATTAAGGGAGATACTTGAATGACCTGGTCTCTTGATAATAGTCTAAATGTAAACAGATGATTACATTCTAACATGAATATCTGTACTTGTGTGTTTCATGCTTTGAAATATCCTTTTCATTTGTAGCTATGGAAGTTCTAAATTACGTTGGTAGAGCTGATGGGAAGAGAGGTGCGTGGAGGACTGATAAGACGGAAGCCAGGTAGTTGTCTTTTAGACGCTTCAAATAATGTCATTTTATTGTTGCTGTTGTGTTGTTACTCTAAGTTTTCCTCTTTCAGAAATGAAGAAGAAATGTATAAAGTTCTGTTAAGTGATTATGAGCGGTGCCAGAAACAGCTTTTATTGGAAAATGCTGAGCTGAAAAAAGTCCTTCAGCAAATGAAGAAAGAGATTATCTCACTTCTTCCGCCACAGAAGCAGAAACCTAAAGAAAGGTCTGAAGATGGCCCAGTAAGTATTCTTCAGTTAAAAGTAAATCTGTGTGGTAGTTTGTTATAGTTCTGGAGTAATGTGATTATTAAGAATAAAGTAAGTAAACAACTCATGGAACTGAACTACAGAAAACGTGCATAAAGCCTAGATTCTATGAAGTATTCAACATTGGTGTACTAGTAATAGGATATTAAGAGAACACAGATACTTTACAGAACAAAGCACTTCCTATTGCAGTAAGTGGTACTTGTTGGTACATTGGAAGGCTCAATCTATTCATATTCCTAAGTGTGTTGCTCTCTTGTGGAATCTACTGCTCTTTTAGAAGGTCCTCTGTTCAGCTCAAGCTGCTGTACCTGTTTCTTTTTTCTGAGCCATCACAGCTATTTGTCCCAGCCCAGAATATGTTGTGTAGAACAACACCAGCTTCTGGCCACTTCTTTGTAAGATGTGAACAAGTTTATTTCTAACTTCACTGGGTGAACCTGCCCCTTGTAACATATCAGATGACTCTCCTGTGTATTTAGTGAAGTAGTCAGCAGTTTTATCTGAAGTTTGTGATGGTGGACAGGGGGATTGGACTAGATGATCTTTCGAGGTCCCTTCCAATCCCTAATGTTCTGTGATTCTGTGAAATCAGATCTAATTCTTGCTACAGCTCAGCAACAAGTTGATCTTCAGTAATGGGTGTCAGCTATAACGTATAGCACATTCAGGTACCAGCGCTGTAAATGGTCCTCCTGCTTCTAGCATCCCAGAGAGGCCAGGAGTGTTTGGCATAAACCTGAGTACACTGGTGAAAATCCAGTTGTGGGAATGGGGGTCTTTGTGAACTTGCACACTGAAACAATCCTAAGGAGTAGCTGTGTCTTACTGCTCTGAAATTCACTAGGTTTGGGTAATAAGGCAGGATAGGAGTCTATTAATGCCGCAACCTGTACTGAAACTTCTGAGTTCTCTTGCAGTAGTACTAATTAATCAAATTAAGCAGATCTGCTTACGAAGCAATAGTAATTTAAGGCAGTAGGATAATTAATACCTGCTAGATGCATGTCTCAGTTACTTCAGACAGGGTTATAGACTAGCTGTGGTATTCGTTTTGGTTTTTGTTTGTGGCTGTTCTGTGTTTTCCATTTTGGTCTATTTCATCTTCTCTAACTTCACGATTCTCTAACTTAGGGATAGTTTTTGTCATGATTAGGGATCTTTTTTACATTTTTGAAATAATATAAACAGGATGAACGTTGCCAAAATTCATGGTTTTACAGAAATAATGTGTTTAAGATCGTCTGTCACACAGTGCTATGAGGGTAGTGAGATACTGGAACAGGCTGTCCAGGGAGGTTGTGGATGCCTCCTCCCTGGAAGTGTTCAAGGCCAGGTTGGACCGGGTCCTGGGAAACCTGGTCTAGTGACAAGTCTCCCTGCCTAGGGTGGGGGAGTTGGAACTAGATGATTCCAGAGGTCCCTTCTAACCTAAGCCATTCTATAAGTCTGTGATTCTGTCCCTTCAGCATTGTACTGTCTCTAAACTGAACTTCTTGGCAGTAAACTTTCCCTGGATGGAAAAATATTTCCTGTATGTAAGGGGTTTTCCTTCTCTTTTTGGTAAATTAAACCCATGTATGTCCTTAATTAAAGAAATACACAAGTCTGGAGTACTTCACATCACCTTGTTTCTGTTTCTGCAGGTGCTATCAGATCTGGAGGAAGATATTGGAGAGCTAAATAAGGAGAATATGTGGGAACTGTCTTGTGAAACTGTGCGAGAGCAGCTTACCAACAGCATTAGGAAGCAGTGGAGAATGTTGAAAAATCACGTTGAAAAGCTGGATAATCAAGGTGATGTTTAACTCTTACATGCACATACAGAATACCTCCAAGGATAGCATGATAGCAGCTGAAATGAAGATTTACTTTACTGTCTAAGCAAAAATTGAAAGAATTGTGTCCTGGAAGACCTGCTGAAAGGGCTTGTGGTTGGCATTTTTCTGTGCAAGTCCTAATGGCAGATAGGTAGGGAAGCAATTCCATACCAATCCTGCTGTTATCAGAGAGGATGTGATTGTAGTCTGACAGACAGCAGCTTTCTGACTAAGTAACTTTTCTCTTGAAAGTACATGCCCTGTGGTCTCTCGTGGTATTTTAAAGCGAACTGGCTGATGGCATGGTGCTCGACTCCATTTCCAGCTGTTAAGCAGCATTAAAATACAGCTAAAAATATATAAGATTCTTTCCTAGTATTATTTTCCCATGCAAGCAGATGTCTCTGCTACCACAGGGATGTTTGCAGTCAAGAATTAGACTGAGAAGGTCATGCAATTACAAATACAAGAGCAGATGGTCTATGAGAGTATGTTGAGAATGGACTTTAAGAACGACTGCTCTGAGTAACACTGAAAAAATACTTGTGAGCATCAGGAAACATGTTTGAAGTATTTGCTGCATTCTTAGAGTTAACTTCTTGGTTTTCTGGTTTATAAAGACAATCATAGTCTAACCCTTTAGGATACAGTTAGTGTTCAAACACCGGCATCAGGAGATCAAAGCTTGGCTCTTTACAGTCTCTTTAACAACGTTGCCTGAAATTAAATAAAGCACTGTAATTGTACAGAATACACTTTATTGCTCTCTAACCCTCTCCCTTAACAGGATGAAAACATGCATTAGATACTTGTTAGCTCAGTTGCTCCTTCACATAGGACTTGAAGGAAAAGGCTTTCTTTTTATATATGTGATAAATATAGTCAGATTTTTATGAACACACTAGCATTTCAGAGATGGACACGAAGAATGGACTAACACGTTGTCTGAACAGCCTTCAGTTGTCTTTACCTTTTTTCCTTTACCTGCTGAAACAAGTAGTGCTGTTGTGTGACACTTCTATTGCAGTGCAAATGCTTGGTTTACCTTGGGGAATGCGAAACAGCCGTGTGTTTCTTGTCTCTTTCTGAACCTGATTCTTTTGCATAACCATACGTGTAGCACCAATTCTGGTTCTCTGGTTTCTGGTAGAAGTGCTTTGGAATATACTCTGCGTCTGTCTTTCAGGATAAAACAGTTCAAAACCTTTTTGCTAGTGCTGTGGATCTCTGGTGCAAGGGGATTTTTTTTTTTTTAAGTAGCTTTTTTCCTCCCTTCTTAGTGTCACGCGTACACTCGGGAACTTTGAATGAAAAAGATGTCATTTCAAGAGAAGACCATGAGCTGGAAACAGAAAAGCTAGAGTTAGAGATTCAGCAGTGTAAAGAAATGATCAGAACTCAGCAGCAGCTTTTACAGGTAGCAAGCTTTGTTTTGTTCTTATTTTTTTAAATGAAATATAAGATTTTATTTCTTTAATCTGCCACTCTTCTCTTTGACTTCTCCATTCTTTGATAATGCATTTAAAGTACCTTAATGGTAGGTCCCGATAGGTTTTTGCTAGTGGGTTGGTTAGTAATTTAGCAAGTCTGTTATCCTGGTGTGAATAATCTTTGGGGGGTGAACGCAGGTGAGGAAGACTGATGTCAGCTGCCTAAATGTTGCTGGGGGCATTTTGCTTGATATCTGAAGCTGCCCCCAGCAGCCACCAACTCAATACTTCCTTGCCTCTATAATAAATTTCAACCACTTCTCTGATAAAACTAAACCTGTAGAAGTACTGCACCTCCTAACTGTCACTCCTGAATGAATGCTTTTGTCTTTTGTTGCTTTATATCTGCAGCAGCAGCTTATGTCTCCATGTGATGATGACACTACTCTGCTTCTCCAGGACTGCTATTTGCTCGAAGAAAGAGAGCGTCTTCAGGAGGAATGGAGACTATTTAAAGAACAAAAAAAGAACTTTGAGAAGGAACGAAGAAGTTTTACAGAAGCTGCTATTAGATTAGGACTCGAGGTATTTAAAAATAGACAGCTGTTAGAAAAGAGAGATGGGTTATGGTTTTAAGTAGTTTCGCTGTTATACACGCATCTGCCAGTGTGTGATTGCTAACTTACAAAGATCATTCCTGTACTGTATCAAGCATATCTTTGGGCATTGTAGGAAATCATTCTGTTGGCCTTTCAGTAACGCAGGTTTTTGTCTGTGTTGCTGCAACTGAAATGACCCGTTTTTGTTTTGGCTTCGAAATATCTAAGTACTTTCAAAAATTAACCCACTTACTTACCAAATCTGTTATTGGATGCTGCTTAAGTTTTGCCTAGGCCTTCTTCTGTAGGAAAGCAAATTTCTTCAGTCCTGTTTCACTGCACTTCCAGTGCCTCACCACTCTTTCTGTAAAGAATTTCTCCCTGATATCCAATGCAAACCTCCCCTGCCTCAACTTCAGACCATTTCCCCTTTTGTCCTTAGTTTCTAAGGAGAAGATGCCAACACCCACTGCTCTACAACCTCCTTTCAGGTAGCTGTAGAGGGCTATTAAGGTCCCCTCTCAGCCTCCTCTTCTCCAAACTAAACATGCCCAGCTCCCTCAGCTTCTCCTCATACTACTTGTTCTCCAAACCCCTCATGAGCTTGGTAACTCTCCTGTGGACATGTTCCAGCATCTCAATGGCTTTCCTATAATGGGGGGCCCAGAACTGCCAGAAGTGAACACAGTACTCGAGTTGAGGCTGTACAAGGGCACAATAACTTCCCTTTTCCTGCTGACCACACTGTTCGTGATACAAGCCAGGATCCTGTTGGCCATCTTGGCTGCCTTAGGCATTGTTTTCCAATGAAGATCCACAAAGCTCAGAAAAGGAAGATGAAATAATGCCTCTGCACCAGTTTTGGACAGAGTAATCACTGCTGTCTTCATTATTTGTATCTGTTTAGGGGAAGGCTTTGAGTTGACATTTTAAGCAGCAGTGTCCTTACTGCCAGCTGCACAGAAAGCAGGGCTGCCTCCTTGGGGCAGCGCTGCACTGAGAGAGAAGGGGACTGGAGGAGGCAGTGATAGGAGATTGTGGAGTGGAAAACAGTAAAATGAAAAGCTTAGTCAGACCTCTGTGGAACAAAGCATGGGGCTTGGCTTATAAGTAAGTACCTCCTTAGCTAATCCTAGTTGGTTTCAAAAGCTTGCTCGCATAACTGTTCTTCTGTGTTAGACTCACAGCTCTCCTTAATATTATGGACTTGTTAGAACTTTTCCCTTTATTAGAAGAGCATCAATTTAATATAGACTAAGCTCTTTTTCTGTGGTCATGAGTGTAAACAGTAATTTCTCTTCCTAGAGAAAGGCATTTGAAGAAGATAGAGGCGCCTGGCTGAAGCAACAGTTCTTAAGTATGTCTGCTGATTACATGCACTCTGAAAATGTGACAACTCCAAGTGCCTTCTCAGGAAGCAAGTATTTAGTTGAAATTCTGTTCTTGTAATGTGCTGCTTTTATCCCGTTCAGCTAGAAGATGCAAATACAAACAAAACTACTGAAATAATCGGTCTTCTAAGATAAATTTTACCATGTATCTATGTGTCCCTACCTGTCAGAGTAGCTCTTGGTTCAAAATCCCCTTTCAAGAAGGTAATAACAGAATCACAGAACATTAGGGATTGGAAGGGACCTCAGAAGATCACCTAGTCCAATCCCCCTGCCACAGCAGGATCACCTAGGTCAAGTCACACAGGAACACATCCAGGCAGGTTTTAAACGTCTTCAGAATAGGAGGCTCCGCAGCCTTTCTGGGCAGCCTCTCCCAGTGCTCTGTCACCCTCAACATGAAGAAGTTCCTTCTCATATTGATGTGGAACCTCCTCTGTTCCAGCTGACACCCATTTCCCCTTGTCCTATCACTAAATGACATTGAGCAGAGCCTGGCTCCATCCTCCTGACACCCACCCCTCACATATTTATAGAAATCAATGAGGTCACCCCTCAGTCTCCTTTTCTCCAAGCTAAAGAGACCCAGCTCCCTCAGCCTTTCCTCACTTTCCTCATCATGGAGATGTTCCACTCCATTCATCATCTTTGTGGCTTTGTGCTGGACTGTCTCCAGCCGTTCGATGTCCTTGTGATACCTCTTTCCCTGTTAAGTACTTTATATAAGAATTTGTATTTGATCAGGTTGATGCAGAGCTGTGAACAGGGAACTTCCAGAATCTCTGAATTAATTGTCAGCATGTTCATTGCCAAGGCAGTTGATGAAATTGTGGTCTATAGATACCTATATAGATCTGTGCAGAGATCTCTACAGAAGTAAGTTTTGGAAACAGGAGCATTGTGGAGACAACAGCATTAATTATTTGAGGTATTAATTATTTGAGGTATAGTGAACATGTATGCACATACATACCCAGTTAAAAACTCATTTGATAAAATTCCAAAAGTAGTCAATATTTGAGCACATTGAATTTTAAGACTTGTGTTTTCATAAAAGAATTTCTTCAGAAAATATAATGACAATACAGCTACAGGAAATAGAGCCTGGATTAATTTTTTAAAGTAATTTTTACTTCTAGAATTTTTTTCTGTTAAGCTGAAAAGTTAATTTCCCATCCCCTCATGCATGTGCATTGGTTTAGTCTTCAGCATTGAGTCTTCAGTGCTTTCTAAATGGTGAGGGTGGGGTAATACTAAAAGAAAGGAGTGGGGGGAAGAAGTAACAGCAATATTTTAGATTCCTGTTGTCATCAGCGTTTAAATATGTGAAACACCTGGCAAGAAAGCTTGAATTTGTAGCCTTTTTAGATAAAGTGCCTGCGTCATCTGCTAGATGCTCCTTGTTTCTCATCTGTGCAGTTCTGTAGTGCTTCTATAAACATGAAATCATCTTTCACATCAGGAAAACCTCCTTTTAGAACCAGCATTGAGGTTGGGTGTTGCTCATGAAGGAGTGACTTGATTTAGTGATCTCTGAGCAACTTGGGGTCTGTTTAACATACACTATACACTAGAGCTTTTGACTTATCATTGCCTTTGTCCAAATTCTAGTGCTTCTGTATGTATGTAGTGCAATAGCATCTCTTCTGAATGGCATTCTTCAATCTTATGTAGCCTAATGCCAAGCTACTGGGTAGTTGTAATAAAGCTAGAAGTGTCTGCCCCACGGAATCATACTCCATTTTAATGAAGCTCCACAGGTTATCGTTCAGATTGCTTTGTGACATGTTCCTTTTTACCAAAACCTGCCTAATTCTGCAGTGCTGTAATGAATACAGGAACAGAATTTGTTTCACTTAATATAAAAGCTTTAA
This sequence comes from Phoeniculus purpureus, assembly GCA_028565055.1. Classification (NCBI taxonomy): domain Eukaryota; kingdom Metazoa; phylum Chordata; class Aves; order Bucerotiformes; family Phoeniculidae; genus Phoeniculus; species Phoeniculus purpureus. The sequence continues at coordinate 8,954,770 of JAOXOE010000698.1, forward strand.
AATCTAACTGTGAAGTTAATGGGGATTGGTTGATTTAGAATCATGATTTTAAGATTATGCTAGTACTTACAGCTATTTAAGTAAGTACCTGCACTTATCGCAGGTCTTTAACCGTAAGATTTACTATTACAGACGCACCGTAAGGTGTTTTCTGCTTTAAAAACAGCACCAAGCATAAAAAAGCGAGTCTTTCATGTATTTTTGGATGCACTGTAGTTTAACTGGTATGCATATCTCTTAGGTTCCGACCAAGACAATCGACTGGCGAAATCTACATCACAGCAAAGAAAATCTCACTGTACGTTGAGCCGCCCTGTTTCATCAGAACCCTGCCAGACTTTGCAGTATATTACATGTAGCAGGTATTTGAAATGATGACACTGCAGATGGTTGTTCTTATAGTGTTTAATGCTCTGTAGAGCCCAGTGGCTTAAGTCGTGATAACTTGCTGAAAGCCTAATTTAAAGTTTGGTTATCATAGATTCATTCAGGTTGGAAAAGACCCTTGAGATCATCAAGTCCAACCATCAACCCCACTCTACAAGGTCACCCCTAAACCAGATCCCTCAACACTACATCTAAGCCTCTTTTAAACTCATCCAGGGATGGGGACTCACCCCTGGCAGCCCATTCCAGTGCTTGACCACTCTCTCAAGGAGGAATTTTTTCCTGATGTTCAATGTAAACCTACTTTGTTGGAGCTTGAAACCATTCCCTCTGGTTTTGTTGCTAATTGCCTGTGAGAAGAGACCAGCACCAACATCTCTACAGTGTCCTTTCTGATAGCTGTAGAGAGCGATGAGGTCTCCCCTCAGCCTCCTCTTCCTCAAACTAAACAGCCCCAACTTCTGTCAATCTCTCATTGTCAGATTGATTCTCCAAGCCCTTTATGAACTCTGCACTCGCTCCAGCACCTCGATGTCTCACTTGTACTGAGGTGCCCAAAACTGGACCCAGTACTCAAGATGCAGCCTCACTGGTGCTGAGTACGGGGGGGACAATCACCTCCCTACTCCTGCTGGACTCCTCCCTAAGTCCTGCTGGTTATTATCTAGCAAAGCATAGTAAATATAACATACACCAGTGTTGTGGTTCTACAGACACCATCATTTACTTGCATTGTATCGTTCTCTCTCTTTTTCCTGGTTTTAGTGCAGCATCAAAAAAACCTGCTGGGGACAGCAAGGCAAATCAGTGGGTGGACAGTGACAAAGAAGCGGAGTAATGTGCAGAGTCTTGGGAAGAGTCTGGAGTTGGCGCTCTGTGTAGAAACTTGCACGTAGAACAGCTGCCTTGGACTTCGTAGGGTTTGTCTGCTGGGGTGTTTTGGTTAGAGATTGTCCTTAAACATATGCTGAAGTGAAACAGAATGCTGTGAGTTTGATCATTCTTCTAGAGGATTATGTGGTGATATGAATTGTGGTGTGTGTGTATGTGCGTGCACATGGCTTTTATTTTTTAGGCCATTTTGTTGCCTCTTGCAGCTCTTCAAAGGAAACTTAAACATGTGAAAGCTTTGATATTTTTCTAGTAACAGAAGCTCTGATTCTGTGAATGAAACAATGATCTGAAAATGTGACTACCAAAACATTGGCTCCTAATGATACCTTTCATCACAGGCAGAAATAGCACTTTTAGAAATTGTTAAACTACTGGAAGTGTTCATTTGTCTCAAGTGTAACTGGCATTAGAACTTCTGTTGCCTCAACTTGAATGTACAGTATACTGTAGATTTTTAACGAAACAGGTTCTATATTTATTAAGTTGTGTGATTTGAAAATACCTCTTTGATATTCAGATGACTTAAAGCTCAGAATCTTTATATATTTGTAAATAGACAGAGTGATTAAGCTGAGAAACCATTAAATGAGACATGCATACATGATATTATTTTACATGGTATTTTGAATTGTTTTATAGTGATCCTCAGTTTACAGATGCATTAGGACTTTCAAAGGTTCATTCGGAAGTTGGGTTATTTTAAATGTGAACGAATAAAGGTGTAATTCTGTTCTAAGAGACCTTTGTCCTATGTTTTGTGTATGCTGATCTTCTAAGCTATTATGGTTTGTAGAATTGTTCCCTTTGAATCACAGAACATTAGGAGTTGGAAGGGACCTTGAAAGATCATCTAGTCCAGTTGCCCCGCCACAGCAGGATCACCTAGATCAAGTCGCACAGGGATGTGTCCAGGTGGGTTTTAAACGTCTCTAGAGAAGGAAACCCCATAACCCTCATGGGGAGCCTGTTCCAGTGCTCTGTCATCCTCACCATGAAGTAGTTCCTTCTCACATTGATGTAGAACCTTCTGTGTTACAGCTGACACCCATTGTCCCTTGTCCTATGACTAGATGACATTGAGAAGAGCCTGGCTCCATCCTCCTGACACCCACTCTTCACATATTTATTAACATTAATGAGGTCACCCCTCAGTCTCCTCTTCTGCAAGCTAAAGAAACCCAGCTTCCTCAGCCTTTGCTCGTAAGGGAGGTGCTCCACATCCTTCATCATCTTTGTGGCTGTGGGAAACTGTGTCAATGCTTTCCTGAAGTCAGGATAGACACATCCACTGCTTTGCCATCACCTATCCACCTGGTTAAGCCCTCATAAAAGGTTGTCAGGCTGCTCGAGTGTGACTTCCCCTTGGTCAAGCCATGCTGACTGTCCCTAATGACCCTTTTGTCCTTGATGCATCTAGAGACATTGTCAAGGATAAATTGTTCCATCACCTTTCCTGGGATGGAGGTGAGGCTGACCAGTCTATAGTTACTTGGGTCTTCCTCCTTACCCTTTTTGAAGATGGAAGTGACACTTGCTATCCTCCAATACCCAGGCACCTCTCCTGGCACATCCTGTCAACAATTCTGATGCTGCTTTTGTCTTTTATTAGGTTTTCCTTTGAATTGACTGGAGAATCTTTTTTGGCACAGCCGTCTTGGGAAGTCTGTTGTTGTCTATAATACAATAAAAAATAACCAAGTAGAGGTAAGCTGTTTCAAAGTCTCTTTCACCCGAATCAGCACGTGCTTTTCCTTGCCCTTTCCAAGTCTTTCTCAAGTTGTCTTGGGTTTTCAGGCATCTGTGAATGCAGGGTGTAGCTCTGATGTAGTGTAACTGACCTTGTGGAAGATGCTGTTGTGTGAAAGCAGGGGGAGGATCAGGAATTTTAGTAAGGAATAAACCCCCTTGTGTTCTTCTAGCTGATACCCTCAAAGCCAAGGGGCTAGGGGTAGCTGGGCTTATTTCTTCATAGAGGTGCAAATTGGGAGAGTGTTGATATAAACCCAACACCTGAGTTTGTAAAAGATTTAGTCACATGTGCAACATTCTGTAGACTCTTTTAGGTTGTGTGACATACAATGAATTTGCAGAAACAGTCTGTGCCTTAAGGGTACAGTCGGGCAAACAAACCTGTGAAATAAAACACTGGCACAAAGGCACATCTCTTACCAATGGAGTTCTGGGGTGCGAGAGGAGGGAGAAGACCAGTCGATGTCCTTGTCATTTGCTTGGGGTCAGGTTCACGTTTTCCCTTTGGGCTCCTGTCCTCAAAAAGTCTGAGATGTTTATACTGTGCAAAGTCTGTAGACAGAGACTCATTAGGGTAACAGCACAAAAAAACATCTTGATGGGTGATGTGGCTTTTGATTAACTTATTGGGGTGCAGCCATTGTGTTCCTGGCTCTTCCGAAAAGAGCGATTATGACCCATTTCAGGCCATTCCTTCCATTCTTTCTGTGTCAGTACAGACTCCTTGCCTGGGAACCTTCACCCCCTCAGGTGAGGTCTGATTCTAGACACAATTCAATGGATGTTTTGACTTGGCTGAGTTATTTTTGTGCTCCGAGTTCTCCTTTTCTGCTTGTGCTCTCTGTCCCCAACAGATGCCTGAGAAACTTGTACTTTTTAATTCTCAAGTTTAGAATCATTAACTGAGAATGCATTGCTGCTCTACCTGTTATCTTCAGAATTGGATTCAATGAAGAGATTGGACTATGTGGAAAAATAGTAAATAATAACATAGGAAAGAAAATAAAGGAGTTACCAAAGAAGCTGAGACAGACAACTGCATTTTCTGCTGATTAGTTCAGTACACTGGGCTACAGCTGGAGCCAATCCAAACTGCAGAAGGTACTTGTAGCATGGCTCTCACACAGCACCTGTGAGGAAGCAGGATGATGATATGATCGGATCTCTGCTGTGCAGATAGTCAGGTTGGAAAGGCAATGCAAAGTAGAATGGTACTCTCTTATTTCTCCAGTTCCCACTCATGGTGGGGTCAGCAGGAGCAGAAGAGGGCAGCTAAGCTGGTGAAGAGATTGGAAAACAACTCTTATGAGGAACGACTGAAGAGCTGAGGCTCTTTAGTTTGAAAAAGAGGAGGCTGAGAGGAGACCTCATCACTCTCTACAACTACCTGAAAGGACATTGTGGAGAGGTTGGTGCTGGTCTCTTTATCACAAGCAATTATTGATAGAACAAGAGGGAATGGGTTCAAGTTACAACAAGGTGGGTTTAGACTTGACATCAGGAAAAATATTTTCACAGAAAGGGTGGTCAGGCACTGGAATGGGCCGCCCAGGGAGGTGGTTGAGTCACCATCCCTAGATGTGTTTAAAGATCATTTGGATGAGGTGTTGAGGGATGTGGTTTAGGGATGAACTTGTAAGGTAAGGTAGATGGTTGGGCTCGATGATCCCAGGGGTCTTTCCCAACCAGAGTGATTCTGTGAACTGCTGGAAGGGTTTAGTAGTGCTATAGTTACTTTTGGGAACGCACCTTCCCCGTAACGTATGTGGGAGCTCTTTCCTGAATTTTAACCGCACATTTATTATCTTGCAGTCGAAACCCAAAGATGTGAGGTGACAAACTGAATCTGTTGGCCATTAGGTGTGAGAACAGGGCTTTACATGTAGGATAGTAGATTCCAGGCTAGTAGATTATGCCGTAGCCAAGGCAGTATCAGGATGCCACTAGGGGCTGCTGCTGTTCTGAAGTAATTAAGGATGTGTTCTCCCTGGTGCTTTGTTGGGACACCTAAAGTGTAAAGGTGTTCTGTTTGTTTGGACTTCCTTACTAGGTAGTAAACTTTTAGGATCATAATGCCATTCAAGAACAAAAAATCTCACTGTATGTTTGAACCTATTGAATGATTAGCCGTTAATGTGAGTGATTAGCAGTTGTTAAACGTTTTATACTAACTGTTTGCTTTAACATTCTGTAATCCATCTTATGGAAGTGGAAATTAATTTGAGTGCCTCTGTGGAAGGACCAGCAGCGCTAGAATTGTGTATGCTTCTGGTCTGGGGTGTACATGTTGGAGAGCAGTATAGGAGAAAGGGACCTGGGGGTCCTGGTGGACAGCAGGATGACCATGAGCCAGCAATGTGCTCTTGTGGCCAAGAGGGCCAACAGCATCTTGTGGTGGATCAGAAGTGGAGTGGCTAGCAGATCGAGAGAGGTTCTTCCTCCCTCTGCTCTGCACTAGTGAGACCACATCTGGAGTATTGTGTCCAGTTCTGGGCCCCTTAGTTCAAGAAGAACAGAGAGCTGCTGGAGGGAGTCCAGCGTAGAGTAACGAGGATGATGAGGAAGTGAAACACCTCCCTTGTGAGGAAAGGCTTTGGGAGCTGTGTCTCTTTAGCTTGGAGAAGAGGAGACTGAGGGGTGACCTCATTAATGTCTACAAATATGTGAAGTATGGGTGTCAGGAAGATGGAGCCAGGCTCTTCTCACTGTCATCTAGTGATAGAATGAGGGGCAATGGGTCCAAGCTGGAACAAACATCCCACTAGAATAGCCATGAGGATTTAGGAAAACTTCTCATCATCTAGGTAAGTGGCAGTGGTTGGATCTTTTAAAATGAATCATGTCAAAGTGTGACAAAAAGAGAACTGAATAGATTTGAGGTGAGTTTCTTTTTACCAGATGAGGGCAAACAAGCTGTGTGGCTCAGCTTTATCTCAGCTTAGCTGGGACATCCACCATGAGACACATGGAATTGCAAACCTTGCAATCAGAAACAATGCTGATGGTCAGTGTCCCAGTGAATCTTCACCAGCATTTGTGTCCCTGGAATGGTATATGCAAGGTTTAGTTAAGGGGGAAGGATTTGGTTGCAGAGTGAGAGTCTGTGTTGCACATTTTGGGAATGCCTTAAATTTGGGAGTTGAAATATAGAAAGGATAGTCGCTCCTATGGTGGTTTGAAATTTTGGTGGTGTTGCTCTTGAAAACTGCAAGCTTAATTTATGTGTTTGTGCAAACAAGAGGTTTGGGCTGGAACAAGGGGTTTGGTGTTTTGATTTCAGGTTTCCCGCTACTCCTTCTTCTCTTTTGACTCCGTCTTCTTCACTTCTTATCAGTGTTTTGGAGAAAATGCAGATGTCACTGAGCTAGACATGGCAGTTATTTTGCTCTGGAAATGTGGTGAATAGAGAATATAGTACCTCAAGGAACAGCAGATACAAGGTTTTGTCTGGATTCTGTGGTTTGCTGAAATGGAGAGAGTTCTCTGTTTGTGACTGTAGGTATCAACATTTTTTATAAGGACTGGCATGGAAGCACATGTAACAGAGGTCTGGACGTTAAAAAGCTGATGCTGAGAGGTGTGTGCATGAACTTGATGGGTGTCATTTTTCCACTGAACAAGGAACTGATGGAAGTTTCTCCCCTCTTAGAGTTTGGACGCTAAAGTTTTGCCTCAGTTATGTAAGAACATTGTGGTAAATCTCGATGTTTCTTTGTGTGTATGTCTTTTTATTTGGTTTTTTTTTTAATGTGGAGTTTTTATGTGGAGTGAATTGAATGTCTTGTTCCTTTTTTCCCCAATTCAAGTTGTTTGTTCACCTGCAAATCATAATGGGGTTTTTTCAAACCGTCTTTGTATTGCTTTTATTTTGACCCATTAGCACCTTAATTAGATAAATTAATTGGCTAATTTTTTTCTTGAGTTTATTATAAAATTTTAGTTATCATGTTGTTCAAGATCAACCAACATCAGGTTTATCCCCTCAAAAGTGGAACCAGACGTTGGAGTTGATACTCGATATACTACAAAGGTGATGTAAATGTTATGGTCTTATTCTTATTTAGAAGAAAATCGTTTCGTTTTTGGTTAGAAGCAAGGTTTTAAATTCTTAACACTAACTACACAGTAATTGATATTAATACAGGAGAGACACTCATGATATATTTGCACAGGCGATCAATCCAGACGTGGTAGTTTTTAATTAGATCATATGTTCCTTGTAAATGTTAAATGGT
>JAOXOE010000698.1:8962312-8987173 GCA_028565055.1 Phoeniculus purpureus
CAGAAGGAACTTCTTCACAGTGAGGGTAACAGAGCACTGGAACAGGCTGCCCAGGGGAGTTGTGGAGTCTCCTTCTCAGGAGACACTTAAAACCCACCTGGACATGTTCCTGTGTGATTGGATCTAGTTGACCCTGCTGTGGCAGGGGAATTTGACTAGATCTTTCGATGTCCCTTCTGATCCCTAATGATTTTATGATTCTATGAAATCTAGACTTTTTTGACATCTAAAATCATGTAAACTTTTGAAATGGCCAATTTCACCTAAGGCAGAGTATTTATTTCAAGGCTCAAAAGTAGAGAGAATTTTATTTGCATTTTTAAAATGACTTCTTGAATCTGCCTGTACAGCTAATGTGATTGGATTGTCTTCCATTTCCCTAGGAGATAATAGCGACTCGTTAACTGCTTCTGTAAAATCAATAACTTTGCTGAGCCCACAGGGTCTGTAATGGTTTTATGATGGTGTAAGCAAGAGAGACAAGAATAAACTGCTGTGTGAATTTCTCAGCCTACATTTAGAAGGAAAGAGTGTCTAGCTAATGACACTAGCTAGCTCATTTCTTCCACTCTATTTGCGTATTTAGTACCAAATGACTTCTATTCACAGAAGTATCCTCTCTTAATTTTCCTCCCAGATCCGCTCCCCACAATTTGAGGAATTCAATGGCATCTGGCCCAAGGACCCGTTTACTCGATCTTCAAAAATCACCCAGATCATTTCTTCCTGTTTTACCCGGCCTTTCAAGTTCGAATACAGCAGTGGGCGGGTTGGAACCATTTTTGGCCCCGAAGACTGCCCTGATCTATGTGTTAACATAGTCAGAGGAATCCTGAACATGATTCAGATCACCATTAAAAAGTCCCAGAACGTGTATGAATTGCAAGAGGTTTGTTCTTCCGTTCTAAAACAACTTCACGGAAAGGTTGTGTTCTCTTCAGGGGCTCTTCCTGCAGGTTTCCACTTAGTAGCTGCTTCTTTCAAAGATAAAAAGAAAGGACAGCTTTCACTCATAAAGAAGGAAATGTGTGTGCGTGCGCAGAGTGAATGGTCTGGTCCGGGTTCTGTTGAAGATACCTGTCTTCAAGACTTAACACACAGTCCTTTGAAGGAGGAATTACTAGTAATTTATATATTTATAAATATAGAACTTCATAATTATCAACAAATATTCATAAACAGATGAATGTATTTATTACATGGCTTCCCTGATACAGCTACTTCATCTGTCTTATTTGTTCAATGTTGAAGTTGTTTATTTGTTCACGTTAAACTCCATCTGCAGACTGAGTACTGTTCCCATGTCTAATTCTTTTGGTTCAATAGGAGTAACTGTGTAGCAACAGGTTTCAAAGCCTATTTAAGACTGGTCAGTAGGTCCTTACCCTTATGTCGCTCCTTCAGAGTCTTCATTCAGTCAAACTTCTCATACAGTGAAATCCTGATGCAGTTGGGAAGACTCATTGTCTACGTTGTTCTGCCAGGCAGGGATTGGAGGTGTTTGCCACACAAGGTATGTCATCCAGGAGGACAGGAAGAACGGCCGAGCGTCTGTTACCAAAACCATAGACCAAGGTAATTGCCAGGAAAAAGCAGCGAAGAGCATCGGAATGGCTTACATCTATCCTTGTCCTGTCGACGCGACGGTACGTGAGGTGGGAAAAGATCTTCCTCATTCCAAGCGCAGCCATCCTGTTCCCCCTCACTCGCTGGGTCTCTCTGTCCTCCTGCAGAAGGAAAGGATCATAAAAGGGACTGCATCTTTCTCCTACAAGCTGAAGCAGGCAGACGGTGGCACCCTCATCACAGAAGTTGTATCGCAGCAGGTGTATCAGATCTCACCGCTTAGCGAACCCACTGGCGTCGCTGTCACAGAAGCAAGGTAGGTGGGACACGGGCTTCCTTCACGCAGAGGGAGTAATTACAGACTCTGGCAGTCTCGTTCACCACCAACTTGAAGTGAAAAGAGAACGAAGCTCCACAGCCAATGGGTAAATCGGTGAGTACTCATCTTCAGGGTTTCCACACTTAAAAATTCAGCCCTACTGAATTCAGTCTTACTGAATTCAAGACACTGCTTGTGCCCTGGTGACATTTGGTATTGCAGTTACCCAGAAGAAAGGGATAAAAGCTTGTACCAAAAGAATACAACTCTACTACTCCGTCCTGAGAAAGGGCTGATTTGTGTCGTCGAGAGGAAAACTGTGCACGTAGACGTAAGGTCATTGCTTGTACTGTCGGTAGCTCTCATTCAGAAGACAGTGGTTGTAGAGAACTCGAACGCTATTTTGTTCCAAGCAGGTGCCTTTATCCATGAGCAGGGTGTCAGGTTTTAGTGCAATAAGAAAAGAGAGGAAAACCATTACCATCACAGTGTTGCTGAACCAGTTCAAGCCAGAGGCAGAGGGCTAATGCATTTCTTCTATGATGCTTGTGTCTGGACAGACAACAACTGACCTTGCTTGAAGTGAAAAGCGAACAGGGGAGCACCCCAGACTCTTCCACGCAGAGCTACGGAGGCCTTCGTTACCAGTTCCCGTCAGCGTTTCCACAGATGCCACTGCAGCTCATCAAGACAAAAAGACCTGAGCAACAGGTACAGTATTTTCAGGTCTTCAGATGGTTTTTATGATAAGAACATTAATATGAGAGTAATGCTCTTAAATTCTGCAGGATGTAATTACCTATCCCCTCTCTCTCGTGTGTTGTAACAGATAGCAGAAACCCTGCAGCACATAGTCCCGAATAACCAACAAGATTTCCATGACGATGTCCCATACAGATTCCTGGAGCTTGTCCAGCTCTGCCGGATAGCGAGCGCTGATACTCTCGAGTCCATCTGGAAACAGTTCTCAGATAAACCGCGCTACAAGTATTTCATTGTGTTCGCTTGTACAAATCTTTTCCATTTTTGGAGAATTGGGAGCTAAAATAAGGGTGGATTGTTTTTTCATCCCGCTTGCAGGCGGTGGTTCCTGAGCGCCGTTTCTGCGGCAGGCACTGCAGAAGCTCTCAAATTCATTAAGACCAGAATTTGGAACGATGACCTGAGCTACGTTCAGACTCTTCTAAGTGTTCCTTTTGCTCTTCATTTAACGAAAGCTGACGAGCACACTGTTTCTGTAGCAGCAGTGAGTAAATCTTTGTGAGTCTTTCCTGTCTGATAACAAAATGAGTGATTGATGACAGCCTTTAACTCTGATGCACATTAGAGACTGGGTTCTCCCTCCCCTACACCAGCTCTGCAAATGCTGAGCCATGAGTTATTTTGGTGCTACATCACAGAACTTTGAGGATTGGAAGGGACCTTGAAAGATCATCTAATCCAATCCCCCTGCCACAGCAGGATCACCTCACTCCAACCTCCTTTCAGGTGGATGCTGAGAGCAGTAAGGTCTCCCCTCAGCCGCCTTTTCTCTAGGCTAAGCAACCCCAGTTCCCTCAGCTGCTCCTCACAGGTCCTGTGCCCCAGCCCATTAATAATTCTGAAACTGCTCCCTTCAGACAGGCTCTGATGATTTTTCCAGCACTGAAAGCTGCATCAAGCACCATATTAAATACTGGACTGATTTTTGTCTTCCCTTTCCCCCTGCTCAGGATTTAATATCCAGTTCTCGAATTCAGAAAAGTCCTGCACTTCAACAAGTAGCCTGCTTGGGATACAGCTCCATGGTCAACAGATTCTGTTCTCAGACCTCATCATGTTCTAAAGAAGCTCTTCAGGTGGGAAGCTTTTTCTCAAATTGTTTTTAGACACTGAGTAATGGCCATTAAATTTAGTGGAGTTTTGAGGACACAGCACAGAAATGGCAGCTGGACCTACAAATGCACATTTCAGAGGTAAATGGAAGAACGAAGGTGATCAGTCATTTTGCTGATGTAGATATTTGCCTCATCACTGAGAGCAGTCTCCATACTGTTAGGTAAAATGCTGAGAGAAGTCATCACTGAGTAATTTTACTAAAACCTGTTGTTTCATTGCCACGGGCTTTTGGGCTATAAGGGGAGTGCTGTGGATAACCTATGCGTTGGGAAGAAAAGACTGACCTGTGCTTTGTCTACAGCCCATCCATGACCTGGCAGATGAAGCGATCAGCAAAGGCCGCGAAGACAAAATGAAATTGGCTCTCAAGTGCATCGGCAACGTGGGAGAACCAGCCAGCATCAAGCGCATCCTGAAATTCCTCCCCATCTTTTCATCCGCTGCCTCTGATATTCCTGTCCGCATTCAGATCGATGCCGTAATGGCCTTGAGAAAAACAGCTTGGAAGGACCCCAAAACAGTACGTGTGATCTGTCAAAGATTTTTTTAGTAAATTTGAGGATAGATGCTCTTGAGGATAATGACTTCAGTGTCTGTATCACGTCTGTGGATTGGGCGTGTTTTCTAAAAGGATTATTTTTAAGAGCAGCACAGTTTGTACGTGTCAGCCATGACAAGGAATTAATCTATCCTATTATCTGCCATTGTTTCTTCCAGAGTTATTCACCAGTCTTTGAATGTTGGTAACACGAAAAGCCATGCTGATGTCTCTTAGTTGTGTTGTGAGCGTGCTGACCCCATACATTCCTAAACAGCCATTTATTGCAGATTCAGCGCCTGCCCTTCTCCATGGGGCTGTTCCTCCATGGCCCCACAAGTTATAGCAATGAAATCCTGGGGAACCGCTGATCACACAAGATCAGGAAACCTTTCTGCAGGGACAATGACTCCTCACCTCACATATGTTGGAGGTTGTGTGGAACCAGTCAGCCAAAGTAGTCTCAATAATTGGTCATTCCAGACGCTGTTTTCTCTCTCAGGTGCAGGGATATCTCATTCAGATCCTCGCAGACCCGTCGCTCCCCCCTGAAGTGCGAATGATGGCTTGTGCTGCTATCTTCGAGACGAGGCCTGCCCTCCCTTTGATAACCACCATAGCAAATGTGGCCATGAAGGAGTGCAACTTGCAAGTGGCCAGTTTTGTGTACTCCCACATGAAGGCGTTGGCCAAGAGCAGTTTGCCCTTCACATACAACATGTAAGTGAGCCAGAAGCCAAGTGGGAGATCTTCTGCAAATGATGTTTAAAACCCTCTTGGACATGTTCCTATGTGACTTGGTCTAGGGGATCCTGCTGTGGCAGGGGGATTGGACTGGATGATGTTCCGATCCTTGATGTTCTGTGATTGTGTGATCTCTGGCTAGTTTGTGCTGGCAAACTGAGTTCATTTTGGATCCTGATGGGGTGCAGCTTATTTCTGGTTACAACTGCCTTTCTCCTTTTGTTTAGCTCTTCAGCTTGCAATATTGCCCTCAAGCTGCTGGCCCCCAAACTGGACAAGCTGAGCTATCGATACAGCAAGGTCATTAGTATTGGTGGCTACTTCGGTAAGTAAAAGCACTGCAGTGACCAAGGCGCTGCAGTTCTTAAGAAGCATTTCTTTGAAGAATTACAATGCTCTGCATTTCAGTAAGAACTTGAGATAGGGGGGTTTATCTGTGACAACAGCTAGACACATGTGTGTTAGACATGAGGAAAAACCTCTTCATGGAAAGAGTCATCAGGCCTTGGAACAGGCTGCCCAGGGAGGGGATTGAGTCACTGTCCCTGAACGTGTTTCAAAGTCATGTAGATCTGGAGCTTAGGGACAGGGTTTAGCAGTGGCTGTGGGACAGCTGGGTTAGTAGTTGGATCTGATGATCTCAAAGATCTTCTAGGAGCCCTTCAATCTGTGTTGGTGGAGCACAGGACTCGGAATCCCAGGGTTGTGGGTTTGAGCCCCATGCAGGACAGCATATCTTGAGACAGTGTGGGTACACCGGGTGCTGTAGGCTTACCCTGCCCCAGCCTGCAGTGGGGGTTGGACTGAGATGATCTTTCCAGGTCCCTTCCAACTTCTAACATTCTGTGATTCTGTGAAATTGAATTAAATGTGACACTCCCGTACTTTAAAAGTGCATCGGTAGCCAGTTATTGATTTGGGCTTCAGCAGCTGAAATACATATAATGATAATTCTTAGAGTTGGCAGTAGAAACAGCTGCAAGAACACGATCTTGAACGATAAGCAGGATGGTTAGAAAAAAAGATGTCCTCTGTTTACTTCTGCCACAGATAACTACAAAGTTGGTGCAGCTGGAGATATCTTTTTGATGAACAGCCCCGGAACAATGTTCCCATCCGCAATCATTTCCAAGCTGACGGCATATTCTGCGGGGTCAGTGGTTGATTTGGTGGAGGTAAATACTGACTCAAATCAATCATGAAGCAAAGTAAAAGTAAAATTGACCACAGAGCTTCACCTCTGTACGTACGTACATTTCAGAGTGCTTCTTCTCCTGCTGTTTTGGTAGGCTGGTGTCCGTGCGGAAGGCCTCACAGACGTTATCATGAAACAAAATATCCCGTTTGCTGAGTATCCCGCCTACAAAAAGATAAAGGAGATTGGAAAAGCTGTAGGTATTTTTAGTGATGCAGTGTGCGGGTGATGCAAAGGGGCATTTAGTGAGACTACCTGCTTGGTAGTCAGCTGCAGTGTTTCTCAGAGACCTGTAGTGCAACTGCAGGGGACCTCACGCCTGCTTTTGCAAATTCCTGCTGTCGCCCTGCCTCCTCCCCACCTCACATGTGGCTGCAAAGGGAGCGAGGGAGGGAAGGGCAGAGCCAGGCATTGCAGCGTGGCATCTGTCTCACGCCTGTCTGGCTTCCTCCTGCCATCATCTACCTCACTCAGTTCACAAGAATATTATACCATTGCCTTCAAAAAAAGGTTGACCTGTGTGTGTGATTTCAAACTGTACTTAGCAGTACTAGTAGTGTTCCTACTAGTAGTACTTTTCCTACTACTAGTAGTAGTATTCCTACTACTAGTAGCATTACTATTACTACTGGCAGCATTCCTATTACTAGTAGTATCCCTATTACTAGTAGTAGCATTCCTATTCCTACTGGTAGTAGTAACCCTACTACTACTAGCATTCCTATTAGTAGTACTCCTAGTAGTAGTACTACAGTAGTATTGCTGGTGCTAATGGCTCTGTGTAAAAGTTATTGCATCAGAATACAAAACATTGTGCAGGAGGCTCTTCGTGGGCACCTCAGTGGCAGGAGGTTAGTCTGGGTTAGCGATGCTGTGCTCTCTGCAAAGCTACTAAGAAACACAAGCAGCCCGGTCAGTGCTGGGTTTGATCATGTTACCATGCACAAAGGAATTTTGCTTGTGTCTTTGTCTGTTCCCTAGCTGCTGGGGTGGAAGGAGCTGTCAACAGAAAGCTCCTTGATATCAGCCTACTTGAAAATATTTGGCCAAGAGCTAGCCTACATCAACATCAATAAGGAAGCCCTGCAACAGGCCATAAAGGTACGAGGGACCCTTCTTTTCTTTGCAAGATTTGACCTCGTTGTACTTTTATATCCCAACCTCTTGGGTCTCTGCGTTACTGCAGGCAGTGCTAGAACCTGCTGACAGAAGCACGGTGATTAAGAAAATCGCAGGCCAAATCCGCAACGGCATCGCGGGACAGTGGACACAGCCTGTGTGGCTGGGAGAGCTCCGGTACATCATTCCTACCTGCACTGGTCTGCCGCTGGAGTACGGGTCATACACAACCGCTCTGGCACGTGCGGCCATCAGCGGTGAGTTGGGAACTATTAGACCGCCTATGCAGCCTCTCAGGAGGGGATGAGGAACCCACTATGAGGGGGTGACAAAAGAAATGGATCACAGAACATTAGGGATTGGAAGTGACCTTGAAAGATCATCTAGTCCAATCCAGCTGCCACAGCAGGATCGATCTTAGAAAAAGAACTCATTTTTGTAGAGAAAGGGAAGTAGTAAAGATGGTTGAAGGGAAGCTGGACACAGTTGGTTTCTGCCTCATGTTTGAACAGACTAAAGACAGATAAGCTGAGGGGAGAATCTGGGAAACCAGGGTGAGGAAGGTCACAGCATCCAAGGCCAGAAAGAACAAGAGTTGATTGGAGACCTGATGCAGACATCTGCAATGCTGATCTCCAAGAGTAGCCAACAGATAAGTGTCATTGATTGCTTGTTATGAGCAACGTTCCTCTGTTGTTAGCACTCATTCGTTGCCTCTCTCAACAATCCGAACTTTGGAAAAGGAGGCACCATCAGCAGTCTGTATCAGTGATGACACTGGACTGATGGGAGTAGTCACTGCACTGTGTGGGAAGGCTGCCACCACACAAGACCCTTACAGGCTGGACGATGTGCCCTGACAAACGTGATACTTGGTCTAAGTGATTCTGCTATGGCAGAGGGATTGGACTAGATGATCTTTTGAGGTCCGTTCCAATCCCTAATGTTCTGTGATACTGTGATAAAATCTGAAAGCAGCGATGACAAGTCCTTCACCTGGGATGGCACAACTCACGCAAGCGTATAGGCTGGGCATCACCCTGTCGGAAAGTCTCTGCGGAGAAGGGCAAGGGTAGCTTGGAGGCCAAGTTGCTGTAGTGAATCAGCAGTGTGCTCTTGTGGTGATGAAGCCCAACTGCATCATGGGCTGCAACAGCAAGAGCAGAGCTAGCAGGCAAAATATTTTTTACCTCAGTACAAGAAATATTTTTATACCGATGTGAGGGAAGATTGGAGAGCTGAGTCTGCTTAGCTTGGTTGCCCACCATTCACTCTATCATCTGTTTCTGTATGTTTCTGAAACTCCAGTATTGTGCTAATTAGCCAACTTAGGACAGCTCTTTATTTTCCTACTGTATTTTTACTCCCATTCTCAATCTGTTGCATCCAAAACCTTTGCTTACAGAACAAGGCAGCTGCTTCTTGTATATTCAGCATTTTTTAGACTCATAAAAGATCTCATGTAACCCAAGGTCTCTCTTGTTTTCAAGCTGGAACAAAACTATTACTTCCTACGGGCTGCCAAGGGGGGTTGTGGAGTCTCCTTCTCTCGAGACGTTTAAAACCTGCCTGGACACGTTCGTGTGTGACTTGATCTAGGTGATCCTGCTGTGGCAGGGGGATTGGACTACATGATCTTTCAGGGTCCCTTCCAATCCCTAATGTTCTGTGATTCTGTGACCTGGTGGGAAGGACTTCCTTGGTCCCTGGGGTTGACTTCTGCATGTTGAGCTCTGCATTAACTGTTACTCTTCTGTGTCATTGTCAAGACATCAAACATGGCTTTAGATGGCCATGGAACTCGCAGGCACATACACAGCAGTTGCCACTGCTGGCAGCGATCACATATTCTGTTTCTATTTAACATATGGTGGAAAGCGCTGGAATTCAGAGACAGTGATGCTTATAGTCAGGAACCAGTTGTGGTCCATTTAGTTTCTCATACACTTGGAGCTGCCTACCCTGGAAAGTGAAAAAGAGAGCAGTTGCTTCTGCTGCTGAGTATCTGACACTTTCAGATGTGGATTTGCAGCTCTCCAGGAAGCCAGTTTACTTTGCAAACTGTTTATTAGAAAGTTCGTCAGACTAGGTTTGCACGTGCTAGTCTGGAAATAAACCAACTGCACTTGACACTAACTTTCCGTAGCTCCATATCTAATGTACTGATTGGAGAGCTGCTCGATCAGTGATGCTGCGTTGCTTACGATCAAGAAGCAGTTTTCATAGTGGAGAGCTGCTGGCAAATGGGTCCTTCTGGGGAGACTCTGAACGAAGCACATAAACTGCCACCAATGCTTGTGTTACAGCCTGCAAACTGCGGCGCTCGTTCGTGAAGCTCGACAAGACCATCCAGATCTTGGGTGTGGAGTCCAAGTGCTACTCCACAGAGCCTGTGCTGCGCTGTAGGAAAGGATGCTCTGCCACCAAAACTACTCCAGTCACTGTTGGTTTCCACTGTCTCCCAGCTGGTAAGTTGACAGAAATCCCATTGAATAGGAGCTGCACACAGGTCTGAACAGATTGTGCCTTAACTCAGCTGTCCACTTGAAGCATAGGAATAATCTCCCGCGGGCAGGGATGGACATACTTCCTAGATGTGTTATTAATACAACCCTACATGGAACTAGTAGGTAGAGCTGACTTACTAATTAAATGGGTTTCCTTGACCATCTTGGTGTGGCTCAGGCAAATGCAAATAGGGAAGCTGGTGAGGAGAAGCCAAGCCTGCTGTAATTAGTGAGCACTGCCGAGTCAATGCTGCTCCTCACAGAACTGCTTCGGAGTACGCTCTTTCCTTTTCATCTCTTATTCCCCGTCAGATTCAGCCACCAGCCTGACAGACAAACAGACGAAGTTCGACCAGAAGTCAGAGGACACACAGGACACTGTTGAGGCACACATAGCGTGTTCGTGTGAGAACGAAGACTGCAGCTCGTGAAGCTGGACATTGCAGCCCAGGAGAAAACCAGAAACACTTGAATGTTTTTATTGTGTGGTGTAAGGAAACTCAAGGAGCAATAGAGATACTAAATTAAGGTCTCAAGGATGTGCGGAATCTTCCCGAGTAATTTAAAGTATTAAACGTTATTGTTGCCGGAGCTGCTGTGATTGTCCATAACTATCTGATTTCATAATAAATCCATGCATGGAAAAAATGATGGAAGCTTTCTTCTTTCACTGGTTATGGGAAGGGAAGGTCTGTGTTGCTTCTCCTCGCCCCCCCCATTTCATAGACTTCTTTAGTGTCTGACCATCTTTGTGGAGCAGGCACATCTCCATGCCAGGCCCCACTGGTTGGGCAGCTGTGGTACCAAGCTCCTGCTTGTTTTTGCCGGTGCTGGGTTCCTGAACACCCAGAGCAGGGTTCAGTTGCTTCCATGTGATGCAGCGTGCTCTGCAGCCATTGCGCTCTGTGGTAACTACCCAATGTGGCAGTGCTGCTGCAGGGAATAAGCCTGAATCTCATGCCGCCGGGCAAGGCAGCTCAGAGGGAGGCAAAGCCATCGCATGTTCCTGATGCACCACACACAGAAACTCGCATGAACTGGAGTTCTCTGAACAGGACACAGTGGCACTAACCCAAGTGTGCCACCCACCAAAGGGCCCAAGGCATAACCAGACCCTTGCGCTTTGGGCGAGCTGCGTCAGCTTCTGTGCCCAGCATCAGACCTTGCTGCGGCCACCATCAGCAGGTGGGCTCTGCCTCCTCTGTCCACCCGCTGCAGGTTTATGTGGGCGTGATGAGGGACACACTTGCCTGCACTGGAGCCCAAAGGATTCTAGTGATTTATCTGCAAGCGGTTTCCTGCTGGCCCCAGGGCTGTGCTTGCAAGAGGAGCGTGCGTGCTGGGCAAATCAGTTTTCCAGAGAGTTTCCTTAGATGCTGCAGCCAGAACTGTTGATGCCAGCGGAATTCTTGCCAGATTGAGAATCTCGCCCAGGTTTCAATAGAAACGGTATCGTACCCCTTACGTTGATCTGCCTTAACGTATCGGTGTTCTCCCAGTTAACACAAATATCCAGGCGTTTGATTACTGGCTGGACACACAATTCTGATGTCGCAGTTTGTTCTTGCAGAGCGGAACGTGATCCTGCTGAACCGTTGAAAAATCAGGTCTTTGGCAAATCAAGAACCAAGTTATTTGGTTCTTAAAATCAATAGAAGAGAAACGTCACCTACCTAGGACCATGTGGGATGGAGAGTATTTCGAGGGGGGGGGGCTTTCAAAAGCGTCCTGTAAAAATTGCGTCGTCTTGTTGTCTCCAGCAGCTCTGGCACCTTTAGCGGATGCGTGTACATGAGTTTTATTGTCTGGATGTGAGCTTTATAGATCAGAAAGGTCATCTCCTTAATAGCAAAAGGATGCTGTGTAAAAGACAGGCATAACGACGATTGAAATGTTGTTGTGGTACCCGGGTGCTGCTGGTCAGCAGCAGTGAAGTGGGTTTGCTGCTCGTGGAGCAATGATGAGAAGCACGTGATTCCTCAGTGACCCCCAGCAGAACACAGGGCATTGAATGATGTCTGGAATTGAGCTCCATGGGGGACACTGGATCAGCTTCCAGCTCCCATGGGGCCAGTCCACAGGGCTCCTCTCTTTGTAGACTGAGAGGCCTGGAGCACAGTTGGGTGGATGCAGGGGCTCTCATCTTCCAGCTTCTGTGTTCAGGTGCATGGGGTACAACAGTAATAAGCCGGCAGGAGACTGGTGAGTGAGCACTGCCCCAACACCCACCCATGGGACTGCATGCAGATGGGTGTGTTCACCTTGTGAAGGACTGCTGGGAGGTCTCTGCCACTGTGCAGAGAGCTGTGCACAGCTTGAAGGAAATGTGGCAGCAGAGTTGTGAGGGTTTAGGATTATGCTTCTCTCTTTTACAGAATCACAGAATCATTCGGGTTGGAAACAACCCTTAGGATCATAGAGTCCAACCACCAACCCTACTCTACAAGTTCACCCCTCAACCAGATCCCTCAACACCACATCTAAGCATCTTCTAAACTCATCTAGGGGTGGGGACTCAACCACCACCCTGGGCAGCCCATTCTGGTGCCTGACCACTCTTAAATTCAGGTTGGATCCCTCAGAGAAATCTGAAGCATGAAAGGCTCTGAGTGTATGTGGGACAGACTGGGAGTTGTAATTTCTACATTGCATTAGGAATTATTTCCTGGAGAATCAGATGGTTCCGTTCTGTAAGGAAACCCACACAGGCAAAGCCCTCACAAACAGGTTTTGCCTACAGCTGGAGCAGAAGCACAGGTGATCCTGCCCCCAGCAGCAGCTTGGCAAAGGTGACTAGCACTGCAGCCTTTGCTGCACCATGGGCTGGGATGGGAGTGAGACTCTTTAAGCCCCTGGCTGAGGGGTTTGGGGAGACCCTGCTCTTAAAGTGGGACACAGAACATACCACTCCCACAAGAGCCTTTATTTTGAGACTTGTGGTGTCTCCCTTACAGTGCAGTGTGTTAGTTACAGCATCCCAGCTCTCAGACACTGAATGGATTTGTGGTTGTGTTTAACCTGCTGCCAGAGAAGCTGCTCTGATGTTTGAACAGCCGCTGCCTGCAGCTGTGCGTCTGCCTGCAACTTAGGGTCTCCAGGGCCTCACTTCCCACCGCAGTAGCTGCAAACTCCAGTCCTTTAGACACGGTCACCGTTTAACAACCTCCACAGACAGGACAAATCTCACAGGTGAATTGCTTGGGTTCTCTGCCGTGAGGATTCCCTGGCGTGAGCCATCAGCTTTACAAGGAAAGGGGTTAAACCAACAAGGAGCAGGGTACGGTGCTGGTGAAAACAACCAGCGTCGTATTTTCCATGCTTCAGGTTTTTAGTTTTATCGTTTTTATCTCCTTACAGATCCTTTGATGTAGGAACAGAATCCACAGCTTTTCAGATGTTACAAATTCTATCCCGACTGGCAGTTATTAGAGTAACCTTCAGCTAAGTATCAGTCTTGGCTCTCTTGGCTACGAGCCACTGACCTCTTGATGAGGATCTGAATCCAGTTCCTTCCCACAATGAGCTGGGCAGCATCTTCAGTTCCCCACTCACAGAGGAGAAGGTTGGTGAGCAAGCAGTGGCTGCGCAGCACTGATGTAAAACTTGCTTTCTCCGTGCAAGTTACTGATGGGAGTGGTGTGGGGAGGTTCTGTCTGTGCCCAGCCCCATGCCCCAGCCATAGGGAAGCAGGGGATCAGTTCAAGAAGGACATGGAGCTGCTAGAGGGTGTCCACTGTAGAGCAATGAGGATGATGAAGGAAGTGGAGCATCTCCCTGATGAGGAAAGGCTGAGGGAGCTGGGTCTGTTTAGCTTGGAGGAGACTGAGGGGTGACCTCATTAATGTCGATAAATGTGAAGGGTGGGTGTCAGAAGGATGGAGCCAGGCTCTGCTCAGTGTCATCTAGTGATAGGACGAGAGGCAATGTGTGTGAGCTGGAACACAGGAGGGGTTCCATAAAAACATGAGAAGGAACTTCTTCATGGTGAGAGTGACAGAGCACTGGAAGGGGCTGCCCAGGGGGATTGAGTCATCTCCTTCACTGGAGACATTTAAAACCCACCTGGACATGTTCCTGTGTGACTTGGTCTAGGTGATCCTGCTGTGGCTGGGGGATTAGACTAGATGATTTTTCAAGGTCCCTTCCCATCCGTAATGTTCTATGATCCTGTGATCAGAGCCCTTGTGACAGTGACTGTGTTACTGGGGGAATTCTCTGTCACCAGCCGTCTGGGTGACAGGCTGTCCTGCCCGCAGCAGGGTGGGCATGGGCTCGGTGTCGTGGGACAGGGGTTTTGCACAATCCTGCTGGGACACTATCAGTTAGATAAGCTGAGCCTTATGGTCAGGTCAGAACAACCTGGGCAAAGTCAGAGCATCCGGCAACAGCACTGGGTGCTTCCAGTGAATAAGGATCGTTCGCAGTTCTTCTCCCACAGTAAATATTTGGGCTCTAACTATGTTTTAACACATCTAAGCACTGGTTTCAAAAGGTTCGTTCAGTGCGTTTAGCTGGAGCAGCAAGACTCAGAGTGTTTGTGCTGGTTTTGGCTCAGGGGTAACAGTGGGCACCTTGTCCCCGGCAGCCTCTCCCTCAGAGGGTCTGAGTGGTTGATAAAAAGTTGATAACTCAACAGAATTCAACGTTCCTGTTAATAATTCTTCTATAAAAGCTGCACACTTACCCCTGCAGTCTTCAGTCGCTGTCAGCATGAAGGGACTCATCCTGGCCCTGGTGCTCACCCTCGTGGGTAAGTCAAAGCTTGAACAGGGCTGCTGAAGCCACGATGGCCACAGTGGTTGTGAGCAAACTGCATCTCCTTGGGGCTTCTGGGAATATTTGCAGCTTAATACATTGAAGGCCCTTTGGGACTGCACTTGGACACTAACAGATTTCTGTGCCTAAGCTCAGCAGGAGGGGATTGGGCTAGTTGATCTTTTGAGGTCCCTTCCAATCCTGAACATTCTGTGGCTCTGTGAAAAGCCGAGCAAGCAGTGACTACCAAACAGAGCTGGCACAGGCTTGATGGCCTGGGGGTGTGGGGTGCACCCTGGGGACCCTGCTTGCTGCCAACCAGTAGGACACCGAGTAAATGAATAGTGAACGGAAGGATCCGCACAGATGGGGGCTTGCTCACACATCCTTCTCTTTCCTCCCACACAGGAGGCCAGAAGCAGAACCTGGGTAAGTTTGTTCCCACCACCACCAAGAAGCTGCCATGCTGCCCTCCCCTACAGCCATGCTGTGCCCACTGCCTGCACCTTCAGCAGCAGCAGCAGCATCACCCTTCTCTGCTGCGATGGCTTTTGTGAGCCACATCTCACGAGTCACAGCAAAGGAGGTGTTTCTGTGATACTTGTTTTTTTCCACTAGAGCTCCTATTTGAAACCAGCAAGACCTACCTGTACAGCTACAAGACCACCATCCTGCACGGGCTGCCTGGCAGAGGCCTGGCAGCGACAGGAGTGAGGCTGACCTGTGAGCTGGAGATCAGCCACGTGTTTGACAGCGACCACCTTCTCCAGGTAAATCACCATGGGGGTGGGAACCCATCCCACCCGCCTTGTTCCACATGTCTATGGACATTCAGCTTGTACCTCCAGGCTGGTGATGACCAAAAGGGTGCAGAGCTAACAAGAAAGTTTGTGGTCCTTCGTGAGAGTGAGAATTCAAGCACGGAAGAGCCACGTTTTTCAGCCTGGTCCATAGCTAGTGGTAGGGTTCAGATACCACAAGAGAAAGCCCCATCATTATCTCCCTTTGGATACCCTTCACCTAGGCACTAACTCAGAGGAGAAGAAGGCCAATGGCAGTGCTTACCAGAGTTCACAGCGCTGCTGTCTCAAGCTCCGTGTAGCTCTGTGAGAGCTGCTGTAACTTGAGCAATCGTAGACAAGAGTCTTGAGTGGCGTGTGAGACCAGTGATGAGTAGCGCTCCTCAGGGGTTGGGTTTTGGGTCAGTGCTGATGCCTGTGTCGGTGCCATGGACAGCAGGATCAAGTGCACCCTCCGAAAGTTTGCTGATGACAACAAGCCCCGTGGTGTCACCAACACACTGGAGGCCATCCAGGGGGACCTGGACAGGCTTGAGAGGTGAGCCTATGCAAACAAGGTGGGCCTTGTTCAACAGGGACATGTGCGAGGTCCTGCACAGGGGTCGTTGCATTGCTGGCCACAAGTGCAGGTTAAGCAATGTATGGACTGAGAGCAGACCTGCAGAGAATGACTCGGGGTGTTGGCTGACAAGAAGTTCACTGTGACCCAGCAATGCCAATTGCATCCTGGGCTGCATCGAAGGAAATGTGGCCAGTGGGATAAGGGAGGTGATACTCATCTTCTTCTCTGGTGAGACCTCATCTAGGGTACCGTGTTCAGCCCCCAACATAAGATCCGCTTACAGAGCTGCTGGTGTGGGTCCATTATTTTTGATTATAATCAAAAATAATCAGTGGGATCTGCTACAAAGACAGGCTGGGAGAGTTGGTGTTGTTCAGCCTGGAGAAGACAAGGCTGCAGTGAGATGTTTTAGCAGCTTCCAGTAGCTAAAGAGGGCCCACAGGAAGGTGGAGAGGGCTACTTTACAAAGGCTTGTCGTGACAGGGCAGGGAAAAATGGCTTTACATTGAAAGAGGGTAGCTGTAAGGAAGAAGTTCTTCTCTACAAGTGGTGAAACACTGACAGCAAGTTGTCCAGAAGGGTTGTGGATGCCCCCTCCCTGGAAGTGTTCAAGGCCAGGCTGGATAGGGCTTTGAGCAACCTCATCTAGTGGAAGCTGTCCCTGCCCATGGCAGGGGGGTTGGAACTAGGTCATCTTGGATTTCTCTTTGGGCCCAAACCATTCTGCGATTTTTATGAGTCGATGATTCTGTGATTATCTTGAGAGACCCTGAGGAGCAGCAAGCTAGACTGCCCGAAATAAAAGACAGCAGTAACTCCACGTCACTCGTCTGTGTGCAGGAGCATGAACTTTTGCACGTGAGCCTGGGCGGTGCGTGTGCACGGGACCAGGTATGTGCCAACGTGAAGCACGTGTTTCCCTCTAGGTAGCAGTCAACGACTTGTGTGATCAACTCAACAGCTGCTTTCAAAGAGACATCAGCTCCTGCTGGGCGGTATTGCCTGTGACATCCCTGCTAGGAGGTCCCGTGGTCACCTCTGCTTCCCTGTCAGCTGTGTGGAGGCTTTGGGACGTGCTGGATCTGGAGCACAGTCGAAACAGCCCCTATGTGTTCAGGAGGCAGCTTGAGGCATGGCTTGACCACCTTGCAGGCTGAAGGAAGAAGATCTCATCTGAGGAAGCATCGTTTCTGTACCGTGTGCTGGCAGCCAGTGTTTCACCCACGCTACGACCTTCCCCAGGCTTGCAGAAGGTTGGAGCGCCGCTTGCGCAATGTGGTTTCTCTCACAGAAGTCCTTTGTGGAAACTGTATTGAGAACCACAGAACATTAGGGATTGGAAGGGACCTCGAAAGATCATCTATTCAGGGTGATTCCTAGGCCCAGCAGAAGAACCTGAGGAGTGAAATATTTCCTGTGGTGCTGCTGGACAGGTGGCTCATGTCCAGCCATGGACTGGAAGTGCTCAGCTTCACTGTTCAAACTGAACAAACAGGATGAATCTTGTCCTCGTTGCTTCCACAGATTCGATCACCAAAGCTGGAGGAACACAACAGCTACAGGCCCACAGACCCCTTCACTGCATCTCCACGGCTCACAGAGACCATCACCGCTTGTTTCAGCCAAGCCTTTAAGTTTGAATACACCGAGGGAAGGATTGGAAGTATTTTTGCTCCTGAGGACTGTCCTGCCCTATGTACCAACCTCGTGAGAGGGATTCTGAACGTGATGCAGATAACCATCAAAAAGTCACAAAACGTGTATGAGCTACAAGAGGTTGGTTTATTCCGTTCTGGTTTTTGCTTTTGTTACCGGTTGCGTAGAACTTGCCTGGACGTGCACTTCCCAGGCAACCTTCTTTGACCTGGTTGTTGCTGTTCCAAGTGGAAAGTTCCTTGTGTTTAATCGATTCTCGCAGGCTGGAATCGAAGGCGTCTGCCAAGCCAAGTATGTCATCCAGAACGACAGCAAGAATAACCATGCCATCATTTTCAAAAGCAAGGACCTGACAAACTGCCAGGAGAAAGTGGTGAAGAACGTGGGAATGGCACACATCCGCTCCTGCTCCACCTGCCCCCTGGTATGAGCAGCACGGAGCCCCAGGAGGGAGCCTGGCTTGCCTGTGCGTAGTTTATGACCCACCGCCCGTTCGGACTTACGAGTGGGTGTCTTTGCAATCCTAGAAAGCCAGAAACATGAAGGGCACGGTGATGTTCGCTTACAAGATGAAATATGATGACAGTGGGGCCTTGATGACATCTGCTACATCTAAGCAGCTGTACCAGTTCGCACCCTTCAATGAACCCAACGGGGTAGCAGTGATGGAGGCAAGGTAGGCACCACGCATGTCCCTAGCACACCTGTGGTTGTCAGAACCAGGAGGAGATATCTAAAACATATTTAGTGTTGATTTGTAAGTTAATAGGAAGCACCTGGCCTGAGGCTGCAAAGGATCAAGGCACCATATGGACCCTCTAGATGCCCAGCTGGGTCTTGTGCCCTGCTCGGTGAGGTTTTGATGGGCCACCTGACATATCTGCCCAGCCTCCCAGAGCTTTCGGCAAACTCGAATGAGAACTCTTGCCAGTCCCACAGCATTTCTAGATAATCCTCAGCCATGCACGAATGGAGCAGTGCACGACTCATTTGTGGTCGATGCAATGGTTCTGCTGGGCACCTCTGTCTGCTCCAACCACTGCCTCCACTCACAGAGGGTTGCTAAAGGCTGCTCATGTTATTTCTTTCTCTTCCTTGAAGACAAGAACTGTCTTTGGTCGATATTACGAGGACTTCTATCAAAGCACCAGAAACTCAGCTGCAAAACCAGGGGAGTCTTCATTATCATTTTGCAGAAGAGTTAACCCAGATGCCAATTCCTCTAATAAGGATCAAAAATCCTGGTGTACAGGTACCAGAAGCTTACTTGTCATCCTCTACAGGGCGAACAAGTCAGCACATCATTGGTTTAGCCATGGACCTTTCAACTGTCTGCTTTTCCCTGTAGTTAACAGAAACACTGCAGCAATTAGTTCAAGATAACAAGGAAGGAGCCACCAAAGAAGCTTCAGCCAAGTTCTTACAGGTGGTCCAGTTTTTTCGTGTAGTGGCCCTTGATCAAATGGAGTCTTTGTGGAAGCAGTTTGCCAGTGATCTTCCCTACAGGTAACTGCATTGCCTTCAGCCCGGCTTTCTGACCCGAGGCAGAATGGGCAATGGGAATAACGAATCCCCATCTCCCTGGCAGGTGCTGGTTCCTGAGTGCCATCTGTGCTGCTGGAACTACTGACGCAGTCAGATTCCTGAAGCAGAAAATTCACGATGAGAAGCTGAACATCTGGGAAGCAGCTGCAGCTCTCCCTCTTGCCTTTCACTTCGCTGCAGCAAACAAGCAAACCCTAGAGGTTGCCTCGGTGAGTAAAGAGCATTCTCCTTTCTGTTGCCTTCTCATTCTCTTTAAAAGTGAATTCACACATCAATATGAGAAGGAACTTCTTGGTGAGGGTGACAGAGCGCTGGAAGGGGCTGCCCAGGGAGGTTGCGGAGTCTCCTTCTCTGGAGATGTTTGAAACCCACCTGGATGTGTTCCTGTGCAACTTGATCTAGGTGATCCTGCTCTGGCAGGGGGATTGGACTGGATGGTCTTTCAAGGTCCCTTCCAATCCCTGATGTTCTGTGATTCTTCTCGCTGTGTCCTCACAGGAAACTCCAGAGCACAGAATAAAGAGCCACTGCTGCAGAGTTTTAGAATTTATTTTCCAGTCTGAGCACGTAAGGAAGTCCTTTCCCTCTAGGTGTCACCACTGGATCGGGAAACGACGTTTCCTCCTTTCACGCTTGCTCTGAGCTTTGTATTTACAATAAATCGACTTGTTAGGCCACATTTAGGATTAATTCCAGTTAACTGATAGCGCTTTCCCACCCAGGATGACAGAAAATAGCTTCTTCAATACTATAGACTGTCTTTTCTTTCCTTTCCCACAGTCAATTAATAACTCTTGTGTGTCACACTCTCTGCTGACCATGTCCTTCTCCTAAACCTTTTAAACTCAGCTCAAAGGTGATTTGGAGGGAGAAAAGTGAGCGGGTAACTAAAGCACATGAACATATCCTGGAGGCCCTGAGCTTTTAGCGTGTGGGTGGGCTGGAGGAAGAAAAACACAGCAGCGCTGGGAGTGTTCATCACCTGGGTCTTCACTTAAAAAGCTCCACCGCAAAGCTGTCTGGGTGGTTCCACATTTATTCCTGAATATGTTAGTCTTTGGCATCAGAGAGACCACAAAAGCCTGTTGCATAAATTACAATTAAGCTGATTTGCCTCCCCCGCACACGTAAAGGTCTTTGGAACTGCTTCCACACCTTGCTCAGTGAGAAGAGTCAGTCACGGAGCTTGGCTTAGCCTAGATGTCTAGAAGCAGGGTTTTCTAGAGAACCAGGGTGGTTTAATTCCTATGGGTGATATTTTTCATGCCAGTTGTGTTCATGGGTCCCTTAAACTGGATGGAAAACAAACTAGCCATTTAGGTTGGAAAAGACCTTTAAGAGCATCAAGTCCAACAGTTAACCCAACTATCCTATACCATCCCATCGCTAAACCCTGTCCCTGAGCTCCAGATCTCTACAACTGGGAAACCCAGCCAGGGGTGGCCATTCAGTTCCCTCCGTGGGCAGCCTCTGCCAAGGCCTGAGGGCCCCTTCCAAGAAGAAATCTCTCCTCAGGGCCAACCTCAGCTTCCCCTGGGACAGCTTGAGGCCATTTCATCTTGTCTTATCCCTTGTTCCTTGGGAGAAGAGACCAACCCCCAGCTCCCTCCACCCTCCTGAAGTTCAGGCAGTCGTAGACAGTGAGAAGGTCTTCCCTCAGCCTCCTTCTCTCCAGACTAACCAGCCCCAGCTCCCTCAGCTGTTACTAACAAGCTTTGTTCTCTAGACCCTGTCCAGTCCTTATTGCTCTTCTCTGGATCTGTTCTAGCCCCTCAATATCTTTCTTGGCTTGAGGTGCTCAAAACTGACCCCAGTACTCAAGGTTTGTGCCACATCAACCAGAGCAGTACAAAAGACGAACGAGTGTCCCGTACTCAAAGTCCTTCACAGTTTGTGTTGTTTTTAGTCTCACAGGACTCAGGCCATCGTCCAATGCAGCAGGCCTGAGGAGATGACTTGTTTGTAACTCTTTTACAGAGACGTCAGCTTCAAAACTCAGCAGTTTAAGGACAGCTCGAAGCCAACACAGAAGTGCTGACTTTGAGCAAAACATCTACTAACCACAACACAGCCCGGCCCCTGGCTCACTCAGCCGCCCAGAAGGCTGCCAGCTGCCCTTGGTGTCACATCCCCTTCCCTAAGGTGGTTTATATCAGCAAAATAAGTTGGTATTTTAACTTGTATCAGCAGTTGGCAACGAAGGTGCTCTCTGTGCTGGGTAAAGTGTTGAGACACATTCTGTTGATGAACAGCCCTTATCACTGTATCAAGGCTGTGTTTTCTAAGCCAGCTTTACGCATGCAGCGTTTTGTGTTGCTGCGTGTTGTTTCAGCTGCTGAAAGTAGCTCCCACTCAGTTTTTTGACATTCATTTTGATTTGCTGGGGCTTATGGCTCTACATCAAGCCCAGTGGTGCATAGCAGGGAAGGTTGCAATGCTGTTTCATCCACATCAGAGGGCAGATTTGAGATGGTTCTGAAACCTAAATCAATTTTCTTTGTGTAAACTTCTTCCTGGAAAGGGCCATCAGGCCTTGGCAGAGTCTGCCCAAGGAGGGAGTTGAATCGCCATCCCTGGATGGGTTTCCCTGTAGGGGAGAGGTGGAGCTCAGGGACAGGGTTTAGCAGTGAGATGGGACAGTTGGGTTAATGATTGCACTCTGACCTGAAAGGTCTTTCCAACCTAAATGATTCTATTAATTGCTTCGGGATAGTTTTGGAGGAGACAGAATAATCTTTGTACTAACAATCCAAGAATGTTCTCTTGAACACAAGTAACCACTGAGTGAGTTTTAATGATGGGTTTCCTGTGGACACGTCTCGTAGACTTTCTCCTCTCTGCAGACTGTTCACTCTTTCTAGGGAGGAGCTGTTTTCCCCTTGTGCTGTGAGATGTATTACGTGTAGGGGAGGCTGGTTGGTTTGTTGTAATCACTGGAAATGGCTGCAACTCCTTTATTAAAACTTGGTTATTGCTCTCTTTAAAACTTGAAAACAGATTTCAGGTGTGTTTATGCTTCTGCCATGGAAAGAGATTAGAGACTCGTGTCTGAACTCTCCTCCCTTTCTCATCCTGCTCGTTCATAAGTCATCTTGGCCCCTGAGCAGCTGCCGTTCCCTGCCAGCATCCATAAAATTATCCCTGGAGGCAGCAGTTCCTTGTCTACTACAGTAACTACATTTTCCCTGATTTCTTAATCCTTCATCTGGGATTGTTTTGTCTGAGTTTCAAGCTCTTTTTTTCCTCTCCTTGCAGGCCTTTTCTCTACTCCGTTCCTTATCTGCTACTGCCTCTAAAACCTCTCTGCTCAGATAGTCAAGCAACATCCCAGACTCATCCCCATAAAGAGAAGTTTGCTTCTGGCCTGAGGTCTAACCCTGTGCAAACTGAGCTCAACTGGCCAGATTAGGAGAATGGGAGGTGCCTCCCACGTTTGCTGGATAAAAAGCTGGCTGGACAGCCAGGCCCAAAGTGTGATATGGGACAGAGTTAAATCCAGTTGGCAGCTGTTTGTAAGTGATGTCCCCAGGGTTCAGTATTGGGGCCTGTTCTCTTTTAGATCTTCATCAAAGATCTTGGATCAAGTGCCTCCTCAGTAAATTTGCAGATGACACTAAGTCAGCCCTGTATGTTGATCTGTTTGAAGGTCAGGAAGCCCTACAGAGGGATCTGGACAGGCTGGATCAAGGAGTCAAGGTCAATGGGCTGAGGTTCAAAAAGGCCAAGTGCTGGGTCCTCCACTTGCGTCACACCAACCCCCTGCAACACTCTAGACTGGCTCAGAACATCTGGGAACTGCCTCTTGGGAAAGGACCTGGAAGGGTTCATTGACAATGGCTGGAGATGAGCCAATGTGTGCCCAGGTGGCCAAGAAGGCAAATGGCCTCCTGGCTTGCATCAGCACTGGAGTGGCCAGCAGGACCAGAGCAAGGATCCTCCCTGTTACTGGGCACTGGGGAGGCCCCACCTCAAATCCTGTCATCAGTTCTGGGCCACTCACTCACTGCCAGAAGGACATTGAGGGGCTGGAGTGGATCCAGAGAAGGGCAATGGAGCTGGGGAAGGGGCTGGAGCACCAGTGCTCTGAGGAGCAGCTTAGGGAACTGGGGGGATTGAAGTGGAGAAACAGAGGCTCAGGGGAGACCTTCTCGCTCTCCACAAGTCCCTGAGATTCAGAAGGTTGGAGCCAGGTGGGAGTCGATCTTTCTCCTAAGGGACAAGTGGCCATTTCTGCCCCACAAGGGTTCCCCAGGTCTGGCCCAGACTGTCCAGGGCAGAGGATTCCCCCTCCCCAGAGGGCTTGCAAAGTTGTGGAGAGGTGAGGTGAGGACAGGGGTTAGTCCAGGGACCTGGCAGTGCTGGGGGAAAGGTTGGACTTCATCGCCTTAAAGGTCTTTTCCAACCAAAAACAATCCTGTGATCTCAAAGTGGAAATTGTCATCTAGGACTGGAATCAAATAATTATAACAGTAATACTTACCTCACGCTTTCCCACCAGCAGGAAGCATCACAAGATACGGCCTGAACACATACAGGTGGGCACAAGGGACCGAGAAACACATATGTGTGGTTCTCTTTTGGGGTTCTGTGTATACAAGCTTAGGTCAGACACAGATACCAGTTGGGACCTCTCATGGACAAGGCAAAGCTGAAATGCAGAATGAAAAGGGAACCCATCAAGGAATCCAAAACTCAGAGGAAGAGAGGTTGTTCAAGGTTAAAATCGTGTAAGGAAAGGTGGCCACAGTGAAAGGAACCTGTTTTCTTGCCTGAGCACAGAAGACTCACTAGATAAAGTTCATAAAACAGTGCAAACCCTGTTTGAGGAAACCAGTTCTCCTGGGGTGGTTACTGGCCTGTGTCAACTTAGCCCCAGGTCGCTTTGTTACGGGCCTGCCCAGGATATCGGCACTGAATGTGTTTACTTAGGGTTACATTTAGCAAGAAAAGAATGAGAGGGACTGTGCCTTCCACAAAGCAAAAAGCATTAAACAATCTCTAGTTTAAGTACACCTTCAAGTCCTCGTAATGTTTAAATATTTAAAATATGAAGTCACTCAGTGCTGCTTTACCACCCACCTACTGAGGCCTGCTTCTCTTCCCATCATACTCTTAAATCCTACAGACATGGAGCAGCTCCGCCCTGCAGCCGTTTCCTGCCCAGCTCCTTAGTCCTTGGTATTTGCTGATTATTTTTTTTTCTCTTGTCTCCTTTTCTGTTTTTCCTACGGCTCCAGGGTTTTTTTAATACATATATCCATAATTCCTAGACTGCTTCTGTTGCCTTGCTCTGCTCTGCCCAAACCCAACCCTGCCCCTGTTTCTGGGGTTTTTTTTCCTGTGTGGGATAAGTGCTAATCTCCTTCAGCCTGCAAAGCAGAGCAGGGGCATCTTTTTATAGCCCTGCTGAAGACAAGAAGGAGGTGAACTTTGTGTAGAACATAAGAACTCGTTCAGAACAAGGGTCACTCTAACCCAGTGTGCTGCTTCCAAAGAGTTAGGTGCTAAGTAAGAACAAACCCAACATTTATGATGATCCTTCTCTTGCACCATCTCAATCTCCACTGGTTTGCAAGTTCTCAAATGTCTCCTTCTCTGGTGACGTTTAAAACCCACCTGGATATGTTCCTGTGTGACTTGGTCTAGGTGATCCTGCTGTGGCAGGGGGATTGGACTA
>JAOXOE010000698.1:8996822-9009065 GCA_028565055.1 Phoeniculus purpureus
CTGGAGATGTTTAAAACCCACCTGGACATGTTCCTGTGTGACTTGGTCTAGGTGATCCTGCTGTGGCAGGGGGATTGCACTAGATGATCTTTTGGGGTCCCTTCCAATCCCTAATGTTTCTGTGAAGAAAAACATAGCACAAAATTTATGAGATGGACAACTAAGTGGCCTCAGATTTGCGCTGCTCAGCTTGATTAGAGCTGTTAGGTAGAAGCTCAAAGAGCTTCAAAAGAATACCCACTAGTTTCACCTCTTACACTTGTTTTGAAGGATTATTTTTTCTTCTAACTTTTAATCCCAGTTATGACTCAATAAAGGCAGCAGCACTGAATCATGAGTGAGTTGCACTGCTGTCTGGGGACTGGTATGGTTTTGCTTTCTTGTTACTGCAAATCTAGTATTTAATCTGAAGGAATAATTTTGCTTTTACATGGGAATAGGTAAAACTAGAAAATGTTCTTTAAAAAAAGAATTACAAATTTAAAATAGAAAAATGGTCTTAGATAAGGTATAAACAGCTGCCTTTTTTTTCCAGCTCGCTGTTCAGTTTCCCAAAATATGATCACAACCTTCAACACAGTTGAATTTAACTATTCAATGCCTGCAAATTGCTATCATGTCTTGGTGCAAGACTGTAGTCCAGAACTGAAATTCCTGGTGATGATTAAAAGACTTGAAGAGTCTGCTGACCTTATAGCAATAAACATTAGACTCGCCAGCCAGTAAGTAACTGCAAACCTCATGACATGTAGACGTCAAGCTGAATGTGCTATAAATGTGAAGATCAGATTGTGGGGGCAGATGGGAAGATAAGACTCATGCAAAAATTACTGACATCAATGGGAAGATACCTAGGAGTGTCACTGGGATTTGGGACTTTGTCTTTCAAAAGTGTTTCTGAAATAGCTCTGCAGTTCACAGTAACCTAAAATATTCACTGCCCTAAATTCTTCATTAATTTGTTAACATTTAATGATCTCACTTCAGTTCTTAGTAACCAGATAAGACACACAAGCTAGAAATCCAAAAGAGACTATTGTAATAATTTAGTCTGGCCTCCTACACTAAGCTAATAATTAGAACTAATTAGCACCCACAATCATCTTAGCATAGGTGTTGGGAACTGGACATACCTAAAAGGGGAAATATTTATGTCACATTAGAGGCACTCTCTTACGTCATCCCTTAGCTAGTACATAATGTTCTAATCTATTTGAAATTAACTTAAAATGTACTTTGTTTCATCTTGTAGCAATCATCTCTGCCATCACAGGCTCTCTTTAAAAGCATAGTCTGGTACTGCAACTTGTACAGGATTATGCATACCAGCATCATTGCAGGGAATATTCTTCAAAGCTCATAAATAGGCTTTGATCTGTAAGGTTTCATTAGAAGTAATTATTTATTTCCGTAACTTGTGTGCCTATCTACGCCATAATGTGAGAGAAACAGAGAGAAACCAGTATTCCCGGCATTGGTTTTGTAAAGAACAGAAGGATGCTTGTTTCACAGCCTGTATATTTTGTGATAAAGACATTCCTCATCCCTGTATCTGTCCTGATTGTTTCATGCAACAGCGAGGATGTGCTTTTGATGTGCTTGAGCTTCATATTTCTAGATTAGAGCAAACACTGCTCTGAATAAAATACTAGAATATGCAGATGGTTCAGGCTGTAAGAGAACAGCCTTAGGAAATAGAGTCTTCCTTTGAAATGTAAAGCACCTTCAGTTTGTGCAAATGCAATAGCAATTAGATTGTTCTGCAGCAAGGGTTCCTGTAGCTGGTTATCTTCCTGCCTGAACCATAGCCATGAGCAGACACCCCGAACTCAGCAAGGCCAGGGAGCACTCCTTTTGGCACCCTAACCTAGGCGCTCTCAGTCTTTCTCCCAAATGGTAGCAGGTGATTCATAGCAGAACAATATGAACGGAGTGTTGGTTCTAGCAGGATTAGAGATTGTGAGCTGAGCAGGGCAAAGAAGCACTTGTTTATACTCCTTTCCTTTACTCAAAGTGAAGTTGACATGTATGTTTCCAATGGACTCCTCCAGTTGAAGATTAATGGTGTTCGAGCCCCAACAGATGTTCCATACACATCTGGTAAGAGATCATTTTTATATTTTGGTTACTCTTTTCTGCCTTCTTGAAGAAGCAGAGGATATGATCCTGCAAACACTTCCCAAGATAGAGATCACCCAAATTTGTGAATAGTTAGACAATTTTAACACGCCTCTGTGCTTTCATAGGGGCTGGCAAGAAAGATGAGCAAACAAGGACATGGTGATCCTACTTATATTTGCACAAACCAAACAACACAGGGCTGTAGTACCTTGTGCTGATCACAAAGACACTTAGAACAGGTGTTTAGATGTCCCCAGTCCACAGCCACCCTTGTCACAGGGTTTTGGCTTGTTCCTGGAAAGGAAGGAGTAGTCACTTTTATATCCTCCATCTCTTTCAAGATTTTTTTAAAGCTTGCAGTAAGTCTCTAAACCAATACATTCCTTTTAAAATAATCCTTTTTCACTTTTGTGTTGCAGATGCAGGCATCCTGATCAGCAGCGAAAAGGGAGGCCTGTCATTAAAAGCCTCAGATTATGGCATAGATAAACTATATTATGATGGACATAGACTTGAGGTATCCTTAAAGTTCTTTTTAGTGGTTTTATTTGTAGAAGAAAAACATTTAAGTGCATTTTTTTCTGTATTTCCACAAAGATTCAGGTTGCTTTCTGGATGACTGGAAAAACATGTGGTCTTTGTGGAAAATACGATGCTGAGAAGGAAAGGGAGTATCAAATGCCCAGTGGATACTTAGCTAAAGATGCAGTGAGTTTTGGTCAGTCCTGGATCATCTCAGAAGACCCCTGTGCTGGAGGTACAAAGATTCTAACAGACATTGACATTAGATTAGACTAATAGATTATTTATATTAACTGTAGCACGATTATCTTATTTCTTACTGTTTTGTGATTAGTGGCCATAGACTAAAAGAACACCCCGTTTTTTTCCCTGAGTTGTGTAAGTTCTGGTTTTGTTGTATTTTTATAGCAGTTTCTTGTGCACTATGTAGTTACCTGAAATTTGTGTGTTTCAGACAAAATTTTAACTTGGAAATTACTACATTGTAGTTAGAATGAAAAGTAGGTAGCTTGACTGTTGAAAAAATACATTTTATGCCATCCCTAATAGTTTCATTTTACTTGTATTGTTATTTCCAAGATTTTCGTTTCCCAGGGGTAAAAAATACATTAAAATCTAGCACTGGCTATGAAACTAGAGGGCATTTGATTTGGGAAATACCTGTTGCAACCTCCTCAGGCTGAAGATGAACATTATTTGAAGCCTTCAGCCTCTGAATGATTGTTCTTACCATCCAGGTCCTGGTGTTGAAAACAAGATCATGAACATGTAATGTTAGGGTGCACTGTGTTTTGTGTGGCATCCAACCCTCTGGGCACATGGTGCATGTTTGGAACATATTCTCAAATCAAGCTCCTCTGGCAGGTACTGGTCTAGGAAAGCCTGGATCACAGAGGCTTAAAGACTCAGATACTCAGCCACAACAAGGCAGGCATGATGTGAGGCACAGTGCAGAAGTGGATATATGGGTGTTTAGGAGTCTCTACTGTCCCAAAATGGGGCTTTCATAGTCTGTCACCCTCACTGTGAAGTTCCTTCTCATATTTTTGTGGAACCTCCTTTGTTCCAGCTGACACCCATTGTCCCATGTCCTATCATTAGATGCCACTGAGAAGAGCCTAGCTTCATCATTTTTGAATGTGGACGCCTGTGTCCTACCTAGATCCTACGTAGCAAGCCTCCATCTGATGGACTGTGCCACACATAACTGACTTTGTCATGGCCTAAGCCACGGACAAAAAATCGTCTGCTTTCAGTGGGGTTTGATCCACTTGGTCCATCCATTGGTCTTAGCCGTTAGGTATAAGAGTTTCTGTTTTGCAGCTTGCAAGCTGCAGCGCAAATTTGTCGAAACTGAGAAGCCAGTTGTCACATTCAAGAAGGCACCAGCAAAATGCTTCTCCGTGGAGCCAGTTCTACACTGCGCAGAAGGCTGTTCAGCCACCAGTACCGTTTCAGTCTCTGTGGGCTTCCACTGTGTGCCAGCTGGTGAGTTGCAGAATGGCTACTGGTGTGTCCTACGTCCAGCTGCAGGTTGTATGTGTCACACACCAGTGTGTTAGACATACAACCGGTACGTCTAACTGTGATTCTCTGACAACACAGGGTGTTGGCCGCACTAGCGTGTGTACCTAGCCCTAGGTCTACAAAAATCCTCACACAGGTGCTTGTTGTCTCATCTACAGACTCCGCTCTCAAACTGGAAGGCCAGATGAGGCTAGACCTGAAATCTGAGGACATTGTGAGCCAAGTTCCCGCTCACACTGCGTGTTCCTGCCGACAGCAGCCGTGCCCGGCGTGAGGGCCCCGTTCACGGGATCCAGGTGTTGCTGGGCTCAGCCCGTGACGGCCGGTTTGGACAGTGCGGAGAAGGCCGTGTGCCCTTCACGAGATCCTTCCTTTCAGTTGCTCTGAGATCTTGACAATAAATCTGGACCCCCTTCGCCGGGTTTGATCTTCCAATAAAGCGTTGCTCTGTCACAGCGACTGCTGACGCTCGATTCTCTGGGCACAGCCCTCAGGCCCCTGCGCGAGGCAGCCCCGCCGGCCCTACGCGCGCCGCGGTCCCGCCCCGCCGCTCGACAGGCGGAAGCGCTCAGGACTCATGGGGGTGCTGCGGCTGCTGCTCGCGGCGGGGCTCCTTCAGCTGGTGGCTAGCCCCGGGGCTGCTGCGTGCCCCTGCCGGGACCCGCGGCTCTGCCAGCCCGTCACGGGGACCCACGACTTCGAGGTGCGGGCCCCACCCCTCTCAGCCCCCCGCAGCGGGGCTCTGGCCTGGCCGCTCTGCCCACCCGGCCACTGCTTAGCCCGGGCTGAGCACTTCGTGTGCAGAGGCGCGGGTCGTGCGGTCCTACAAGAGGCGTGTGGAAACAGAAGTGTCTGCAGCTAACCAAGGTGGTTTTACCCCTTTTCCAGGTTTTCGTGTTCGATGTGGGAAAGGAAGCGTGGAAATCCTACGACTGGTCAAGAATCACAACGGTGGCCGCGTTTGGCAAGTACGATGCCGAGCTGGTGTGCCACGCTCACTCGAAAGGCGCCAGGGTGGTGCTGAAAGGTCGGTCACCTGCAACAGGCTGGATGTTTATGTGGTGTAGGAATTCGAACATAATGCACACGGGCTGTCAGACGTCGGCGTTTCACATTCGCTCGTGTGCAGCGTCTGAAAATCAGTGAGAGGATTCATTACGGGATGGTGTGCCCAGGATTGGGGGACCTTGACGTTTGCACGTGACGTTGGGCAGGGTATTTTCAAAAACCAGTGGTAAAACCATTCCAGGGACGTCTAAGTGGAAGGTCTCTAACAGACAACATCACACAGCTGTGGAGGAGGAAAGGAGAAGAGGCAAAGTCTACAGAAGACATTTGTTTGGGTCTGTGTTCAGGATGTTAGGCACAGCACCCAAAAGACACAGAAAGAATTATCAGCCATTTTTAGTATTTTTCACTTAAGTCAATGCCTCTGTATTTAAAACATGAATGCTCGGGAACTGTGAGCAGGTACAAATGTTCCTGTGCAACTTGGTCTAGGTGATCCTGCTCTGGCAGGGGGATTGGACTGGATGATCTTTTGAGGTCCCTTCCAGTCCTTAATGATTCTGTGTTTGTATGAAACGATGATTAGGAAGACAAAGTCCATTACATGATGTAATCGAGTTTTGTCTCTGTGGAAAGCAACAAAGGTAAAACGTGGAAGGCTGTTTAGCTGAACGGTAAGACACAGTCACTCTGACTCCACAGAAATACTTAAAACACATATTAATCTCAAGAAAGGTAGATTTCTGTGGCTAAAAGAATACTAAGTAAAGAAATCCAAAAGCAGCACCATATCTCAGAGAAGCTTGATAACCTCTTCTGGGGGGGTGGATTTTCTAAATTATGCTTGGAAAAAAGTTTAAACCTTTGTATTTACCAGTATGGGGGTGAGGTTATGTTTATTGTCTCAGTAAAGACAAGCCTTTCCTCTTTACTATGCAATGCTTGTTGTGTGCAAGTACACAGTGACTCTTCAAGGTCTCTTGTCTAGGTGATGTACCTCTTACGGAAATCGTTGATCCTGCTAAAAGAGCAGCGTGGATATCCCAACAGCTGGAGCTTGCAAAAAAACAGTATATGGATGGAATTAACATAGATATAGAACAAGAAGTCAACAAAACCTCCCCAGAGTACTATGCATTAACAGAGCTTGTTAGAGAAACTACCGATGCTTTTCACAGAGAAATACCGGGATCACAGGTAATAATAATGTGCTCCATACAAACGTTACCGCTAGGAAATGCAAGTTTTGAAAATGCTGTTTAGCACGTGAATATGAAGACATGTA
This sequence comes from Phoeniculus purpureus, assembly GCA_028565055.1. NCBI lineage: Eukaryota > Metazoa > Chordata > Aves > Bucerotiformes > Phoeniculidae > Phoeniculus > Phoeniculus purpureus. The sequence goes on from JAOXOE010000698.1 coordinate 9,003,286, forward strand.
TGCTGATCTAAAGCATGGTATGTTTATGAATGTTTAATTATGAATGTTAGCTATGGCATGCTATCATAAAAATCAGTCTTTGAGGTTTATGGTTTAGCTGGAAGATACGTACACTGAGACCTGCTGACAGGATGTAAATGCATTGTGTGATGGGGCAGTTATTAGCTTGGCAGAATCAGTCCAAGGGAGACATCGAGGTGCTGGAGCAAGTGCAGAGGAGAGCAACAAAGCTGATTAAGGACTTGGAGAATAAATCTTCTGAGGAAAGATTGAGAGAGTTGGGGCTGTTTAGTTTGAGGAAGAGGAAGCTTAGGGGAGACCTCATAGCTCTCTACAACTATCTGAAAGGATGTTGCAGAGATGTTGGGGCTGATCTCTTCTCACAGGTACTTAGGGACAGAACCGGAAGGAAGGGTTTCATGCTCTAACAGGGAAGTTTTAGATTGGACATCAAGACGAAATTCTTCACGGAGAGAGTGGTCAGGCACTGGAACAGGCTGCCCACGATGGTGGTTAAGACCCCATCTCTGGATGAGTTTAAAAGATGCTTAGAGGTTGTGTTGACGAATCTGGTTTAGGGGTGAACTTGTAGAGTAGGGTTGATGGTTGGACTCGATGATCCCAAGGGTCTTTTCCAACCTAAATAATTCTATGAAACTTTGTAAGTCAGGCAAATACAAAAAAACTTGACAATGTTTTGGTAAACCCATCACTAAAGTTGTAAGGATTTGCATCATATGTAATACTGTTTATCTGTTAGTTGGTTTTCACATCACATTTTTAATTCTTTGGTGATTTGAATGACTAATAGGGCACTCACTGTTTATTACCTAATGTTTAATTAGCTGAGCACTTCTCCTTTACTTCATTAGTATCACTGTGTGTTAGACTCAGTGCAACATTTAGTAAATACTGTCTTTAAAAGCTACAGCTCTTTTTTAAACAGAAAACAAGCACCTAAGGGCTCTACACAATACCAACTTGTGTGTTTTTCCTACAGGTGACATTTGACGTGGCTTGGTCTCCAGCATGCATAGATAGAAGGTGCTACAACTACACTGGGATTGCAGATGCCTGTGATTTCTTATTTGTGATGTCATATGATGAACAGAGCCAGATCTGGACAGACTGTATTGCAAAAGCCAACGCTCCTTACCTGCAGACTTTAGTTGGTGAGGACAAATCACCTGCTGAAGAGTCAGAACATTTTCATTTGTTCACATAAACAGAAAAGATTGTCTTCTCTTAGACATGTTGTTTGGTTGTATTTAGGCTTCTGAGTGTGCTCAAAGATGTGTTTTCCTAATGTGAAAATACTTCATCAGGTCCTTAGGACACTACAGATAGACTTCTAGCAGTTGTGTGTCGTTGCTTGTAAAATATAAAGCTTTCATGATTGTGAGGATTACCTGAAGAAAGAATGCCCAAGCAGTGGGTGTCTGCCTGGGCTTGCAAAGAACCTGAAACAATTTTCTCCTTGTGAACTGCTGCTATGGGCAGCTGGATTTAAGTGTGAGCAGCTACAGCAGTTGCTTGGATATGAGTAGAGCAAGTCCAGGAGTATGCAGGTGGGAGACAGACTGGAGCTTGCACCTCAGCCTCTGTCTGGAGATCGTGTAAGTCCTGTATTGGCTCTAGCTCTAGTTGAGATGTATTTAAAAAGCCTCGGAAAATGCAATTATGCCTTTTTCTTTCCTTCAAAACTAGGGTATGAAGAGTACATCACTATGGGCATTGGTCCTGAGAAGCTGGTGATGGGTGTCCCCTGGTATGGCTATGACTATGTCTGCCTAAACCTGTCTGAGGTAAGATGAAGTTTGTTTATTTGCTGCCATACTGTTATTTTTTTAACTTGGAAAGAGACAGGTAGATTTTGGTGACACGGTTTCTAGATTAGGAGATACTGTGGTCTGTACATAGGAGGTTCCACATCAATACGAGAAGGAACTTCTTCACACTGAGGGTGACAGAGCATTGGAATGGGCTGCCCAGGGCAGGTTGTGGAGTCTCCTCTGGAGATGTTTAAAACCTGCCTGGGTAGGTTCTTGTACAGCTTGGTCTAGGTGATCCTGCTGTGGCAGGGGGATTGGACTAGATGATCTTTCGAGGTCCCTTCCAATCCCTAATGTTCTGTGATTCTGTGATGGATAAAAGCCTAAAGATGGGACCTGAGACAGAGACTTTAGCTTGGCTGGTGACTGAGGAGCAGGGCATTTTATGTCTCCCTAGGCAAACTGAACCACATGATACCCAACTGCCATGTTTGAATAAGGAGCTATAGATGGTATCTGTACAAAAAGAGATGAAGTCTAAAGGCACTACAATGCTGTTACCTGCCTTCTCAACACAGATACTAAGCTAATTGCATAAAGACTAGGCACAACAAACCATAGCAAACTTAGGACTGTTAAAGCAGTTCATGGATAAATCATGGAGTCTCAAACAACATTATACATATGAAAGATGTAAGAAAGAATTAAAAGTGAGAAAAATAAGACAACTGTGTAAATTGAACTATCAAATCCTCTATTAGTACAGAGTAAAACTGTTTTAATTTACTTCTGTCTACAGATAGTGTTCAGTTGTCAGTTGCCACTGACAACTGAAGATTTGTGGGTTTTGAGGCCTCAATGTCTTCTGTGGCTTCAAAATGATTGTACTGCTATTTTGGACTCATGCCTTGTTTGTTTCTTTTCAGGATCATGTTTGTTCCCTTCCCAAAGTACCATTCCGTGGGGCTCCTTGCAGTGATGCTGCAGGGCGTCAGGTGCCCTATGGCGTGATCATGAAGCAGGTGAACTCTTCTCTTTCAGGAGTGCTGTGGGATGAGGAACAGAAGTCTCCCTTTTATGAATACAAAGTAAGTGTCTCTTCATAAGACACCGTGTTGTGGAGTAAATGTTTATACACCATAGCTCTTTGAATATAAAGTTTACAGGGTTAGATTCTTCCACTTTTGATTTCTACTCTTCTTTAAGGAGTAAAGAATGCCTGGTTTTGAATATCATCAGTGTCTAGTCTGAAAGACAAGTGCGCTGACTGAAGACTACATAAGTAATAAAGATCTTTATTACTTCGCAGTTTTCTCAAGATACATGTCAAAAAGGATGTTTTGGAACAAAGAAATCCTATAGCTCTGTCTTTCAAATTTACATTTATGTGTTGATAACTTGATAAAGCAGAATCTCAGATGCTTTTAAGTTTTTCTAACCCATTGTCTCGTTTGCATGTTCTCTTCTGCATTTGGTTTTATAACCTACTCAAAACCTGTTTGTTGCTGAAAAAAGCACTTAATCACAAAATCACAGAACATTAGGGATTGGAAGGGACCTCAAAAGATCATCTAGTCCAATCCCCCAGCCCCAGCAGGATCACCAAATCAGGTCGCAGAGGCACATGTCCAGGCAGGTTTTAAACGTCTGGAGAGAAGACTCCACCTCCTCCTTAATATCATAACTAAATTTCACCTGTTAGATACTTTTAAAGTTACTCAACTACAAATTAACTCGTTTCATTTCTTTTCAGTTAAAATCTGTCACTGCTGTATTACTTAGATTCCAGAAATTAAAAAGAACCCAAATATTTGACTAAAATGTTTAAATGTCCTCTCTGAAAAACAACATGTAAATCAGGAAGGTTCCATTATGTAAATCTACATAGCTTGTATGTCTCAGCTTTTAATTGCACCTTTCACTGCATTCAACAGAAAATATGATTAATATAATCAATGAACTTTAATGTGTTGTGTTTAATAGATAGGTAGATACTGACACTCATGTTGAAATGTTTTCCTAGGATTCCCTTGGTCACGTCCACCAAGTTTGGTATGATGACCCTCGCAGCATCTCTCTGAAAGCAGCGTATGTAAAGAATCGAGGTTTAAGGGGCATTGGCATGTGGAATGGAAACAGTTTGGACTACTCTGGAGAAGCTGTTGCAGAACAACAAACTGAAGCTATGTGGCAGGCCCTGACACCCTAAGAAGTGAAACCTTGTCTTAGAATGATGAAAACGGATAAATTTTTAACACAGCATACTCTATCATAGATTTTAACTTTATATGAATATACCATGATTACAAGAACTCTGAGCACTAGCCAAATTAATCTTGTGATTTTGTATGCAAAGGCGTGTTTTCATTCTTCAGAAAGCTCCAGTGTTTTTTTTTAAAACATATGGGGTGTTTTTTTTAAAGCATATGGGTTTTTTTAAAAGACTGTTCATCTTTTTAATTTTTCACAACTACTGTAAGCTGATCAATGATTGAACTCAGTGTGGCTTTGGTAGCAAGTCTGACCAAGTGGTGAATTTACAGGGGCAGTCTCATACTTGGCTACGGCCGTCTGGTGCTGTGAGAATTTCTTGTGGGGTAACATGATGCAGTCTCAGCTTTCTGACTTCTCATGCCTACTTGTATTTTAGCTAAATCAGTCTTGAATTGGATTCAACACACAATACTGGAGAGACAGATTGTTGCTTACATCCAACTTAGTGAAATTTGTGCTTGTACTTTTAGAGATTAAATAGTTCATAGACTGCAAAAACTCACATAACATGAAGTAGTTGCCATTAAGATTTCTATAAGATTCGGTGTTAGAAAGAAATATTTAATAAACTCCAGTTTCACTGTGTTTGTGTCATGTAAATTCCCTAGTTTCTAAAGCCAAAAATCTTGAACGTCATCTCGAAGAGGGAACGTTAATATGGAGTACACTTGGATAGCGTTTTCTTCTGTTTTGAATTTCTTTACTTCCTGAAAACTAGAACTGTTTGTTTGGTTTTATGTGGTACTGCCTCTGATATAATGAGGTTATCTTTTTTCTAGCTGTGTTTTTTTAATTCAAGAATTTATTTAGAGAAAAATGTTGAACTTCTACAAAATTATCTGTAGTGATGGAAGGATTGACTGGTGTTTACAGGATTTTTTTTTTGTTAAATAAAATGCTGTCTTCCTTACGGTTGGTTAATGATATTGTCTGTTTATGCTTTACTTGTTCTACCGCTTACAGCCCACACTGCTTCTCTACTTCTCAGAACTGTTTCACAACAGATTAAAGTGCAGCTGTGCCCTGCTTAAGTGACTCCATTAATAAACCAATTTATTTAATTAGATACATGTAGGCAGGTGTGGGGCTTTTTTGTGTGCTTGTTGCCTTTTTTTCCGCCCTTGCTTAATAGTTACTGGGAAGACACCACAAAGTAGCAACACTACCATAACAGCTACCGAGGAGACTAGAAGACTTCATATGGAGATTGTGACTGCTTGATATTATAGGTGACAGGAAGCAGAAATTGAAGCTTACTGTTCTCATGTAAAGAAAAAAATACCCTTGGAAGGTCAGAGGGCTCATTGCTAGAATCCTGGTGTGTATATTTTAGGAGAATCTGACACATTTATTTGACATACAGGTACCAGGGGCAATGGGTATAAGCTGGAACATAGGAGGTTCCACATCAATATGAGAAGGAACTTCTTCACATTGACGGTGACAGACTGCTGGAACAGGCTACCCAGGGGGGTTTGTAGAATCTCCCTCTCTCTGGTGATGTCTAAAACCTCCTGGACATGTTCTGGACCCCTCAGTTCAAGAAGGGGACAGAACTGCTGGAGAGAGTCCAATGTAGAGCCACAAAGATGCTGGAGTAGAACACCTCCCTGATGAGGAAAGGCTGAGGGAGCTGGGTCTCTTTACCTCAAAGGAAAGGAGACTGAGGGGTGACCTCATTAATGTTTATAAATATGTGAAAGGTGGGTGTCAGGAGGATGGAGCCAGGCTCTT
>JAOXOE010000698.1:9009165-9035705 GCA_028565055.1 Phoeniculus purpureus
CCATCCTCCTGACACCCACCCTTCACATATTTATAAAGATTAATGAGGTCACCCCTCAGTCTCCTTTTCTCCAAGCTAAAGAGACCTCATATTCACTTGATACAACATATATACATATATCTGTAAAAATCCATTACTCTGCTACGCCTTCTTGTATTTATTGTTTGTCTTGATGTTGTGTTTCAGATTTCCATGGTTGTCCTGAAAATAATCTCTGATATAATCAACATGTGTTTTAAAAATGTACAATGCATATTCTAAAAAAAAAAAAAGCCAAAAAAAAACCCCCCAACAATCTGAGATTACAATTAAATAATTAAATTTAACTAAATATGAGGCCAAATGCTAGTCTCAGTAGTGGCCAGGCAATGCTACTGATTCATTGTTAGAGTCACAGGCTACATGCAAGAAAAGAAGAATAATAGAGACAACAGTAAACAATTTAGGTTTATGTTTTACATTTAAAGACCCTTAGTTGAAAGTAGGGTACAGCTCTTAGTGCTGTTTACATTGTTACTGTTGTGAAACGGAAGACTGGGGGAAAAAATCCCCATTCAACAAATATTTGATCACGGAAATGTAATTCAATGAGGTTACCATGACCCTAAACAACAAATAAACCAGTTAGTTGGTTTATTGCTTTGCACTTGGTTATGAAGTTAAACATCAATCCACTGTAAAAATCCCAAACTGAAGTCATATATTTGTTACTAAAAATCTTCACTTCTATCTACCAATATATGTAATTCTGTATTAAAGGAAAATACTTTATAAATTTCCTGACATTCTAAAAGAAGCTGGAAAATGTCTCCATTGACGTCAGAATTATCATTAGAGAAGAAAATACACTGTCTTTGTTATTATCTGTTAAAAAGATCTGAATTCTTTGAACACATATCCACATTTTCAGATTTAAACTGGGTCACAGTCTTTAAGCTGCTGTTAATTTTTCCTCATAGTTTCTGCACATTACTTACTACTTACTTAGGTTTTCTATGTGAGTAGTTTCTGCAACAACTCAACTACAATTGGAATAAAAAACAGCATCAAATTTCCAGCTTGTAATTAATTTCCAAATTAATGAGAAATAGGTGAAATGAGAGGTCAAAAAAGTGCTCTGTAATCATGTGCTAGACTTATGTCTTAACGTATTATGATAGGAAGCTCTGAGTTGGACTGATTTTCAGTTTATTCATTTTTTTAGCTATAGATTGTAAGATGTACTAGGAAGTCAACGTAAGTAACTATTATGATGAAGGCTTTTGATTACAGACATCACAGAACATTAGGGATTGGAAGGGACCTCGAAAGATCATCTAGTCCAATCCTCCAACCACAGCAGGATCACCTAGACCAAGTCACACAGGAACATATCCAAGCGGGTTTTAAACATCTCCAGAGAAGGAGACTCCACAACCCCCCTGGTCAGCCCCTTCCAGTGCTCTGTCAACTCCATCATATTTAAAAAACAAATTCTCACAGTGCTCCTACAGTTCTCCATTTCCATGTAATCTGCAGAAACGAAACTTGTGGTTTACATTATAAAGCAAAAAGAAAAAAAACAACTCACCACTGCCAGGTTTTTCCCAATACATTTTAAAAATTGGAATTTATCTGCAACTGAAACTCCACCAAGGTATTCTCCAAGCTTCTGCCGAAGCATGCTTAATGTCATGTGAGGAGACACCCTAGAATGTTGTTATTCATTAATACATCAGTATTGTCAAACAATGATGGCTAGGTAGTAGGAGAGGGAAGATAATGCTATATACATGCTGGTTTGCATTCACAGAATGACCAAAAAAGGGAACTATGATGTCCTAGAACTGATCTTAATTACACAGAGGCCAGACAGTCTAGCTGTGGTAGAGTCAGGAGGTTGTATCACATTATAGTGGATGGTGTTGTAGGTGCTGACATAACATTAACTAGCAATATTCATATTCACAGAACATTAGGGATTGGAAGAGGCCTTGAAAGACCATCCAGTCCAATGCCCTCGCCACAGCAGGATCACCTAGATCAAGTCGCATAGGAACATATCCAGACGGGTTTTAAACAGCTCCAGAGAGGGAGACTCCACAACCACCCTGGGAAGCCCCTTCCAGGGCTCTGTCACTGTGAAGTTCCTTCTGATATTTATATGGAACCTCCTATGTTCCAGCTTACACCCATTGCCCCATGTCCTATCATTAGATGATACTGAGCAGAGCCTGGCTCTATCCTCCTGACACCCACCTTCACATATTTATAAACATTAATGATGTCACCCCTCAGTCTCCTTTTCTCTGAGCTGAAGAGACCTAGCTCCCTCAGCCTTTCCTCATCAGGGAGACATATATTGTAGCAACCCCTGACATAGGGAGAATAGAACATGAAAATAGCTGGAATTTGGAAACTTCAGAATACTCTTGCCCATCTGCTGGTCCAGGACTGAACAACATAGCCCTTAAAACACTATGGCCTAAAGGATACTTCATGACTGTTCACTTTAAGTAGCAGGCACATTCCTTTGATTTTTGTCTTCTCCAACACAAATTGGGTGTGTGCATGCGTACATGCAAATGTATTTTAAATCAAAACCAAACACAGCAGTGTGAATATTTCCACCATAGCTTGAGGATGAGGGAGCTGATGCAAATACAAATTGCATATTTTCACCGGATAGCAACTAATTACATCTGATGCTTTAAAGGATGTTTCTAATATACCTGCCCAATGTACTACTGGAAACCATGCAAGCATCAAAGTGATGAACTCAGTATAAAAAACACTACTGAATAAAATAGAATAAAACCAAATATGCAAGAGACATGCAAAAACTCTGCAGCACAACAGAAGTTATTTTAATCACTCCCTTGCTGCCATGTAAAAGAAACCAGGGAACTAATTCAGGCCTGAGACTGTTAATTACCCATGCTAATTGTTAGTGTACTACCTAGCATGATTTTGGCCCAGGCAACTATCACTCTTCAAGCAATGCACAGACATAGCTTGGGGAGCAGCACATGCCATTCTCAGTAAACACTAGAGACAAGAACGTGCCATCCCTTCAGCATTAACCTGCCAGCATTCTGCATTTTCAAACAGCCCTGTATGCCTCCAGTTCACACCCTAGGTATAAAAATACCCTCAGATTCATCTCATAAACACAGTACTTCAGCAGGCTACTTGTATTGCCTTGCATTATTTGAGATACCCTGGACTTGAAAGACTCTCCTCAAGACCACAGATCTGCCTTGGAGCACAGGCATAAAGCAGGGGAGATCAAAGTCTGCAGAGTGGACACATCTAGGTTATACTATGTGGTCCCTGTACATTCAGCTCCTGCTTATTGCTTCTTTCTTGCCCTTACTTGCTCTAGATCTAAATCCTAATGCCTTTTGTTTCAAATGTATTAAAAAATATGTGCAAGATTCAATACACATCCTTGCAAGGCCTTATGTGAGAACAGAGATGATCTATAATTCAGATACCACTACTTCACTACAATTTCTTCAAGTTGACATCTCTGGGAAGATACATCCCCTTGAATGAGCTTCTGAAACCCAACAAATGCAAGCTCTTTCAGAGGCAATTCTAACACTGGGCATCCTTCACTGACTACACCCATCCAAACTAGCAAGGAAATCTAACCTAAGGCGTTTATGAACACCACAGAAAACATCTAAGTAACTACAATGTCTCACTGGAGAAAACTATCCAGGTAAACAGAAACTGAGATAGAGGACAGGCATGTACCTGAAAATTATTTACCAGGACAGCTGCTAGGAACATCTAATACATTTCTTACTTGCTGCCACTGGCTACCAGAAGACTAGTCACATAGGAGTCATTTGTTTCAGTGTGTCCTTTAAAAGTAATGCAAACTAGACTTCACTGCAGCCATCTCATCTAGAAATAACAGAAGTATGGCTTCTGCAGCGAGGAATAAATAAAAGATCACAGAGGCTGAGAAATCAAGTTCGTGGGAACAGGAATGCAGGGCCATAGACAATCACACACTTAATATTTTCTTCTAATTTCATGATTAATGCAAGTGGCCTGTACTTAGATCTGGGAATCCTTTATTAAGCTGACTCAGACCACAGCAGGATTGTCAAGGTGACTGGACAGTGCTATCAACAACATGAAAACAAGCATTAGTCCCAGCAAGGCTGCCATTTCCTCTCTCAGAAGTGTTAACAAAATTGTTGCTTAGTTTTTGAAGACTGCAATACACTGACCAGGTGCTAGCTATTGCACTGCAGCACTGCATAGTATCCATAGAATAACTAATTAGAAGTAACAAAACCCACTGAAATCAATGAGAACACCATTTTAAGTTGATGCCTCAGAACTGAGCCTTAGTGAACTGCACTTACGCTAGAGAAGAGGGCAGTGAAAGATGCTCAGTCACATGAAATGATCTGAAGTTACCACTCTAGCCTTTTGGTTTGCACTTCCACTGAAGACTAGAACAGCAAATAAAACGGATCCAAGCACTTATTTCCTCTGACTTTGAGGATCCTTTGAACAAAGACGCTGTGAGAATGAATACATTCGGCCCTATATGCTCATACCTGGCTAGTGTCCATCTTCTCAGCTACACAGTATATTGTCTTAAGTGGACAATACAAGCCCAAATTTAAATTCAGTTAAAGCCCAGATTTCAGATTAGCCCTACTAATCAGGCTCAAGGAGACAGGCTCAGGGAACACAACACTGTGACTTTACAACATAAATTATTCTGCAGAAATACTAGCTGTGATCTGGAAGTTAACTTCAATGATCTACACCAAGGGCTGCAACAGAGCTAAGCCGGGTAGAATCCAAACAAACATAAAGCTAACCACGGGCACCACTTACCCTCCAGAAAGTATTAGAGAACAAGTCTCTTCCAACAGATGTAGTTGTGCAACAGCTGGACTAAATGACTGAAGGACAATGTACATGAAGCCTAATACTCACCTTATAAATCCAGCTGAGATGAATTTCCTAGAAAGAGCTACAGGAATTGTATTCAGCTTGAAGTTCCACACTTCTTTTGGGACATAATAAACATGAAGCTCCATCAACTAAACAAAGAGCAGAAGATCATAACTGTAGATATAACTCTCTCCCTATATGCTTTGTCAGGTCTGCTAGAAATGGTGCATTGTCATTTATTTGTTTGTGAAAACTAAAAGAATCTTTATGGAAAAGTACAAATACTCTCACCTGTGGTGTCTGAGGTCTCATCTGACTGGACATGGTCTGTTTACTTGATCACAGTGAACACCAGGTGTGCTAATTTTCTTTTTGACAGAGGCTTTCCTTAAGAATGAGTTTTGTGATGATCTGTTATGAGAGAAGTTACTCCATTATTATCCTTTATTTGAGTTTACTGTTCTTCTTTCCATTTAAGAAAAAGTTGTTTCTGTGTTGAGGCAGAAAGCTTCCAGCTAACTGCAGGCAGAGCCAACCACACCTTCTACACAAATATCACCTAAGTAACTGTAGGAAATGCTAAATCACAGCCCTGCAGCTCCGAGAGATCTGCTTGGGTGTATTTCCTCTTTCTATTTTATCCTCTTTCATAAAAATAATATAGCTGTATATAGTTTTCTACATAATTGTACTGTTTTCCTACAGGCGTAGACCTAAATCCCCATGAAATGTGATTCTTGCAGGGTCTGGATTTCTCTCTGAAAAAGGAACAATTATTGTGAACCACAGCCAAATGCCAGCCAAACACATTCCAAAGAAACCTGACTATTCTGGGCAACCGTGTCAGAAGAATCCTTTCATAAACTATAAACCACAGTTCTGCCCTAAACTTGCCCTGATTTTTCCCTAGTAGTCTCACCTTGAAGGTGCTTCCAGCATCTCAGAGGTTACAAACCTCCCTCTTTTCAGTCTACAGAGCATACTTGCTGTTCTCTCAATCGCCTCAGCAGCTCTTCTTCACAGTCCTGCTACATTTAATTCGCATTTTCTTGAGCGTAAGTGACCAGAGCTTCCAGATGACCTCCAAGGTCTTGCCCTGGCTCGCTGCACTGGAACTAAGATTTCCTTCTGTCAATGGGAAGCACCTGCTGAAAAAGGCCCATGTCTTCACAATTATAATGCAAAGAGATCTCACAAATGACCTGAGTGCTTTGTCCACCATCTCTTAGCACTCACAGGTGCATCCCATCAGGACCCATGGATTTATGGACATCCACAATGTTGTAATTGGTCTCTAACCCAGTTCTTGCCAAGCAGGGCAAACTCCTCCTTTGCCCTGACTTTCTCTGGGGCCTCAGCAGTCTGTGGCTCATCAGGACAGCCTCTGGCAGTATAGACAGAGGCAAAGAAGGCATTCAGTATCTCTGCTTTCTCTGTCACCAGGACACCTGCCTCATTCAAGACGGGGCCTACACTGCTGCTGTTAGTGTCATCTGCGGTGTAGCTGAAGAAGGCCTTCCTGTTGCAGCAGGTCTTGCTAAAAAGCCTGTCCCCATCTTTCTTAATGAAGAAAGTTGTAAGCCTCCTTTAAGCAGTGAAAGGCTGCAATAAGGTCTCCCTGGAGCCTTCTCTCCTCCAGTCTGAACAGCCCCTGAACGAGCCTCTCAGCTCGGCCTCACAGCAGAGGTGCTCCCGTCCCCTGATCATTTCTGTGGCCTTTCAGGACTCGCTCCAACAGGTTCGTGTCCTTTCAGCGCTGAGAACTCCATGCACAGAGTCTCGTTCAGTTTCCAGCCAGCAGGGCACCGGCCCCGCTGACGGACCAGGGCAGTCCCCCAGGCTCAGTCCGACCCCGCAGCGCCCCCCGCGGCGGCAGAGACCCGCTCCCCGCTCTGTCCCGGGCACAGCGTCGGCCGCGCAGGCGCCGCCGGGCCGGAGAGTTCGGGAGGCGCCGGGAAGTTGGGGCTGGGTGTGCCGCCGCCGCTCCCACCATGTCGGGCTCCTCCAACGTGGCGGCCATGAAGAAGGTGGTGCAGCAGCTGCGCCTGGAGGCCAGCGTCACCCGAGTGAAGGTGAGGAGTGGGGCCGGGACGGGGCGGGCGCGCCGCCATTACCCCGGCCCGGGGCCGTGCCCTGCGGCGGTCCTCGGTAGGGCCGCGGCATAGGCCGGGGCAGCAGTTCCGACCTGCCCTACTCCGCCCCACCGACCCCTCTCAGCTCCCAGCTTCAGTTCCCGGGCTCTGTCTGCCCAGCCGAGCCAAGCCCGGGGCGGCTGCGCCCCTTCCCGCTCCGCCGCCTGCGGCCTCTGGGGCACCCCCGAGGCCATCACCAGCCGAAGCGTTACCCTTACTCCTATATTTCCTTACTCCGAGGAGTGACTTCTTTCATCAGACTCGGGTGAAAAGAGCAGCTTGAGTCGGGGTTTACAACAGGTTGCCTTGGCTGGCCCGGCCCTGACACCAGAAAATGGAGACTTCGCTGCGAGACACCCAGTGTTTAACTTGGGTGCGTTCGCGGTGAGACCGGGCCCCGTCAGATTAGGGAAACTCTGGACAAACTATAAACACGGAGATGCCACTGAAGATGCTACTTTCTAAAACTTTGATTGGTCTTTTTTATGAGTTCAGGGTTGCAGCAAAGACAAGCAACCAGTTTTTCCCGTATTTTTAGGTAGCTACAGCCTACCACAAAACATAATCCATCAAAAGAATGGGGTTTTCAAGGAAAGATAAAATATCAGTGCCTTTCATGGGAGAGCATCTTAAACTATAGGCTATATTTTTACATGATTTATGCTAGAACAACTGTCTTCATATACTCAACAAAGCCACCTCCAAGGTGTTGCCCATATCCTGTCAGGCTTAGAAGTTCAACATGAAAATTTTCTTAATTCTTACTCTTATTGCACAACTTCTTGCCTTTAAGAAACAAAACATTACAATGAAATCTGTGTAAACTATTGCAGAATCCTCTAGCACTATTTTTTATGCTTTTGGATGTATCTACATCCTCATTAAAGAGTGTTTGGTGAATTCTAATGCCAACTTTTATTATGACTAGGTTTCTCAGGCTGCAGCAGACTTGAAGCAGTTCTGCCTGCAGAATGCACAACATGATCCCCTACTGACAGGAGTATCATCAAGTACAAATCCGTTCAGACCCCAGAAAGTTTGTTCATTTTTGTAATTACGTGAACTTCTTTGTTATCTTTCAGTGGTAAGTTCTTGAATTACAATTTCATAAACTGTTCTTTCATGAAAATAGCTGTTTGTCAGTGAGACTCCCTGCATTAAAAGTATTCAGAAGACATCTGACTTCTGCAGCTGGTGCTGGTCTAGATCCCCATTTTGGGCCTCCCTCTGTTCTGGCTGTAGCACTGCACTGGGTGCATGCTGCTCATACGTACTTATGGCATTTAGCTGAGGCACTTTCTGCTGGTTTCTGTTGCTGCAGCAAAGCAGTAGTGGAGCCAGCTACTACTGAGCTGCTCTTCAGACTAACCTGATTGTATAGCAATTCTGCTGTATCTTCCTTCCGTGCAAGGGGTTATTTCCCTTTTCTCAGCCACCTAACAGTACCCAAGCTGAAGCTTGATTATTGTGGCCTAAAAAGATAGGTTATAGTGGTCTCCAGGCAGAGCACTGTCTCCTACAAAACATAGCCTCTAAGCCAAAAGAAAGATTTAGTCCAAGAACTATATCATATTTCACTCAATGAAGCTACTACCCGAGTTGGCAGTTTAAATAACTAGAAACAGTTGAATACTCATTTGGATTTTAATCCCAAAACTCTTACAGGTTCATTAGCACTGCTGTTGTCACTACAACTACTAGTCTGACACTTACTGAGAATTCTGGTGATTAGGTTTTAGACTAGCTTATTTAGAAAGGTGAGTTTTAGATCAGTAGTAGTCTCACCAACTCTGTGAGTCATACTAATTGGATGATATTGCCCACAATAAATGATTTTACTGCGTCCTTTCTCTTTACCCCTTGGGCAGTTGGGGATAGGAACATGTACATTACTTCAAAGCACTTGATACTGTAGTATCAGGTTAACCATAGTTCATACTCCTCAGGCATCTCAGTGAGTCTTAGCCTTATAATTCTTGGTTTCTGCTTATTTACCTCACCCCAAAGAACTGCAGTTTGCTAAACCCTAGTTGTGCTATTTAGGCAGCTTTATAGAAAGGTGACTAGTCAGATTTAAATTCTTTTAAAAAATTTATCTCCTCTCCAGCAGATTCTGGAACGCTTCCAAAAACTGTCTAAACACATGCTAGTAAAGACCAGAGTAGTAGCAATATAGGTTGACAAATACATTTAACAAAACCACTTCTCCCCTTGTTTTAATCAATGAATTAGAGCAGTGCAGCTGAAACATGCTTTTAGAGTTCCTGTAACTTTTAAAGTTATTTATATTGTGAATTCTATCAACTCTCCTTATTTAAAAAGATACAGTTCTGACACACGGACTTGTGTTGACACTAGTTTCAGCTTCAAGCTGAAATTCACGGAAGAAATTTGATTGTCTAATTATAGACCAATAACCTATAAAAAGCCAAATAAACTGTACTGCAGTGAGGAACACATACAGTTTCCCACTGAGCTTTGCCAACGTCTAGCAAGTCCTGGGTGTGGATGTCAGGAAGTCCAGTTTCCTCTCTCACCCACACTTCCGCATACAGAGGGCATAAAAGTCTTTGTATTTTCTTTCACAATTAGACCACAACTTCTTCCTTTCTGATTGTGGATTGGACCACCTGCTTCTGCTGATTGTTATAGACAGAAGTCATTAGAACAGCAGTTTTAATTTAATTAACTATACACAAAAATTTCTCTCCTTCACTTTATCCCTTGCAAGTGCTTGTTCAAAATAGGCAATTTGTAATCCTAGTGTTTTCATAGTTAGCAAGTAAAGTTCATGTTCGCAGTCAGCACCACCTCCACAGAGCAAAGAGGAAGCACAACCTTTCAGTTTACAGCCTCACCTGGCTTTTCAGAGGCAGGGTAGGTGCCTGGAATTTGAGTAGACACTGAGTGATGGGAACAGTGTTTTCCTTGTCCTTCCACTTAGCAATTCAGCTTCCAGGAGACACTTAAGCCTCAGTTCTTCTGTCATCTTTGACATCATGTCAAAGATTTAGCTTTGCTATCATCTTGTACACTTGGAGATGTGTATTTTATAAACTTAGTTCTATAAAACAGCTGTGCAAAAACAGGATTATTTTTTCTAAATAGCTGTCCATGGCATACTCTGAAAGTACATGTTCTTAAGAGTAGTGTTGCTTCATTTAGCACTGATACTTTTCTAACTACGTTTTCTTTTTCAGATCTTTTATCGCCTTTTCCTAGTTGCTGATGTGTCTGTGGGCAGAGTGCCTCAAGGAGCGGCTTGGTTTGAAGTCTGTACAAAAGCTTAGCTTTACCGTGCCAAATCTAACTGTAAAATTGCTACTGTCGTCAAACCTCTTACCATCTACCTCTCCAGATGAACTGTATGCTAGTTACAATACTTCTGTTTCATAAGGGATTCAGTTTTATATGCCAAGCAAAAAAATAAAAGTGTCTTGACTTAGTGTGGTCTTGAAATTACTGCAACAAGTGGATCAACTTCTGGGTAAGTTGCTTTGCAACAGCTGGAGAGCATGTTCACATTCTGTGGTGCTGCAAGTCTGCCTGGGGCTGACTTACATCAGAAACAAATAGAATTACAGAATTATTGAGGCTGGAAAAGACCTCTAAGATCAAGTCCAGCCTATGTCCTAACATTACTGCAAGCCAGACCATGGTACTAAGTGCATTGTCCAGTCTTTTGTTAAACATCTCCAGGGATGGGGACTCCACCATCTCCCTCAGCAGTCCATTCCAATGTCTCATCACCCTTTCTGTGAAGAAGTGCTTCCTAACATCCAACCTAAACCTCCCCTGGCACAGTTTCAGGCCCTGTTGTCTTGCCCTATCACTAGTTGACTGGGAGAAGAGCTCAACCACCCTTCAGGTGGTTACAGACAGTGATAGAAGTCTCCTCTAGGCTAAACAATCACAACTCCCTCAGCCTCTCATCAGACTTTCTCCCTAGTCCCTTCACCAGCCTTGTTGCTCTCCTCTGAACCCACTCCAGCACCTCAATATCTTTTGCCCAGAACTGCCCCCAGTGCTCGAGGTGAGGTCTCACCAGTGCCCAGGACAGGGAGGGAGAATTACATCCCTAGTTCTGCTGGCCACACTATTCCTGATACAAGCCAGGTAAATGAAAAATGCTGTCAGTTTATAATTCAACTACACAGCTGTCCCATATCATAGAAGTCAAATAAAAACAACTAGTAACTTACTCATCATCTTGAAGAGTAATTCTACCCTAGCAGATGACCTAACTTTAGGCAAGTAAGAAAAAGCACTGAGTATAGCTGCACATGAAAAGTAATTAAGTGAACACTGAGCTTTTCAGCTGCCATGCAGATTTAAGGCAGAAAAGCAGTTCATTGAGCAAGTAACACCAACTGCAGTACAGCTTTGAGGCCGAAGAATTATTTTCAATACCAGTGGCAAACATCCTGCTCAGAGACCTCACATATTCAACTAAGCAGTATGTTTGATGAGATAGCTTTATGTATTCCAGAAACTTGGCCTTACAAATTCTCATGAATACTTCTTTTTATATACAAGAAAAAAACCAGCTGCTTTGGGTATCTACTTCTACTAAAACTAACATTTACAGAAGAGGTATGAAAATAATATGCTTGGCTACAGGTAACTGCAGCAATATGGCTATTTTATGCAAGATGTTAATGAAACGAAGTACTCCAGGCTTTCTGTATTGCTTACAGCCTTCTCAATGTTCTCTAGACAGACCATGATTAGAAAACTATCACCACAGTATCAGGAAACAGCACACTGTAAGTTAGAAGGAGGTTTAAAATATTTATCTCTTACCTGATTGATGGAAGACATCTGGGTCTAGCTGCTTAACAGAAGAAAAAACTTGTATAAGTAGAAATACTTTATTGTGATTTTGGTCGTATCTTTAACCAAGATGTTTACTGTCTTTGATGTGGCAAATGTGATTTATCTCTACATCGCAAAATGGCAAATCTTCACTGATAGCTAAATTACAGTCTGCTCAGACACAGAGTAAGCTTTTCCTGCTAAACTGGAAAAAGTCACTGTCCTTGTCATGTTTGATTTAATTACAAACAGGAAGAAAGATGCCCCCTTCTTAACTGGCTCCTGTACAAAACGTTAACATTTTCAGTTTCTCTCTCTGCAGACAGATAGCATTCAGTATCACCATCCTTATTTAAGAGTCTGAGATAATCTGCAATTCAAAGCAGTTGTAGTTCTCTTCCCCAGCAACTGGCACAGATCCCACAGCTGTCCCTTATAAGTGGAATTTTCGTCTGCTTGTGTCCATTTCTCGGCGCTGAAATTTAAAAGAAAATATAACTAGCGAATTCATGCAACAGAGTACAAAAACCCCCCACCTGTTCCAGTTTATAGTAGGGTAGGCAGTGAAACTTGTCACAGTTAAAGCATTGTTCAGGCTTTACAGTCAGCTTTTCACTACTGACAAGCAAGAAAAATTAAGTAATTTACAGCTAAAGAACATGTAGCAGTTCTCTGTCCACTGACAGCACACAAAGTGTCTTTAAAACAAGATACTGATATCATGGACTACACCAGGAGTATTAGAATCTTCCTTCTTTATAGCTTGGATATTGACTCCTAAATTTTGCCAGTGACCTACAATTCCATGGTAAAAATGACTGGAAAAGTAGTTGATCATTGTCCAGAGTAGCAGTTCCATTTCACTTGAAAATGTGCACAGGTCAGTGTTACTTCTATTCTCTATTAAGAAGTGACATTTATGTAAATAATTTTTACATTATGACCTCGCACAAGACCAGTCCTAGTTAAGTTTACCAGGCTTCTAGTAAAAGCTTATTCCACCTCAGTACAAGGGAGACATCAAGGTGCTGGAGTGAGTGCAGATGAAGGCCACAAAGCTGCGAAGGGCCTGGACAATAAGTTTTATGAAGAAAGATTTAGAGTTGGGGCTGTTTAGTTGGAGGAACAGGAGGCTTAGGGGAGACTTCTTCACTCTCTACAACTGTCTGAAAGGACACTGTAGAGATGTTGGTGCTGGTCTCTTCTCACAGGTAGTTAGTTACAGAACCAGTGGGAAGGGTTTCAAGCTCCAACAGAGGAGGTTTAGCTTGGACATCAGGAAAAAATTCTTCAGGGAGAGAGTGGTCAGGCACTGGAATGGGCTGCATGGTGGTAGTTGAGTCACCATCCCCGAATGAGTTTAAAAGATGCTTAGATGTAGTGCTGGGAGATCTGGTTTAGGAGTGAACTTGTAGAGTAGGATTGATAGTTGGACTCAATGATCCCAAGGGTCTTTTCCAACCTGAATGATTCTATGTCAAGGGACCATTTTTCACAGTTCACTTTCACTTCTACGTATGCTAATTAAATTACATTCTGCAAATAAGTGGTCACGGGATATTGATATCCACCACCCTTGCTGGTTTTTTCCTTTGACTTGAAATACAGCAGAATACAGGTTCTGCTTTGCATATTTCTCAAAATATAATGCTGAACATTTCAGTTAGACACTTGGATCAGCAAGATCCACATTTACACCACCTTTTTAGGCTAAGATTTGAGGTTAACATTACATGTCAGATTTAGTCTCTTTTCCCAAGATGGCCTATTACTACTACTCAGACATACCTTATGAATCCATTCATATTCTCCAAATTTGGAATCAAATGTTCCTTTTTGAAGAGATCTCAGCTTTAATGTAAAACGTGGCCCAAGCTCTTGAATTCCCACTTTCTTCTCACTCTTGAAGATATATCTTGGTGAAGAAAAGAAATTCAATTAGGAAGCAAGTTACAAGAACTTTTTTTCTTATCAGTTTTGAGTTTTGTGGAAAATGTCACCTGTGGAATCTGAAGAAGATGTAGTCTCGCTGGTTGTGAAATGTAGCTACTTGTCTTCCAATGAACTGAGGATCATGTGGGAAGAGAGAAGCAAACATGCGACCGATAGAATGGCCAAGTCGCGTCGTAAAATTATTCAGGATCACTTCAGGTACATGTTCTGTGGGCTCTTTGCCTTTTCGCTGAAACAAAAGTAATAAATGCTTGTAGCAGGGCTGATAACATACTAAGTTCAGATACAAGCAAAGAGGCAGCTGGAAGCATAAAGCTTTGGCCCAAAAATATAAATTGAATGGAAAGGCACAAAAACAATTTTGTATCTTCTATCTTTTTCCACTCCTGGCAGCACTTGTTACAGTAAGTGATGCAGCTTGCTTATCACAGGAGTATATTAACATTGAGTAAGGCTATACAGACTAAGAGTATATAGGATTATTCTTTAGTAAGAATAAATGTTTTAAAACTACTTAAGGAGAGAAAGAAACAAAAACATTTTACTGGAAGTTATTCAGGACTAAATAAGCAATACTTACTGCAGGTGACAGGGCTGTAAGAACAAGAACTGGGTTTTCTTTAAGCCTAGGAACTTCTGGTACTGAAGTCTTTTATACTGCTGCATTTTTATTCACCCTATTGTGTGTATGCTACACACTGGGTACTCCCTACTGCTGCTATTTAACGGCACAGCTATAAACACAACTTGGCAGACACTTAAATTCAGTAAGTAACTATGAAAATGAAACTAAAATACACCGGTCCTTGGTCTTATGAAAAAAACACCTTTACAAGATCACTGGAATCACAGAGAAGTGTAACCAGTTTTGACAGTTCAAGTGCACTGAACATATCTACCATTAAACACGAGATGATCTGGTTTTTAAATTTAGTTGGAGTCTCACCTTTATTTCTTTACGCAAGCGAACACTACTCATTCTAAAATGAGCAGTTGGACCATCAGGCAGATGACTTAAAACAAGGCCATCTGTTCACTGAGTTAAAGACTCATGAAATTCAGTATGTAATTTAGGGAGGAACATTTTCTGTTCAATGTAGTATTTCATTAGAGTACTGCATCCAAAGCCTATGCACAATTAAAAAGGTTTCATTTTCAAGTAACATTCATCAACTAGTTAACTAGTGACAGAATCACGGAACATTAGCAATTGGGAGGGACCTTTAAAGATCATCCAGTCCAATCCCCCTGCCACAGCAGGACCACCTACACCAAGTCGCACAGGAACATACCCAGGTGAGTTTTAAACATCTCCAAAGAAGGAGACTCACCGTGAAGAAGTTTCTTCTCACATTTATGTGGAACCTCCTATGTTCCAGCTTACACCCATTGCCCCTTGTCCTATCATTGGATGTCACTGAGTAGAGCCTGGCTCCATCCTCCTGACACCCACCCTTCACGTAAGTATAAATATTAATGAGGTCACCCCTCACTCTTCTCTTCTCCAAGCTAAAGAGACCCAGCTCTCTCAGCCTTTCCTCATAAGGGAGGTATTCCACTCCCTTAATCATCTTTGTGCCTCTGCACTGGACTCTCTCCAGCAGTTCTGTGTCTTCTGAAGTATGTTCATTAACCTTTTTCAATAGCTAACCAGATATCTTCTATTGCTATCTTGTTTATTAATTAGCAATATTTTGTCTATTCAGCAAAACAAAATGGAACTTCCCAGGCAGAAGACCTTGTTACTCAACTGTTAAATTTACTGAAATACTAATAGTGTTTCTCCATACATTACAAACCAACCAAAAGAAGCCTGTTTAGTCTGTTTAGTAATTCCAAGTTCTATTAGCCATTAGGCATTCAGGATAGCACAGTGATGTTTAACTCCGTAGTTAACACTGTCAGCTGCACAGTGAAGAGAAACAAATCTAGAATAGTTTTTTTAAAACACCTTACAGAATTATTTTCTTTCCCTAACAGGCCCACAAACAGCACACCTATTTTTATAAACACACAAAAGGATACTTGGTATTTTGCGATCTTCGTTAATGACGATTAAATCCGTGAAGTCTCTTGCAATACACTGTGGAATAATTCTTTTCAAAGCTAGTCCTCTTCGATAGTAGACATGTGAGTTAGGAATAACGCTAGAGAGTTGTTCACAGAACCTCACGGTTCTCTGCAAAACAGGTGAGTTAAGTTGCAACTGGTAAATACAGTGCCAAGTTCAAATATTAAGGGAATGGAGAGTTGCTTGTTCCAACTGCCCTCTAAGATGATACATTAACTTTCAGTATCTCCATGAACACTTCCACACAAGCTGTTAAATTACTTCAGTCAGTGGGGAAAAAAACAACGTCCAGTAACTGAAGTACATCAGACTTTGTTTTTTAAGGTTTTTTTCCCTCCTTCAATCACAGAAAAGCAGAAGAATCTCAAAACATAACCACTACACTCACTGTTTATTAAAAATGTTGATTTATGTAAAAAATGTTACGTTTGTAACGTTTCAAACATAATTATTACTTCAGGTTCTGATGTCTGAGTTTCCAATTAAACTGAAGTGCACTTTTCCTATTTTAAAACCCACTTCTTTTACGGTCAGTAATCCCCCCAGTTAGATAACGCAGACCATTTGCATACAGGAACATATGCAACAGGTTATTGATGATCACTTAATAAAACAGCAGGAAGGAATCCACATGAAAGCTATTATTTTCAGCTTTAATTTACCAATCACAGTGTGAAAACCCTGGTGTCTTTAAACCAGTTGATTGCTCAGGGTTCTCCATACATACCCCACGAGGTCTGTCTGATGTTGTAATAAGAATCTTGGGAACTGTCTGTCTGTTGAAGTATGGTGCGAATTCATCAGTTGCTTCATCAAAAGCAACCTGGAAGAACAGAATTCTCATTAATCCACCAAATATAAAACAATCGAAGAAGCACTGTTAGCTGTGATAATAATGATGATTAAGTTGAACGCAGAAGGATAATTACAGATCTTGTGAACTGAAATTTATCATAAAGCATGTGGGTTTTACATTTTTAAGGATGTAGTGTGATGGACACTGGCAGGTTTTATTATCAATAATAGTAATGCAAAAGGCAATTATCTAAAGGTACATAATGAAAGAACAACATCACATCTTAGAGAATCCATCACACGTTAAAGTAATTAATCAACATCCTAACAGGAGAATGCTGATTGTTAAGTTTCATCAATCCATTTAAAGACTTTTCTTGGAAAAGAAATGGTTAACATAGCATATGCAGAAATTAAGCATTACCTCTTCGTCATTGGGATCTACAGTTGTTTCATCATACACTCTCTGATTTTCAATCGTCTTTGGTACGGGTTTTGGAGGTGCCTAAAATAAAGAAGTTAATTAACGTTACACATTCATGTAATTTTAAAGTGCATTGCAACAAACCCATTTGTACCACCGTGATAGTGTGTTTATGTCTACACAAAAGTATTGCTTATTCCATGCTTGCTTTAAAAAAGAAGGCACAGTATCATCTTCATTAAAATTACACACAGGTATTGGGACACCAGAGAGCATCACATGGAGAAGCACTGCTAGAAGCGTTTCACTACTTAATTTCAGTCTAACACCTAATGGCCTATAATGTTTATTTACACTACTCTGGTGAAATTATTGAGATTAGGAACGTCTCAAGCAGTGAGAATTCCAACTCACAACTGATCATCTTCAACTGTAAGTATGCTTTTGCAATACTTCTGGAAAATAAGCAAAACCCTTACTCAAGGCAAGGCTCGGTTTGGGAAGGGTTTGGTCTGATCTGATTTAATTTATACTGGAATTACTTATTATTCCATGATTCCTAATAACCACAGCATTACAGCACTTGCAGCAAACTAAGCAGACAGGAACAGCCTGAAACTTACCTTAAAACTCACCCTGCCCCAACTATAGCATCATTTATCATAGACCAACAGCATTTCTCAACTCAGTTGTTTGGCCCCTCTGCCACACAACACCGACTCTCTGATGGAGAGCACTGAGATCATCAGCCAACTGCACTGGAGTCACAGAACCACAGAATGCCAGGGGTTGGAAGCGACCTCTTCAGACCATCTGGTCCTAGTCCAATCCCCTTGCAAGAGCAGGTCCCACAGGAACATGTCCATGCGGGTTCTGTGTCTTCAGACCAGAGACGTCACCTCCATCACCTCTCTGGGCAGCCCGTTACCCTCACCGTGAAAAACCTTTTCCATATGTTTCAACTGAATGTCCTATATTCCGACTCGTGCCCGCTGCTTCTTGTCCTATGGCTGGGCACCACTGAGAAGACTCCCGTCCCTTCCTCTTGACACTCGCCCTCTCGCTACCTGTACTCGCCTGCGGGCACACCGCCTCATTCCCACACACGCTGAGCTGCACAACCACCCCTGGCCCGAACTCTCCCCCGCCGCGGCCGAGGCCCTTACTTTGTCCCCGAGGGCTTCTCGCTCCTTTCTCCGCTTCTTCTTAGCGGCCAGCTTCTCCTAGACGAGGGGAAGAGGGAGAGTGATCCGTTAGAGCCAGACCCGCCGCCGGCCGGGGTCTGCCCCGGCACCAGCGGCCTTCCCGGGCCCGGCCCGCCCCCCGCACCTTCCTCTGCTGCTGCTTCCAGCGGAGGAACATGAAGTGCCGCCGCTGCTTGTTCTTGATCTCGGACACGCTGAAGGTCGGCGGGAAAAGAACCCGCTCCGGGGCCGGGGGACCCCCATCCTCCGCGACTTTCCCATCCACCGCCGCCGAGCCGCCGCCATCGCGGGCCATGCTGCTGCCGGGCCGCAGCCGGCCCCTGACCCCTCACCCCTGACCCCGCGCGTGCGCCGCGCTGCGAAATGGCTGCGCCGAGGGAGCGGGGAGGGCCCGTTGTGGGCCCGTTGTGAGGGCAGGGGCGGTTCGGTCTGGATTAACGGGACCGGAACGGGGAGCCGTGAGCAAAGCCGGCACACCGATGGCTTTCCCCGAAGGCTCCGCGCGGGTCACACTCAGACAGCGCTCACGCTGGGTTAGGTTGTGGTTGTGGGGAGCAGCCGCTTCAGAGGAACCACCCGGACCTTTTACGATCGTGTTCCTCAAAATTATCCCATTAGTCTGTTAGAACTGACGTTAACATGAAGGAAGAACCCCTACCACTGGTTAGAGGGATATAATGGATGTGAAGCTAGAAATTGAGGCGGGGCTCGTTCCTGAGCTAGTGTTTGAGCTTAGACTGTGCGGGTGTTGCTGCACCGTGAGTACGGTGCTCATGTAAGGCCAAAACGGGTGACTTGGGGTTGTGGGGAGACCTGGGCTGAATTACAGGATCACAGACTGATAGGAGATTGAAGGGCTCTCTGAAGAGCTTCTAATCCAAACCCCCAGCTAGAGCAGGATCACCTGGAGCAGGTCACACAGGAACACACCCAGGTGGGCTTTGAACATCTCCAGAGAAGGAGACTCCAGAACCTCTCTGGGCAGCCTGTTCCCGTGCTTTGGTACCCTCACCATGAAAAAGGTTTTTCCTACATTTAGATGGAAGCTCCTGTGTTCCAGTTTGTGCTCATTGTCCCTTGTCCTTTCACTGGGCACCACTGAGAAAAGTCTGGTCCCATCCTGACACTTATCCATTAGATATTTATAAGCCTTGATAGTATCCCCTCCACTGTCTCCTCTCTAGATTAAACAGCCCCCGCTCTCTCAGCCTCTCCTTGCAAAGCAGATGCTTTAACCCTTGATCATCTTGTGGCGTTGCAGTGTTGCATACACAACCTAACCAGATGCTCTTAATGCGTCTCAGGACAGCACTGACCTTCCTGACCGCAAGGACACATTACTGGCTTATGGACAGCCTGTGGTCCACCAGGACCCCCAGGTCCTTACCCCCAGTACCGCTCTCCAACAGGTCAGTCTCCAACCTGTACTGATACACAGAGTTGTTCTTCTTCAGATGCAGCACTCTACACCTGCCCTCGTTGACCTTCATCAAGTGTCTTCCCACCCAGCTCTTCAACCTGTCCAAGTCAAGCCGCGTTGCAGCACAGCCCTCTGGCATGTCAGCCACTCCTCCCAGTTTTGTATCGTCAGCAAACTCGCTGATGAGAGGCATGTTTAACCTCAGACTAGAAAAAAAGCCAGTTAGTTCCATTTGTCCCAAGGATTGTCTCAAAGCTTGGAGTTTGTCTGCAACTTTTATATACAAACACTATTTTAGATTACTTAGTTTGTCTTAATAAAGAAGTGAAAAATAAGTCTGTTAACAAATAAAATCACTGGAAAAAGGTCTAGAAATTACCTGAACTAGACCATGTCTCAAACCTCAAAGCAGAAACAAATATAACCCTGTAACTCAGATTGCTTTGCTGAGGTTATTTCTAAGTTAACACAGTTCTAAATGAAAGATCAAAGGCCTCATTATGCACAACCGCGTATTCTGTTCAAGATAAATTATTTCAGCTATCTTGAGTGCCTCAGTTTCCATGGTAATTAAATAATTAGTTTCCATGGGAATTAAATCTGGGGATTTTGTTGAGTAGACGTTAACCAAGGACTTCCTGTAAGTTTACCTGACTGGCTGGTGCAAGTACCAGAGACCAGGATGTTCTAAGTTGTTTGCAGTTCCAGTTTGCAATGGTGTTTTTGTTGATGTCATTGCAAACTGATGTGCACTGTAATCCTGTGACACTCACTGAGTGCTTATGCACGGAAAAAACCCATTCTGTTTTCTCCCTCCCAGCAAGAGGGAATACAGTCTCCTTCTGTTCTTCAAAGACATTTCTTTCAAGGCCTCACAGGAACAAAATAATGGTCTGCAATAATACAGGAACTTCCTAGGGCAGGGGAGGGGCAATAAAAAGGCACCAGAAATATGTTGTGGAGTTGGCAAAAGTAAGTGTGATTGTAACTTCAATAGATTGGCCAACAATTTAAGTGCATACCTAGCTTGAATTTCTCCATAGAGGAGGTTCTAGTGTTTTGTGCTTATTTTAGCTGTGAATTCTGTTCTGTGCAAGTAGCATTTTAACCAGAATATTTTAGTTTTTTACAACTAGCACAGCAGATCAAGAGAGGTTCTCTTCACCCTGTACTCTGCCACAGTGAGACCACATCTGGAATATTGTGTCCAGTTCTGGCCCCCTCAGTTCAAAAAGGACACAGAACTGCTGGAGAGAGTCCAGCCAGCACAAGAGGCACAAAGTTAATGAAGGGAGTGGAACATCTCCCTGGAGGAAAGGCTGAGGGAGCTCGGTCTCTTCAGCTTGGAGAATAGGAGACTGAGGTGGCCTCATTAATGTTTATAAATGTGTGAAGGGTGAGCGTAGCAGAACGAAATACCAAAGAAATTGATAAAGAACTCAAGGTCTTGTTAGGCCTAATAAAATATAACCCATGGGAGATTAGAAGTGAAGGAGTGTGCTGCCATGGAGACAAGATTAGAAGAAGAAGAAGGAAAGAAGGCTTAAGTGAAGATTTGAATGTGGGAATCACTGGCACTTGGGCATAGGGGGTTG
Source organism: Phoeniculus purpureus (assembly GCA_028565055.1). NCBI lineage: Eukaryota > Metazoa > Chordata > Aves > Bucerotiformes > Phoeniculidae > Phoeniculus > Phoeniculus purpureus. The sequence continues at coordinate 9,030,484 of JAOXOE010000698.1, forward strand.
GAAAAGGGTTGCAAAGTATGTTAACTCTGCTTGCTTGCTAATTAATCTCACAGATGTGGAATAGTATTAAAAGACTTTGCACAAAGCAATACAGGTCTTGTCTTTTACCCTGAAAGAGGAGTCTATGTCATCTACCGCCACAGGTGGGTGTCAGGAGGATGGAGCCAGACTCTTCTCAATGTCATCTAGTGACAGGACAAGGGGCAATGGGTGTGAGCTGGAACACAGGAGATTCCACATGAATATGAGAAGGAACTTCCTCACCATGAGGGTGACAGAGCACTGGAACAGGCTGCCCAGGGAGGTTGTGGAGTCTCCTTCTCCAGAGACGTTTAAAACCTCCCTGGACATGTTCCTGTGACACTTGATCTAGGTGATCCTGCTCTGGCGGGGGGATTGGACTACATGATCTCTCGAGGTCCCTTCCAACCCCTGACGTTCTGTAATTCTGATTGCCACAGTTTGGAAGAAGCTGCTTAGTTAAAACAAACCCAAAAAACCCACACACAAATCCCAAACCAGCAATAAACAGGGAACACCAGTAGGTTTGTGTAACCTGACAAGTAAGTTCTCCAGTGGAGAGTGATGGATGAAGACATTTATTCCATGTCAGCACTAAGGAATTTGGAGGAAACCTTTCAAACTGCAGTAGCAGAAGCATTGTTTTGAGCTGTATCAGTAGAGCGCTGGGGTATTCGCTGTTACAATTGAAAAATACTTTGCGATTAAGTTGAAAGGACAAAAATCAGTTTGGGGAAAGAAAATTAAGTTAGAAAATACATTTGGAAGGAGAAAAGAGGGCAAGGTGCCTCTGGATTCAGTAATATGTTAAAGAGCTATTTGTTGGGTTTTTTTAAGAAGGACTAGCCAACATTTTGCTATTTTCCTGTTTTGTTTCTCTTACTTTCATTAACTGAAGGTAGAAAGGACGTACTACTTGTCTTCAAGAGTCACTGTTCTGCACAAATGCCCCAGAAAAGGCAGAAGTCCAATCAAAGCAAACTGTTGTTCGGACAAGAAATGTGTCTACAGGTGTCTTTTCTTTGTTTCTACAGAATACTGTTTGTCACTTGGAAAGTAAAAGAGAAAAGCTGTGGTGTATGTTTTTAGAAAGGATTCGTTTTACTGCAGTTGCATGGCCTTGTTAATGTGGCAGAGCACTTCCCCTCAGAATCAGTGTGTGGCTGTTGCTAAACCAGATGATCAGCAGTGGATAAAAGTCATTTGAACGTCACAAGATTCATGAGCAGAGTTTCTGTGAAGCGTCTCATTTCAAAGGCTTCTCATCGTCTTAGTAGAGGACAAGAGAGAAGTTACTGATTTTCCTCTGGGACAAAGTTAGACAGCTTGGAACAACATTGCCGTAGGTCTAAAACTGGTGTGGAGAGGGGAAATATAAGGGACGTGAAGTCAGAACAAAACATGAGTGAGACATGACGGGGCTCAGGGTTTCCTCAAGGTCTCCACACAGCTGGTGTGATGTGGCTTTACCAAGTGCAAACCTTTGGTGGGAAGAATGAGAGGAGACCTAACCCACAACCAGTAAATATCTGAAGGGTGGCTGTAGGGAGGGTGGTGCCAGACTGCTTCCAGTTGTGCCCAGTGATGGGACAAGGAGCAATGAGCACAGGCTGGAACACAAGAGGTTCCATTTAGAAATAAGGAAAAACTTTCCAGTGCAAGTTGCAAAGCCCTGGAACAGGCTGCCCAGAGAGGTTGTGAAGTCTCCTTCTCTGGAGGCGTTAAAACCCTGGCTGGATGCAGCCCTGGGCAATGTGCTCACGGCAGTCCTCCTTTGAGGTCCCTTCCAGCTCCAATGATTCTGTAGGCCCACCACAATGCACTGGCACATGAAAGATGGACACCTGTAGCACCACATCTGGAGGGAAAGCCTGTGTTGTACTTTGTAAAGACAGCCTTGGCCTGTGGTGCTTGAGATCTGTGCTGTAGAAAGCCTCCTGTTCATCTGCTTAGCTCTTTGCAGACTTACCCTGAGCTGTTTCTCCACGGGAACACTTGTAGGGGAGCAAAGTAAAATTACAAGGTGCTTGTGTGGGTAGTTTTCAAGATGATCTGCTTGTGACTTGCAGGCTTGCATTCCTTAGTGGATCTTGTTTACGGTCTTTAATTTCAGTGTTTTTTATGACCTAGGGCTATCTCTCTGGTGGGTAAAGCGGGGATCACGCTCAGTAAAGTTGTGTGTCATTCACCATTTCTGGATGAACTGTGCTCCCAGAGCCCAGATGGTGAAGTTAACCAGATCAGAATCAACCTAGATGCCAGATTCTAGACATCTCAGGTTCAGCACCCAGCAAATGAGGAATGCAGCCTTAGTGTCTGTCCCTAGAAGCCTCTTACGCTGCAGGTGAGTAAGGAGACCCAATGAGATTGTCTTGGCTGGTTTTCGTGCTGTAATGCCCTTGCTGTTGAAAGCTTCTTTATAACCTTTTATGGCTTCTGTGTAAAAAGTCCTAGTTTAAGAAGGGAAAATGAATCAAAGACAGCTCAGAATAGCAGCTGTATCTTCCAGAGTACTAGCATCCCCACTCTCGATAGGTATCACACCAGAACTTGCTGAGAACATGCTCTGGTACCTTATCTAGGTCACTAATAAGGACGTTAAGGGTCTTGTCCCCTGTATGGGTCTCTGAGATAGACCACTAGTGTCCAGCCACCTTTTTGTGGCCTTCACCCTACTGATCAACACCCCTTGTACTCACAGCTCAGCTGATTCACAGAATCACACAACGCTAGGGATTGGAAGGGACCTCAAAAGATTATCTAGTCCAATCCCCCTGCTTATCCATCAACTTTGCAGTACGTTTTTCCACTTCATGTTTCACCAGTGTGACTGGAAGGGTACTGTGGGAAGTCAAGATAAACAGCATGCACTGCTCTTTGTCCTCTGCTGAGCCAGTCTTCCCCATCAAAGGCTTGCGCTTGGTAAAGCCACATCACACCAGCTGTTCTGAGTCAAATTTGTGTCCCTCAGGTGCTTGGAAATATCTTCCAGGAGTATTTCCTCCACAGTCATCCTGGGGATGGAGGTGACAGACCTATAGCTCCCAGGGTTTTCCATCCTCTCCTTGAAGTTGCAGCAATTCAGCTTAGCATCACCCTCTTGTTCTACCGTGCGAAGTGCGGTGATTGCTGATGCATGTAAATGGTTTGTGTTAATATTTGCATGTGAGAAGGAAAACGAAGCAAAGCTTTTGGAAGTCTGCAAGAACAAAAAAACAGTACAAGGAAAAACGAATCATAGAATCATTCATGTTGGAAAAGACCCATGGGATCATCGGGTCCAACCATCCATCCTACTCTACGAGTTCAGCCCTAAACCAGATCCCCCAACACTACATCTAAGGACGTAAGGAAAGCATTTATAAAAGAAAGTATTTTATATTGTCTGCTTGAAAAAAAAACCAACAACCTTGTCAATGTCTTATTTTAAAAGTATGGAACCTCCATAATCTGCTGCGCATGAGTGTCCACTTTTAAAGCTCATTAGGGTTATAAAAACTTACAGCTGTTATGTGTCGATGTTAACACAGTCTTAAACATCTAGTTGTAGCCCACATGGCAGTAATTCCTTCCCACAGGACCTATCAAGATGGCACAGCTAGGCATTATCTTAATCCGGGCAGGTGAGTCTGATGAGCACTGGGTGTTACTACAAGCCTGTCAGCACTTTATTTAGCAGATTAAAAGTACTAGATAATGCATTAATTGCCTGTAAGATAAAGAAGCCCGATGGAGCTTCAAGTGCCCCGTGCAGAGAATGTCCCCAAATACAAATCCATAAACAGGAACTTTGTTGTTTGAAACGTTTAGCTGTTGAGAAGGTTATCCAACAGCTACTCCCCACAGAGTACTGAAGGAGCATCTCCTGTGTCCAACCTGGTGTTCTGCTGAATGAATTCTGCTGCTTCTGGAGATCACTGCTCTTCTCTGAAGGCTTGTCGTGTAGAAGGGAAGCTAGTCAATGGCAGCAGCTTTGTGGGTGTGCAGAAAAACTTGTGTTTCTTGGGGTGTGTGGTTCAGTCTGGAGGAAGCAATGCCTGTATCTTTCTCCCGATGGCAATTACACACGGCTTGGGCTACTTTTAAACATCCCTTCACGTACTGAAGGAGGAAGAGTTGACTCCAGCATTAAAATGTGACTCACTGCTAAGCAGATAATGTTCAGAATATGCTGCGTTGTGTTTTCAATTTATTTATCAGCTTCCAGCTGTTTTACAGTCAGGCTGATTTATGCTGGTGTGGAATAATTTATCTGAAGTACGTAGAGCTTGGAACTACACGGCAAACAATTTTGCTTCTTTTCCTCTGTGGGCTGTAGGTTGCCCACAGATGTCTGAGAATCTTCCTCCTTTCTAAAAGCATTGCAAAGCTATTTCTAGGTGTTGGTATAGAAGTAAGGTGACAGAATGACACACCTCGAGCGACACTGTTGCTTCCTTTGCAGCCCACTCTTAACTCTGTGGTATCATCACAGGTTGTCAACACACAAGCAAAGTATCACAGAACATTAGGGGTTGCAAGGGACCTTGAAAGATCATCTAGTCCAATGCCCCTGCCAGGGCAGGATCACCCAGACGGAGCCGCACAGGAGCCTGGATAGTACATTGCTTTAATATTAGTATTTAACACATCATTTAATACACTCTAGTGTCTGCCTATTTTACTTTAAATACTTTACATTTTAAATTGTGAAGAGAAGAAAAACACAGAATGGTTTACTAATTGGCATTATTAATCACAGAACATCAGGGATTGGAAGGGACCTCAAATAATCACCCAGTCCAATCTCCCTGGCAGAGCAGGATCGCCTTGGTCAAGTCGCACGGGAACACATCCAGGTAGGTTTTACAAGTCCTCAGAGAAGGAGACTCCACAACCCCCCTGGGCAGCCCTTTGCAATGCTCTGGGTAAGTCAGAAGCATTTATAAAAGGCTAGTAACATGTCTTAGTTTGTCTACAGATTTGGACAATAATATTTACATTAAAAAGTAAATTGTGAAGGATTACCTGGTAAAGATTTATACTGCAGCATTGCCAGAAGCCTCGCTAAGAAGAGCTAACGGAGCTGGGTCTCTTTAGCTTGGAGGAGACTGAGGGGTGACCTCATTAATGTCTATAAAGGGTGAGGATGGAGCCAGGCTCTTCTCAATGTCATCTAGTGATAGGACAAGGGGCAATGGGTGTGAGCTGGAACACAGGAG
>JAOXOE010000698.1:9035805-9048494 GCA_028565055.1 Phoeniculus purpureus
CTTCTCAGATTGATGTGGAACCTCCTCTGTTCCAGCTCACACCCATTGCCCCTTGTCCTATCATTAGATGCCACTGGGCAGAGCCTGGCTCCATCCTCCTGGCATCCACCCTTCACATATTTATCAACATTAATGAGGTCACCCCTCAGTCTATAAACTTCATTGTGTTTGAAAGAAGCTGAAGACAAAAGGGGAGAGTAGGAAGATTCCACTGTACATCCAAAAACCTGAAGAACAACCAGAACAAAAAAGCTGAAGCAAAGAAACATGTATGCTACACAGTGGCTTAGCTACTGAATAGCTTCTCACCAGCTATAAGGAGCTGTGTTCACACATCTGCATGTGTGAGAACAGCAAAAACAATGTCACACCTCGAAAACCTAAATGCTGTACCTACATTTTGCACATGGTCAAAGCTGTTGGAAAACTACACTTACTTTACACAAAGTTCACAGAGAACATTCACATCCCTGGCACGGTGGCAAAACTATGGCAAGGAATTATAGTTCTGTGAAAGTTACACCCAGAGAGACCAAGTGAAGTTATTATGACCTAGCCAGCGAAGCTCAAGATGTGTCAGGATCTACACCTGGGAAGTCCAGCTAAGGAAGCCTCAGATGAACAACACTTCTCATTCAAATATTAAAGTGAAGGCTGATGCAGGTTCATGGAAAAAAAATCACCTCAATTAAAAAAAAAGTAGGGGGAGTGAGGCAGAGGGAAGGTGGAGAGGGACACCCACTACCTCTACTCACCTCACAGAGGCTTTAGAGGTCACTGGGTGCCATGCTGAGATTCTCAGTTCATTAAAGCTTGCAGAAAAGTAACCCAGCAAAAGTGATGCTGATTACCTTCAGACTTAGTGCATTGCACCAACTTAGAAAGGACCCACATGGTACCTGACTGGCTCAAGGGAATAGATTTGGCTGAGCAGTCACAAGAGACAGCAAACTTTCTGCTCTGGGTGGCAGAGCAGGTTCTGACTGGCTTCAGTGAAACTGCAGTGACAGGGAGCAACATCAACTCTTAGCGACTACAGTTATGACTGAGCGTTTCTACTATACTATATGCTACAGCGCCTTTCAAATGTGTGGAACTTCTTCCCAGTGAGGGTGACAGAGCACTGGAACAGGCTGCCTAGGGGGCTGTGGAGTCTGCTTCTCTGGAGATGTTTAAAAACTGCCTGGATATGTTCCTGTGTGACTTGGTCTAGCGGATTCTGTTCTGGCAAGGGGATTGGAATGGATGATCGTTCAAGGTTCCTTCCAATCCCTAATGTTCTGTGATTCTGTGAAATTACAGTTGGCCAAAAGTGTCTCCAAAATACCTCTTAAATCTCAAACAGCTTCTGCATAAGGCTGAACTGCAAGAACATTTGCAATTTTATGATAATCTGAAGTGTTGTGTTTTCCTTGGAAATACAAACAGAGTTTCATATTCTTCTAATGGAAATCCCCTCCAAAGTATGTCATGCAGTCAAACTTTCTATAGATATAGCAATTAATGACGTGCTACACAACTGTGACAAAACAACACAGAGAAGAGTGAAGCTTTAAAGAGAGGACTGTTTTTCAGTTTAAAAAACTGCAGTAATCAAGATACTTCCATTAAAAAAAAAAAAGAGATTCAGTATCATTTAGTCTACAGTATTTTTAACTGCATCCAACAAAAGAATTGCCTTTTCAGGCTAAACAAGTGTCAAGGTTATTATTAGAACAGCTTTAAAAATAAGAGGTCTTTGAGATCAACAGCTACAACAAAAATTGCAGTAACAGAACATATGGGATTGGAAGGGACCTCAAAAGATCATCTAGACCAATCTCCCCTGCCAGAGCAGGATCTCCCAGACCAAGTCACACAGGAACATGTCCAGGTGGGTTTTAAACGTCTCCAGAGAAGGAGACTCCACAACTCCCCTGGACAGCCCCTTCCAGTGCTCCATCACCCTCACTGGGAAGAAGTTCCTTCTCATATTGATGTGGAACCTCCTCTGTTCCAGCTCACAGCCGTTGCCCCAAGTCCTGTCACTAGATGCCCCTGAGCAGAGCCTGGCTCCAAGACGCACATGTACCCAAGTGCATGCTCAGACTCCTGTCCTGTAAACACACACACACGAAGAGATCTACATTTTAAATGTAGTTGTCAGTGGCACTCACTAGGTCAGCTGTGGGTACAGGCACTGGTGGCCAACCTGGAACAGAAACATGAAGTGACGGGCAAGAAACTAGAAGCTGGGAAGGAAAGATGAGGGGAGGGGAGTGCAGAGTACAGAGGTGGTGAAAGAAACCAGGCAAGTCTGAGAAGGGAGAGAACATAGAAAGAAATCACTGAGGACAAGAATCTTGTCCTTTCTGGTCAGTTCAGAACTGAAAACAAAACCCCAAACAACACGGGAGGCTCTCAAGACTAGTAAAATAAGGGGCTAGGGAAGCGTTTGGGGCAGGGAGAAGCCTAACAGCAGAAACCAGAGTGCCTGAGTCCTGAGCAGGGCTTCTGCCAGCTGCTGACGGTGGCATCAGGCACGAAGTGTGTCCAGATCCTCTAGATTGCACGTCTTTCCAGGCAGAGGAGCCCAGAAAAACTGGCCTGTGGTGTTTATAGGGAAGGGAGGAGGGAGTAGGAATAGCCCTGCAAAACAGGTTTGCTACACCCAGGCACATACCTGCTTCCACACTTGTCCCCGTGGTTTGGCCACCAGCAGGGAAACACACACAGCTACAGGTTCTCACTCTTTACTTGTTCCTGCTGTGATCCACCAGCAGGAGCCAAAGCAACTTCTTGGATCAGATCGGTGCAAACGATGAGTCTTCCCTCCCTCTTCTGAAACCATTGAGCTACCACAAGTCAGGGCTGCAGAGTGTTTCTAGAGGGTTATCTGAAAAGGGGAAGAGAACTTCTTGACACGAGTGCAAGCTTGCCAGTGCCAAGACCTTGGATGGTGGTGCCTTATCAGCAGATCCACAGATAATGGATGACTGTGCCCTTCACGAAGAGGGTCACGAGCGCAGCTCATACACACAACAGTGATCTCCAGCACACACCAGCAGCCCTCAGCAGCAACAGAACTCTTACACGGAGACCAAGGGCCACTTACAAACTTCAGGGTGCTCCTCTTGGGCTCTCTAGGTGTTTGAGGTCACGGCTGTATTCCTCCAATTCACAGTATCTACCAGCTCACGTTATCCTGGGGGTGAGCTGAATACCCATCTGGGATCACAGCATCACAGAGCATTAGCTATTGGAAGGGACCTTGAACAATCATCCAGTCCAATCCCCCTGCCACAGCAGGATCACCCAGACAAAGCTGGACAGGAACGTATCCGGGTGGGTTTTAAATGTCTCCAGAGAAGGAGACTCCACAGGCCCCCTGGGCAGCCCCTTCCAAGCCAGGAGTGATGGATGCACAGGTGGCTGTTCCCTTCACTACAGCTGCCGGATCTTCTCCTGTAAAGGCAAAGACCTTGCCACAGATTTATGAGGAGCAGCACGTTGGAGCAGCCTGTTGCAGAGGGAGCAGTGACACACAGGGAGGAGAGAAACCAAACTGTCTCTGTGTTGAGCAGAGGACCTCGGTGGACAGGCACAGCCCCCACGCTTTGCTGACAGCTGCTCTACAAGGGGCTTACGTGCGGAGCTCAGCGCTGTATCTGGATGCAAAGAGAACATGCCCCGTGCTGGGCACTTACAGCTCGAGAGGACGGCAGGCGTTGGAGCTGATGAACAGTAGCAGTCTGCCCTTCACAAGCATCACTACAGCAAGGCAAACCACGGTGCTTTCAAATCATTTTACACCCGGGATGTGCTCTAGTGGTAAAGAGCCAGAGGAGGGGCCGGGGAGACGGGGACCTTGGCTGCAGCATCTCTCCGTTCTTGCGCTGACCAACAGCAGGGCTCAGGAGCTCACTGTGGCTTTGCTCCTTAAAGCTGCCCCCAGAATGAAGCTACTCTCAAAATCACCGTGTCACAGTGAAAGGATGGAGACCATAGTCACTCAGCCAGCATCAGCTGAGCACCCAGCTCCACCACCCCACAAAGCAGAGGGAGGGCTTTAAAGGGACAGGAACTCTCCCGGCTGCAGGCACACTACGGGCTGCTCATGCCCTGGATTCCAGCAGCGCTGACTTGCTGTCCGGGAATGCCTGTCCGTCACCCTCGCATCCCAACAGCAGCTGTGCTTTCTGCAGGAGGAATGCTGGCTCCAAATCACCCGGCTTTGCCTTCCTCTGTCAAACCCTCCAGCCCTCTCAAAGAGATGCTTTTGCTCTCTCACAAGCAGCAAGGTGAGTGCAACAGGCAAAGCCGGAACGATCCCCTGCACAAAGAGACCAGCAGCAGTAGACAGCTCAAAGCCAGCAGAAGACTGCAGTGAAGATCAGGGACAGCGAGAAAAGGTTAAATCAACGACACCTTAGCTGGTGCTAAAAGTAGTCACGAGAACACGGAATGTTAAGTACAATTTGGTACCTTTTTAATGGGAAAACAAAGAAAACCAGGAGTTCCAGACAGTAGGAAACAGGAGATCTGTAACGTAACCCAAACACAAACAGAGCCGATGCTTTGCTGGGGTACAGCCAGCAACCTGCCAAACAGAGGGCTGAGCGCGACCCTCTTCCAGCAGAGGAGTCCGGTGACAAGACATCATCTTCCACCTTTCAAGACAAGTATCCAAACCGCCAGGCATTACGGAAAATCAATGACCACGCCGCTGTGACAGACCGCAGGGGGAATGCCTGAGGAGAGGTAACGCTCAGCAAACTCCTGCGGGCTGGCAAACCACTTACCGTAAACTAAAAGGCGATAAAATGAAGCTGCTTCTGTTCTGCAAAGCAGCACAAACTCCTTAAAACCAGCTGTAGGTTGCAAGAGACCTGAAGTTAAAAACAGGTGAAAACAAGGTAGAAATTTAAAGGACCACAAAAACCCCCCCATGACCCAGCTGCAGCGGCCAGCGACACCTTCTGCTGGCGAAGGGGCTGTGCTAGTTGTACGCAGAGCGTTAAACCTGCAGCACACCGCGAGCGAACCTTAATAAGGTCAGAATAGGACCCTCTGCAAAAAAGGGTGAGTTGGCAAGTGTTGGTCTCATCCTAAACCTATAAGGAAGTCTTTAGTGTAAACCCAAACCTACTTGGAACTGGCATCTCTCCCCGCAAGGCGCACGTGAACCTCACTCGGGGCAGCTGGAATTCTAATTCATGGAGCGGAGAACCCTTCCGTCTCGAAACTGAGAGCGACACAGCTCGCGTCTCTTCCATCTCAACGTGCTGGTGCTTCCTAGAAGATAAAGTCACGATGCTCTACCTCAACAACACACCCCACCTCTGCCACTTCAGACCCAGAGCGCTGTCAACTCTATCCAACAGGATATAGATTCTCATTTGGTTTGAAGTCTTCATGGAGACAGTCTCTCTTCACAAAGTTCCATCACATGATGGAACTTCACTTGGGGCAGCTGGAGTTTTAATTCATGGAGTGGAGAACCCTTCTGTCTCAAGACCGAGAGCGGCACAGCTCGCTTCTGTCCCACCTCAACACGCTGGCGCTTCGCAGAGCATCATGACTTTATCTTCTATCTGAACAACACGCCCCACCTCTGCCACTTCAGACCCAGCACACTGCCAACTCTATCCAATAGGATATAGATTCTCATTTGGTTTAAAGTCTTCATGGAGAGTGTCTCTCTTTACAGAGTTCCATCACGTGAAACCAAATGGCTCTCGTTATCTTTTAGGGCATGAGATGACCCCGGTCGGACACTATAAGGAGCAGTGCTTCAGATGCTGTGTCTGCAGAGGTTTGACGTGATACTCGTAGATCTTCAGCGCCGGCCCCAGTTTTAACGAAAGCCCCGTCAGGACGTCGTGTCTTGTCATCAACAGCAGGGACTTGCCGTCGATCTCCTGTAAGAAGGAAGGACCAGGTAAGGGCAGACGTTCAAACTAACAGACGAGAGGAGCCAGGCGGCAGCTCTCTGCCGTGCAAGGGCTCACCCGTGCTGACTAAGGGATGCAAACACCGCTCAGTCAAGCACAAAGCCCAGACGAGCCCGATTTCAAAATTCCCTCCTTGCAAATCTGCTTGAAATTCGGGGGCCCGTGTGCAGGTTGCCTGAGGATCAGCTGTCAAGGGGAGGCTGCTCTCAAGCAGAAAGCTTTGAAGTGCGTTTCAGACGAATCACCCCTGACGGTGACTGCAAGTTGGGACCAGTCAGTGTCTGCTAGTAACTCCAGGTGCCTTCCTTAAAAGGCCAAGCCCTCGGGGGATTGGACGAGATGATCTTTCGGGGTTCCTTCCAATCCCTGATGTTCTGTAATGTTCTGTGAAGGAACTTCTCTACCGCCACTTCCAAAGGAAGAAGCTAAAAGCAGCAGCTTCCCAGATCAAGTCTCAGCAGCCTCTACTCGTTGCTGTTCGACAGTGACACTTTCACAGCACAGACACAGGAGCGGTTTTAGTCTCTGCCTTTCTGACCAATGCAGATTAGGAACCCTGCAGGCTTTGGGGTTTTGTTACACCTCAAGACCTTGTTGTCTATCTGAAAAGCACTTGCATATGACTTTTTAAAGGTCAATACTAGAACACCAACGTTTCGCATTTTTACTAACACTGCAAACATCAACTTGTGCCGCTGCAGCACCCTCCTTAGAAACCTTAAACACTGTCTTGAAAACATCAGAGATCCCATCTTTGCTGAACTCTCAGTGTCCAAAGATAAAGACTTACGTTAGAGCTCTGCACGAACTTGTCTAACTGATTTCTCTTCTGATTTTGTGGGTTCTATGCAAAGTGGACAAGGCACGACGCAGTCAAAGACCAGCGGGCAGTGGGACACCTTTGAAATCTGCCCAAGAATCTCAGCATCACAGAACAGCAGGGATGGGAAGGGATCTCTGCCCTTCTGCAGTGAGGCCAGCCCTGCCATCAGGCTACCCAGTGGTTAAGAAGCCACATGGGCAACAATGAAGGTGAGGCACAGCATTAGCATGGCAAGCAGCTTCAGCCTGAGTGAGCCTCGTACTGACAGGTTTAAATGTCTCCAGAGAAGGAGACTCCACAACCACCCTGGACAGCCCCTTCCAGTGCTCTGTCACCCTCACCATGAAGAAGTTCCTTCTCATATTCATATGGAACCTCCTCTGTTCCAGCTCACACCCAGCTCCCCTTGTCCTATCATTAGATGCCACTGAGCAGAGCCTGGCTCCATCCTCCTGACACTCACCCCTCACACAGTTATCAACACTAATGAGGTCACCCCTCAGTCTCTTTTACTCCAAGCTAAAGAGACACAGCTCCCTCAGCCTTTCCTCATCAGGTTGATGCTCCACTCCATCATCTCCGTGGCTCTGCGCTGGTCTCTCTCCAGCAGCTCTGTGTCCTCCTTGAACCGAGGGGCCCAGAACTGGACACAGTTTTTCACCCTAGGACTTCAAAGGCAACTTGTTTCTTAGGAGCCCCTAAATACTCACGAATGCATCTGCACAACAGAGCGAGGAAGAAGAGAACTGCCTGCCCCACCAAGGAACTGCAAACTGAACGGGCTGTACCGGGAAAGGCTGTCCTGGTCCCAGCCAGAAAATCGGCTTAGACTTCCCACCTTAACAGACGACTGTTTTAAACAAACTCCAAGCCAGTACATAAACCCTGCAGAACGCTGTCGCTAGTCAGACATCACAGAACAGATCTTCACCTAGCGACAGATTCAAATCTCCCAAGTGATGTGGGATTTCCACTCCCCCATAGCAGTACGTAACCAGACCCACAGCAGAGGTGTGCGAGGGGAGAAGCTGGTGGCAGTCAGGACGCGGTTCCTAACAGATTTACCTGCTCCTCAAAAGCACTGGCTTGTTCTTCAAATCCAGCTGTTCTGAAATAATTCACAACGTCGACAACAGCCCAGTCGGCAGGATCCGGAGGTCTCCCATTTTCTACGGAACTGCAAAGTGCAAACGCAGACACGGCATCACTAAACGTGTGCAGAGCATCTGCTGCTTCTCTGTGCACCCCCCACCGTGAGCATCCTCTTCTTCCTTGTTCCTCCAGAGAGAACTGCCCTTTGACACACCTGCCCCTGCCTCAACACAGAACAGTCTCTCCTGTTCTCTTCCATTTCAAAGACCTGATGCTGGGGACAGCCGAGGTACCTCTTCCTTTGGAAAGCAGGAACATGTGTGAACGTTCACATCAGGATCTTTTCCTGCAAGTGCATTTGGAGAACAAGTACTGCTGTGCCTGGGGTACCAAATCGCTGTCTTTCAAGCCCACAGCCCCTGTTTTCATCTCCCAGGTGTGTATGAAGACTTGCAGCACGTGGGCTACTCTGTTTCCAGATCAAACCGTGCCCCCCCATACCACATGGTAGATACCACTGGAAACTATCTGCACCTTATAAAACAAAACACCAGAGAGGCACCAACGGTTGCACTGATTGCTCAGTATAGAAAATTCATCAAAATGGTTTTTGGACTCCTCTTTGGACAGAACTTTGCTTTTAGAACTCACACGAATTTGAGAGGACATCTGTTAAACACAACCAGAACGAATTACCTCAGGCAACCGCTTTCCACAGCAGCCAAACCAACCATCCTTACTCCTACCTTGATCCTGCACTTCTCATCATCAGTCTGCCATTGCCCTTCTCTGTAACTTCTGAGTGTCTTCAAGTTGTTAACTTTTTAACGTGTTTCTCCGACTAGAAGTCCCCAGACTGATGCCAGACACTTTGCAGTGCTCTGAATGCTCAACCGTGATGCTGGTGAAGAACTACAGAACGTGCACAGATGAGGGCAGATCTCAGCATCCTGTCCTGACAGGTTCCTCGGGCTTAGAGGCAGGAGTTTTCAACAGCACCAGAGTCACAGAACATTAGGGATTGGAAGGGACCTCAAAAGACCATCCAGTCCAATCCCCCTGCCACAGCAGCATCACCGAGACCAAGTCGCAAATAGAAGATTCAACCTGTAAAAATCCCTTGTAACTGTATTTTAACTTCCTGAAACACCTTCATTTCAGGCTACATACGGTCCCAAACTCTCCTTCTCACAACTTTCTAGTTCAGCCCCAGCTTTGTTAGCTCTCCATGTAGTTAAGGGGCAATGGGTGCAAGCTGGAACACAGGAGGTTCCACATCAATATTAGAAGGAACTTCTTCCCAGTGAGGGTGACAGAGCACTGGAATGGGCTGCCCAGGGGGGTTGTGGAGTCTCCTTCTCTGGAGACATCTAAAACCTGCCTGGGTATGTCCCTGTGTGACTTGGTCTAGGTGGTCCTGCTGTGGCAGGGGGATTGGACTAGATGATCTTGAGGTCCCTTCCAAATCCTAATGTTCTGTGATTCTCTAAACAAGGAACTACAGCTCGGTCCATCCCAAGCTCAACAGCAATGACTTCAGGGATTCTACTTCAGTCATTAACTAATCATGGGAGACAACTGCAAATTCTTGCCTCAAGGAATAGCATCGCGCTGGATCTCAAGTGGAGCCACTTTCCACAGGTACAGCTGCAGAAGACTCAAAGGCACATGGCAGTCACTTGGAAACTGGCTGTATTTTAACCTATCTACCCCAACCGATGCTTGTTTGGCTTCTGGACTTAAGGATCAGCTTGCCCTGGTATCGCCCATGGCTCTGCTCTTTTGACAAGAAGAGGGAATTTCTAACAGCTGTGGCTTAGCCATGCACGGGTTTACGCCACACACCCTGGATGCTGTAAAGTCTCAAGAGGACTGGCATTTTGCTCTTTGTCACAAGACCCTTTATGCACCGACAGTAAATAAAGATCAGGCTCGGCAGCTTCTCACCGCTGTCGCTGTGCCTTTATTGCCATCATGTGGCAGCAAGGCCTGAAACACAGCTGTGAATAAACAGTCATAACCACCCCGAGAAAGCCCTTGGAATCAGCATGCGATCTGCCACCAGATCTTTTGATGCTGTGTGATAATCAGGTACTTCACCAGCATCCTGAAGTGATCATTATAAATACTGATATTGCTCTAGTGCCTGGAGGCTGATGCACTGACAAGTTTTCTTAGAAGGCTGTGGAAAGGAAATCTGAATTTAAATGAGGTGCAGCCTTGCAGATGTTTTGCGGTTTGAGGGGACAGATTCTCTCGAGGACCTTTCTTTTACTCTTTTTAGATACATAGATAGATAGATAAGTAGATAGGTAGGTAGGTAGATCGATGGATAGAAGTATATATCTACTGCAGCTCAGCTTCCATAACCCTCAAGTAGCAAAGCCAACTTTCCACACAGAGTTCCACTTCTCAGACTGTAACTTCATTCAGAATTGCTAGTCCTGATTTAAGAACTGCTGGCCTGTGAGGATACAAAACAGTTCCTATCTCTTAGCCGGCAGTCTACCACACTACACAAAAGCGTGCAGCAGCGCACACTGTGTCTCTGCCTTATTACCACCCTTTTGCCTGAAGTAAATACCCAGAAGAACTGCTGGGCTTCTCCAGCAAACAGCTTAAAACATCTGTTCCAGAGAAGAATTGACACCAAAGACTGTGCTGCTGCTGCTACTACTTGAGGGTTCTAGCTGGCTGGTAGTCAGCAGAGAAGGACATAGGATCTCTGAACGAGACTTCCACACAGAGCACCTCTCTGCATCAGGCACCAGCTCTGCAAAAGCTCCTAGCAGAAGTGTGAGCAGAGTATTGGCTACACTACTTCCACTCACTTGAGCCTCTGGTTGAGAGAAGAAATCAATGGAGAAAGGTACACCCCCAATCAAGTAACCAGCTTCTACAGCTCTCCATTGCTACACATCCTCCCACATACCACTTTTAATCAGTTCAGCACATAAGACTGCTATTTCGAAGCTGAAACACAATATAAGTGATTGAGAACAGGAAAGGTCTGAAATGTGCAAAGCTGAAAAGAAAACTATGACCAAACTCCACGTGCCGTTTACACAAACTGAACGCAATGGATTCACTTACTTTCGGACATCCACAGGGCCATTCTCCTTGTTTTCCATGTCAACAGAGAGCATGGGGAGGGCAGCTTATTTTACTTCAGCAGCTGATCAACATTGGGGGAAAAAAAGAGCTGTGTTTAATTATTGGTAGCATGAAAAAAGCAACATCACCTAACAGAAGCAAACATCCTACATGGACACAACCGTGGTTCCACCCATGTACAAAGGTGCTGTCGAAGTCTGCTTTGCTCAGACACCAGGCAACGGTGGTAGTAGCTTAATACACTAGGAAAAGTTGAGCTGTACTTCAGACAGAGGGCACATTTCACCCCTGAAGATCAAGGAGGGCAATTCTTTTTTTAAAAACAATAAAATTTAGATAGAATCATAGAATCATTCAGGTTGGAAAAGACCCTTGGGATCATCGAGTCCAACCATCAACCCTACTCTGTAAGTTCACTCCTAAATCAGATCTAACTATATACTTGTACACATATAGAGTGACCTGCAACACACAGCTAAACATGAATAAACATGAAGTTTAAATATGAAGCAATAAGTATGACGTTTATTACACCTTCAGCCATCCTGCTACACAGGGGATCCGAACAGAAGTATGATCTCACACCCAGTGAAGCTCTGAAAATAATCGCCTTGTTTTACAAATGAGGAATCTGGGAGACTGATGAGCACAAAGTGATTTGTACTCATCTTGCCCACCAAGCTGGTAAGCAGTTACTAGTTACAGAATCGCAGCACTTCAGGGATTGGAAGGGATCTCAGAAGATCATCTAGTCCAATCCCCCCAACACAGCAGGATCACCTAGATTCAGTCGCACAGGAACATATCCAGGAAGGTTTTAAACATCCCCAGAGAGGGAGACTCCACAACCTCCCTGGGCAGCCCGTTCCAGGGCTCGTTTGAACAGCAAGCTCCCGAGGCCTAAATCAGTATTTTACCCACAAAAACATCCTTCCTGCACTGACACCACTTCTATAGGGACGGAATACTCAACTCTGAGAAGGAGCGTACAAAGGAGACAGGAGAAAATGCCGCTTGCTCCCTCCTCGCAGCGCGCTGGAGTACTTTCACCACGCAGCTCTTCCCATCACTTCATGGAACACGAAGACACGACTCCAGCCTTTCCTTTCTGTCCTCAAATAATCCGTTTCCATCTCAGCGAGCAGCCGATAACTGACCACGGGCTCGGGATGCTCCTGCTGTGGCGTTAATGGATGCCAGGGAAATGTCATGGAGCTCTGGGAAGTGCAGCAGAGGGAAATCACGCTCTTCAGCTAAAACTTTGCACAAAATCCAGGACAGCGATTCATGCTACTGTGGAAAAAATAAAGACGGGGGGGAAAAAAAGACCTTTTATTGTACAGCCAGCAGCGTGCAAAGCTCCGAGAAAACGTGAGCAAACTACACGGAAAAGCTGCTTCTGCCAGCCCCGCTGACCGAGTCGCCCATCGCATCCCCTCAACCACTTGGTGCTTCACGGGGGTAACCGACACTCGGTACCGGCGGCTCCCCGCGGCACTCGCTCGGGCTCGGCACCTTCCCCGCGGCCCCGCGCACAGGGGGCGCTGCGGGCTCCCCTTCCCCCCCAGGGCGCAGCGACACGCGACCCCCGCTTCGCGGAGCGCCGGCAGCACGGGGCCATCGCCTGGCTGGGGAGGGGAGAGCAAGGCAAAGCACGTACCTAGCAGCCACTAGCCCAGGGCATTGCTAAGGGCTGCTCCGGAGCCCCGGACCCCGCCCCCCCCCAT
>JAOXOE010000698.1:9054499-9092594 GCA_028565055.1 Phoeniculus purpureus
CCCCGCGATGGTCCCGCAGCGAGGGCCGCCCACGCCATGGCGGATCCGTTAAAGGCGCCGCTCAGGCGCCCCGCCGGCCCCCGCAGGTACCGGGGATGGAGCGCGGGTGGCGGCTGCGGGGCCCGTTGCCGGTTGTCTGCTGAGGGGCTCCTCGTAACCGGTGCTGCTCCTCCTGCCCGGCGGGGTGTGAGCTGGAGGGGAAGGGAAGAAACGGGAGGTGCCTTCTGAAAGGTGCGCTGCTGAGCCACGGGATTTTACACAGGGAGGGAACAGCCTGATTGACCGGCAAAATTGATAAAGTTGCATGACATTCATTCCTAGGCTGAGCTGGTCAACGCGCGGGTCAGCACCAGACACTTCGATTTCTGTGGAAGAGGAGTGACCACGGCCGGCACCGCCCTGCTGCCACCCCCGCACCGGCACCGGGGCGGAGAGGAGGTGGAGACAGCGGTTCCCGGTCACAGCCGCATCCCCTACTCGAGGAAGCGTCACCCACCCCTCATTTCACAAGAAGACCCTCAGATACCACAGGATTCGCTTAACAATAGGGGTGCAACTCCAGGTTCCTGCAAACAGCTAAGTGTGGGGCACTGGCAGTAAAATACTGCAAATGAACACAAGTGTGTCGGCAAGTTTCTCTGTCAGCTACCCTGGTTTGTTCCTTATTGCAGTGATTTTTCATTTCTTCTTCCAAGTTTCCCTCCCTTCAGGATGTGCTGTAGCAGCATGGAGGAACTACATGGGTGCCACCCTGCCAGTGCAAGGGAACCTAAGCAAGAGATGCCAAGCAAGCACCACACCCTGCCTGCCCCACACGAGAGCCTTGCAGGCTCCCCCCCAGGGCTGCTTTCCAGCCACAGGTGAGATGCCGGGGCCTTGTGACCATCTTTAACAGTTTGAGTTATTACAGATTTGTGGGATGTTTTATTTGCAGAATACCCTTCACAGTTGAACCACTCGAGTCACACCCTTGCTGAGGGTTCTCTCTGAGGGAAGGGGGACGTTACAAGCTACCTGTGGGTTTGTACAGAACCAGCAGGTGGCTCCAGCCTGTTTTCTTCAGAGCAAGCCACAGCTCTGCAACGTGAGTGTCCCACCGTGGGCAGACAGAGCCTGCTGGCCGCCAGAGTGGGCGTGCAGGGCTGGCCCAGGCACCACGCATCACTCTCACTCTTAGGAGACACACACGCATCGTGGCTGCATGTATGAACAGGGGTCCGAGTCACCTACCTGTTAACCAGCCACAGCACTGAAACCACAGGGAAGGTGCACTGTTGTGCAAAGGACTGCGGACATGACCACCCCACCAACTTCATTTTGCCCAGCTTACCTGCTGCCAGATAAATAGCCAGAGCTCACCAACACCATGCAAATCATGGGAGTTGCGTATCGATAGGAGCCTTGAGAACAAAGAGCACTGAGACTCTTCACTGCTTTGGGTATGAAACAAATGCAGAGAAGTTAAATAAGAATACTGAACACACCGCACCCTAGAGAAAACCCTCTTTACTGCACAGCCCCAATGGTAAAACGTGTGTGTGAGTGTTGGACAAGTCAGCCCCACAAGGCAGCTCTTTTTTGTTTCTCGAGAAGAGTGTTCTATATGAGGCCATCAAGAGTTTTCTGCATCAGCCAGTTTCTAACTTTGGTAAGGAACTGACATTTGAGGATATAAATATAAACCAGCTATTTCACTCACACTCTCCCCTTCCTTCCATCATGTTCTTCAATTAATCCTTAGAGCATTGGAAGTGAGGCTCATGCAGTGCATGTGTTCCACCTAAAAGACCTTGAACAGCAGAGAGAGAGATAGAAGAAAACAAGCTATGGAAAGAATTCAGTGTGGAACATGAGCTGTGGTTTGTGTTTTCATTTGTCAGGGTAAGGTAATCCAATTAAGTCTGGAGAAAAGGCAGGAAAGTGAACTAGACTTCTGACTGCTTTTGGGGAAAACCCCCCATATTTCCAGGCAGTGTAGAGAACAAGAGCAGGATTAGTAGATCCAGGTAAGGAGGTCACAGAGTTGCTTAGATTGGAAAATACCTTTTAAGATCAATGAATCCAACTATTAACACTGTCAAGTCCACCACTAAACCATCTCCCTACATCACCAGGTATGGTGTAGATATGCACCACAGCTACACATCTTTTAAATACCTCCAGGGATGGTGCCTCTAGCAGTTCCATGGGCAGCCTGTTCTAATTCCTGACAACCCTTTTGATGACAAAATTAATCTTCATGTCCATAGAATCATTAGGGATTGGAAGGGACCTCGGAAGATCGTCTAGTCCAATCTCCTTTCCACAGCAGGATCACCTAGACCAAGTCACACAGGAACGCATCCAGGCAAGCTTTAAACATCTCCAGTGGAGAAGACTCCACAACTCCCCTGGGCAGCCTGTTCCAGTGCTCCGTTACCCTCACTGTGAAGAAGTTCCTTCTCATATTTATGTGGAATCTCCTATGTTCCAGCTTACACCCAATATGAACCTCCTCTGGTACAACTTGAGGATGTTTCCTCTCATCCTATCACTTACTACTTCAGGTTTAAGACGTCCACTTGCCGCCCAATCATTTCCAGTCTATTAATAACCAATCCCTTTTTGCATCGTTTCTTTCCTAGCAGGACAGAACTGAAAAGGGATTTTCCAGGCCATGGAGTTGGATCTTAGGCAAACCCCACATAAGCACATCTCCATCTAGCACTGCCTTCAAGCCCATGAGGAATCTCATGCCATTCCACCAGTCAGAAAGCCTCTGTCACACTCCCTTTTACCAGTGGCTAAGAGTTTTAAACCTACAACTTGAAAAATACTTGAACGGTTCATGTGTTCCTGTATTAAATAAACGTTGTTTATTTAATAACTGACTTCTGTCTCTCGAGTATTTTCTTGCTTGTAGAGATTCAGCTGCCTGATGACCGTGCCCTTTTAGACTCTCTCTCTGTAATAAGCTCTGCGTTGTCTGGGCTTGTTCCTCTTTTCTCTCTGTGTATGTTCATCCTTCCAGACACTTGGAGCTGCACCCTGAGTCTCAGCAGTACCTTCTACCTTTCCCTGTCTGCTCCAAATAGCCTCTAGCTCCACACTAGTCTTACAGAGGTACTTCATCCCATCCATATGGTACTGATGATTTTAATCATCCTAGGACTGGTAAGTACTTCAGAGTCTTTTCTACTGTCCCAAGTCATTACTGTACATCCAGAGATGACATTCCCTTTAATGGTGCAGGCTGCCCCTTTGCCACAAAGTTCTCTCAGAAATCTGTCTTGTCCCATGTCATCTTTTCTGTTCTAGTCCGTGTTCTTTCAAGTTTGCTTAGATTGAATTTTGCCACTTCTTGCCCCCCAGCATTGACAGCTTGAGACCATCATCCTGCTCTCCCTTTCTGACTTTGGCTCTGCATAGAGGAGGAACAGGTCCCTGCTAGATCCTCCAGTCCTCCCACGCTGTCCAGCAATGAAGCTCCTCTGTTCAGCTCCTGCCTTTGCTGGGAAGGTTATCTTCTTCACACCTGCCAGGGGTTTCTGCACGGCCCAGCACTGCCCTATTGCTCTGAAGTTTTTGCATAAAGCCTCGACAAAAGACCAAGGTGGCATCGGTGTAAAACAGGTGTGGAGGGAGGGAGGGAAGGAACGCAGAAAACCCCTGGCAAGAATACGGCAGTGACCTGCACCAACCTCGTGTCT
Organism: Phoeniculus purpureus; assembly: GCA_028565055.1. Taxonomy (NCBI): domain Eukaryota; kingdom Metazoa; phylum Chordata; class Aves; order Bucerotiformes; family Phoeniculidae; genus Phoeniculus; species Phoeniculus purpureus. The sequence goes on from JAOXOE010000698.1 coordinate 9,058,189, forward strand.
GTTTCTAAGGGTATTAGGTTGAAATGCGTTTAAATACCAGGGCAGAGCACAAAAGCCAGTGACCCTTGATTTTGGTTCCATGCACTTACCTGTGTACACCCTCAAAAGATAAAAAACGGGGGCCATAGACATGCAAAAATGTTGTCTAAGCTCTGGGTTCCGGGATCAGCGCAGGGGCACAGTGCTGAATCAGCAACACAGCTCCCTTGTTGCAAGCCTGGGGAGGAGGAGGAGCGCTGCTCAGATCTAGTGACAAGGCAGCAGTTGGCAAAAGGATGGCAAAACCCCTTTGATCTGCCCTAACAGGGAGTCCCTTAGGTCTTTGCTAATCACCAACAATATTACTGGAGTTACACCCTCGTCACACCAGGCTAAAAATGAATGTGTACAGCAGCTGGCTGCAACGCAAGACCAGTGGTACCTTTCTTCCTCTGGCTTCTAAGACTAGAATTACTTAAATAAATCTTCCTGCTGCACGTGAATTACATCCACTCCACTGAGAATTTCCTGCCCCATTTATTTTGCTGTGCTCCTTCTTACTCTGGTGTTTGCTCATTAACAAAGGTAGCGTCGCCCCTTGCTGTTTTAAAGCTTATGTGCAAGAAATCGCCGTACGCAGCAGAACTCATCCTGCCCACACTAGCTGTAGTACCTGGCTTGTGATTTTGTAGTAAGCAGCTTATAAAAACTGTTCCTATGAAACGCCAACATTGTAGAACAGAATCCAGCCTAATAAAAACGTTGTGTGTTAAGTATGGCTCAGACATCTCAGTGCAACGGCTGTTAAATCCGTGGGAAACCTGAGTTAGTGCTTTGGTTGTATGCAGTGAGGCAAATCAAAGAGCCCGGCGTGCTGATGGGTGCAAGAACAGAAAAACAGGCAGAAAGCTGCCCAGGGGGGTTGTGGAGTCTCCTTCTCTGGAGACGTTTAAAACCCACCTGGACATGTTCCTGTGCGACTGCATCTAGGTGATCCTGCTGTGGCAGGGGGATTGGACCTCTTTCGAGGTCCCTTCCAAATCCCTAATGTTCTGCGATGCTGTGACCCACATGATAACATTTTTAGGGGCACAGTTGAGAACAAGAGCATTCAAGAGTATTTCATAAACTCCAGGCATATATGAAATAGCCAAATATTCATTGCTGAACCTCAGTGAACACACCTTGAGACAAGGGAACTGCATTAGTTTCACTTATCCAAGGTATTATCTATTGAGTCATGCTGCCTAGATGCACACTTTCGCACGTGTCAAGTAGAAAGATGATGGTAGAGACGTAAAACATTGTAAGGACATCCCAATCAAGGTTTAATTTGTTAAACTGACTGCTCCATAGGTAACTGTATCTGTAGCATACAAATGTACAGTACAGAACAATGCTGCCAGTAGAACACCGTTCTTGAGATACCGTGGTGTAGACCAAAGCACTGATACCCCACTTAACGTAAATAAGGTGGCGCTAGAATCTCATTTCTTTTGCATTTCTTAAAATTATGATGGTGGAAGAAATTCATAAAGTTAATCAAGCTCTCCCAGTTTTATGTCCTATAAGACCAGTGTTTTCTTCTGTAATTGACTGGACATACTCAGAACTTACCACACCGCACGCCAGGCTGCTGAGACCTTGCTCCGTTCGAGTCGGCGCGTCCTTTCCAATTTTCCACAGCATCTTGAAGCAAAGAAATGAAGTGGTCTCTGGCTTCTACCTCCCAGCAAAAGAAAACATCTTGTTACTGTGGCTCCACGTATATTGAAACAGACCATTGACCTCTTTCCTCAAACGGCTTCCCACTAGAAACAACCTTTTCATCCCAAAGAGCTTTTGTGCTGCAACCAATCCCTGTGTTGGGCAAAGGACTTTCTGCATCTTCCTAAAGGACAAGATCATCCTCATCCTCAGCCAAGCTGCTTCTCAACCCCAAGAGAAGGATTTGCAGTAGATACCAGAATGCTGCTGTGTAATCTAGAATCATAGAACCATTCAGCTTGGAAAAGACCTGTGGGATCATCGAGTCCAACCATCAATCCCACTCTACAAGCTCACCCCTAAACCAGATCCCCCAACACTACATCTAAGCATCTTTTACACTCATCTATCAAAAGCTAAGTCTTGTAAGCAGTAAGGAACGTGCAGGTTTGTCACTAAGTCTTACATGCTTCGCTGATCACGAGCTAGCGCACAAGACCACCACAAATGTGGCTTTTAAAAATTACACACACACACACACAGAGTTTTTAGAAATACCTTCTTCGCAAACACATTTGCATCTGACCCTGTGGAGAGTGGAACAGGACAAGCTGCTGAGGATTCTAAAGGAAGTTTTACTAACTTTGAAACAGACCATTGGTAAATCATCCCAATGAGTTCATAGAAATGTCAAGCTCCTGTTATCCCACTGAGGTGGGAACTTCTTGCATTAATGAATTATAAGCCTGTGCAATGTATTTATCCTTACGTTCTTATTAAAATATGCTTCAACACACGCCAAGCGTCCCTCAGGCAGGCACCCTTTTTTGTAGTATAACAAACTCCCACAAACCAAACAAAAGATCAAAACATAACTAGATCAGATTGAATTCCAACTTGCATTCACCATCAAATTCAAGTTAGGCAGGGAAACTATCCTGAGGGCAAATCCTGCCCTGAGATACCCATCTTACCCTAAAAATCATAGAATCACTTGTTGGAAAAGACCCCTGGGATCAACAACCATCAGCCCTACTCTACAAGTTCGCCCCTAAACCACATTCCCCAACACTACATCGAAGCGTCTTTTAATCTCATCCAGAGATGAGGGCTCAACACGTCACATGCAAATTCGTACGTAAGATGAGAAACATTTGCTGTAAGACATTTACACACTGTTGTGGATCTGTAAACCTTTCACTGGAAACAAAAGCCCAACATTCTCCTATTTCATGCTTTCTGTCAGAAGCCTCAAACCAGGTCATTCCTCCTCAAGCTATCAATTAAGACCTGTTTTAAAACGCGCACTAGACCCACACGACCAGTGCTCATACAAATTTTTGTGTGTCAAACACTTCCAGATGGGCTGTGCACACCCCAGCCAGGGCTTCTTATGGAATGATTCTCAAATACTTATCTGGGCTAAGTCTTAACACACAGCAAAACAGGAGGCAAACCGATTTGAGCGGCATCTTCAGCTCTGCTGCTCAACACGGTGTGTTTGCCTGGGAGCGGCGCAAAAACCAGAAGACAGTCCTTTTGCAGTTCCTGAGCTCATTGTAAAAGTACAAAGGTCTTTAAAACGTCGTCTAGCGCTGGTACTACAAAACCAAGAACAAAAGCACAGCTGGCAGGAGCAAAGAGGCCAAAGCTCCACTCGAAAAGCAGGAAGAGGAGCAGCTGTGTGACAGCGAGCAAGTCACAGAGCTTCTCTGCACACTGGCAGAAAAAGCCTCAAGACAGACAAAAGCCAAGACCATGAAAAGTCTTTACTTGTATCAATCGTTTCACAGCGCAGAGACTCGGCACAAAGCTTGTACAGCAGGATCTGCAGACAGCTGAAAAACAGGCGGTTGTTTTTAATAAAAGACATAGAGTGTAGAGGTGAGAATACGAAGAGAAACAATACTGCAGCTAATGACCACCCTTAAGAAGAGAAACCCAACTGCAGCTAATGACCACCCTGCTTGCCTCACAGTGTCTAAGCCCAACTCACTGACTCCTTGTAGGGCCTTTAATGCTTGGCACACCGTCTCCTCCAAACATTCTCGTTGCTGTAAAGCCTAACAGGTCCCGACGAGTACGTGCAGTGTTTCGTAACCTTTCCCTCTTGCTGTCAAGGCCTGTTGGCAGTGTGTGGGGAGATGCAAGGACTCTCACCGGATGACACTCTGATTCACAAAGAAGCGGCACGAGTGTTGTACATAATTTAATTTGCAGTTCCGTATATAAATGTTTACTATATTGCACACTATCGCAGCACTTAAAAACATCTAATTATTTGCAAAAATTAGTAAAATACTTTAAAGGATTTAAAAATAAGGGTTTTAATGCAACTGACAAGATAATAAAAACAGCAATTTACTTAATGAGATACAATCCTTTATGTTGGAAATGAAAGTTACATACAACTAGAGTACAATTAAAATATACCATATAGTTCAACACTTAATTCCTCAAATGTGTAAAATTAACAAGCTTCTACTGTCATAGATATACAATTTTTTCCATATTGTGAAAAGGATTTTTCAAATTAAATACAGGTAACATAATATTCTGTAGTTATATTTCATGACTGTGTTTAAATGAGAGGGTTGTATAATACTCACATAGTCAAATGTACTCACTAATGCCTTGGAAATTGCACACTTCCCCTCCTTTTCCAAAATAGAATCTCATTTCCATACTGAAGTCTATTATGCCATATTGGAAAAGTATTTTACTTTCTAACAGGATTTTCATAAAATTAATAAATAGCAGAATATCATGGCATTAAGATGACTTTTTCCGCTTATGCCCACGTAAGAATTGAATCTGGGTTTCAGACAGACACGTCAGAACCAATTTCCTAGACTGTTGTCTTATTGTACACGCAAGATGAATGATTACAGTATTTTACAAAACAGAAAAAGTCTCTGAACCTTACTAGAATTATAAATGTAATGATTAAAAATTAAAATCATAACAGAATCAAATTGTGATCTCCAACATTTATTAAAATCTTTTAAAGTTCATAAACGACAACAAAGTTACTGTAGAATTTATCGCATACAGCTAGCATACAGCAGCATGTCCTTGGTCTAAATGAAATACAAAAAATTTTAACATTTTCATACAAAGGATTTCTTTAAATTTATTAATGTGACGATATATCTTTGTTACATAAAATTTGCTACAGCAAAGTATCTTATACTTCTCTTGCACAAATGTAAATATGGGTGGACAAAGACCGCATTCGGTGTCAGCCTCCTAATGACGTTGTAGCCTCCTAATGACGTTGTGCAAAAAATGCTCAACAACCTAAACAGACAGAATGTCGGATGGTACGTTTCACACTGTTGTAAAATGTCTACAAAGGCTTTTCTTAAAGGAGTGTCATACAGATTTTAAAAGGAAAGAATGCCAGTGGCTGTTTTGCACTGACACTCGAACGAATACAATGGCTATGCATCAATATAGCTCATTTTTTTGTTTAAAAACAATTCATCCTTGTATGCATGTAAATTTGTCAGAAAACTCGAGTCTAGTTTAAACTGTTTAGATGTGCTGTTTTAAGACAGGTCACTGAGACAGCCAAAATCAAGTGTACAAATAAAACTACTATGAGTAAGTTCAAAAGCAACCCCCAAAAAAAGTGCTGAGCCACTGATTATTAACATTGAAATGAACGTGTGAAAGTGCCCAAAGCTAGCACATGGTAGCAATATCTTTTAAGTCAGTTGGTGAGAGTATACAAAACGTAAGTAAGCCCAAATACTTGTATCTGTGTGACCATACATTCTGTTTGATTGAAAGTAGGTTAGAAATGAAGACACAACACAACTAAAATAAACCCAGTTGTTGCAGTTTTTAAACTTTGTCTTTTTTTCTTCATGAATGAAGCGCTGTAATTAAAAAGAACATGATTGTAGCAGTACTCCATCCTCAGTTTACTAATATAGTATACCAGAATAAAAACTTGGCAATAACCTCTTTTTCTTAACAGCTAACAAAAAAATAACCGTGTTCATCCAGCGATGCGTCTAGAACATTATTTTGCGTTTGCTAAACCATTTGTTTGTCATAGCTAATGGCAGAGCGCATTTTGCTTTCTGTGGTGCGGTGGGTTTTTATTTCAATGGAGGCCTTTTTCAAATCAAAAAAGGCTCAAAACACGGAATACTCTGGGAGCCCAAACATTGGCTTTAAAAAAAAAAAAGAAAACAAACAAACCACCAAACAAAACCAACAACAAAACGAAGAAGTGAAACACAATGAATCATATTCTCTACAATACTGACCAAAACTTCTTTTAAGAGTTTAGGGTTCATGTTCTTTAAAAAAAGCCATTTCATACCTGCAAACTGAAATGCTGGTACGCTGACTTGGTTAAATATGGTCCAAAATCCAGACCAGGTGGATTTACTCCCTCTCACGAGACTGTCAGCTTTCCATGATACAGTCTGGCTATGGCAATTTACCTACTGCCCAGGTGAGAAATACAAAGGAAGGAGGCAGTGACGAAAACTGCAGGGATGTAGAAAACCAAGGCACGGGGTCTAGCTACCGTCCCCTACTTAAGCCATCCAATTGAGTCTACTGAATTTTGGTCAGTCTCCAGGAAGAAATGTTTTCAATTTAATTTAGCAGACATTTATATGGCGATAAATACTACTTTCAAAAATGCTAAAAATGTTGGCTAGGTTTAGTCTGAGCTACTAAAAAATTATTATAAAGTGTAGCATCAGACACAAGACAGACAAGAATTATTGGCTGGCACAGACTAGAAGCAACATTTATCTTTCACTTCAGTCTAAATCACACTAGCCGCAACACCTTCCATTTCACTCACACAAGTAATACATTATTCAAAATAAAATGGAGCATTCTTGGGTAAAAAACTACTTCATTTTAAAGGGGGAAAATGAACAATACACAGAAACAAAGAACGACAGAAACCAAAGTTAAGCAGGAAAGTGGTCTATTATTCTGTGTTACTGCACAAACAGTGCTTGCTTAATTGTGCCTAGTTAGAAGGGTTGGTGCAAACTGCACACATGGAAGATGGCAATAAAGACCTCAGTCAGCTTTGTGGAATGAAGTAACTAGGTAACTGTTTTGACATATGATGGTCTCAGCTCCACCTCATCTGTTAACAGAGTGCAAAGATCCCAATGTGAGCCCTGATGTCATCTTGTCTTCTTACTCCTACTAAAAATCAGCAAATTCTTTTGCACATTTTTCTGTTAGAGACGCGCGAATATCTTCCTCTTCATAGTCATCAAAGTTGCTGGTATCTCCAGGGCCTCTGCACTTTGGTATGAATGGAGCTTCTACCTGTATTTTGGGAAAAAAATAAATCACATGAAAGGTTAAATGACTTAAAAGTTGTGGTAATGAGCTCAATATTCCCATTACTCCTCAAATGCTGCCAAGAAACCAGATATTACAGCTTAAAGTCATGAAATGAACCAGCCTAAGGTGCAGCCTTAGATGTATGATCGCAAGTTGAAAATTACTAACATCTCTCCAACATACATAAATAAAAAATTCCTTCCATTTCAAACCTAAACATTCATTCTCTTCTTGCACAAGAGACCCTTCTCTCTCCAAGTCATCAGCTGTACGGTGTGGCATCCAGCACACAAGAGATACACAGTCATGGGCAAAACAGAGTAGACTGAAAAGCAATCATCCAAGTATCTCTCTCTGGGATGTCCCAAGGAGCACATGTGTCAGAGGCAGTACAGTGGGGACACACATCAGCAGGGCAAGAACAGCTCCAGCTGAGGCAGGGGATCAGATCATAGAACTGCTTGGTGCCCCAGGTAGTTTGGTGATGGTGGCAGTAAGGGTCAGAAGATTAACGAAGTACAGCACAGACTGATACAAATTAATCTCTACTGACTGTGGTCACTAACACTTTACACCCCCAAGAAATAACATAAGCTTTCTGCATGTACAGACCCTGCAACAACTGTGTTGTGGGTATCCTTTTGTTCCGAAAGCAATAGGCACATGTTTAGGCAACTTATCCCGAGGACACAGAGTCTCTGGATGTACCTACCCTACAAAGCTACACATTTACCATTACCTGAATTCTGTCTCTGCGTCTTCTCAAAATGATTTTTGATTACTCTCTCACAAGAAAGCTTAGAGTAAGAAATATCTTGTTTGCTGCTGGAATCTTAGAATACATTCAAATGAGAGGCATCAGACTTCTTCCCATTATCTTTACCACGGAAATCACACAGAAACAAGACTGAATCCTGGTTTGTAGCAGAAATACCTGTCTGGCCCTAAGCACAACCATATTCTCAGGCATTATTTTAATAAATGGCTACACAAGCACACAAAAAAAACAAGATTTGATCTTATCTGAAGTATTAAGTAATCGACTGGTTCACTTATGACTCTGGCATAATAAATTATTCGCATTAGCTGCCAAGGAGCACTACGTTTATTCAGGAAAATACACGCTGCAGTTACAGCCACAGTGAAAAGCTGGTATAAAACCAAAGCTTAGCATTGTATTTCTCACTGCTTAAATGATACTACAATCCCTGTTGTTGTTTCAGACCCTTAGGATTACAGTATTTATTCCTTCTAATTATAAGCTGCAAACTTATTCAACATACACTCCCTTAAAACTAGCAATAGCTACTCTGTGTTACTAGTTCACCTTTTAAAACATTTCTTTTTAATTTGAAATTGATTTCCTACAGCAGTTTGCTAGCTATGCTAAGACTATTTGGCACAAAATTAAAACGTCTGATTTTGTACCATGTGGCCTGAGTGTCCTGAAACAGCATCCTGGCAAATGAAACGCAGTGCATAGAAATCTGCCTGGTAAACAGGATTTAAAAAGCAAAGAACAGATAATTACAGTTCTGCAATGGAGAATCTTTTCTTAAAAACATCTACACTTAATACAAAGAACACAGGATGTGTTAATTGCACCCTGCCTTCTAGTAATTAATACATTAGTGAATACAACAACAACTGTACTGTCAGTTTGTGTAGCCAAACAACCAGTTTCTTTTTATAAACTATTGTTAGTATTTAGGTTTGGCCTTTGAAATACTGCTGTTACAGCAGCAAGGTCATGCCTCTGTAGTCAAGACTTAACATTTCAACAACATAAACCGAGTCCTTCAAACAATTTTGCTTTACTCTGCCTTTTTTAGCAGTATTATTTCTCCACTTGAGTCTTCTGGGACAACACCACTGAGTTATTTTAGTGTTTTATTCTTGTATACTGAAAAATCAAGAATTCAGAGGTTGTTTTCAAGAGAAGAACTAATTTCTTAGGAAACCAGGTAGCAGCTTTAGCTCTACCTTCAAAGGGAAAGACTGAACTGTCACAATGTTCATCCCTTTCCCCAGATTCCTCTTCCAGCTCTCACTCACTCATCCTAGCAGCCACTAATTTGCTCTCCTTTAATGGCTGCACAAGCTCTGAAAGTATTCTGTTGCCTCTGCTGCTTTCTTTCTAATGCAGCTCTAAAATTTATAGACTGGGCATGGACTTTCTGACAATCACACTACAAGTCAGTCAGAAATGCCAGGAAAAAGCACTGAGCAAAGCTGTTCCCACTGTTGCTGCTTATGACGCTGCAGTTAATTAAAGCCTAGTGTCAGAAGACAAAAACTCCTCAGTAGTCACTGATGACTGAGTAGACACCCTCTGCATGTGATTCTGACCCTATCACTGAAAAAGCAAGACCAGGAGGGAAGAACAGCTCACTTCTTCAGTAGGGAAAGAAAATGCTGAAGTACAGTCCATACTGAAGCAGTTTGATTGCTAAGAATTAGCTGGAATGGAAAACTGATTCCTGTCTGCAGGAGAGGTGTACTTACAGATGCCACTACAGCAGGGGTTAAACAAAAAGTGAGTCAGGCAATGGTTCTGAGATGTTACAGAAATAGACCAAAGCACAACAGATGTTAAGAGAACGTGAATGCTCTCAGAGGTACAGGATAAAATACTAACAAGAAACAAATATAATTCAATCGATTAGTATACACTCTCCAGTCTCTTAAATCACTTCCACCTTTTCTCAGTTTAATTCAAGCGACAGATCTAGAAAAGAAACAAAAATTAAGTGTTTGCAGTAAAAATTCTAGTCTTACCTTCCTCTGATAAATGGCAATCCAATCTGTAGTAGCAAACCACTTGTGATTCTTTATGTCATTTACACCATTCTTGAGATTTCCATATCGTTTGGTCAAATCTACCTGGAGTAAATTTCTTAGAAGATCCTTTAGGTCAGAACTGAAGTGTGACGGGAACCTTACCTAAAATTATACATCCTTAGCATTAATAAATTATACAAACGATGTTATTCTTCCCTTTGAGAAGCAAAATAACATGCAAACAAAAGGAAACATTTGGGTTGTTTTCTATTCTTTCTCAAAAACCTAATCAAGCAGGAATGCATGAAAAGAGAGATGATTCGTGTTGCACGTGTTTGTTTCATAGAGCCTTACCGTGTCCACCTAACATTTTCTGAACTGAAGGTTTTTAGATTGGAGTTGAGGAAAAGTTACTAATTTAATGCAATAATAATAATGTAACAGCTATATTAAATTTGGTGTCTCACCAAGACATCATAATCTCAAGGCATTCTCAGCTATTTTCTAGGAGCAGTGTTTTGTTTTATATATACACATGCACACAGGAGATACAGTGCAGTCCAATATATGCACAGCACACACATATATATGTGCTCTGAAACACCTGAACATTTGTAACAGTTAGATCTGAAACTTTATGCTGTACTGTAGTCTGTTTCTGATGCACCAACTAAATGCACCAACATCAAGTCTTACATGGCGCTGTTTGAACATAGCAAACGAACACTAGCAGACAGATTTTAAGGGCAAGTGCTACTATCCCTGACCACAAGCACTAGTTCACTGGCAAATATTTGAGGATGATTCATGGTTTGTAATTACATAGGGGTTTACTAGCAAAAGTTCTGTTGACAAGCATTTGAAATGGCAGAGAGAAGAGAGGGGACAACAGGCAGAAAGTTGGTTGCTTGCCCATAGTCTCAGTGTTTGACATTCCCTGCATTCAGCTGATCAGTTATAATGTGAAAGGAGAACATATTATTTAGCATAAAAACAAGTTATGAAATCCTAATCAAGGACTAACTAATCTGTGCTGGTTTAGAGTCAGAAGGTTGAGCCTCAGACTCTAGATTCCCTTCCCACTAGTGTGAGAGGGAAAAATAAGTCAAAAAACCTCTGAAATAAAATTCAAGATGTATTTAAAGTTAAGTAAAAGTCATTAAAGTAGAAAAAAATTAAAACAAAAAAGTAGTGTAAACTGATTCAGTTTAACTGCCAGCATCAATGTAAGGTAGTACACGATAAATTCAGGAGTTTTAACAAATTTAGTATCTAGCTAGCTGAGAAGAAAGGAAATATTAACTCTAGTTTTTAATTAGAAAACTAAGTGCATGAGGTAAATTAAATGAAAGACTTAAGGTTACAGAGGAAACATACTGCTAGCTGAAAACTGAATGTTAGATTTTTCCAAAGGTCAAGTCCACTGCTATTTCTGGAATCACCCATCCACAGACTCAGGAAAAGTTATATTAAGATATGCCTTTGTGAATTAATTCGCATACATTCATGGAGACAGCTGAAGAGTCAGTGCCTTTCCAAAGGCTTCGTTTGTGTTTTAAATTAGAAAGCAGAGAACAGATTTGTTTTTTAACTTTGATTTTTAATATTTTTGTTGCAATGTCTGTGTATGATACAAACTTTTCCCACCTTCTTTTCAGGTTGCTCACTGTCTAGTAGGCAGTAAATTCCAAATCTACTTCACAAAAATAACAGGCTCTGCAAAGACAAACTGTTTGTGAAAATACATAGGGACTTCACTCACCTTGCCAGACACAATCTTCTCATAAATCTGAATGGGCTGATCTGCAAAGAATGGGGGATATCCAGCTGCCATCTCATAGATTAACACTCCCAGTGCCCACCAGTCGACTGCCTTGTTGTAACCCTGCATGAAAGGAGAAACATCACTGTTGGTACCACACTTCTAACACGGTTTGAGATTTTTCAATACACATCTGCGGAATACAAAGAAAGCAAGCGCATTTTGCTTGTGTACTACGGAACTTACAACCTCGTTCAAACTCAACCTCACAGACTGCAACAGCAACTTAATACAGTGAGGACAGTGAAATAGGGATGAAACTGAAACAATTTGCACAAATTCCTGTGCTGAGTTTCAGTGTTCTTCACATCGATGTGACAATGCTCCTCAAGTGACAAAAATGGCCACAATTAAAAAGAATCCTGTTACAGAATGACTGAAACTTCTTTTGAAGTTTAGGGAAACGTTAAAAAACACAACAACACTGCACATACTGGACACCGTCATATTTTTGCTTGTTATTTACATTCCAGAACATTCTCTTTTTAGCTTGGTAAGTATGAAAAAGAGATTCAAAGTTTTAATCAGCTGTTATACATATTTATTATCCAATCGCCAACCCATAAACACAAAGTCTTTAGTAAATCCTATTTAATGTTTAAAAAGACAGGAAACTTGAGCAACACTCTCAATTTCACACCTATTCCCTCAGCTCTTTTACAAAGCTCAGGGCTGAATCAGTCTTTTCTGAAAAACTGACTATGAGTCTTTGCAGTAGACACACTTACACTTCTGCTGCTTTAGCAGTGGGGAAGAAAGCTGCAAATACAGAATATTTTCTCTGCAAATAAATTTTCTCCTCCTTAAATACTTTTGTTTACCGTCTAAAGACCTACAAAGGCTATTTAATTATAACACATATGAAATGCGTGATTTAATATTATGTGTTGTGATTGTTTCTGTCATAAAACAGTTCTACCAACTCTAAGGGTTATTCTTCCTTCGCAAAACATGAAGGGCTACAGTTGAACAGCTGTATGGTTATTAATACTTCTTCTATGTTCAAATATTTAGTGCAAGTACTAGACACAAACTGACCAAAAGACTGCAAGTACTTTATGTCTAAAATCAGTGGTTTATTATATTTGGTTCATGTAAAGTGTCTTGAACAGGAAAACACTCTGCAAGTAGTTATTTCATGATGGTCAATTTCATTCAATAAGAGGTTCTTGTTACTTCTGGACCATCTGTCCCAGACTGTTAACACTTCAGAATGTTATCACTCAGATCTGCAGTTCTGATAAGAGTTAAACATCCTAAAAACAGATCCTTTAACCTATATTTTCACATAATTGCAGAACATTAGGGATTGGAAGGGACCTCGAAAGATCATCTAGTCCAATCCCCCCACCACAGCAGGATCACCTAGACCAAAATGCACAGGAACATGTCCACACAGGTTTTAAACGTCTCCAGAGAAGGAGATTTCCCCTGGGCAGACCATTCGAAGGCTCTGTTACCCTCATCACAAAGAAGGTTCTTCTCATATTAATGTGGAACCTCCTATGTTCCAGCTGACACCCATTGCCCCTTGTCCTGTCATTAGATGACATTGAGCAGAGCCTGGCTCCATCCTCCTGACACCCACCCCTCACATATTTATAAACATTAATGAGGCCACCCCTCAGTATCCTTTTCTCCAAGCTCAAGAGACCCATCTCCCTCAGCCTTTCCTCATCAGGGAGATGTTCCAGTCCCTTCATCATCTTCGTGGCTCTGTGGTGGACTTTCTCCAGCAGTTCCGTGTCGTTGTGGAACTGAGGGGCCCAGAACTGGACACAATACTCCAGATGCAGTCTCACCAGGGCAGAGCAGAGGGAGAGGAGAACCATCTCTTTCCATCTACTAACCACACCCTTTCTGATCCACCCCAGGATGTCATTTGCCTTCTTGGCCACAAGGGCACAGTGCTGGCTCATGGTCATCTTGCTGGCCACCGGGACCCCCAGGTTCCTTTCTCTGACGCTGGTCTTCACCAGATCAGTCCCCAACCTACACTGGTACCTGGGGTTGTTCTTGCCCAGATGCCAGACTCTAAAGTGCCCTTGTTGTATTTCATTAAATTTCTCTCCACCCAGCACGAGCCTGCTGCGGTGTCAGTCACTCCTCCCAGCTTTGTGTCATCAGCAAACTTGCTGACAGTGCACTCTAATCCCTCATCCAAGTAGTTAATGACTATATTTGAATAGTACTGGTCCCAGTATCAAACCTTGGAACTCCACTGGATACTTATAACTAGAGTCTTGTCCCACTGACCCTCTCTGGCTTCTATCCTGTAGCTAGTTCACAATCCACCTCACTACCCGATCGTCCAGACCACTGCCCCGTTTCGCTGCAAGGGTGCTATGGGAGACACTGTCAAATGCTTTACTGAAGTCAAGACAGACCACATCCACAGCTTTGCCATAATCTATCCACCTGGTTATGCCCTCACAACAGGCTATCAGGTTGGTGAAACATGACTTGCACGTAAATATCAGAAGGAACCTCTTCACAGTGAGGGTGACAGAGCACTGGAAGGTGCTGCCCAGGGGGCCTGTGGAGTCTCGTTCTCTGGAGACGTTTAACACCTGTTTGGATATGTTCCTGTGTGACTTGGTCTAGGTGATCCTGCTGTGGCAGGGGGATTGGACTAGATGATCTTTTGAGGTCCCTTCCAATCCCTAATGATTCTATGATTCTGTGTGATTCTATGTATAATGTATGCTTTTTTTGCTTCTATACGGTAGCTTGGTGTACACTCGTGTAAATTTTGTGATGTTTGCCCAAGACATGCATTACTGCAGCAGTTTCAGTCCCTCAGAACAGAGAAAAGTGTAAGCACAGACAGAAAAAAACCACTGATACGTTTTCAAATATTTCAGCTGTAATGAATACAGGCAGCACCCTTTTTTTGAAGTAATTGCGTAGTAGAAATGAAAACGTTAGGGAAGTTTTTTCTTCTTACAGACTGAGTACTTGGACCTTACTCTTCACTTGTAGTCCTGTAGCCTGGTAAAGTAGTAATCTATTTGGTAATTAATCCTTTGCACAATTTTTAGTGAGGATAATGTTGTATGAAAGAAATTACTCAGCCTCTGTCTTCTGGATGCTGTGATATAAATGCAGCAATTTCAGTCTGACCTGGTTCAGTTTATTTCAGGGTAAGTTTTTGCGCCCTCTTTTCTGTCTATTTGCTTCTAGTTAACACATCATAACAGACTACAGAACTGAGGATGGATATAAAAATTTTGGTTAAAGTCATAATAGAAGACTATTTATGAAGCTATCTGGTAGTATCTGAATTTCATCAGAACTTTTTGGTAACTCTAGAGTTGCTTTATTTACCTGTAACCTTTTGCATTGACAGGTGAAGTATGTCCAGTGTACTGGGCAATAGTAAATACATAAGGAACTTTGTTATAACAACTGGCTGTAGTTCTGAGCATCTTTCCTTGATAGTTTCTGAGTTTACACAAGATTGAAGCAAAAGTCAGTAATCTCTTCCTTCTGGTTGCATAGTTTGTCTTTATGATGTGCATTCCCCTATTGTGTTGTTCTGTATAATCCACTCCCTTCCCTTCTATCCCTAATGCCATTATGAGCTGTCGTAATTTTTGTGTTGTGTTCCTGCTGTTCATGTAATCAATTTCTGTTCCTTCAGAATGGAACCTGCCAAACATTCCTCTTCCTGCTAGCTGTTTTTTTGGTGTCCCAGTGTGACTTGAAACATTGGTCTCACTTGTGAGTTTTCTGACTTCACCTCCTTCTGTGTAACGAACAACCTGATACATTTCTACTGAAAACAGCTTTGGTTTTTAATAGCAGAACTAGTTTTGTGAATTCATGTTCTGTACTCCTTTTACTCTTTTTTAGATGTTGGATGTTTATGACATTCTTCCTTTTGATAATCCAGACGGTGGTGTGTGGAAACAAGGATTTGATATCACATACAATGAAAATGAATGGGACAGTAAACCACTTCAAGTTTTTGTTGTGCCTCATTCACATAATGATCCAGGTAGTGTTTCAACTGTATTTGTTCGACTATCTAGAGGCTTTTGAATTGAGAAGTATATTGCCATTTGTGTTAAGATTTGGGTATTTTTTAAGCATGCTATTTAATTTGTTAGATTTAAGTCTAATAAGGCAATTAAGCATAGGTATAACTCAAGCACCATTGACTTCAAGTGACAACTGTTCTGATAGAAATTACGTATGTACTTATTAAATGACAGAGTGTTATGTTGATAATGGAAGTTTACCATCTTGCTAGTGACCCAATCAGTGCATTCGTTGCTGCATTATATGTGGCTTGCTCTTATTTTGCCTTCTTGAGCTTCCATAGATAAATAACCTTCTTCCTGTGCTCAAGGGATGTGCTTTTTGGAAGATGGAACAATAGCAAATCAGAGGTTTTGTAATTGTTAGCAATTGCTTTATTGTCTTGTGCACATCCCTGCCTAGCCCTAACCTACTGCAAGAGAGAACAAAGTCTGGATTTAAACTGAAACCTAGATATGTTTACATAATTACACTTATGACCAAATGGATATTCACTGTGCAATTAAAATAGAAGGGTGTCAGTTTATTTTTAAATGACTACAAAATACACTAAAAAGCAGTGAATTATGCTGCTACAGTAAACTTCTGGTATATGTACACTGAACTGTGAGAAGCTGGTGAAATTGCTTGTTTTTGTGGAAAGCCACAGTTTCAGTAATTTTAAATTTTAGTACTGTGTGTCTGACAGTGGATCTGTGGATCTAAGTGTAGTGATACGTGTTAGTACGAACATGAGTGGCTTTTAATCATGTGCGTCTAGCACTTTCAAACAAAGTGAACACTGGGGTTTGCAAAGGCTGCGTTGTCCAGTTATGATAGCTGAAATAACAAAGTATAGATGTAGTAAACGTCACAATTTAAACTTAAGCTTAAACAGTACTTGATGCAGAATTGACCTGTTTCTGTTGCCATTATGAAATGTCTCTTTGGAGCTAGCCTTTAGATTCCTGACATCAGCCTTCTTTCTTGTTCCCATCTAGATTCCTGTCTTGCCTCCTGTAGTTAGCTATAGTGTATAGTCACAATTGATACCGTTTGTCTCTGACACACTTTGGCATTGGGTGCCTTAATGAAGCATTTGGTTCATCCTGTAGCACCAGTTATGCTCAACAAAGGTTGCCCTCTAAGCACTCATATCCTAGAAAATTTAAGTACGGAGGTTATTTGGCGTCTTTTCACATCAAGATTATTATTTACTTTTCACATCAAGTAGATACTAACATCTGTCACTACAGATTGTGTTCTTCCTCACTGTATGCCAGGCAAGGTATACAGTCTTGAGGCTGTTGTTTTGTCAGCTGACTAATAGCAAAGGCTATTAATATCAAGTTATGCTAGAGTAAACTTAACCTCTGAATTTTTAGATCTTAGAATCATAGCTTGTGAAAGATCTTTAAGGTAATTGAGTCAAACCATTAATACCCGTGTTATACGTGAACAGGTGCATTATCTGCTCTGCCTGGCGGCAGAACTGAAGAATGAAGTGGAGAGGTTTGAGTAGTATCAGGGAGTGTGAAGAGAGAAATTGACTGGTGGACCGAAAGAAAACAGGTTGAGGCCTCACATAAATCATTAGCTCATCTGAAGTGCATCTATTCCATTGCACACAGCGTGAACAACAAATGGGGAGCATGAAGTCTTGCTGCGGCTGGAAAACTATGACATAGTGGCTATTACAGAAACGTGGTGTGATGCCTCAAATGACTGGAGTGCCACAATTGATGGCTATAAGCTCTTTAGGAGGGACAGAGAGGGAGGAAGAGGTGGTGGATGGTGCTGTGTGTTAGGAGATGCTATGAAAGCTCAGAAATCAAATACAGTGCTGACAGGGTTGAGAGTGTTTAGGTTAAGGGCAGGTAAAGCTGATACTGCTGTGGGAGCCTGCTGTAGATCCACTAAATCAGAGCAGTGAGGTGGATGAAGCTTTCTATAAGCAATTAGGAGAAATCTCATGGTTACTTGCTGTTGTTCTTGGGGATGCTTTAACCTACCAGGTATGTGCTGGGAGAGAGACACAGCAGAAAAAGAACAATCCAGGAGGTTCATGTGAAGGATAGCTTTCTTCCACAGCTGGTAAGTGAACCAACTGGAGAAGACACCCTGCTGGACCTTCTGTTTGTGAGCAGAGAAGGTCTTGTGTAGGATATGGCAGTTGGAGGCTGTCTAGGGAACAGTGATGATGAAATTGTTAAGTTCTGCATTATTAGAAATGATAGGAGAGGAAACAGCAAAACTGTCACTTGGGACTTCTGAAGGGCAAACTTTTGATGTGTTTGGGAGATTACTTGATAGAATCACTTGGGAGTTAGTTTTAAAGGTTATAGGAGTCCAGGAAGGCTGGACACTCTGTAAGGAGGAAATCTTAAAGTTACAGAATGAGGCCAACCCCACGTGCTGTAAGATGAGCTTGGGGCATAGGAGACATGAGAGAAGAAGGTAGTCAGGAGTAATCAGCATGGATTTACCAATGGAATGTCATGCTTGACTACTCTGATAGCCTTCTGTGATGTCATAACTGAATGGGCAGATGCAGGGACACCAGTGGATCTACCTTGACCTTAGCAAGACTTTTGACATAGTAACTCCGTAACATGCTTGTGAGGGAGTATAGGATAGAAGAACAGATTGTGAGAAGGGTTAAGAACTGGCTACATAACAGAGCTCAGAGAGTGGTGATCAGTTGGTGCCGAGTCTAGCTGGAGACCTGTAACTAGCGGTGTCCCCCAGGAATGTGTGCTGGTTCCAGTTTTGTTCATTATCTTTTATCAATGACCTGGATGACAGGACAGAGTATCTCCTCAGCAAGTTTGCTGATGATACTGAACTGGGAGGTTTGGCGAATACACAAGGTTATGTGGCCATTCAGGAAGATTTGGAGAGTTGGGCAAAGAAATACCTTGTAAGGTTCAACAAGAACTAGTGCAGAGTCCTTCACCTGGGAAGGAGTAATGAGATGCACCAGTACAGGCTGGAGAGCACCTCTGTAGAGAGGGACCTGGGAGTCGTGGTGGAGAACAAGTTATCCATGAAACAGTGATGTGCTCTTGTGGCCAAGAAGGCCAATGGTATCCTGGGGTGTATTAAGAAGAGTGTGTCCAGTAGATCAAGGGAGGTTCTCCTCTCCCTCTACTCTGCCCTAAGGAGACCACATCTGGAATATTGCATCCTGGGCTCCCCAGTTCAGGACGGACATAGACCTACTTGAGAGAGTCCAGTGGAGGGCCATAAGGACGATTAAGAGATTGGAGTGCCTACTTTATGAGGAAAGACTGAGAGGGACTTTTTAGTCTGGAGAGAAGACTGTGAAGAGATTTAATTACTCTATATAAATATATGAGGATTGGGTGTCAAGAAGAAAAAGACAAATCTCCTTTCACTTGTGCTCTGTGATAGGACAAGAGGTAATGGATGTAAGCTACAGCATGGGAAGTTCCACCTCAACATAAAGAAAAACTTACTGACTATAAGGGTTCAGAGCACTGGAACGGGCTCCCCAGGCAGGTTGTGGAGTCATCTTCTCTGGAGAATTTCAAGACCCATCTGAATGTGTTCCTGTGTGACCTGTCCTAGACTCTATGGTCCTGCTTGAGCATGGGAGTTGGACTCTATGACCTTTGGAGGTCTTTTCCAACCCCTAATGATCTGTGTCTCACTAGCCTGGCTAAATAGGGATATTTGGCTGAAAATCAGGGAAAAAAGGAACGTTTATGGGCTTTGGAAAAAGGGGTGGGTGCTCATAATGAGTACAAGGATATTGTTAGGTTATACAGGGAGATAATTAGAAGGTTGAAATGCAGCTAGAAACTAAATATGGGTTTGAAAGTAAAGAACAGGAAGAAAAGCTTCTGTGAATATATTTGTAATGGAAGACCAAGGAGAGCCTTGATTCCCTGCTAGACAAGCAGGAAATACAGTGACAGAAGATGAGGATAAGGCTGAGCTGCTTAATAATGTCTTTGCCTCAGTCTTCAGTAATATAAACACCTGTACTGAAGGAAGCCAGCTCCCCCAAGCCAAGAGATGATGGCCAGGAGCAAAATGCGTCCCCCGCAGTCCAGGAGGCGATGGTTAGGGACCTGCTGCTCCACACTGAGGTCCACAAATCTGTGGGGCCAGATGGATACATCCTAGAGTGCTCAGATTGTTGGCAGGAGCTTTCACCAAACCACTGTCTGTCACTGTCCTGGCAGAACTGGGGAGGTCCTAGCTGACTGTAAGTCACCCAGTATAACACTGATCTATAAGAAGGGACAGAAGGATGATCCCAGGAAACTCAGGCCTGTTAGTTTGACTTCAGTTCACAGAATCACAGAACACTAGGGTTTGGAAGGGACCTCAAAAGATCATCTAGTCCAATCCCCCTGGCAGAGCAGGATCACCTAGACCTAATCACACAGGAACATATACAGGTAGGTTTTAAATATCTCCAGGAAAACTGATGGAGCAGATCATCCTGTGTTCCATTATACAACACAAGCAGGATTACCATATAGTCAGACCTAATCAGTGTGGTTCTGATTCAGAACTTGTGCTAAGACACAGATAGTTTGTTCCTTTGGTTGGATTAGAGCAAGACTTACGTTTCTATTAGTTCATCCTCCCCCACTGTCAATTTCATCTCTCCTTGATTGAAGGTGATTTTAGCTTCCAGTTTTCCTAACAAGTCCCATCCAAGTAGAGGTTTGACAGAATATAAAATTTGCTCTTTCCGTTTGGCCAGTAGCCTTCCCTACAGTTAGAAAAATCCTTATCTATGGATACCAAGCTTTGATTCAAAACCAAATTAAGAAACCCCTGTCAACTAAAAAATCTTACCTACTTGCAATAAATGCAATGAACTGCCTTAAAACACATTTTTCTTCCATTTTCAGTGCAGCCACCCTTGGGCTTGTGCTGATTAACAGCTGTCATGGTGGCAATTGTTACCTGTTTAAACTTCTCACTCTTGTCTCTGTTCCAATACATTCCTCCCTCCACAAGCTTCCACCAACAACCTTTCCAAGCCCTGAGTGTCTGGCGCTTTTATCTTCTGCAGATTTTACAGTAACAGAAACTGCTACCTTCCTCTCCACCATCCAAACTGAAAATACCCATCCTTTAAACAGCCCCTACACTGTCACTGTGAGTCCCACAAAAACCCTTCATCCTGATCAAACCCCTAAAAGAAGCACCTTCAGCATCTACACTATACAAAAAAAAATGGATTCAACGTTTTCCAAACCTCCACAAAAGTACCCTCCCACAAAAGCCAAACCCAGCAACGACCCATGACATCAGGATCAAGTGAGCACAGAAGGAAGAGTGAATGAAAAGGCAGCGTCAGTGGTCAGATGGGAACTGACAGCCTTGTGTCCAGCCCTGCCCAGGTGCCTCTAGCCTAGCACGGGAGCCCAGGCAGGCCCCAGCTGCACAGAGGGTACACAGGAGACCCACATTTAAATCAGGTTTTTCCATTAACTTTAAAACTTGTGGTTATGAAACAATTTCCAAAGGAAAATGACAACAACATTATAACAATAGTAATTATAATCACTCTCACATCACACATACAGGGATCCCCTTACATCACTTTCATATGTAATACAAGAAACACGTACTTGCTGCAATTATGGTGATAACAATGACAGTAACAGATAGGTCCTTTTCTACTCCCACACCGAGCTGGTGAATTTGAGGAGTCTCACGTGGAAATCTTGGGGCACCCAGGGAGTCCTCTATGTCAGCGGATCCTTCAGCTGAGCAGAGATCATCCCATCTGGGGTGCCAAATGGATGTAGTGAAAACTCTGTAACTGAAGTTATGAAACAAGCATTCTTTATTGCAGCACTGGGCCATGCATGGAGAATCTTTCCTCCAAAAAAATGCATTTGCTGTTTCCAGGCCGGGTTCTGGGTTAAATCGTGGTGGTACCGGCATACTTACGATTTATTTTACATAGGTGCATGTGTTCAACATTTAGCTTAGTTTTTTACAGACAGAAATTGTGTTAGCTTATCAGGCCTGTTGTCTTCCTGGCCACTTTAAAGCACCTTGTTAATAGCGCCCCCCCCCAGCACATCTAGCAACTTGCATGTAATTTTCTTAGGTTTCCTGTATCACTTCAACAGCCGTTTCATGTGAATGCCTGAAGTAGAATAGCAGCTTGTCTCAGTTTGAGACTATGGAGAGAAGAAACGGATCGTCTCCCCATTATTTTTTTAATATGCAAGGGAAAAACAAATTAAGTGAAAACAAGATAAAACAACTTTAGTTCAGTTTAATAAATTGAACCAAACTATCCAAAACTATCTGTATGCATGGCAATCACCCCTTACAACCCTTTCCTACCCCACACCGGGCAAGGAGAGGGAAGAAAAACCTGGAGAGAACAAAGGACGTCTGTTTGTGGCTGCTGGGTAGTGTGGGAGGGGGTGCTAGATGCGCTTAGAAGAAACCGAAAAGTAGAGAGGCTAAAGAGCCAGGAGACTGAAGAGTAGAAAAGAGGAACAGGTCAGGAGACTGGCATACTGAGGGAGCATGAAAAGCCGAGAAACCAAGGTACTGTACTGCCGCTCCACTCTGGAATAATCATGCTGGGCTTCCCACGCTGCCCTCTTTTAACCCCCACGCTCCACTCTCTCTTCTGCCTCCCATATGTGTGAAACAGAAAGGAAGGGGAAGAGAATTCATGCCAGCATGAAACAGGGCAAAATTCATGCCAAAAGTTAGGACACCCGCTTTGTGAGTTTTCTCTGCCCTCCTTGCCTGCCAAAAGAAAGATAAATAGGTGCTAATGGCTCACCCTCAGGGCAGGAAGGGACAGGGATACAGTCAGAAATGGGAGGAAACAAAAACCTGAACACAGCTGAACTTAATAGTGGAGAACCTTGCTCAGGGACAGCAATGTTGGGTAAGGTAGCACAAGTGGACTTGAAAGATGATGTTCAGATATGACCTGAGGGGTTGAAAGACACCTCTAAACATTTATTGCTCTGTTGGCAGTGACGATTTTCATAATGTTTTCTCATTAAATTATTTAAGAATTGAGTCTTATGTCCTTCATAATTTATGTGTGTATCAGATCAGTGTTTTATTGCTGCATGTGGTTGTTACAGACCCTAGTACAAACAACACGTAAGTGGAGTTCAAAAAGACTTGAGATAGACTCTGCTTCTTCCTCTGCTTGCCCATCTTTAATTTCTATTTAGGTAAGAATGTCAAGTCTAAATACTGCTTCTTAACACTTCATTAATTACCTGTAACATTGTTAATTTTATCTTACCTATTGCTCACATTAACCCTTTTTTGTTATTTAAGGCAGTCTCAGTTTCTCAGGAGAAAGTCTGTATATTTCTGTGGACAGTGTTAAAAGTTAAGCATAAAAGTTTGATGCTGTTAATACATCATGGAGTTTCATGTTTGTTTTCTGTTGAATATGGATTTCAGGGGACCTCTAAGTTGTAATGACATTTGGAACACAGACTCTTTTAGACTGTTGTGTGATCCACCAAAATAGAGTAAGTTAGTCTAAAGTGGAAGCAGAAAAGAAAAACTAGTAATTGAGTAGCATCTGAAAACTTTAAAATTTTCCAAACTGTAAATTCAAAGTTCACTGATTAATGTTTGTGTTATATTTTAATAGAAAAACATCACAGTCACCACTGTTTGTCTAGTACTTATTTGTCTTTTTTTTGTAGACAGTGACGGTCTATAGCATTTTATTAAAAAAAAAAACCAAACAATTGAGACTATGGAGGTTATGTAAGTACAATACATATTGGATAGTGAAGATCTGATTATTTCTGTTTTAGAGGATGAAGAGCTCTAGGAGTAACCTGGGAGACTGGGTAGCTTACTTTTTCTTGAGGCACTGAATTGCATAAATCTGAGTTTTATTCCTGGCTCATTGCTCAGTATTTCTGTGGTTGTATTTTTAATTCTTTCATTAGAAATGTTTTTTCCCATCCCAGTTACCTAGTTATGAGAGTCACAGATTTCATATGTACAAAGCTGAAAGAGAACTTGCATTGTGTTAGTCTTAATATATAATGTCTTCTTACAGTTTTTGAAGTACCTTGTGGCTCATGACAGATTTTGCATTTGATGAAATGTGCAATTATTTGCGCTTTTAGCTGTGCTTATGTCATGAGTTTAATCCTAGATTAAATTAACTAATTAATTTAGTTAGTGTGCTAATGGGCCAAAACAAAAAGAAAGCAAGAAGGGTTTGAAGAAGCACTTACAAATTGCAGACAAAAACAAAAACCTGATTTGCTAGAAAAACAAGATGACACATTTAATTCACCTTATATAAAACCCAACAATTCACCCCACATAAAAACCCTCACAAAGACACATGGAAATTAATCACGGTGTTGTTACATAACTAAGCCAGACTGCAATCTCAACCCCTCAAAGGGGAAAGACTTCCAACCATTCTTGCTTCTTGTGGAAATGTGGTGTCAATCAAGTTCATGCAAACGTTCCTCCATGTCAGCAGGCGTTTTGAAGTCCGGTTCTCTTCTCCAGTTCTCATGTACTTCCATACCAGTCCTTCATTTCCAGTGTGCTGATTACTGCACACCAATGGGAGAAGAACTCTCTCCTTTTCAGCAAACAATGGAATTCATATTAAACCTTCCTTCTGGTGACCCTTGAGGTGCCACTCTTTCTGTTCACTACTTTTCCAGGGAAAGATTGCCAATGTGCCTAGCTCAGTGCTAGGCATCCTCTTTGAACAGCAGATGAAAGTGAAGAGAAAGAAGGAGGAGCCAGAAACCTGAAACTGGAAGCTCCAAATCCATCATTTCAGTTTTGCAAAGCCAAAAAATTTTGCAAGTTGCCATAGCAACTTCCCAATGCTTCAGGCGAAGAAACCTTTTAAAATTTCAAGCTGTGAAAGCTTATTAAATTAGATGTGAAAAATAGGTAATTATTCTTGTGATCTATTGAGGAGTCTTCTACGCCGTTGTAAAAGTAAATACTTTCTAGTACTTTTTAAATATTAATGATTCTGCTTCTACCTAAAAGTAATTTATTTCACAGAATATTTTAGAGGAACAAGGATTTTAGGTGCTTCAACACAGGTGGCTTTCTGTCGTCTTCTGGTTCATACTATTGAAATAGAAAAAATGAGAAATAATCTTACACTGGTGTCATGGTTTGACATGTTGATTTTTGATGTTTTTGTTGATTTTACACTTTTCTGCAGAAAACCACATTTTTCATTATTTTTAGCTGTGCCCCCCCAACCCCCATGGGGCCGCAATTTTGTGGCCAGGGGTTGGGGAAAGCCACTCTATAAAGCCAGGGTGATTGTCAGTTTTGCTCATTCTGTTGGAGCACAGCAGTGGAAATGTGGCTTTCCGAGTTTTCTGAGCAGCTGATAGCACTGCCCTGCTCCCCGCCCTAGATAGCCTTGCCTGGGCAACATCATGATTGTCAAGTTTTCTTTCATGGTCTTGGCCATTCATTTCTATCAAAAAGACTTTTTTTAGTGTGGTTAGCATTGAAGTTGTATGTCAAAAACATCTGTAAAATAGTATCTTGTATATTTGCTTTATTTAGTTGTGGCATCATAGAATAATGGTACAGGATTTCTAAATTAAAAAAAAGATTTGCATATTCCACACCTTAAACTAAGGATTGGCTTTTTAAATTGCTGACTCTACAGGGGAGCTAATGCTAAATTCTTCCCATATGTAATTGTACATGCTAAAATGGACGTTAAAACTTAGCTTTTGTGTTTAGTTCTTGTATTTGCCTTATTGTCATTATTGTATGTGTACATATGTTCAGTTAAACACAATTTGTGGTTCTTGTAATGATTAAATTATAAAGTGCTTTTACTTACCTTGCTTCTAGAGTAATACTAATTTGTTAATTCTGTTTTGTCCTGAAACTTTGTATCTCTACAAATGTGACTTAACTGTGCTGAGACAAGAATATATTTTAGTACAATGATCTTATAGAGCTTCAAGAGGGAAACTGGACTGAAAAGTGAAGACAGTGAAAGTGACAAATCGGTTAATTAAAGGCCTCATTAACTGTTTTGCATAGCTATGGATTGAACTTATGTTTGGACATGATTCTTGGAGTGTTGTCACAGATGGAACTATGCACTTCACTCACAAGAGAGAAGTAATGGTATATTTATTGATATAAAACAGTGATTTGACAAAGTTTGACCAGTAAATACAACTTTTTAACAAGATTCAGTGGCAGGGTACACTGCATGGAGGGGTCAGACAGAGCTGTTAGGAGACCCATTTAAAAGACTGTAAGTGCACAGTTAATCTTAAATATTATCTTAATCAACCTTCAACATTTTGCATGTTTTTTATTAATCACTTACTGAGGATCTGTTGTGGGAAGGAATCTGTCAACCTTGAGGAGTATCCTTGACAGGCATCCCTGTCCAAGGTAAGATCCTCATGTGCAGTCAGGGAGGTCTTGGGATGCCTGCTATTTACCAGTGTAAGGTGATTGACTTATGACTTATAGTCATGTTCACATACCAAACTTGCAGTTGAGCATATTGCTCAAATTAGCACTTGGCTATTGTACTTTTATCTGTTTCGCCTGAACCCATATTGAGCAGGATGCAGTCGTCGCATCCAGAGGCATCCAAAAGCAGAGTACAGAGGTAAAGGTCATGTTGAGGTGGGTTGAAGCACACTATTCATAAGCATGTTATCAACTCCACAAAATTTGCATTAACAAAGTGAGGGGGGGAAAAGTGGAAAAAATGAACAACTGAATGACGTTGATAAATCTCTTGGGAGAGAGTGAAAATCTGTTTTCTGCACTTCTGTGAACATGAGCGAGGCAATCAAAAGGCAAAAAACAGTGTATTGTTACTACATATATTTCTGTACAAGCTGAAGATGAAAGTAGCTGGCAAAATTCTCAATACTAGCCAAGTCAGGACTGGAATGATATTTTTCCCTGTTTCACATTTTTATGTTGCTAAAGGTCCTTATGTAGATTTAAACCAACATTTGCTCTTTTGCTGGTGTTTATTTTGGTAACTTTAAACAATTGTGTTTTTCCATGTGTAAACTCTACTTGTTATGTAAGCATCCTGATCCATATAACTGATAAACCTTTTATTTCAAGAACAGTTTCTTTGATTGTGAATAAGTACAAGAATGGAGTTTTACTAGGTTCTTACATAATATCAGGGACTGAAATGTGAAATGATAAATGTAATGTGGTGGTCTTTAGTAGCAGACTTAAAGCTAGCAACTAAAGTTTACTGTATTTATTGTTCTTTGCAGCTTTTGGTATTTTTTAAATCGTTATGACTCTGTGCAAAACTGTACAACCTCTCTAAGTCTTGGGTTTAAGAGCTATCTGTGGCATGAATGCTGGATTATTCACCTATGACAGACTAACCCTGCATACAAGTACAAACTGGGAGAGGAGTTGCTGTAGAGCAACCCTGCACAATGGAATCTGGGGGTGCCAAAAGCAGGTTCAGTGTACAGACTGCATCCTGCAACCTAGCATAACCAGCTAGGCAAAGGAGGTAATGATCCCACTGTATTTAGCATTGGTGCAGCCTCACCTTGAGTACTGTGTGAAGAACAATGTGAACATCACTGAATGTGCCTAGCATCAAAGCTGGTGGAAGGGCCAGAAGGCATGGCCTGTCAGGAGCAGCTGAGGACTCTGGCTTTGTCTAGTTTGGAGAAAAGAAAGCTAAGGAGTTTTTCATACAAAGAGCAACTCTACTGCCTGATGTTGCCGCTCTCTCTTTCCTAAAAAGTGTGTAATTGTCCATGACAGCATTGCAGTCATGAGATATCTCACTGTAGCTCTGTAATTGCAGTGAGATGATGGCCCTGCAACTGCACACTGAGCTCCAATTCTTTCTGCTTGTTTCTTATGATGAGCGCATTTGTGCCAGATGTTTCAGAGAAAGAAATGACCGTGTTGGTTTCCCTAGAGATTTGTGCATCTTCCTTTGCAACTACTTAACCTGTCCTTAAGTTAGGAAAAGTAAAATCCAATTTAAAATAAAAATTGTGTATACTGTCCATCAAAGCAGAAAACCTAATAATCTATGTATTTACATGTTTGTGAAGTAAAACATCTACACTCTCTAAGAAGTTCCTGGAGAGTTTAACACTTCAAACTGTGCAGCAGTGTGTAGTTTTCGGCTTTTTAACAAAATGCTTCACTTATAAGGAGTGAGAAGAAGGCAGATCTCTAAGATTGTTGAAAGTAACTTAAATTTGTATTTTCTTAGGTTGGCTGAAGACTTTTGATGATTACTTCAGAGATCAGACACAGCATATCTTAAATAATATGGTTATAAAACTGCAAGAAGACAACCGAAGGAAATTTATGTGGTCTGAGATTTCTTACTTTTCAAAGTGGTGGGATGGAATAGATAGCCAAAAAAGAGATGCTGTTAAAAGGTTTGAATACTGTCCTATGTCTTATCTTCTATGCAACATGTTCTGAAAATTTGTGATTTTGCCTACACAGTAAAATAGAGCTTCAACTTCTTGTGACCCAGAATTACTAGAGTAATAGACTACTCGAGATTTTTTTGAGCTTGTTTTTTTTTTCCAGTTACAAAATAAACATCCATTCTGTGATGTGAAGATGAATTGCTGAGTTGCTGAAAAAAGGAGTAAAAATTTTCACACTTTAGTATTAATGACAGTGTAATAAAAGCAGCCTTTCATATTAACTATATGATATATGGAATGAGATTTTTTTTTTTGTTTTAAATATGTGTATATTTTATAAACATGCAGCTGCCTAAATTCTAAAGTAGTACATACTTTACACTATTGCTTTTTTTTAGTTCTTTTTAAAAAAATCACAAGTCAAATTATAATACAGAAGCAAAAAATTGTACTAGCCAATGTGATAAGAAAGCAAGCTGCTTGAACAAATTTGAAATAAGGATCTGCTTTGAGTTTTAGAAAGGATGTTCTGTTGTTGTTGTTCTTTGCCTTTTTTTTTTAACTTCACTTTAAAACAGGAACTAATACATCTTAGTATCACTATGTGATGCTCTCCTTCTCCTGTGTGCCATCAAGATGCAGGGGTTGGAGCATACATAAGGCTATGAGAGCCTCACACTTGCAAAGGTTAAGTGATGCTGAAAGTCACGGGCATGACATTGAAAGCTATTTTGAAATGTATTTACACTGCATGAGTACTATAACACAGCTGTTGGATTTATTTGAGATTAAAGCAATCTGTTGGAACACAAACAGTAAATGACAATTACTAGGGAACTGTGTCATTTCTTTAGGGAAATCAAGTATTGGTTAAACTGCTTGAGACTTACAGAAGCCGCACTGGACATTATTTTGATGTATTTTTTTCATTACTTCTAATGAGTAGTGTCTGTAATGTCACTAACTCTTCATAAGTTTACTGCTTTTCTTTCTTGAATTCATTAAGCATTTGTGAGTTACTGTACCATGTAATGCTGAAATTACACTATTTAACTGTAGGGACACCCTATGCTAGACACATGATCATTGTGTTTGCTGATGTCATAATAAAGAGACTGGATCATCCTATCATCTGTTTAATTTTAATGAGTACCTCACTCATCGGAAGCCTTTTTATGTACAATAAACTTCAAAGCTCTGTTAGCTCTCTGAAGCAATAAAAGGAATGGTAAATCAAAGGTGGGGATAGTAGTGCTTGAAATGTGTAATGCCTAGACATCTCATTCAGTTCGCCTTCAGGACTGTGGCATGTGCACATTTACTCTGTTAATCTATAGAGGAAATATCTTTCTTTCTAATTGGTTTTTTTTTTAATAATTGACATGCACTAGTGCTAGCAGTCTTCACTGCAGAAGGCAGCAAAATTTTCACTCTTCATCTATTCATTCTTTCCCAGTTTGATGGGCAAAATGCCATCCATTGATAGAAGTAGCACGAGCAATTCAGATTTTGGCATTGTGTCCCTGGTAAATAACATATTTGCTATCCAGAAATTTATTTTTTGAAGATTGTATTTTCATATGAAATATTCTGAACACAATATGTGTATTTTTCAGGTTAATAAAAGATGGACAGTTTGAAATAGTAACGGGAGGATGGGTCATGCCTGATGAAGCCTCTTCTCATTACTTTGCTTTAATTGATCAAATGATAGAAGGACACCAATGGCTAGAGAGAAACCTCGGTACGTAGCTTGATCTAAAATGGAACTATTAATGGGGGAAGTGAATCATAAAATGCATTTTTTCATGTCTGAGATGCCTGGAAGACATTTTGAACTCTGCTGTCCTGAAACATTAAATCAGATCTCTTACTGAAAGCTATAGGATTGAGTCTAGTATTTGCAATTACTGTTTACAGGTAGAATATACTGTAGGAAGTGTATTTAAACAATTGTATTTAATTATGTTTTGTCTTGATCAATTAAAGGTGTGCCTAGCATATTAGCAGAATGAAATATAAACTAGGTCGTACTGAATTGTAAGATGGTATGTCTCTGATATCCCAGTTTGCAGTTGTTGTTTCTGTCTCTTCAAAATTATTATAAAGGCCTTAAAATGACTAAAAAAAAGTCTGTTTCTTTCATGTGTTTGGATCTATTTTGCACGCTCTGTATTCATTAGGTTCTCCTATGTAAGTATTTTAAAAAAGCGCCTGTGACATTTAGTAGGAGTTGTTACAGCAATAGTAGTAGTTGTAAAGCCTAAACCTATTTCATTGTTAGAATTGTTAGTATTTACAAGCTATTATAAGAGTTTTAGTTCTGTAACTAGAGGTAATGTTTCATAAGTGGAGATAACCTTTTTTATAAAGAAAATACTTGTACAGTGGTTTTAGTAATATGTTAACATTACTGCACCCAATTAACTGAAATTATTTTGAAATGCCATTGCACTCGTGCAATGTGGTTTTTTTTAGATTGTGATTTCTGTGAACACAGCCTGATATAATTAAGAGATGGGGAGGAAGGCCTAATAAATGAGTAACCCATTCTTTACTCTTAGTTTTTCTCAGACAGTAAAACTGTCTTATCAAATGCTTGAGGAGTCATGCTGAAGAACCAGTCAATCAGGAGCTGACTGGCGCTGGAACAGTCTGCTCAAAGAGGTGGTTGAGTTACAATCTCTGAAAGTATTTGAGGACCATATAAACGTGGTGCTTCAGGACATGCTCTAGTGGCAGAGATTGTAGGGTTGTTAGTTTTTTTCTGTGTTTTATTTGGATGAGTGTGTTTGGTGCTAATGTTTGGTCAGGGTTTTGGTTTTTATTGTTGTGTGTATGGTTGGACTCAGTGATCTGGGAGGTCCTTTCCAATAAAGAAGAACAAATCTATCTGTGATTAGATATAGCTTCTTTATTTGCTAGCATGGCATTCAGTGAAAGGACAGTATTAATCATCATGGTTCTAGTGATGGCCAAATAAGTGAATTAAAGAAACAAGTTATTTCCAAAGCCAACAAAAGTTAACATTACTTAAATTACAGTAAAAAATTCAGCAACATACAATGTCAAGTCATCTCCATCCAATTGTTTTCTTTCAGCTTCCTTTGCAATTACAATGTCTGTAAAAAGGAGATGCATTTCATTATGATTTGTTTTGATACACTGTTGAAAAAGTATAACCATGTGGAGTAGTAATCTCAGGATTTTATTTGGTAATTTGTTTGTCTTTAGTTCTAGCCTGTTAATAGTAGGGTGTATTCTGCAGAAGGCTTAATAGCTGTATATTTTACTGTATCTTCTTAGTAATGTTATCTTTAGCATTCTGATTTGAATTGTATTGGTATAGCTTTCTTTGAGTGAAAAAGAAAACTTTCTTCACAGGAGTAAAACCAAAGTCTAGTTGGGCAGTTGATCCTTTTGGGCATTCACCAACAATGGCCTATCTTCTGAAACGTACAGGATTTTCCAATATGCTTATACAGAGAGTTCATTACTCAGTTAAAAAACATTTTGCAATACAGAAAACACTGGAATTTTTTTGGAGGCAGAACTGGGGTAAGTGTTCTTCGTTATTGAGTTTCTTTTGTTAATTTACACGTGTAAAATAGGAAAAGAACTTGAATAAATACTATGCAAGTCTTCACTTGAAAATTCTAGACTTGTAGTTATGTTAAAAAAAAGTCAAGTAAATTAAGTTTCAGGGTTTCTTTTGGGGAGTTTAAATACAAAAACTATCGCTGCCATGGTTCCTCTGATCATCTTGATTTTTCTTTTTTATTTGTGATTTTACTTTCTCTTATTTCCATTCAATCGTTACAAGTACAATACCTATAAATAAAAGTTTATTTGTATTCTGTTGTTTTATAATTTCTCACTAGTTTATTTCCTCTGACTACAAGGAAATAAATTGGAGGAGAAAGAACATTTCTTTTGGAGAAAGTTAAAACAAAACATGGCCAAAAATGAATATTTGAAGATTGAGAGAGTGTTCTTACATATACTTCCTAAGGAAACAAATCTCAAGCATCCAGCTCTCTGTGCAGCTAAAATTCATAGATTATTAGGCAAAACAAAATCAATTTGCAATGAAATTCTTCACTAACAGATTATTCTTAGAGTAAATACAGTTGCTTTTTTTGGATGTTATTTATGAAATATCTTTCATACTATGAAATAGGAAAGTTTTCTTTGGTAATGTAGTAATTATATCTTGGCAAACTTACTGGTGTGTAAATAAACATTTCTGTATAAGTACTTTGTTTTCTGCTGTTCTGTCATTCACATAAGCTGTGTAGTGAGTGTATGCAGGTGAAGTTGTGGTCTTTCTGAATTTAAAGTAAGCTGGTGTGTCATGCTTTATCAATAGATGGATTAGTGTATATTTTTACTGCTTGCTATTAAGAGGTAGTGGTGATCTTAAAGCTTTTTAGTTCCTCTGTGTTTTTAAGTGGAAGTTGAAGAAGAAAGGGTATTCAAAGAAAGCAATTCACTGCATACATAAACCTGACTTGAGGGAAACTAAGAGAAGTTATCAGATAACTAGTACTTGAGAGGTTTAAATTTGAGCATTGATGTCACTCAGTGTACAGAATACTTAAAAGGAGAGATGTGTTTTCCCTAAACAGTTACACACATAAATCACATATACAGTGTGGTCTAGTGTTGGGGCTTCAAAAGAAAGCTTTTGAAAAAAGATCACATATCAATAGATCACTGCACAGTCATCTGACATAATATGTATACCTGAGATGGAGAACTCATGTAGTTGAAAAGAAAATGCATATACTAATAGAATATTATGTTTTTAGTAATAAGTAAGGAATAGTAAAATCGGAGTTTTTGAACTGGTCTGGATCGGAATGGTGAAGATATAGGCTGTTACAGTTTTGAAGGATATTTTCACATGGACTGTTGACATACTTAGGAGCTACATCTACAGCATTCATCTCTTTTTTTCAGCACAGAATTACTTTTAAGATGTGAATGCTGGGGTTATATAATTAGCATTTAGGGGTTTAAACTTCTTTGAGAGCTTCAGGTTCTCTTTAAAGTTAAATTTTGAAGGACCTTCTTCTGAGATTTGACAAAATATGTGTAGATCTCTGCTCTTGGTAACTTAAACTTTAGGAAGTAGACTGGCTAGATGGAAAATTTAGGATTGCAAATATGGCTCTACAAGTGCTTAGAATTATCCTGAAATTCTGGAAATAATTCTATTTATGTGAGTAAAAAACCTCGAAGACCTAATATTTTGTGTCTGTCTTTTCGTATTAGCTGCAGCTCAATTGGAACATTCTGATTTTAGCCTCTTTATATGTAAGGTACATGCAAAGGTAAAATTCCAGTATGGATATTCAAAGCAAAGAGTTGTCTTGAAATGTTTCTAATACAGGTCCTGGGACTGAATTAGTCTTGGCAAATATAAGGAGGTTTATTTTAAAGAGATGGTCTGTGTATTTTAATTCCAGATTTGGGATCCAGTACAGATATTCTTTGCCATATGATGCCTTTCTATAGCTATGATGTTCCTCATACTTGTGGCCCAGATCCAAAAATATGCTGCCAGTTTGATTTCAAGCGTCTTCCTGGAGGAAGAATAAGCTGTCCATGGAGAGTTCCACCAGAAGCAATTCATGCTGGAAATGTTCAACACAGGTGCAGTTTTTGAACTTATTTTACAAAGGAATAATTGTAAACAAAAATGTTTATGTTGTCAAAAGATGTCTGGCATGGCTTGGTGAATTTATACAGATCTTATATTTGTCGTAGGAAAATCATAGGGTCATAGAATCATAGAATGGCTTAGATTGAAACGGATCTCAGACACCATTTCATTCCAACCCCTCTGCCACAGGCAGGGACACTTATAGAGTTCCTAATTTGTGTATCTACATCTCTGAGACAAAATTCATACATATGCTATTAGTTTTACATAAACTCCTCCCAGATGGAGCATGTGTATTAAAGGTTAAAAGGGTCTTTTTGGGAGAGTCTTGTCCATGTTGAACTTTCCTCTTCGCAGAATCACAGAACAGACTCAATAATCCCAGGGGTCTTTTCCAGTCAGAGTGATTCTGTGATTGTCTTGCCATCTTTGCTGCTAGAGTGTACAAGATTCTTGCTGTGCAAGCTCATTGTTTTCTTCTTGCCAAGGCCGAGGAGTTCTCTACAAGCTCAATTAGTCTAAACAAAGCTATACAGCAATTCTGAATGTAATTCCAAAGCTGCTTACTGTTACATGCTAAAGTTCGCCTAACATTCCATTAGTCTATTAACCTGTAATAAAAATCCTCCCAACTTAGAATCATAGAATCATAGAATCATTACGGATTGGA
>JAOXOE010000698.1:9092694-9151504 GCA_028565055.1 Phoeniculus purpureus
AGAAGAGCCTGGCTCCATCCTCCTGACACCCACCCTTCACATATTTATAGACATTAATGAGGTCACCTCTCAGTCTCTTCTCCAAGCTAAAGACATGATATCCTGAACTCCACCATCTCATGGTCACTGCAACCAAGGCTGATCTCAATCTTCACTGCTTCAGGCAGACCCTCCTTGTTAGTGAGGAGATCATCCAGCAGTGCTCATCTCCTAGTCAGCTCACCCCTTACAAGTTTCATAGCAAACATATGTGGAACATTCTGTGCAGTTATGGAAAAATCTGTGCTTGGAATAAGCTTTACTATACTGAAAACATTTACAACAACTGCATTTTGGGTAATTCATAGAAGAGCTGAGTAGTGAAGATTTGATTTTTGGTAGTATCAAGCATTGTTTATCCTTCAGAGTTTAATAACTGGGTGATAAGTTGCAGCTGCATTGAATACACAGCTGAATAACAAGACAAAGTACCTTGCTTAAAATTATTTCGGGTGCCAAGTATTCTGGAGTCCCACATAACGTCCAAGTTCTTCCTTTTACTCTTTTGGCAAAGCCAAAGTCCGTGACCTGTCATCAGAAGAAATACATTGAGTGTAAGTGCACTTCTGCGAAGAAATTTAAAAGTAAGTACTTTTGAAATATTTTGGAAAGCTGTATCTTAGGAAAAGCTTTTTTCTGACTCAAGCAGCATCATACTGTCAGATACACCATCAGAAGCCAGTCCTTCTGATAACATCTAACTCATATAGAAGGTTTCCCATAATAAAATTATTAAGTAACACAAAATACATGTTTTCCTCAACATGAGCCTCTATTTGTAATTTCAAAAAAACCAGGGGGAACTATGGCTTACTAATTTTCCACATGCACTGCAATTACATTAATCATTTTCTTATACTCTGTACATCAGACTGTTTACAGTGCTGAAAGTTTAAAGAATGTGAATATGAACAAGATGTTTATCTTTTCCTTTGGCTAACAAATATATGAATCACAAAAAGGGTCAAGATATCCATCAGTAAGTTTAGAATTTTATTCCCTAAGTGTACAAAGGTCAGTGTAAAAATCAGTGTGGGAATGAGACAACACAAAAAGAGGCCTTCCAGTAAATTCTGAGTATCATTGAAAGCATCACCAGAGCCAAGTCTGTTGATGTGAGGACTAGGGGAGATGTGCAGTAGTAACTGTATTCAGAAATGGCAAGTTCACAATTGGCCACATAAATTTTCATTCCACTTGTCAGGTTTTCTGCAGTGATTTTTCAGAATTCCGTATGCATTATCATCCCCTCTGTGATTTTTCCTGAACTGCACAGCGGAATACATACAGAAACCAAAGCATGAGATGTGAAATTCTGGGATCAGTTTCAAGCCGTATCCAAGCCTATGCTTGTTTGGGCAGCAGTTTCTTTTGTTTCCTCCTTCTTGGTATCATTGTCAACCTATTCCTTGAGAAAATATACTGTACCACAATGACAATCATTGCTAATTATACAACAGCCTGTGCAGATGTTTCTGATACACTAGTGGCACAATTTAAAAAACCTAACTCCAAATTATGAAGGCAGCTTTTGCCTCCTTTCTGGTAGCCGCAACAGCAGTCACAGCTGGAAAGGGACAGAGAAGGTGACGTGCTGATTACACAGATCTGCTTCAGTCAGCAAAGAGCGTATCCGTGTTTGTGAATGTACATCAGTCTATGTAGGAATAACACTGCAGACATGGGACAACCAGTAATGGCTTTAAAATTCAAAAAGAAAACGTGCAATTTCTAAACAAAACGTACTTCGGGTTGAGGTATCCATACACGAAAGCTTGCTCTCTCTCTGTTCAGAAGTGGAAGCAAGCAATCGTATGTGCAAAAAGGGACTGCTGGACCCCTTACATGCAGTTTGCCCAGCACCACAAACACATAACGTCATACACAGAGAGCTGCAAATTCTGGAGTAAGCGGTTTGTGTCTTTACATCAACAGTGCTCCCCAACCACGTTAACAGAACTTGGATTTCTCTTCTCCCTACAGTGTTATTTTGTTCTCCAAGCAAAACCGTATTTTACAGTTATGAACATGAAATATTAATTCTCTGCACTTCTCTCAAGTGTTCTTAGCGTTATTTTTCTGTTGGATTCTGCTATGGTAAAAGGGGACACACTGAAGAAAGAAGAGCTTCTACAGTTTAAGGACTACAAAGTACTGCAGAGAGCTTGCTCCTGTATTACCACCTTCCCATTTGCTGTTTAGATTAAGCATGTAAGTGCTAAAGGCAAGATAAGCAGTGGCCATGAGAGGCTGTTGTAAAACCAAAGCTGTCATTTGCAGCACTCTAATCTCAACTGTTACTCCAGGTGTGCTGACAAGTTTATGACTCCTCAAGGGTTAGATTTATACAGCTGAAATTAAGTAGTGTTGGTGCTGACACCTAAGCTGGTCATCTTAAGCAGCTTAAACAGACAATGCAGAGAATCAGACATTTTAAGGCACCTTTTGTTTTGTTCTAGGACAAATGTATAAAATAGGTCAGATGAACAGAGCCATGCAATCACCTACTTCTCACCAATGACCCCCAGGGAAATCCTGACAACTCGCTCAACTTCAGACAGCTTCATTATGCATACTTAGTTTTAGTCAGAGAAAGTACAACCCAATGGTTTTAACCACTCCTAAGCAGTGCTGCATTTACTGCTTCCCAAATACACGCTAACATGCCAGCAGCTTTGGAGCATTTATTCCAAACACATTTGCTAGAATACCTAACCTCTACACTGTGAGGCAAGAGTCCACTCCCTAAATTTGTTAAGATTATCATACCTGGATGTATCCTTGCTGATCGATTAAAAGATTTTCAGGCTTTAGATCTCTGTAGATGAGGTCTAATGAATGGAGGTACTCAAATGTTAGCACTATCTGAGCTGCATAAAACCGTGCATGTGGTTCACTGTGAAGAATTAAAACAGTATTAAGTTATCCAATGATATGCTAAGATACTGCAACAACCATATAACTGATGGAGACAGACAAGTATCTTTTAAGTGGTTCTTTTAGTGTGTAACAAGAAAAATCAAACAGCAAACATTTTAGTACTGAAACACTCATTCTCTATTTTAAGTCTTTCAGTCTACATATGGAAATCAAGATGTTTAAGGAGCTCAAATTCTACTTTTAGAATATGTTGCAAATTTTGGTGACAATATACATAGAAATTCCAAAATTCTATTGTTCATAGATTACAACTGCCTGCAGTAACTAACTGAAAAATAACAGTGATTACAAGTTTTTCATCTCCTGACAGGCTTATATCCACTGAAAGAGGTGTAAATTAAACGCACTTATCCCTTCAGAATTTTTTCTTCTATACTATAAAACAGTATAGAACCCTCTTCCTGAATTAGCAACACAAGCTTTTTTCCAAGAAATAATGGCATCAATACTCTTACCTGAACCTTCCGATTCTTCTTAGATGTGAGAACATTTCACCACCAGGAACATACTCCATTACCATGTATAAATTAGAATTGTCCTGAAAACACAGGTAAACACATGTATTAGGCATGCTATAGTCTCTGCAATTCCTACACACAGTGTATCAAAGAATAGAACTCAAGGTTGTAGCCATCCAATGACCTTAAACTAACACAGGCAGAAATTCCTGAAAAAAGTACAGGCGTCTATGACAAAAGGAACAACATCTCTCAACATATCTACTTTGAAGTAGATTTGACTACAGAGAGTGAGTTCCTGACACAGAATGGTATGCAAGTAACCTGAAGCAAGAGAGGGTTAGGGTTAGACGCCTACTGCAAGACAAGACTTCTGTCTTAGAAGTTCAAAATTTACAATCTGAGGTATTGTCATCTTCCATTGTCCCAGCCCTCAAACCTCAAAACTGTGAAGATTAATGTAGAGCATGTTTGTTCTTTTTAAATGTTATTTTAAGAGACCAGAAAAACAAAAAAATGTACACAGGACGCATCATGACATCATTTTGCAAACTTGGGAAAATACTCAATTACTTTACACATATAGTCATGAAATTAGAAGCTAATGCCAAAGTTCTTGCCTTCAGAGTTAAGACTGTCATTAAGATCTGGTACACATTTTAAGCAAGAAAAAATGCAGAACTATTACCAATTTACCTTCCATATGTATAGGTACAGAAATACATCCTCTGGTGTCTCTCAGAGTTTAATTTCTATTAATATTTCTTTCTTTATTTGGAGATAACCTTTCAATCATCACCTGGTGGATTAGGGTGTGTGCAGTTGTGCATAGAAATGCAGGAATTCCTGCTCAAGGTCTCCTTCTCTGGAGACATTTAAAACCTGCCTGGATATGTTCCTCTGCGACTTGATCTAGGTGATCCTGCTCTGGATTAGACTAGATGATCTTTCAAGGTCCCTTCCAATCCGTAATGTTCTGTGGTTCTGCGAAGACCTCACAACAGTGTGAGGTCAAGGATCTCTTGAATAAAAATACTTAAAACTATTCCAGTGTAAAAGTTCAGTACTTTTAATACCTGAAGTTTAAGCACACACTCCTCTGAAATCTAAATACCTACTTTGAAGAGAACGATGATTACCTTAAAAGAATACTCCAGTTTTACAAGGAAAGGAAAGTTCACCGCTTGTAATATTCTCTTCTCATTCAGTGTGTGTTCTATTTGCTTCAGTTTGACGACCTAGGAGAGCAAAAACAATCCTCAGTTGAAGTATGACGGTTCACAGTTGCTGGAAAACAATTAGCTGAAAACAAGCTTGTACCTTTACAGATCATGAAAAACATTATGGATTACTGGTACAGTAACGGTACCAATAAAGGATTAAAAATGGTAATAACATTTAAAAGAGTAATACTCACACAATAAGGTTTGCACACAATGCTAGAAACAGCATTTCTTACTACAAGTCAACTAT
Organism: Phoeniculus purpureus; assembly: GCA_028565055.1. Taxonomy (NCBI): domain Eukaryota; kingdom Metazoa; phylum Chordata; class Aves; order Bucerotiformes; family Phoeniculidae; genus Phoeniculus; species Phoeniculus purpureus. Next base: position 9,097,605 of record JAOXOE010000698.1, read on the forward strand.
AGGAACCAGTAAGGAAAACATCCCCCCCCCTTTCCCTATGGATTGCTCAAGTTTGTAATGGAGATACTTCTCTAGTAAGAGGACAGTTCAATAAGATCCTTTTGATCTTTGCAACCTTTGCCAAGAAAGGCAATTAATTATGCCAGACACATGTCAAACATTAGTGACGAGAAGACTAAGGAGCACAGAAATTCAAAATTTCCATTCTTACAAACAATGGTTTCTTCTGCCAGACTTTTCACTGGGGTTTGCTTTTCTGTTTGGCAAGCTGCTTAGCAAAAGTATTAAAATTAATCGATACCTTCTGGGAATCCATTATAACGCTGAGCTGCTAACAAGGCAGCAAGTGGCAAATTTCTGATCGTGGGTCTTTCCCCACGATCACTTCCTTCAGTTAATTAGCAATTGGTTTCCTTGTGTTAAACCCCAACGCTGTTTAAGCGATTCTTTCCTTTTTACTTAATTCCTATTGCACAATTCATCTGTATCTAATTTTGGGAAGGGCATGATTTCCAATTCAAGTTACATTTTTCTTCCCCCACAGGCAAAAAGGAGGAAATGTACAAGAGTGATCAAAAGTAGCCTGTTTTCACACATTTGGAAATTAGATCTACCTGCAATAAATAACAAACAAAGGCAAGACAGCCCAAGCCTGATTGAAAGTGTGTTCAAGTTCTAGGTGCAAAGGGTAGTACCTATTAAAAAAAACTCACTAGTGGTTTGAAATGTATGTCATACACCAGAAATGGTTCAAAGTACTACATATCTTTTACATCGCGGATCTTTAGGCACCCAATGAACGTTACTCAAATCCCCTCATTCGGAGGAAGTATTCCCTTCACTGCTAAAACGCTGTGGTACTAGAATTATACTGACCAAAGGAAACAAGCTAAGGTTTTAATTTGATGTTGTGAAGCATTCAGCTTTAATGCCTGACAGGACTTCACCACCCTTCATGCATTTCCTGCTGCTTAGATACTGGAGGGTGGTGGCAGCAATACCACAGGCTGAAGCTGCTGCTTAACTCTTTGCAATATCAAACTGGCGCCTCTGATTAACACGGCTCTGCTCACATTTAACCTCAGGCCGATGGCACATCCAATTACAGCTTCCTACAAATTAAATGATATTGCACAATGCAAGGTTCTCCAACAGCTTGTTTGTGTCTGAACCTTTGTTAACACTATTTTCTTTCCAAAAGCAACAATGCAGTGAAACTGGCCGAGCAATGTCACGTTACAGTCTTCCTAAATCAAGGCAAAAAAAGGGGTAACAACCCTACAGACAAAACTACTTGTTCCATCAGCATCTAATACCTTTTTTCATATCCTGATGAACCAAGCATAGGATAACAAAAGGACGTAAAATTTGCTTTCTCAGATTTAATGCAGATGAAAAAACATACTCAGCCTTCAGACTGCCTAATTTCAGTCTTCTGCATGTTTTCTATAATTAAAAAGTGACAGAAATGTGTTTTCCTTAAACCAACTCCTATTTTTTATCAATTAATAGAAGCTACTAATGATACAAATATTTGTAATAGAAATATGCTATTATAAATGACTATTACAGTGTCATTAATATACATCATGAATTATGGATATATAATTATATATGCTGAGTTGGAAAGGCGTGTTCTTCGTTAATGAACACTTCAAAACTTCTGATTATAGACAAAACAATCTAACATACCTGTCAAAGATTGAGGCCTGAATGCAAACATTTTTCATTTTGCATATCTTTTAGTGCAAGTCCACTGCAATTTCAAAAAATGTTGAGTATTTGCTTTTCCTGGATAGTTTTAGAGTTACAGCTTTCTCCCGTATTACAGACTGTAAAGCACTCAGTTCACCTTTTCATTTTCTTTTGTTTTTTTTAAATCCTCAGACTTCTGAAGTAAGATGCAATTTCCTGAATTGCTCTAGAGACAGACTCAGGCCTTAATATAGAAGTATTCAAAGGAAAAACAGTTGAAAATCTGAAATTTGATTATAGGCTCTCATCACATTTTGTGTTACAGCCATGCTCCCTGCAGGATGCCACCAGCCATACTGAGGTAATGACAGTTCCACATGGGTAGAAGTGGTCTTGGCTGTCTTCTTTCAGTTGTACTGTGTTGCAACATCTTTAACTAGATATTTCTTATCAATAACCTTTGTCATAGGGGAATTAATTATTTGCACAAAAATCTTTTCCAAACAAAAAAAAAAATAATGCCAGAATCAACTCTAAAAGGTAAGTTCAGTTTAGAGTCTTCTTGTCTGGCCATTGTAAAGCAGTCTTTGATTAAATAATCATTCAAGGTCCAGGACTCAGATCTCATGCAAAAAATTACTGAAACTGCAAACAGAGAGAAAACTGTTTTTGCCAGTGCCATAGATCCATCATGTAAAAGAAAGATTAAGTGCAAGAGTCCACCACTGCGGCAATGCTGACTTCCACTTCATCAGCTGCTGACAATTAAGCTCTCTTTGCCAGGTGAGTATTTTCTTAGTCTAATGTCTGTCACACAGCAATGAAGTTAGATATAGTGCCTTAGTGTAACTAAGTTCGGTGTAGTGCCTTAGTGTAATTAAGTTAGTGCCTTACTAACAAGGTGGTCTTATATTGAGAATCACAAGCTTTGAGTCTACTGATCTAAGTTATGTACTCCTGAAAAACTTGTCAAAACCATTAAAAACTAATTGCACTGATTAATTACTTCACAGCATTCTGGTATTCTATTTTATTTAAAATTTAAACTTTATCAAATAACACCACTTAATGCGAGAGTTAAAAATCTAAAGAGCTGTTAATCTAATCTTAATCTAACAGCTGATAAAACAGTCAGGCTGGAATAACAGTAGAAATTCACAATACACCACTGAAGTTTTCAACACAGGAAATGCCTACTGCATGTCTGAGCACTATTCTGTCTGTGCAGTTACTATACATTATCACATAATCATGCATACAGAAAGTAACACCTCATGGGACCGTGAATGGAAAAGCAATTACTTGTGCCAGCAATTTGTTAAACTCTGGTTCACAAATGAATCAAGAATTCTCTAAATTTCCAAAGTCTTCCAAAATTTTGAGCCACTAGCAAACTTTTATTTATTCATTTATGTCAACTACAGCATTGTATCTTACTTTTGCCTGAGACCATATAGGCCACCTTAGAAAAGCTAAAAGAATTTAGTTGATAACATTTTATTAATGCCTTGGACATGTCTTAAGAGACTCTTTAACCTGTCATTAATGTTATTGGCTGTTGTAAGAACTCAACATAGTCCCAACACCTGAGGTTGCTAAAAAACAGACTCAAGCTTTTAAAAGTCTCATCAGTATCCAACTGCTGCAACACAAAAAAGCACAAGTAAGTGCAACACAGTTTGGCTGGTTACCAGATCTTTGCTCACAGCAAACTCATGTTCCACGACAAACACCAATTACACCAACCTTCTGTTTGTCCAGTATCTTCATAGCATAATACTGTTCTGTAGTTTTATGTTTCACCATCATAACTCTCCCGAATGATCCTGTTCCAAGGGTTTTTTGCCTCTCAAAATCATCTAGGCCAGCAGTATTCTACATGTACAAGGATATAATGACATTATTTACAGTCTAACACCCAAAGACAATTTTCACTGCATGAATTAATTTCTGAAAGAAACTGGGGTAAAATTACATTTATCACGACAACTACAGCCAACTACATTGTTGTTATAATTTCATGCTTGTCAAAATGTAATAAGATTTTTACACTGTGCTCATTAAGACAGAAAAACACTTAACTGAATTGTATTAACACTTCATTCTCTGTCCGTGCAGATGACACATGCTTGGTAAGAAACTTTTAGGAGTAACCAGATCGTGAATTCCACACATAGATAAACAATCCCCTTGTGCTTGATATTCCAACATGCAAGAAAGACCCAAGCTCTAGAGACACTTCTACATGAGAGGTGTCTGGAGAGCATATCGCTAAGTAAATGTTCTCAGATATTCATTACCGAAGCATTTTGAATGCTGCTTTATCAATAATCAGCCTTCCCCAAAAATGCCAACTTAACAAGCTCCTTAGCCTGTCCCCAACCTTTCTGTGATAGACTTAATGCCCTTAATTCCTCTTAATACGATGGCAGGGGGAACAATTTAACACAGAAAATTGAAGATGTGCCAAAGCTTGTTACACAAAACCCCACAAAACCAACTAAAGCATGCCAATAGATTTTAAATCTTATCATGCTGACAGTGAACATCATTCTCAGTAATTTTTTATCGGGTATGAGCATTTAATAAGCTCCCATCTGGAGAAGACCTGAGAGTCTTCGGTGAAGATCTTCAAAGACACTAAGAACGGAAACTCCTTTAAAAATGGCTTCAAAATTATTTATGTTTTTTGTGCTGCTCACTGATAACTCTTTTTAAAACGCAATAAAGAAAATTACTGAATGCTTAAAGAACTGATACCTGAGGGGGGCTTTCCCATTTTCTTAAAAAGTCTTCTTTGGCTTTGGCTAGGAACTCTTTCACTGAAAGCACACACAAAAAAAAGTACATTGTAATTAATGCCATTCTTCAGGGATGCAATGGAGATGCTTGTTAACACAATATGTGAAGTTCCATTATCAAGGACTTTCTTCAATTTGTAAAATGCTATTTTCCCCAATATGAAAGCAAGCACCAATGCCTCTAGAACTTTTACAGTATCTCCTGGGGATCTCTAAGCTTTCTGGAGTAATTACATCATTCTACACAAATTACTTAAACTACACCAGCTCTAGTAACTCACAATACTGTACACGCAAGCAGGCTTTAAGGTGATGTAAGACATTCTTAAGTCAGCTGGGAAAATAACCACAAACATCCGACATCTATAAAGAGCCATTCAACAAAGATAGACTTTTTATCTATTTTTGTTAAGTACAAGTTACATTTTCTTTCAGCTGATTGAGCGTAATGTCAATCTCACTGCTTTTTCCCCTCATCACCTTTCTAGAAAAGCTGGCTGCAAGCTCAAGTACCAAATGGACAGCATTACTGCAAGCAAAGACAAAGCACAGGGCTACAACGACACTGCACATCAGGCATGCCCACAGTCAGAGAATATGTACTTTCAATACTGATCTTCCATTGAAATAGAAGGAATGTTTAACAGCTAAATTCTGGATGACTGTTTAAAATGTGCACCAATGTGGTTTGTTCAGATCATCTTTCAGCGGTTTTTTAAGTATTAACCACCAGTCAGATCAATGCAGGTTACTTAATGCATAGTCATAAACGGGAGGTGTTTCAGACATTGCTGTGGTTCTGAAAGAGTCACAGAATCGACAAGAAAATGTCAGCGTTTGTGTGTTTCCTGAATAATTTCTCATAACATTAATAACAGTGGATTTTCTGTACTGTGATGCTCCGCCACAAGCAAGTTCTAAAAATACTCAATGTGCCAAGACTGTTCTGGTCAGTAACTAGAAATATGTTTTAGCAACTGTTTTTACCTTCTGATGGTCATAAAAAAATTGGGTTGTAAGAGGCTGTAAGAAATCATCTGATGAGTTAGAACTTGTTTGTACTTTTCAGAAAACACTGTCTACAACAAGAACTTTTAAGAACTTCTCCTATATGACTGGTGCAGCAGTGAAAACAACAGCAGTCCTGAAGAAGGCTGGTTTGTGATCGCTTTTGTTTTCCTCTTTCCCCCCTCTCAAGCGTGCTATAGGACTCAGTTAACTAACACAAAATACTCAAGGGAGGCTTATGGCTCCCTTTGCCACTGGCTCTGACGCAGCAGCAAATACAATGGAAATTTCAGAAACACTGTCATGAGTCCTGGCAGATCTCAAGATTAGAAGAATATTTAAAGCATGATACCCACCCAGTAACTTTATTTTAAAAGTAACAAGCCGTATCAGAGAGGAGGAACATATTTATTACCCTAGACTTATTAAAATATAGTTTATATCAGAGGAGCCATTTTAAATTGGCATTAAAACTCAGGGAGAGTTCAAAAATATTTTAGTAATATCTAAAAAATCACTAAAAACATTTGATGTATTTATCACACGTGGGGAAAATATTTTTCATTGCTTTTAGATCTTGTGAGTTACTCATGTAAGGACTTGTAATGATTTAAGAAAAGGTTTCCCTGTGGCATGAAATATTTTCTCAATAGCTAACAATGTCCAAATTCATGCTTCAGGATCCTTCTTCCATTATAACAGAGATGACTTTATAGCGATGAATACTGTTCAAGTTTTTAAAACAGCAATTTATGTCAAAGAAGTATGAACATTATTTTTTTAAATGCTAAGAAAAACCCTAGAGATGGGAATTCAGATTACCAAAACACTGAGCCTTCAAACTTAAATGGCTGTGTTGTAGAAATAAATGTTAACTTAACGCTATATAGCACAACCAAAACATTAAATAATTGGTCTCATTTTTGTCATGTTGTTACTTTGGTCTTCAATATCCCTCACACTACGTCTGCTGTTTGCATAAATAAGTATTTTGAGTTTCCACATACAGCTATTCCATATTTATAAAAACATACAATGACAGTTACATGCAGTCATCCCTGTTCTACTTCTGGAATAAAGAATGCTCTTCATGGAAAAAACCAAAAACATTCCAGCCAGAAATATTCAGATTTTGCAAGTATGAGAAAAAACTCTCATTTCTAGAATGTCAATGAGCCATGAGCTCTCCTTCAGCACAACTTCTTCTTTATCCTACTTTACTTTCAACTCTTCTTTCTTGGCACTGAATGCATTTTCAAAATAAAGCTACGTACTGGCACTTATTTATCTATAAATCACTATATCTAAGAAACTATTTTATATGTGGTGACGTGTTTTATTAGAATTAAACTGTCTTCCTAATGAGAAATGGGACAAATTGTGCCTGGTTGCATTTTCAGAGGTCATCTGGGCTCCCACACCACAGCACAATTTGGCAGACGATTTTGAATATAATTTAGGCAATTTATGTGCATACATTTCGGTCTCTTCTGAAAACAAGACTCACAATTTGGAACTGAACAGGTACTTTTGGAAATTGTATCTCAATCACAAAACATTAGCTCTTGTTACAGGAGAACACGTTTCATTTCTACTTTTCAAGTGCAGAATGAATATCTATGCCAATTGGATAGTAGTGGGCACTGGTATTACTGTGATGATGCAAACAAATAGGTTTCTTAGGTAGTGACTTGTAAGTTTTCCTCAAGTGCACATTTTTAGCCACCTTACGCTGTGACGATGTAACTCGTTTGCCTTTCTAGTCTTTAAACTGTTCATAGCATCTGTGACTTTGGGCACTAATGAAGGAATGAGCATACCAAAAGTCTCTATAGGTTCCCCAAGGGTTTGCAGGAACATTCACCCACACAGATGAGATGATGAAGAGAGGAAAGAAAGAGAAGAAAAAAAAAGTTTTATGCATTTCCACAACAAACACATAGAAAACAAATACATTCCACCCTTTCCCCTCCCCGCTCCAGAACGGACCCTGTAATAAAGCAGCCCTTTCCCACACAGACAGAATGACTCATGCTAAATCACAGAATGTTTGAGCAAAGAAAAAAGGAAAAAAAAAAACACCAAAGGCAGCTAAATTCAGTATGAAGAAAAGATGATGTATCACAGAAATAAGCACAGCTCACAAAACTTCAGATCAAGTTGGAATCTTTAATAATTAGTCTATTCCAAGACACAAACTTCCAAGGAATTGCTGTTAACAAAGTGTATCCATCTTCTCCGCAGCACACTGGATCACAATAAAACCTGTAACTGGGTGATCTTCCCACTACTCAGCACTTTGTTCCGGAAGACAGCATGCGTGAATTGCATGGCATGTGGTGGATAGTACGGAAATGGCAAGCAGTCTCCAAAAAACATTCACAATTGAATTTCAGTCCTTTGACCCAACAACAACAAATCTCCTCAAGTCTAAACTGAAGTAGCTGCATGCAAGCTGGAATGCACACAGGGATCCTGGTATGGTGAACACTCTAAGCATACAGTGGGCAACCTCAGGAGATTCAGAAAACAGCAAGAAGTGGAGTAATGGCCAAGGGCTGGATGACTTCAGGCAGTTTTATAGCTTCTGCCAGCTTCAGTTCAAGCCCTGGTCAGAAGAAACGCTCCAGGTGCACTCAGAGCTGGACAAAGTACAACCTATCCCGCTGTGCACTGCGGGTGGCCTGAGAATGGAGCTGCAGAGAGCTGTGCCCCAAACCAAGGGAACATGGTGAAAAGCAGGAAAGTCTGCTGGAAGAAATTTTTATGGGAAGAACACAGTATCCTGAGGTTCCTAGTTAATACTGGTATATGAGAAGCTATTAAAAACCCAAACCATAATATGGAAAAACTCCACCACACAAAATTGAAACCTATTGAACCCATCCCCAAACAGCAGGAGACTGTTATCTAACAATATACACAAAGCAGTTTTGTTTTACTGATTAACTGGCTTTGGTAAACATGGTTTACCAAAAACCATGTTTAAAGACTTCAAATATTATTCAGATGCACATAGATGCCTCAGTGAATCTCACGGTACGTATTTCAGAAGCAAGAGAGATGTGTACGAACAAATCTTAAGGTTCCCTTCTTAGACCATTAGCCAGTCAAAAAACTAGCGGGCTTGTAAAAAAATTAACAAAGGCCATGAGGACTACACAGAGCCCCCTGGCCTCAAACACAGTTTCATAGCAAGTGAACCACAGCAAAGCTCCTGATAAAAAATCTGCAAGGGTTTGGAGCTCTCAGCTGCAAAGGTGTAAATGACAGCAGAGGGAAAAGGGTCACAGATGGAGCAGTCCTGAAGAGTCACCACAAATTCCCTTGCCTTTCTCCCACTTCCCATGTGCACAGTGTTTGTTATTCTCAGGCACGTCTCCCACAAGAGCCAAAATTTGTTAATTTTGGGGAGGAGGAGAAGAAAAAAAATAAAGTTTTTGGACAGGATTCATGGCAAGAAAGCAAGAACTAAACTGATAAAGACTAAACACTGGGCACCACTACAAACCCCCATCTGCTGTGCTAAATGCCAATCTCTGCTTGGTATTTAAAATGCCCTTTATCGAAATACAATTCAATTTTTCTTCCAAAACTATAATGTAATCATTTGATTTCTGGGATTAAATAGGCTATTAAATATCCAAATTTCATTTAATGGAAAAATGAATATGTATGAAGATATTCTTGTAAATATACACATCACAGTTCAGTTTTACCAAAAACCATGTTTAAAGACTTCAAATATTATTCAGATGCGCATAGATGCCTCAGTGAGTCTCATGGTACGTATTTCAGAAGCAAGAGAGATGTGTACGAACCAAATCTTAAGTTCCCTTCTTAGACCACTAGCCAGTCAAATTCAGAGTCTTCACTTTCCCTTCAAACACCTGCCAAGTGTTTGCAAATGAACACAACTAAGAGTTAAATATGATTATACGCACCGAGGAAGCAGTGTCAGCACTAGTTTACATTTCAACAGCTGGGAAACACTTCAAAATCCAAACTAAAATGGTTGAAACAGACACTCAACACAAGCAAGAAGTTCTGTTTCTCACAACACGAAAATGGTGGAGAGAAAAGGTCCAACATCATATAAGCCTGGACTGGACAGGTCAGTCTGCAGTGAGACACACTGACTGTCTGTTGAGGAGCTGACCAGCCACGACTTTGTCTTGTGTCTGCTCCTAGAGCTGTACAGTCACTGTGGTTGGCTTGATAAACTCTGCATGCATTTAATATTCCATTTATCACGTTTTTTTACTTTGAGTGCAAAGTCTTGTTCTCATATTTCTATTTAAACATTAATTATGATAAAAAACAGTGATGCAGGGCAAACTAACTTGCCAGATGCAATGGAAACCTTCCTTCAGGTAAAAAACCCCACCAAACGAAACCTCCAAACTAAAACACGTGGAGCAGTTCAGCAAGAGCTCATTTGATGAAATACAATCCCCTGAAAGTTTAGAGAGTAAATTAATGATGTAAGAACTATTATTTGCATGTAAATTTGCTATTAAAATGGAAGTACCAATAGTCTAACTGCACACTGCAAACCTTTCTATGGAATACTGGGAAGGACTGCTGAGAAGTAGAGAAGGGCATGGAAAACCTACAGAGAAAAAGGGAGAGGGCCAGAATAAACACTAAATTAAGGCCAATGACAGCTGTGGTGCCTAAAATGAAGAAGAGAGCATTAGAACCTGATTTTGAGGGCTGTACATTCAGGAATTAATTTACATTGAGCAAGCATTACAACATATAAATTGTCCTTAATGCATTATCTCTCAGAAAGTGGAACAGAGGCAAAATCTTACTTTACTCCTGTCTGTGATACTGATGTCTTGAGCTACACAATGTTATAAAAGCTAATGCATAACATTTAAGAGTTCTATAAAGGACTCTTTTTCAATTTTATTTTTAGTTTTCAGTGCTACAGGCTATAATTTTAAGCCACAAACTAAAGCTGAAGACTTACTTCATGTTTACCTCTTTACTTGGCCGGCTAGATAGCAACAGCCTGCATAAGAAATGTGACAGATTTAGACAAACCAAAACAGGAACCAGGTTTTCAGCTATCAGGAGTGATAATTATCCTTGTGAAATTCTGAGCAGTAGATACTCTACTGCACAAAACTGCCACAGGTCTGACTGACTGCTTTCTTCCCACTTCTTTTTTCATTAGCGATAATAGAGTCAGTTTTAGTTCCAAATTCAGTGTTCAGTCTTTTCCTGTTCTTTATAACATAAATGCTGGTCTAAACAAAGATAGAGAATCATTCTAATGCTAAAATTACAACATAACAGGGCTCACTCTGGGGAGACAGGACAAAACTCATCTCACAGATACTTAAAATGCGAATCCCTGAACTTTTGTTAAGAAAACCCCAAATGTATAATGTTTTACACAAAAACCCAAATTCGGCGAATGCCCAAAAACCCAACCCAACCAACCAAAACCTATGAACCAAGCTGAGACTTTCTCAATGCAGACAAGCAGAATAGCTTCACCTGAACATCCAAGTAAGGGATATGACCTAAAGTCTCCTGCAGATTTGTGGTAGTGAAAGCTGCCGTACCCCTTTGGGCTATTTTCGTCCTTCAGTGTGGCACCTCTCCATGTTACCTGAGCTTTCTTTTCAAAATAAGGCATTATTTGAAAACTTTTGCTGATGGATTAGAGGTCAGAACTAGGTTAGTCAGAACTAGCATTCAATTACTTCTGGAATAGCTAAAACTAAGCTTTGGTCTAAGGAAAGGAGTCTCTCTCATACCTTCATCCTGTCTTTTAAGTGTCGATCTAAGTGAATTATTCCAGACTGCCAAAGATGACACAGTCATAAATCCGATCCCTCTCTTACAACTATCCACATGCTTTGAGGCTTAGAAGTCCAAGAAAGCAGCTTGGTTTGTAAGGCTCAGTTCAGTGTTCAGTATAGGCGGGTATAAATAAAAAAAAAAACTAACCCAGTCCCGCTCTTCCACAGCCACTCGTTCCTGCCTCTCTAGCATGACCTTCCTTGAAAGAGCAAAAGCATCCTTGTGGCTGACTGCCAAGCCAGGTCAGGGAATTAGGCCAGATGAAAAAGTAATGGACAGAAGGCAGGAGAGGACAAGGGAAGCTAATTTTAGTCCTCAGCAGTTCCCAGTTCTTCTCATTACATGAATACTTGTCCTGGAGTGAAAGAAGGGCAAAGCAGTGTGGAAACGGACAAACGTGGGGCATATGAACTGCGCCCTTTCTAAAGGAGTGCCAGTTTGTGCTGTTACAACACAATCATGAAAGCACAGCACTGGACTACTGAAAAGGCTTCTGAGAACATAATTCCAATTTGAAGCTATTAATTTTCAGTTGAGTTAGATAAGCTAATTTTATTAAGATTCCACGTTATTAAGTTTTAAACCATTATTTTCAAAAGCTGTACTTAACATATAAATTTCGTTTATACAGAAAAGGTTACGTTAAGAAATCTTAACATTATCATAAGTTGATGGCTTTGTAAGCAATTAGGAATTAAGCTTCATCCGCAATAGTATATTCAATAGTTGCAGCTGAACTTTATCCAGCAAGTTGCAACCACCACAGCATCACAGTGCAAAAGCCTGCCTTCCTGTGTGAAATATAACAGGTATTACTTTACAAAGAAAACTTAAAATTGTGTGAAAATCATGAAAATTCAAACCTCTCATTTCAACAGTGCAGAGATTTCCATGGTTACCATGTAGGGAAAAAGAAGATTTTAAGAACAAGTTCCAAGAACTACATTTTCTAGGGCACCACAATAAAATATCTTGTCAATGTATCACATTCTTGGATAAAGGTTCTTGCCAAATTCAAAATGATTGTATTTTCCTCATATAGTGAAAAACCACATAGCAAGTAAAACATTTATGGCATCCACTGCAGTTTTCCTCCAGTGAAGCTATCCACCCCTCTGCAGTGTTAAGACATTGGCTAACACCAATTTTTCCTCTCCATGTTCCTAAAGAGGGTAACATATTACTGGGCAGCTATCACTGAAAGCATGTTTAGAAAGAGTAAGCATGAATCTGCAAGTAGTTGATCTGTATCCTGACTGACAAAATCCTGCAAGTAGGCAATGCCTCTCCTAATACTAGACACAAATACCCTTTTCTTTAGAAGTAACCTGACGTTTACTAAACTCGTTTCTTCCATATGCTCCAATTAAACTGCATGGATGCACTTCACAAGTTACTCTTCTGCTGCCTTTTTTCCTCTCCAAATATTTCATACAAGGTATCAAAACAACAGCTGATCACAGAATGTACCAATCTTTGCCTAACTGCATTCATGCCTATGTCCACTTCCCACCAAGTTGCATTGTCCCAGCCTTTGCATTAACAAAACTACACGAATTATCATACTGAGACACATCTGTACAGCTATCAGGGTAAGCAGGGAAAATACCTCTTCAAGAATTGAGCTTCTGACACATTTCTATACTGACATATTTCTATACTGACATACCTCCTGCAGAACACCTCCAGTCACCAGCCAAGCACAAGTTCATTTATACCCCTAAATAGCAGAGAGACTGACTTCCTTATTCAGGAAGTCTTATGTAAATAAACACGTTTCATAATTCAACACATCAAGTGAAGACGTTTGTGTTTGCCTTGGGGATTAAGGCAGGCAAAAAACAGGTAGCACGTTTACTATTAATTCTGTGAATGTTTGTGACTTTAGACAGAAAGTGGTTAAAGCCAGTGTTCATTTGGGTAAAATTCAGGTATCAATCTAGCACAGAAATGAGTTGCAAATCCTATACAATGTTTTAATTTAAAAAAACCCAACCAAAGCCATACAAATTCTTAATGAGCTGCACTATCTGTCAGTAACTAGAATAAATTAAGGAAACCACCAAAACTATTATTCAAATTACAAAACTGCCTGTAAGAAGAAACTAACTTGGGAAACTCCTGTTCTGAACTCTGTCCTGCAACAGCAGTACCAGCAGCTACTCTTGGAAGAGCCAGCAGCAAATAATTACGTAAACAATTTAAGACGTAAACTAAAAACCAAGGACAGAAGCAAATCTTTCTGGCAAGAGAACATACATAAGACATGTAACAACAGGGCCTAGAATTAGTCATAGTTCAAGAGATGCAAGATTGCAACATATCAAATACCCTTTTCCTTTGGAAGAAACCTCTACTTCATCAAACTCACTTTTTGCTTATACCCCAAAGCAAACACCTGGAGAGAGTGTTCTCTCTACAGAAGCACTTTACGAGCTGTATCAACGCAGTTACTCTTGTGCTGCTTTTTCTTTTTTCAAATAGTTTGCACAAGACTTAGAAGAAAACATGAACCTAGGTTAACACCTAAGAAATTATCCTAGGCTGCTACAGACATGAACAAGTTACATAGGGGAATTCTTGAAAGGAATAAACCATTATGTCCCAGAAGACACACACAAGAAGATGTCTAGTTGTGGCATCTGAAAATTCCATGGCGTCCTATTTCCTATAGTATTTTCAGCAATAGGACTAATTAAATGCTGCTTGGTGTCCCTTGACCTTAAATGAAGGTAACTAAGACACGTATGCTACTCCTTCACTCTCACTCCTGAAGCTTCTCAATCCTCCAGTGTGAAGAAAGCTGGACAACAATGCAGCAGTCTATAAGCATTGCTCATACTCCTTCCTTATACTACTCCATCTGTTTCCACACATTTGGTAACAACTACTTTACAAGCATAAATATCTGTATCAGCAATTACCTCTATTTTCAGTAGTTTGAAGTACTAGTCCAACAATGTACTTGGTGATACTTGGGAATATTAAGCATACTCCAAGTGAAAAAGAACGTTTCACAGAGTAGCATCTTTTAGAACTGGGAGCAGGGGTTACTGAAGTCACCTGGGCTTCCCGCTTTGCCTGTTCAATAATGCTCTGCTGTTCAAGACAAAAATCCTAAACAAAAAAACCCCAGACAAAACAGCATTTACTTCTTTCAAGTCTTTCCAGTAAGAAAAAAATCATAACTGGGGCTTTCCTGGGGAAAAAAAAAAACAAAAAAAAAAAAAACAAAAAAGCAACCAACTGCACAAAATGTCTAATTTCTTCATCAAGGTTTCATCTGCATCTTTGCAAGCTTTCACAAGGAGAACATCTGATTTTATCCACTGGCAGGCTGCACTGTAACACTGCTGCAGTGAAGACTGACACAAAGGTGCATGAAAAAGCAGAAATGGTTTAAATGGGGAAATGTTTACAGTGAAGATAACCTCATCCTTGCTTGACAGAGCAGGAGATAGTCACCTTTCCCTTGTTAAAATGAGACTTCTCTAATGAGTCAAAATGAGACTTCTCAAGTCTTAGACTGAGAATTGGTACTCGGTATAAACTGCAGCTACTTATTTCTATTTTTAATGGAACCAGGAGCCTGGATATCAAGACAAATGAAATTTGTGGATAGGCAAATCGCAGAATAAAGCCAAAGGGTAAAGACAAAAAAAAACCCAAGCAAAACAACCAATCCCCTCCTCCCAAAAAACCTAAACTAATGCCCACAAAACCAACAAAATACTTGTATTTTTCACTTAGTTTGTAAGAAATTTATTCCTTTAAATAGTTCAATCATAAAAGAATAGCAAAACTAAACAGCAACCCCAAAATAAAAAATAACCCCCAAGCAGCAAACCTCAAAATTCACAGCTGATTTCCACAAACCTTAATTCCTGTGGAAGCTATGAGCTAACTGTAAGAGAAACAAAGATGATGGAAATCTCAGTCTGGTGACTGGTGAAAAAGAAACCTTCTGACCCAGTAAGAGAACTCTCAATCAGCAGACAAAGGTGGGCACATGGCACCGAGGAAGCACAGCAAGGCTGTAGTTTCCTCTTCAGTTTCCAGAGAGGCTGAGCAGGAGCAGGTCAGCAGGGAAGTCAGGCTGCTGCCACATCCCTGTGGTGAGAGCAGGGGCTGGCTGTGAGGCCAGACCATCTCCCCACCAGCTCCCCCTGGCCAGAATTCCCACAGGGCTTCACACAAGGGAAGGTTGGGCCACCTCTTTTCAGGGACAGCCCGCGTCTAGGTTAACCTGAATAGCCATGACACTGTAACATACATCTCCATCAAGTTCCAAAACCTTGCCCTGTATCTGTTTTCACATCTGTATATTGTACTTCGTGTTCCAAGGGAATGACGTCCACACTCTTCACTTCAGGGAAAATGACCTCAACACATTTGTATGAGGTAAGTACATATAAGCTGATATTAGATAAGGCACTGAGACGACTCCTCCCACTCTTTATCTCATGCCATGTACAAAAGCGAAACCTTAAAAATAGTCCTTTGAATATGCAGGATAAAGCAAAACCACACAGAAACACACACAAACCCCATATACATGACTAACTGTTTTCTTTTCAAGCAAATCTTTAAATGTGTCATTTTCCAAATCTCCAGATTATCTGCTTGAAACAAAAAGGCATCATTGCAGAAACTAACACATCTGGGCTTTCTGCAAACAATTATCTAAGAAAGTAAATATATAGAGTTGATATATTTAGTTAACGTCAAATAATATTCCAAGTAAGAATACAGTACCTCATAATTGCATTAAATTCTAAGTACCTCATAATAAGTCATTACCACGATGCTGAAAAGCAAATACCTGGCTGATAAGTTTACAAGATCTATTATAGTAGTTGATTAAAAAAACCCTCTCCCCTCCCCTACTTCCATGAATGACCTCAACTATTCTGCTATTGCACAATTATAGAAAGAATAACAATCATATAAGCATAAGCTGTTTTTAAGATTAAAAAAAACCCCAAAACCCAATTCAGAAATCTTAGGTGACAATTATAATAATTTCAGAAGGCTCTTCTGATTTCTATCAATTATCATTAATTTATTATGAGCGGCACATAAAATTAAATGAACTGAATTAAACCATTCAGTTACACATTTTTTTCAAATCAGATGCTGTGCCTTACTTATTTGTAATGGTTATTTCCAAAAGAAAGCTTCAAAATAATATTTCAAATACTAAATACCACTTATGCAAAGCAAAACACGTAATAAAAAATGCAAATCTTTAGTAAATCTTAAACCCACAGTGAGTTGGTTACAAAGACAAAGAGATCAGTAGTCGATGCAGCTATGCAGACAAGAAAGGGAAACCTGGTAGATTTTTCCAGCTTGTGAAGATGTAACAAAAAACCACAGAGTCAAAGGTAATAGAAAAGACTTACCATTCATGCTGAACAGCTAGTTTTCAGAAACATATTGCTCCTACTATTAATCCAACAGCTGATGAAGTATGTTAATCTCTATCAAATCGGTGCTTCAATCTCTAAACACACTTACACACTAACTGGAAAGAGAGAGCACACAGAATCCGGATGGCTGCTCTTCCTTATATGCTCCTTGCGATGCAAAAAACCCATGAAGCACAAGATACCAGTAGTAAACCAATATCAATATTCAGGACACGACTAATTGCTTTTGCTCATTAACCACTTCTGTTCTGACCAGTGCTACCTATTCATGTCTACAGCAACTCAAAATGGCAGGGGGAAAAAAAGCATGCAAACACCAGGAGGTTTTAAGATGTTCTCAATTATATCAAGCACTGGTTGTTTCCATGGCAACTGTAGACCAGAATTATCTGTTGACTTGTACCCAACTAGCAGTTATTCTAAAGCCTTAATCAATTCACACAATGTACTCGGCACATTATTTCATATTCTACATGTATTTTTCTCTACACACATGTATATATAGCAATTATTCAGCTAAATCTCTATCAGCCGTTCCACAGTATCTGAAAGCATATTGACATTTGAAATCAGTTACAGCTCAAATAATGTTCCTTTGACTATTCATCACACATCCATTTGCCATCTAGAGACTAAAGATGCACTAGTGGTGACTGCCCTGGCCATCCCAGTTAGCCAAGAGTTAATGTGTTCTCTTATTATGTACAGATTTGAAAAATATTTATATAAATTCAAAAATAAAGTCTTTCTGTCTCTATGTTCAAAACCAAACAGCCTCATTCTCCTTTCTTTTTCCATTGCAATCTTTCAAAAAGCAACAAGCAATTGAGGAGAAAAACCCAACACATCAATCAAAGCGTAGGTCACAGTGAAGACATCTAAACCAAGAATGAAGTACACTGGTCTGATGACGACCGTCACAATCCCATTCATGCTCTGGGCACGCAGCACAACCGAACTGGTTACTAATTCACGCTGCACAATCAATCATATGTGCTTAGTCAGCTTTTGCAACCAGATTCCAAGGCCAACCATGCCCTGAGCCAACTCTGCTCCTCTGGATTCCAAGGATTTCACAGAGCACTAACTTTCCTGTATCGATCAAGAATCCAAGGCACATACTGAAAACTGTGTATTTTGCATATGAAAACAATGAAGCAAAGATGTTAAATATAAAAATCAAACACTGAAAAGCCCTTAAGACCACAGACCACATGGCAAATTACTCAAACCCACAACACAGGATACTGACAACACAAAGTACATGCAACATGCAGCAGTTCCTTCCAACACAGCCATAGTTTGTAAAAAGGACACACAGAGAAACTGACCAGTAACAGTATCTCACTGCAGCAAAACGTGGTTAACGCATTTATATTTCCTTTTCAAATGGATTCTACTTCAAACCTAAACAAAAAATATTTCTGTAAAGTCACTTTCCAAACTATCTTCAGGACTTAAAATTGTGCTTTTGCCCTGAACCTCAAAAGTAATTCACTGTTTGCTGTGTAGCTTCACCTACAACCTTACACCAACATATCACAAGTCACAGTGATATGGGTGTAAGACTAGAGACCATTAAAATATCCTCGCAGGAAGAAGAGTAGAGAATATTAAAATATCACAGAATGTTACGGATTGGAAGAGACCTTGAAAGATCATCCAGTCCAATCCTCCTGCCACAGCAGGGTCACCTAGACAAAGTCGCACAGGAACATATCCACAAGATAGAGACTGGTCTGTTCCTAAACACTGCTTATTAATTATACGTTCTGTGCAATTAATCTAAACACTAAATTCAGTAACCCTATACAATTGTTTAACATTGAACTCTCATGTAAAAAAAAAAAAACAGCAAACTAAAACCAGCCAAAATGAACAGGAACACCTGGTTTCTCTTTCATTTATCTCTCAAGTATTTTCACAGGTTATGCATTTTTCTGAAGATATAATTAGGAGTCATTAGTAGACAGAAATAATCCCTCTACTGCCCCCCTTATCTTCTCTATCAGTTCTTTGTCTACAGTAGTGAAATGAGACTCTTGCAACATTATCTTAGTCCATGTGTACCTAGAGCATTTTGACTTTAAGATCTACAAATTGAGAGTAAGGGTTCAGAACGAAGATCCAGAATCTCACCCTGGATCCAAAACCAAAGCGCCATAATCAGCCACCATTCAGCTGCCAGACCAGTAACATTAACCCAGAAAAAATTCATGCAACCACTGTGCTTAACTGTAACTTAAAATAGCATTCGTGGAACAGCCATTTTCAGCATGTTTATCACTGAGAGACATGGCAGTCCACTTCCTCATTGAGCATGTCATACAAGGCAAGCCTGTTTTAAATAGAAGAGTTAAAAAATAGCAGAGACTTGCAACCAAGTGGGTCACAATTTGTAAGTGTCAGTAGGTCAATATAATTGTTTTCCTTCATGTTATATAAAGAAAAACATCAGTCTTATTTTTTCAAATGGCCACATACATAGCAAAGAGCTTCTACACAAACACAAGTATGGCTCATTTCTAGGAAGCTGAAAATATTCTTGAGAAGCGGAAGCTCAAAATTTATGGACTTTTGCAATGCCCCAACAAATCGTTTCCCACATCACTAGGGAGACCTAGTTTTAATCTATTTTAGGTCAATGCATTAACACCTTTTTGTTTCCATGTTTACCTTCTGAGAAAAGATTCAATCCCTACTCATATAATATTTTAAACTGCAAGCAGAGAGAAGCAGAAACACCAATTTTCTTGATGGCAACACTGTGATGATGCTACGCATGTCCAGTAGGGCCTATTTTCAACTGAAAGAGTTGTGCTGTCTCAAATCCACCAATGGATCTAAATTATGGAACAAAATTATCATCAATTACCATACGGTAACATTTCAATTTATTATTTAACCAGAGACAATAACTGCTTTGCAAAATAATGCATGGCTTCAAAAAAATAAAAACTTAATTCCACTTTACTCTGATTGCGCTGTTTTCTGAAATCTTTCATTACCCAAAAATACAACCATGAAGTTATAATTACCTTTAATGAAAGTAATACCTTAAACTGTTCACTAATTAAGAAATTGAAGCTAATGACAGTAGGTGTCCGCACACTAAACTAATATGTAACAGCTAAAACCAAACAGTTTTATATTGTCACTGTTGAGGATGTTCTGATGCTTACCCCTTAAAACAAAACAATGGATGATAAAAAGCCCCATGATTAGCATTTTAATCTGTGCTGCAATGTCTGCCTATTGTAAAAGTCAAACATTACAATTTTAATGAGTTTTCCATTTCTGCTGAACTAGCAGGTTTAATTTTAAAATACAGGAAGTAATTCAGCAGTAAGAGCTGGGGTGGGGGCTTGCCAAAACAAGTAAACTGTTCCTTGAGAGGAAGCAAGGGATGAGGGATAAACTCTCCTGCCGTCACTAGGCCATGCAGCAGCCCCCTATCTTGCCCTCCCTGATGCAATACACTTTCTTTAAAAGAATACCTTTAGGTAAGGAATTGTAAAATTGTCCCCAGAATGTATCACAGATCAACGGTCACATGTGACGAGACATGCAAGTTCTTCACTTACTAGGCAAAATGAGGAGCAAATAGCTATAAAACAAAAAAACCTTACTTACTGAATTTGTCCCATTGGGCCACATATTCAGAGCAGTGCTGGCTCTCGGTATCCAGAGCTGCTCTCTGTTCATGCGCACCACCCTTGGAATGCCTATGGAAAAGGCGATTAGCAAAACCTTCCAGTCTCTGCAGCGCTGTAGCTGTCCCTGTGCACTGGTTACAAGGTACCTCCTTCTGAGCTGCCATCTACGTACAGCAGTGACTTTTACAAAGGCAAAATTTATCTATAAAGGGAGCTGGACACACCAGAGAAGTAACTATGCATGTGTCAAGCTTCCTGTATGCAGTGTTCTCTAACCACTGCTCTCTTCTGCTTCCTGTTACAAAAAGCTCTATAATGTCCTGGGTTATACTGCTAAAAGTCTTTTTTTATGTCAAGCAGAAAGTACTGATTTTGCTTCTTTTAAAAAGCAGTAATTGCCCTAAAAAGCTTTGAAAACACATGCTAATGCATTGCATTCTGTATTTAAATACGTATTTTATGTTAAAATACTATAAACAACTTGTTCAGATCTAAAGATCAGGAGGCAGACTTTTTTACCACAGTCACTCGTGAAAAAGTGACTTCTTCCTGTGTTACGGAGTACTGCTATCATCACAGTCAACTTAGCCAGCCATAATCTCATCACATTTTCAACTAAACAACTTCATAAGCAAGCAGGTCAGTTGCAAAAACTACTAAGCAAACTTATTTTATTAAGGAGGGAGGAAAAGAAAAATATTATTTTCCTCCTTTGAGAAAAATCAAGGCTGCAGGAGGTCGATTCTATCGTACATATAAACACACTGCATTACACTTAGCCAAACAAGCTTCTACTTACTCTAGGAATGACTCCCACCCCTAAAAGGCAGGTGGACGGAGAGTCAGATAGCCACGGTCACCAGCTCCCAACACTGTTTATGTAAAAGCTTTGCATGCAAGTCTCCTGGAATTGCAAGAAAGTTTTTTCATTCACAAGTAATTTGAGTGTTTTCAACTGTAGACTAAATCTAGGAAGCGTAATTTTTAATGGCACAAACCATGAGGAAAATAAATTGCGAGTTCTGCTGCATGTGAAATTACATTCACTTGCAAATAATGTAACCTTACATGTTTAAATGGTTCATACTAGATATTCATTTCTGTGAAAATGGAAACACACACATTAGGCAGCTTTCCCAGGATGTCCTCTGTACATGTAAGATGTGGCTTCTTAAAAATGAAGGTTATTCTTACGAAAGATTGAAATAACTTTCCCCACAATCTGTCTCCTGTCTTACAGTCAACACGTGTTAAAGCCATACCTCTCATTTTTCACCACATAGTTCTCACTGAATAGTTTTCAAATGTCAGCAGATACCCATCCTTGGACATTACATAACTATTTCATAACAGCTTTGCTTCCGAAAAAAATGCCAGTGATGACAAACTCTCCGTGGTAATGATAAAACAGTAAAAATGACGAGGGGCAGACTTTACAGACTCGGCTGTGCTCCTCCTAATGGGCACTTTATGGGCTTCTACTAACTGGCCTCACTCGGCACAACAGTTTACATTTTTGGACTCTATGCCAAGCACAGAAAGGCCCTTTGCTTTCAGGCTCCAGGTATCTTCTGGAAATGTCACTTCCTCTAACACCTGTTCAAACTTAGGAACCATCTAAACATATTTCAAGCTTGCAAATCTAGATGTGCAGTTGCTACCTTGGCGACCATGCCACTCACCCCAGTCAGGGTCAGCTACTGCAACCTTCCTTGGATGCCTGCCTTTTTGAGGTCCTTTTCCACCTTACAGCCTTTCACCTGCTCTGTTGGTTGCCTTCAGAGCAGTGCTGACTTCTATGACATCACGGAATTAGAGTCGTTTAGGCTTGAAAAAGACTTTTAAGACCACGGAGTCCAACCACTAATCTACCAAGCCCACTGCTAAACCATGTCCTTAAGCTCCACATCCACACAACTTCTAAACACAGCTATGGTTGGTGATTCAACCACCTCCCTGGGCAATCTGTTCCAATCCCTGATGACCATTTCCATAAAGAAGTTTTCCTAATGGCTAACTTAACCCTGGCACAACTTGAAGCCAGTTCCTCTTGTCCTATCACTTGTGAGAAGAGATCAACACCCACCTCTCTGCAATCTCATTTCAGGTACTTGTAGAGAGCAGTAAGGTCCCTCAGCCTCCTTTTCTTCAGATTAAATGCCCCAGTTTTCTCAGCCACTTCTCATAAGGTTAGTTTTCCAGACCCTTCCATCTTGTTGATCTTTCTCAGAGTCACCCCAGCAGCTCCAAGGCTACTCCAAAAACAAGAGCTAGTAAAGACCATGGGGATCCATCTGCATTATCAGGGTTGCAAAACATCAGAGGGCATATATTGTGTGCCATGCATAACCAAATGGTTTATGATAGAGTAATGCTATGCCACCTTCCATGCGGCAGTATGAGAAACACTCAGACAACAACAAAATGCCTATTTTCCTACCTGGTGAACTTTCCAGGGTTGGAAAAGCCTCTCTGGAATTGTATGGCTGTGCTTCCCAGCAGCTCACCACATGACTCTAGGCATCTGATGACTCTTTTGAAAAGACTATTGTTTTCTGTGCCATTGGCAAGTTTTTTTTCAGTAAACAAAGCCACCTGGGATGATGGTGTGCTCATCTTGTCTCTCTCCTCTCATATGGTTCTAAGCCTTTACACTACTCTCATCTTGCCTTTCACATAAGTCTTCAACTAAATCATTTATTTCCCTAATCTTAAAGAAGGTGATCACATTATGCAAGTCTGCCAGCCCTCTAGTCAATGGAGAGCTGTAGCAACTCTCAAGTGAGCAATGCTACCCACCAAAATTCAGAGCTCTGAAAGCACCCAACTGATTAAGCTAGACACTCAGAATCAGTCGCCAAAAATAAAACTATCCATCCTCTGAGATTAAGGAATTGAACTACCTTAAGTGGAAAAGGGTTGTCAAAAAAGCATACTTAGAGGCTATCTTACAAGAAAACCTGGATTTGCCAGAGTTCTACAAACGTCCTCCCACAAACACCGCTACAGTTCTTCACATGCAAAACACAAAAAGAGTACTGCAGCTCATATTTTCACTCGGACATTTTCCTAATGTAGGAAATTTTTTGCATTGATCGGCAATGCCCAATGATAATTACATGCTCAACAATGAATAGGCACAAATTCTATGCGCAGCATTTCAAAGCCTGCATTCCACACGGACTACCATGTATTCAAATAAACAGAGTGATTTTTAATGGTGGAACCTATCTCCTTTTACTTAATCTTTCATCTTATTGACATGCTAATCTTCCAACTTTATGCAGTGTTTATCAACCTCACATACCCACAGGCATGACCCATACAATATCAGGCCTGATTTGGATGCATTAACTTTCACTGTATAGCATTTACTCGGTCTAGGTGATCCTGCTGTGGCAGGGGGAATTGGACTAGATGATCTTTTCAGGTCCCATCCAATCCCTAACGTTCCGTGACTCTGTGATACTTTTCAGACAGTCTCCGTGCCCTGGGAAACTCTTCTGTTACAAAAGTGACCTATTTCAGGACAAATATTTAAAAAACGTTTCAAGACATTAAGGGCAGTCAGTTGCCATCCAGGTTGCTTATCAGTTTCTCCAGACAGGTGATGTTGCAAATCCCTTATTTTTTCAGATTTACTGTAAAATAAATCCAAGCTGCTCAGGCTACCCAGTGTACGTGCTACCTGGTGTATACTATGGAGCTCACAACACCAGTGCCTGACTAACATCAGCACTGGGGCTCTGCGTTAATTTGGTGGTTCCCTTTGCCTGCACAGATCCACCCCTTCAAACATGCTCAGTTGAAATCAGTCTTGCTTTAATTCAATAGACAAAAATGTGGCACATTTTAGTTTTAAAATATTTATGTTTCTCAGGTTAAATTACCATGAAATCCTGAATTTTAAACAAGAAGAAAATGTAAAATCCTCCACACTAAAAACTACAGCAAACCCATATAGATTTGAAATGTATTGATTTTACTTCCAGCATCTAATGTCCTATTTCTTAATTTCATACACAGAACTGAAGTGTCCTCACACTAACAAAACTGGGAGTGTCTTTAGTGCTTAATGAAGGTTAACCATTAATATCTCGCAATCAAAAGCACGGGGGACTTAAGTTAATGAACTGTGTTTCTTGACAGGACCTCGAAAAACTGGATCCATGAAGCAAAATGCATTTCTTCACCTACTGATAAGTAAAAATTAGGCCTTAATTTAAAATCTTTAAACCTAGTCATTACCTATGAAGCTGAGACTCAATCTGCCTGACTGCACATTCTACTTCTTTTCAAAGGCTAAAGAAAAATATTATTTGCTCTCTTCTTTCTTTAAACATTTGAAATATTTTTCATTTTCACCACTGGCCGTTATCCACAGGTAAAGAAGAGACACTGTGACTTTTTCTGCGTATCACTTTTGTTTGCAATCTATGAAAAAATAACCTAAAGAAATGTCATTAATGAATCATTAACCTTTTTTCTAGAGGTTAAAGATAGTTTCTTTATTCACTTTAAAAATTGATGGCTTGATAAAGCACATCTTTTCCTTTACGCATCGGTTATTTCAACAACGGAATTCCAATGTTAGTATTTATTATTTATTGCAAAAGGAGTGAGCAATTATTCAATGCAAAGTGTTAGCGAGGGTTCCTCCATTTTTAAGAGCTAGAGGATCTTGGTGAATTTAGCACGCTCATATTAACCAACAAATTATGTGTAAGTTGAAAGATACAGCCAACACATTTAAGAAAATAATTTAATGGTCTAATTCTAAATTAGAACACACAGAAGTATTTATATACTGAAGCACCTAAAGTGTTCTGTGCTGTAAGCCTAAGGAAGTGTTTTCTAGTTGCTATATAAAGCTTGAGGAAAGGATGCAAAATAAGGTACACAGATAGGCATTTCGTAACTAAAAAATAAAAAGAACATTTTCATCAGAAATTATGTAATTAAACACAACCCATTTTGAGTGTTGCCAGGCATGCATATTTTAGGAAGAATTATGGGTAGGAACAGAGGCAGAAAAAGGCATCTTGAAAAAGCAGATGTGTTTTGATTTTCACTATACATCCAGCTCTATGCCATTAGCTCGCATTTCTTCTTAATCACATGGGAGGAAGAGAAGTATTTGCTAATATTTTACAGATTTAGTAGCTTTCCAATTTGAAAAAAACCCTTTTTTAAAAATGCATATAAACAAAATAAACACAATCGATATTTTCACTGTTTAACAGAACACAAGAAACTGAACCGATGCAGCCTTAGTGTACCTTGGTGTGTATCTTGTTGTGAGAAGGTTAACCCTTACTAGAGAGCCCATCTGAGAGCAGTATTAAGGCTGAGACTGCAGCACTTCTATAAATAGGACTGCCAAGAGGAAGTTGTTGCTATGGAAATGCTGGTCCTATTTCTATTTTAATTTCATAGATCTCTACTGGCATCTACCGTACACAAGCTTAATTGCAGCAGATATTGAATACCTTAATCTCTCATCAGGAAGCACAAATTAAGGCTCACATGGTCCAACAGCATAATTTGTTCTTTATTCATACAAAAGGAATTAAAAAACCCCTGAAGTCATAAAGAAAAAAATAAAAAAGTCAAATCCTCCTTGTATCCAGCATCTGATTTTCCATATGCAAGCCAGAAGCTCTCAGGTTCCCCATCATTTTTGTTGTCAGAATTTGACAAATTAATCATTCAAGATGATGTGATTTTCCAAATACACATACCATGGCAGCAGATCAAGTTCCCTCAATTCTATCAACACATATCTAGTTCACTGGGAGTAAAACAGCTCATAGTCATAGTCTTACACCTAGTGCTGGGAAGAAGAGGACAGAGAACTCTTTCATTACAAGCCAAATCTCCCATACAACTGCCCAACTTCCCAAAGAGAACTTGATACCTCTCCTAACACAGCTCCTTCCTCCTTGCTTTCTTACAGCTCCCTTCAAGATGATGTGCTTGATGGTGCTTATGGTCCGCACTGACTGTCACACTGAAAGACAAAGGTCTTCAGAATGTGCATAAAGATTACAGAATAGCTCCATAATAAGACACAGTTTATTATGTGTGTTAACACATAATAATACAGTTTATTATCTTAACTGTGTGTTAAAATAAAACATAGTTTAACAACAATCCAATAGCTGCTTTCAGCAAAAGGAATGTTCTGAAAGCACTTGCAGAAATATGCTTGGTCTGTGTCCCTCCAGATGCTAAGCTACTCAAATAACCCCACAAAATGACTTCATAACACTATTTAATACAGTCGGACATACAATCACAAGTTCTGTACAAAACCCGTTACTTTGCAACAGAAGATAAAGTCCGCTAAGACCTGCGTATGTGGGTTTTGTTACATTAAGTACTTGTCTGAGATGATGATCCTGCTTTTGGACAAATGAAGTTTCGTAAAAAAAAAAAACCACAAAAAGTGTATGGGCTTCGTGAAGTTAAAAACTAATCACAGCAAAAGGTTTTGATCCACCTAACTTATAACAAATTATACTGTTGATTAATAATGACCATTAACTTGATGGGTTATCCTTCACAATGAGTAAAATATAATTCCTGAATTAGAATAAACATACTAAGAAGTGGAACATTTTGCTCAATATCTGGCAGGGCTAAAGGAGAAGCTACCTGCTTGAATTCTGGCTAATCATCAGAGCAATGATGCTGAAGATCTGTCATGCTCATCTGTCTCTCTCCTGCAGGTAAGCAGCTGCCCCGGATCTCAACTTGGCTACAGACAGCTTCAGGCTGAAGAGCTCTACTTCAGATAGAATCCATAGGTTTGGTCTATCCTTCCTCAGTTTAGCCATTTAGTTATATTAAGGAACTACCCTGTAAGAGACACATTTATGTTAGAAAATTTCAGCCCAAGACAAATTAAGCATTATGTGTCCTGATTCAAGAGTGCGTCACTTAACAAATAATAACTAAATCTGAGAGATCTGGGGTCAGGCTTAAAACTAATTCTTGACATGGAATAATGGGGGGAAGTGAGAGAAGAGATAGTAGTAAAACGTTCAACAAAACTAAACTCTTGTAGGTAAAAATTATTTACTATAGTAGTAGCAGTTACAATCTATCAGATTCTGTATTTTACAGTAAAAGACCAGAATGACAAATACTAAAGTAACTGGAACCATTTTAGTACCTCTTTCAGGAAGCCCTCTGCATTTTAAATCAGCAGAACATTCCCTAAAGAAAAAAAAACCCAAACAAACCTTAACTGATTCCATTTTGAGCTAAGTATTTTTAATTCATGCTTTTGTTCTCTTCCACAACTGGAGTGTTCCCTGACACTCAAGTTCAGTTAGGAAAATATCCAAGTAAGAAAGAAAGAAAGCCAAACCAAAGTGACTTCATAGGATAAGAGTACAGAGTGCAAATCAGAATACAGGAGTGGCTTTCAAAAAGTGTAGTCTAAACAAGCACAAAATGCTTGGTCATGTGACATGGACATGCATGTGCATCTACTTGTATTAAGAAACAGGTCCTGTACTCCTGCACCTTACTGACAGACTACAGACTGCTCTGGATTGTCCCTGTCCCTCCACAACTTCCAGTCTGTTCAGCTTCAGACACTGTACAAGATGAGACACACTGAGTAAGTGCAGATTGACTACTAGTCCCAGTAAGCAGCTAAAGAGGAAAATTGGCATTAAATTCCCACAATGAGGTGATGCTGCTGGCATGTAAGATGATTTTATTTATTAGCAACTAGATGTACTCTTGAACAGTATCATAGAAACATAAGGGATTGGAAGGGACCTTGAAAGATCATCTAGTCCAAATCCCCTGCCACAACAGGATCACCTAAACCAAGTCGTACAGGAACACATCCAGGCAGGTTTTAAATGTCTCCAGTGAAGCAGACTCCACAACTCCCCTGGGCAGCCTGTTCCAGTGTTCTGTCACCCTCACTGGGAAGAAGTTCCTTCTCACAATGATGTGGAACCTCCTTTGTTCCAGCTTACACCCATTTCCCCTTGTCATATCACTAGATGACATTGGTAAGAACTTGGCTCCATCCTCCTGACACCCACCCTTCATATTTGCATATAACACAAATCAATTACCAGGTTAAAAAAATACTTAAAAACTTCTCTTTCATTATTTATTAAATGTTTTTCAGCTACCAGCAAGCAAAGAAGCACTTTGCTTCCCATTCCATAGTATACTTCAGCATTCCCAAGTCTTAACTTAAAATAAAGCGCAAAAAACTAAAGCTTAGCTAGACATCTTATAATTGATAAAACTTATAACTTGAAGCAATTACCAAGTAGGCAGAATGGTCACAAGATCTAAGAATGAGAGCAGTAACATAACTACAAATATATTTAATTTGTTGGAGTATTTTTTTTAAAGCACAGGAAAGCAGAAGGCACTGTCCAGGACAGAAACATTTCAAGATTGCTTTTCAGAAGCATGTCAGAGTAACAGAATCACAGAACATTAGGGATTGGTAAGGACCTCAAAGTATCATCTAGGCCAATCCCCATGCCAGAGCAGGACCATCTAGACCAAGTCGCACAGGAACATCTCCAGGCAGGTTTTAAACATCTCCAGAGAAGGAGACTCCACAACACCCCTGGGCAGCCCATTCCACTTACAGTAACAGCAGAGGAAAGGTTCAATTCTTTAATACTGCATCCTCAAGTGGCCATAACCTTGAAATGGCACTTTTCACTCTCAAAGTAAATCCAAAGTATTTTTTTAACCAGGTCAAAAGAAACTAGTGATGTCCTTTACTAGATTACAGAGAATAAGTTACCAACTGTGCTGAACATACAAATTTGGCTTGTATGTTATGCTTGATAATGCGTAACATCTTTATTTGAAGAAGTCTACATAATGCTGCAAGGCTCTTCTATACCACTTTTACCCAAGAAATCCCCAAACTCATAATCAAGCAAAACCTGACAATGCAGTTACCTTTCCCTTTGCCTACTGAGATAATGAACACTTTATAAGTAAAGACATTTTTGTGACAATGTAAGCCATTGCAACGTTTACACACCAGCAGCTCTACTCTCACTGTAATCTCAGAAGCCAAAGAGATCTACCTGGTAAAAACCTGCCATCACAGATCCAAAAGCTAGAAATTCCCAATCAAAGAGCTTTGAGAGTCTTGCTCTAACCTTCCACAGATTAACTATACATTGCTTAGGTCTATTACGTGAAGACTATGTATGAAAGCAAGACAAGAAAAACAATTGTATCTTCAGAGACAGGTTTTCTGTTTGGTTTTGAGAGATATTATTTCTTTCACTGTGCCCTATTCACAGAATGATCTGCTCGTAAGGAACCCTAAAGGTCATCTAGTTCCATCTTACCTGATGGAACTTTAAACTACACTAGAATGCTCAAAGCCCCATCCATTCCAGTCTTGAACAGGGAAGGGGCATCCACAACTCTCTGGGCAACACCATGAGTGTCATCACCTTCACAGTAAAAAATATCTTCATGTCTACTCTAATATCACTGTCTTTCACAGAATGACAGAAACTTTTAAGGTTGGAAAAGACCTGTAAGATCATCAAGTCCAAACTTTAACCCTACGCTTATTCTTATCACTCTAAGCATGTCATCTATACAACTACTAAACATAACAAGGGGTGATGACTCACCACCTCCCTGGGCAGCCTGTTCAAATTCTTTACAACTTTCATAGAGAAGAAAAATTTCCTAATGTCCAGCCTCACGATGAAGAGTCCATCCCCATCTTTCCTGTAGATCCCTCCCTTAAGTACTGAAAAGTCATTCTGAGGACTCCTTGTAGCCTTTTCTTGTCCATGCTGAACAACCTCAACTCTCTCATCTTGTCCTCATAGGGAATATGTTCCAGCCCCCAATCATCTTCTTCACTGCAGGATGGGAATCATAGAATCATTAGGGATTGGAAGGGACCTTGAAAGATCAGGAGAACTCTTGCCAAGAAAACCTACTCCAAATCATGCATCGGAAACCTACACAGGTCAGAATTTCAAAATTGCAGAAAATGACAAGTGTCTAAATATTCTCATCTTTGAATGAGATATCTCTGCCAAAAAGTCTAGAGTTGCAGAAACGTGTACACGTGAAATAACTGACAGCTTCGCTGTGGACGGCACAGAGGGGAAACAGAACTTGCCTACACAGACCTTACGATTTAAGGGGGGAGTCCTGCTAGTAACTGTCCGTGTTATCCATAACCTTGCAGCGATATGAACATTCTATCCATAATGATCCTAAAGAGAAGGTTTTAATACTCATGTTTTTACTAGGCAAGTCTTCCTTACAACAGATAACATGGTATGAGCCCTCCTAATTTCTGGGAAGCAAAAATCCCTATAATTGACAGAGCTGGCAAACACATTAGCTCTTGATTTTGTTAGCTTATGTTACTGCAACGATTTTGTGGAAAAGCCTAAAACTGTCTAACTAACCACAGGCTTCTTCTCTTCCTCCTGGAAGAACAAACATGTTTCACGTAGAGCTGGTCTCAGATGCTCGTAACTTTTCCTAACAACCTCAATACAGAGTTATTTCTGAGAGTCACATGGCATGTGGGAAGATTCTGGTTTTCTTCCAAATCCTCTGAAGTTAAACTCTACCCAAGAAAGCTGCCAAAATGAGGTACCAATTGCAATACACTGGGCAAATTTTTCAACTTACTTTCACTATGAGGTCCACCTTCTGCAACTCTTGGCACTGGTGGCTGTGGGAAGAAACACACAGCTTCCCATTTAAGTGAATTATCAAAATAATAAACTTAGCAATTGCAATTACAGAGGCCTCTAACCTTTCTCATATGAGAGAAAAACCCCAAAACTTAAATTACACAGAAATGAAAGCCTAAATGAATACTTACCCTAAGTGAAAAGGATTGCTTACATATTTTAACCTACTTTGACAGATCTATTCCTTTGCCTCTGTAAAGACAACACTTTCAGAAGAAAACATCAACTGCTTTATCAGCCAAGTAAGGCAAATGATGTTTTACTGCTAATTTTGAAACGGTGTTGGTACCAAATACTTCTGGAAAGTTGTGAAAGGTTAACAACACTAATATGCTGTGTAATGCAACCCTGCCCATAGGCGTTTTTTGGGCACTCAAGATGTCATACACAGCCTAGTTCTGAAGACAAATGACTTCTAGAGTGACACGTTGAATATGACAAGTTCCACTCATTTTGAAATCTGTATTTGAACTGTCTTTTCACATACAGCTTAAATCTACACAACCCCTACTTTATCAGCTTAAGCAAAATACACTGAATAGAGATTCTTACATAACTTTTCAGAAGGCAGAATGGATAGGTGCTGGAAACCACTATCAAAATGGGAACGTATTACTTTACTCATAAATGATCCAATTCTGAACCTAACAAAGTGCTAAATAAGTGGTCTGGCTAAAATGCACAGATGAGAAAAATGAGCAGAAAGAGAAAGGAGAAAAAGGGACAAGAGGCAATCATGAAAGAAATCATGTGAACTAACTCAAATGGTGCTGTTCTTTCCTTAGTTAAAACAAAAGCAGCACTAGGAGATTGATTATTCATCTGAATTTTGCTAACAGTATCTCTTACTCTTTAATTAAAACAGCTTCAAATGGAAGATCAAGGCTTTATACGATGCAGTAAAATTTGCCATCTCACAGACACTCACATCGAATGGGTTTCTCTTCCCTTTAACAAAAAAGCAGGTACACATATACTATGCTGCTCGGTGTCATCTAATGATAGGGCAAGGAGCAATGGGTGTGAGCTGGAACAGAGGAGGTTCCACATCAACATAAGAAGGAACTTCTTCCCAGTGAGGGTGACAGAGCACTGGAATGGGCTGCCCAGGAGGGTTGTGGAGACTCCTTCTCTGGAGACATTTAAAACTCACTTGGACATGGTTCCTGTGCGACTCGATCTAGGGAATCCTGTTGTGGTGGGGGATTTGGACTAGATGATCTTTCAAGGTCCCTTCCAATCCCTAATGTTCTGTGATTCTGTGATTAAGCATCCCCTTCAGGAACAGCTACAATACAAACACGGGGGAGCATGACCTTACAATTTACTAGAATGTCCCTGACGCTCAGTCAAAAATAAAAATTTTGCAACAGAACTGGGGAAAAAAAAAAAAAAGTAGAGGAAAGGCTAGTAGGCAAGGAATCAAGTCATGATGCAAGACTGCATTAGGGAGATGACACAGAACAAACAGAGGTAAAACTGAAACAAGGTGCCAAATGAAGGGCATAATGAGGGATGTGCATCTGAAACAACTACTTTCAGTGGAGGCAAAAGCAGAGTTTGAGTGCAAGGTATGGAGCAAGAAAAGGATCTTCACCAGTATTTCCCCAAACCATTACAAAGGTTTCATTCTCTAATGTAAAAGCAAATAATTAAAATCAGGTGCTACCATAGGCTTCATTAAAAAAAAAAGACAAAAGAAAGATGCTGAATAATGTAATGCCCCAAGAGTGTAGGTTATATTTTTCTGGATAAAAAGGTCTGTCCTACCACCGTTCCTGAATAAAAAAGCCTCATCCACTCAACTGCCTCAATTTTTCAGTCATTTGAACTAAAAGGACAACAGTACAGGTCTACAAACAATTGCACTGTTAATTCTGTTTTAGACATTAATTTTAGAAGGTCAACTGCCAAAACTGATTAAACACAATCTCATTATCTCAACTCTTTTCATTCCAGTTCTCAAACTGAATTGAAAACTTAATTTAGTTACTGGCTGCCAACAGTGCATAAATGAAAGACAAAACACCCACTTCTTTAATACCCTTCAATATTTTAGCAACTTCTGACTTAGCAATGGCTGACTCAGGATATGACTATCAAGCTATAGATATGCTTTGGGCACGCTGAGAAGAAAAAGAATGCTTTAAACACTACCGTCTGTTAAACCTGTCTTCCTACCTTCCTTCATTTGTACCTGATGTTTCTACAGTTGCTGACAGATGTTTAAGTTGTAAAACCTCAAGGCTGCAGCATCACTAACATGTTAATGTCTTCATATGAAATAAAAATAAAATCTGACACTGGGGTACTAACTCTTCAGCAACAAGACTGCAGCACAAGTACCTTCAAAAAACCCACACAGCACTTCTGAAGCTTGGCTCACATGCTAAGCAATAAAAACATCCTCTGCCTACTGTGAACTGTCTTTTTCAAGGTTTGTCACCTAAGGGTACTCCCAAACTACGGGGCAGTTCAGAGACTGCAAAAATAATTAATGTTCCCTTATCACATTTTGTTAAACACTAGTACCACCTCCACAGTGCTGCTTGTCATTGGTATTATTGCCTCTGTAACTCTCAGAGCAAATTACTACAAATGGCAACTGCTCAGATCAGTGCTCAAAAGTAGGATTGTCTCTTCATTCATTTTCACAAATATGGTACTTTCTGAGATGAGATCCTTATGTGTAAGTTTTGAGCCAAGACTCCATGATTATGAAGTAAGAAAGGTTAAAGCTCTTTGCTTCCTAATAGTCAATATATTTTTAATAACAGACATTTAATGTATTTTGAAAAGCTTTAAACATAGACACAGGGAAACAACTATTATTTTTTCCGTTTTGAATATAAGTTCAGGGAAAACACTTAGAAAACAAAACACCACGATATAATTGTGAGGTAGTAACTATGCAGCATACATCTCATTTTCCTTTGCAATATCAGAACTCAAACGAAGAAGATGGAGTCTCCTCAGCTTGCTCATTTTGAAAAAGGATTTTTTTTTCTGTTTTATTAATAAACATAGGAGCCTAGAAACACAGCCAGAATGGCCAGAATATAAAACCGGACTCTGATAGGGGGCACATTACCCAGAAATACATAGGAAACCTGCTCAGCAATAGAAGCCAAAAGTTTGGAAAGTACTTTCCCAGAGTCCATTTAGATTTAAAAATAGGTAAGTAGTATTATGATACAGCAGTCACATGTGGTACATTTGATCTATTTTGAGCTCAAATTAATAAGCACTTTGAGAATGTGAAGTAAATTGATATACTAATTGCCATAAAATAAGGTATACAGTTTTCTCTCTTTAATAGGCTTTCCAATTTAAATACACGATTGTTAAAAAAAAAAAAGACATCATTTTAGTTACTAGAAGCATTACTATAAGACTACAGTATTTATAAGAAGTCACTTCACTGTACTTGGTGTGCCTAAGTTGTTCTAAGAAATTAATGGTTTCATAAATATTTGCATTTATCAGTTTTCAGATTACAAGTGCTTTATAATGGCAGTCATTTTTGAGGTAATTATTCTCCTAAAAGCTGTACTTTCCCTAACAGAAATGGTTAAAAGCAATAGGACTGTTAAGCTTGATTGCATTGCCTCTGCCTTGTTTTTCTGGAACATCATGACTGAGAAGTAAGGATTTAGACAATCATATGACTCACAAGTTTTAACAGCCCAGATTTTCAGTGCATCAAGCCTAAGTAGGAAGGTCAACAAATACGGTGTCTTGACCTTGGATGAGAGCCAAACCATATCTACAAAACAATTTTTGTACTGTGATACCACAGCCTGACACATTTCTGTTACTATTACAAAATTGGTTTTAAGATCATTTCTGAGTTTAACAAAAGAACTCTCTACTAGTTGTGGCCAGCAAAGCCTTATCACCAGTACCCAGACCCTTCTCACAGTCCCAAGTTTTCTTAAACTTGAGGTTATATCTATACAAATGGTGTCTTATCACAACAGTTCATGAAATTTCTCCAAACTGAGCATAAAAACATATAAGCTACAAACTTGGCTGCTGAAAAAGTTACTGTGTCATCCCTCAGATTTATAGCACATTTGATAAATAATAGGCAGTAATTCACCTGACAGTATAAAGTAAATTAATCCACTATGAACCTACTGTCATACTAATTACAAATAGTAATAACTAATACAAGTTATTCTCTTTTACAGAATGACATTTACAAATCACCTGTATAAACAAGTACTTTTTAAATGTAATTTTTCAACAGAAAACTATGTTAAAGACTAGAAATAATGTTTTTAAAGTTTGATAGTCAATGCATTAAAAAGTCAGAATTTGAACAATTTTAGTAACCTCAGTATGGCCACGCTTTGTAACAACAGCTAGTATTGTATATTCAATTAGAATCATAGAATCATTAGGGATTGGAAGGGACCTTGAAATACCATGTAGTTCAATCCCTCTGACGGAGCAGGATCACCCAGACCAAGTCACACAGGCACACATCCATATTGTTTTCTAGAAGTTCTAAGCACCTGCA
Source organism: Phoeniculus purpureus (assembly GCA_028565055.1). Taxonomy (NCBI): domain Eukaryota; kingdom Metazoa; phylum Chordata; class Aves; order Bucerotiformes; family Phoeniculidae; genus Phoeniculus; species Phoeniculus purpureus. Next base: position 9,133,287 of record JAOXOE010000698.1, read on the forward strand.
ACACAGGCTTTATAGAATCATGGTCCAATATCTCCTGCAGTACCAGTGTAGTGAACTGCCTTGGCAGTCAGTCAGGATTAGTCAGAGAAGGAAATTTTTCTGTAGGGCTTATTTGGGAAGAGTGGAAAGATCTACACAACTCTGGGAAGCAGCAGGACACATTGATGATGAAGGCTACTGAGTGCCATCCTTGAGCAGCGGGCACTAACCCTATGCTGCTGACAAGTTCCTTACACCATACTATTTTCAGCTGCAGGTACTGCTGTTTTTCTCTCACACATGACCAGCAACAGCATTTGGGTGACTGTTTCATAAAAAAGAAACAACTGTAACTGCTGCAGAAATCTATATAAACAGCACCCAATACTTGAGGATTTAATGCATTATGTGCCCCCAAAAATACACACTTTACCAGATCAAACAGGGCTCTTCGCATAAAGGGAAAACACTTTACTCTGTGTCTTAGGTACCCTACTCATAAAATGGGAAGAAGAAAACCTTATTTACCAGAATGATGTACAGGTAAATGTGCCATTTGCAAAACAGTTGTACACTGAGACAATGTTTCTGTGAAAAAGTTCCCAAGGAAAAGAATACAATGCAGTAAATGTGACAGACACACACTGAAAATATTATAGCAAAAAGCCTCTAAAACTTGCTTGATGAATAATTCTCAATGTGCTGTGTGTTTAAAGTAGCAACAGCACTCAGGGCTGGGGGGAAAAAGGACCACACCATATAATAATGGAACTTTCTCTTAAAACATACAAATAAAAGGAAGCCAAAATATAGTCACCCATATAATTTTAATTTGATTTTGCAGATTTACTGATTTTTCTCATTTTTATAATGGAGGCATACAGCTTTTTAAAAAGGAAATCTAAAACCCAAGCGTCACCATGTGGCATCATCAAGATTAATAGGTGGTTCATCAGCAGACTTCTGTCACCTCTGCTAGGAAAGTCTCTCAGAACAGCTTTCAAAACAAAAGAATGGTAAATTTTTAAGGTACTAGGTTGCTTTCATATTTCTGATGGCAAACATATTTATCTCGTTCCTTCTTTTCAGATTTCTTCTTAATCGTTACATGTCCTTAGTTGCACTATCATTCTGAATGGTAGGTAACCAGTACAGCCAAAGTCACAGTTACTGAATCTTACGGTTTCCTAACTCACAGCAAACATAGGAATAAAACAAAGTTGTACCATACCAGCTTAAGAATCCTGTAATGCCAAAACTACTAAAATTTCAAGGCTACTTGTACATTTCACTTCCTAATGCACTGGAGATAGTTGATCTGATACTTCACTTAAGAATTATTTTTTCTCCTCCAGCACTAATCAGGACAGTAATAAAAATAACAGGGAGGAACCAATGGTTTTATTTTCTATTCCTTGTATTGTTAACACTTTTGATAAGTAACCTATCAAAGAAAATAACTGTCACATAGAACTTCAATGGAAAAATACTTCGAAATTATGGGAATTACTGTATAAATTCTAAGCTGAACAAAAACCCCCAAGAGACATAAAACTAATCTCTCCAAAACAGATCTCAGTTGAAAGACGGCTTGGAAAAAAGGTGCAACAAACAAAAGAGGGAAGGAGTGTGTATTAATGACAACTAAAGAGAATCTTAAGGTGAGCCATAAGAATACATAGGAATGAAAGAAACCATCTCAATGCCTTAAAAAAACCCCTTAAATTTGCCCATACAAGGAATTATTCAATTGTTATTAGAGCTCTATGACCATGCCAGCTCTTTTTTAAGCTGATTGTTTATTCATGGACAATACAGATCTGAGGAAACTGAAAGACTTGCACCAGAATTGTTTTAGACCTTATAAATCTATTTAAGAATTGTGAACTTTGTTAGCAGCAAGAAAACAGAAGTTTTTCAAAATAAACTGAGACTCCATATGTCAGGTGTCATGCGATCATAAACTCTGAGCAGCAGTTTCTGTAGAGAAAGCACAGTAAGACTGGTATTTAATTGCCCTGGAAAGGAAACAGATGTATCAGTTGAAAAGTCATGTTTATAGCTTGCTGATATAAATAATAAACCATAAATCAAAAGCAGAGAAATACAACTAAGCAGCACAGCAAGGTAATCTTCGAGATCACACATAGCATTCCAGGTGTAAGTCAGTCAAGAAAAAAAATAAAAAAAAAAAAATCAATGGTGCACCAATGCAAACTGCTGCCTACTTGACCTGGGCTGGGTACCCGTTTTCATCATCTGCTCAGCTCTGAATATCAATAGGTTAGACGCTGCTCTCAGCACATTATCTTGATTCCATCTTGGGTATTTATAACGAATATGTAAAAGTCTACCTCTACACAGAGGAAATGAGCCTGAGAAGTGCTATGTTTTTCATAGGCCATATTACAGTTTGCTCAAACTGTACCTGGGCTTTCCTGTTCTGCCTTTAATTCCTCTCGGAAACTTGAAAAAAGATAACCTACTTTCCTGCAGTATCTCATATGCTTCTAGTAAACAATCACATATAATGCAGAATTTTAAATTACTGACACATGAACAGCTTCAAGCTGGAAGGATGATAGAGTAACTATACTTCCTTCCCTTTTTTCTAACTTCCATTCAAATGCATCACTCACTAACATCGTATTTGTCAAAATACAATAACATGTTTACAAACAATGATCTTACCTAGAGCTTAGTCATACTTCTTGTAATAAAACTCTTATCCTTCTCCTTATGTTCTCTAATTTGAAAAACCACAAAGTGGTGGTGGGATCTTTATTTTCCCCTTGTTCAGAGATTTCTTTCTCTCCAGTTAAAATGAATTCCATCTATACTTACAGAATATGCGCACTTCAGTATAAAGCAGCTATAAATATCGGGCTACTCTTAAGAGTACATTTTTGTTTTCTTAAATTGTAACAACATGAAGAACCAGAACTGTATCTGCCTTTAGGTCATCTCTCAAAACTGTTCTAACTCTGCTGTACCTTCTTAAATACTATCTCCACTGAAGTACTTGCAAGAACATTTAGCTGGGAGTACTTTTTAAACAGCAACAATGTCTAACGCTAAGCACTGTATTTTAGTCCTTTACCTAGCAGCGCTTTAAGCTCAGATCTAAATTACCAACTAGTGTGACAATGAAGCAGTGTTTAGACCACAAAAAATACACCACTAAGAGCATCTGTCCATAAAGTGATTATTTGGGGTTCCAGATTTCTCCTATCAAAGGATACTGAAAAGCTGTTGCTCCTGCAGCAGATAATTAACCCTTATTTGAGTAACCCTCCTCCAAATACAGAAAGAAGCAAGAACCTCCCAAACAGTAACAGGTATCAGCAGCACCAGCAACTCAATCATTCATGAGAGAATGTACTCTGCCATACAACACACACCAGAAAAAAAATTAGTGCTACCTTTTATTCATCAGTTGTTTTAGTGACCACAAATAGGAAGATTTATATTTTTGCTATATTCTTGGAGATCAAGTAAAGGTCCAGTGGCCTCTTAGCCAAGAGCTGAGGGTCCTAAAGAAGAGTTCTGTTTGTTTTCATGTTTTGGTTGGTTGGGTTTTTTACATGTAACAGTGTACTTCTTTATACTGGAAGAGGAAAAAAATTCAAGCTATGATACTGTTACATCTCATGCCTGTAACACAGAATATATTCCACCATTGGCAAATGCAGCATACATTTTCCCCAAAATCACTAAAAATGTCTATTTTCTTCATATTTAAACATACTCTCAACAGGAAACCTTAACTGCTTTTGATGCAGCTTTTGCTCTCTTCATCCTATACAGCCACTACAGTACCATTTGAGAGAAATTCAAACTCTCGCGACTGCTCTCTCTCATACATGGATCTGATCTCTATTCTCTCCTCTCCATCTCAAGCTCAACATATTTGCTTTACTAATGCACTTCTCTGTAACACATCATGGAATCATAGCATATCAGGTTGGAAAGGACCTCAAAGTTTTCCTGATCCATCCTTTCTTGCCAAAAGTGTGGTCTAGACAAGGTGGCCCTGCACCCTATTCAGCTGGATCACAAAAGTATTCACTGTTGGGGAATCCACCAATTTCCTGGGTAGGTTATTCCAATGGCTGATTGTCCTTGTGAAAAATCTTCCACGTGCCCAAGTTCAAAGAGACTGCATGTGAAAGGCTTGCATTTATATGCTTTCCATACTGAGTATCTACTACTCTGCTTTCCCAGCCACTGTGCTTTGGGCTGTTTCTTAACAAGACTGGCAGCAGAACAAGTTGGTTTGTATGCATTAGTGGAAATCAATGAGTCAATTTAGTCGGTGGAGAAAATTACAGCACTCTGAATAGAACTGTGGAAAACTAGCCAACTACTATTTTCTGTTCGGGATTATTTCCACACAAAAGAAAGGCAGAACTACCACAAGTTATCTTTTGACGGAAAGGGCAGTTGTTTTCACTTTAAATAAAAAATACATCCTGCAGAAAATCGGTGTCTTCACCATTAGGTAAAAGTTCAGTCCACTTGCATGGAAGGTAAATAGAAGAGAAGCCTTTGTTTTTCTTGTTGAAGGCCATGCTAAAGTTGTAGTGGCTTGACCTCTGGCCTTTCTGGATCATTCAGGTTAACTTTGATACGAGATTCTTTTACTTCTGTCATTGTGCTACTGCACAGATCTGCATATCTCTCTACTTTCTTCTGTTACTCCCCAATTTTCTAAAGCCAGTATGTATGCGCTAGTTTTCTTCCACTTTTGTTTGTTCTAACAAACACTTGAGCACATTCTGGAGCGATTAAAAATATTAAGATGATAAACTTTTTGCTAACTTTGTCCAAATACACTTTGGACTGATGTCCATCAGGACTGATCACATTTAACAGAACTAAAATGTTACAAACACAGTTTTAGTCTCAGTCAGCAAAACTAGGCTAATTTTTGCTGATAGTATTAGGGAATAGCATGGTGATGCCTCTGGTTGAAGGGAAAGCTCCAAAGACCTCCTCAAAATACAACCATCTCAGAGTCACACTTCTAAAAGCTTTGATCAACATAACGAGAAGCTAGCATGTTCTCCTTCCCTTCAGTGAACTATTTATTTTCACAAACAGGTTTTCTTCATGTCCACTTAAAACATTTCACCCGTTCCTTCACATCTCTCCTTTGTATCAGTTTAGCACAAGGTGGGATAATATTTTAAGGGGTTTAAATATGTCAGTGACAATTCAGAGCAAGTCCTCAAACCCTGAATCAGCACAGGAGGAGCAGCAAGTTGTAGCTTTGAGCAGAGCAGCAAGGGTGATCACGGCAGGAATTTTTCACGTCTGCTTTATCGCCAAAAAAAACTGGTCACAGAACTAGTCCATAAGCAGGAAGTTGAAGAAAAATTAATACTTATAGTCTCAAACCTCAAGCTGAAGACAATATAAACATGTTGCGGTTGTGGGTTGGTTTGGGAATTTTTTTTAATTTTTTTTTTTCAAAAAACACAAACATACCAGTAAAAGTCAGGTTCCACTATGAAAACACAACCCTTGTCCAGTAAAAACTGTGAAATTGTTTCTAAAAGAGCTTCTAAAAGGCCATTCTAAGTAAAGCCAACAAGTAATTGTGGCTATAACTGATTTGGAAGTTCAATCAAATCATCACACCACACTGTCCTAATGGCTGGTAATCACAACATTTACTTGGACAGGTTATATTTTCGCATTTCTGTCGTCAACTACTTCACAAATACTTTTCCTTAACAACTGGTGGTGTTTCAAGCAACTAATTAAAAAAAGGACATGCAAAATTAAATCCAAAACCCAACATTATCAAGAAAACCCAACTCTTCTGAAGGAAGCAACTTTATCCATTTAGTTCCTTAAAAGCCTATTTTTAAAATTTCTTTACCCACACTCCTCCTCCTTTTACCAGATGTTATCAGCCTGCTTTATCCCCACTCTCTTCTTCTGTAGTTCCTCATTCTCAAGGAAGGCTTGCATGTTTTATTTGCAAGAAGTTGGTACCTATGACTAAGGAAAAAGCCAACACAAAGAGACTTGAAGTGGCTGCTTACCAAAGACAACAGGGCAAGCACAGGCCATTTCTCACTTCCCATCAACACAAAATTTTACACTATAACCATTTTACAAATCATAACCACGATCTATTCTAGATAGAAACTCTTCATATGGAAATAATTCAGTACTTTTTGCCGCCCTTATCCAACTCTTTTTCCTGAGAATTCACTTTTGATGCAACATGTTTGATACAAGCATTGCCTACAAATGGTAACAGATATTAACTCTGCAATGGAAACAGGAGGAGGAAAAAAAACAACTGTGGACACTTTCATCTGAAGTTCAAGAACATTCTACCTTGGAGTTCAATGTAAAAAGCCGAAGTTAATATGTGAATGAAATAAATTTGGTATTTGAGTATTAAATGAGCAACTGGATAGCAATGCAGGTAGAACTGAAAGAGCTGTATTTTGGCACAGTGTGTCATAACAATAGGCAAAATTTAGACAAAAAATTGAGCTGTTCTTAGGTATTTGAGAATCCATGTCAAAAACTGAAGCTTGCTTTGGTTTTGTGCCAGTTTTGCGTACAATCGGTAGTCCTCAAGAAATTCAAAAGGCGGGGGGGGGGAATCTCGTAACTCAAAGAACCAGCAGACACAGTAAGAACCATTACAAAGCACTACACACTCTGAACTTCCCAGGCAATTCCACAGGCGAAGCTGCTGTAGACTTTTAACTGCAAAACTTATTTCGCAATTGGATATTCATGTAGGCCATTACATTAAGATAAATTATGCAGCCCCTTATTTCACTCTGAATTTAAAGTCACATAAACAAGTACCACTAAAATGTAGATTTTTAAGCCAACTGAGGTCCCTTCCAATCCCTAATGTTTCTAAGATTCTATGAAACCAGCTTGACCAGCAGATAATACACAGTTGCAGTCTGCTGCTTTACGATTTATAACCCGTAGTACTCAAAGCAGAGCAACTGCGCTGCAATCTGTGGTACGTGCATAGTTCTAAGCTTCAACAAGACCCCTCCTTTCTCATTGCACAGGTTTTCACGAGGATCAAATATGACTAAAGCATTGAATTTTTAAAAACTGTCCGATATAAAATAGTCCTAATTGAGTCAATGAAAATATACCTCATTTCATCATGACACTGATGAAATTACATCAATGACACTGGCTAGAAGGAAGTACACTGATCTTTCAAATTGGTTTGGTATGGCTTTAGCTAAGTAAGGCTTTTTCTCTTACCGCCAACCATGTTTTTCAATGAAACACCCTGAATAAAACCTCTAAGCTCCACATTAATCTACGGATGAGTTAATAAAATGCTTGAAATTGGATAATGCGCATTAAAAACTTCATCTTATCGATAGACTTTAGTGCACTTAAGTCACATTTTCTCCCTGTGCAATGTGAAGCTAGATTACCAAATGCTTAACAGTTAGAATTTAAATACACAATAAAACTCTTAGTGTTACCTGCCACAAGACAAAGAATATGAAACTGTCTAATATCATACTGATCAAGACTAGCCTTAATTACTATGACAATGCCCCTGCTGATGTACAAGTGCATAAACCCTTAATTATGCCACTTTGTAAGAGAAAGAGCAAATGGATTCTGGGCACAGGCAAAAATAACAATCTTTTCTATGTTTAAAGTTTTCATCTTTGTGCCAAAAATACAGTTTCCCTTGTTTCAATCTCTTGAAGCACACAGCAGCTATGGAAGTCCCTGGGTGTACAGGTGAGAGCTAGGCAGCAGGCGCAGCCCATTAACAAGTATATACTAGCTGGAAGCAGCTGAACTTGAATAAAATGAACAAAAAGTTACTGATGTCCTGTTTCGATATTATAGCATTTTATCAAAAGGATAGAAGTTAGTATGAGCCAGAGGGATAAAAAAACCCACCTAACTCCTTTACAAATCAACAAAACTAGATATTCATTCATCTAACCATGTGTTGAAGGATGATTTTCTATGCCTCTTGTTTTAATGTCATAGGTAAAGGATCTATTTCAGTGCTAGCCTACAACACAGATGCTAGAGCTGTCAGAAGAAAGGTAGAAGTCTTCTCTGACATTCCTAAAGAAACAACTTGTTTCTTCAGGCTTTCTCCGATTAGTGAACAGCTATGTCATAGAAAAGACTTTTCTTTCTCAGAGTCTGGAGGCCCATTTCTCTCTAATACACAGTGTATTTACATACCTCTGAATTTCTGAGAAATGTTCTAAACCACTCAAAACTAGAGAGATATGATACATCAATGTAAATAAACCCCAAAATGTAATAGGTTTAGTTTGAAGTCAGAAAAATTGCAGCTTTTTAAAATAAAAAAACCAAAACCCAACAAAAAAACCAAAACAAGGAGTTTCCACACTTCTACTACACAGTAAAATGTTATACAGCCTCCAGAATTAGCCTGGCTACATGTATACCTAGCAATATACACCAGAATTCATTGTATCACAAGCTAGCAAGCTCTCTATGATTAAAGATGAACCCATCTGGACACGAAAAAAAGCAGAAAATACTATCATTAGGAAGAACAAAATAAAAACTTTGGTACATTTCTTAGTTTGAAAGTCAGACTAACATAAAAATAAAAAAAAGAAGGAAAAACCACTTCTGAAATACTGTTGTCTTCAAGATCCATGTGATAAACATGGAAATGGACAGAAACAATGTTTTTGCTGGTTTTTTCTATCTTTATGTAACTCTAAAAGCTTGATAAAGCCAAGTCCAACTGCTAGGCATCAAGTCTCAAGAAAATTTTCAAGCCTTGAAGTAATTAATTATAATAACAAAGGCACAGGGTAGTTTGGAGGAATAATTTTTTCAATAACGTGGCAATATGAGGCCTAAGGAAACTGTTGAGTTCATCTAAGAGCTCAAGACCAAGAAGAGCTTCCTTTTCTTGCCACCTTACTATTTCATAGCCAACGGCGCTTCAGAGCTCCCTTTGACACTGTATTCCTGCATCTGACACCTCAGTGTATTGATTTGACATGCAAAATAATTACAGATAACCCAGAGACAAAAAGTACATAATTTTCAGCCTACATAAAACAGCTTATCAATGAATTGGAAAAACACTGGAACAGCCTGTGATGGGTCTAGAAATAAAACAGATTTTTCAATAGTACAAGCGACCAGATGGGCTCAGCTGTTTTGTGAAACCTTACTCTTAGTGGAGATTACTCTGCTGTGACACTGAGGAAACAGTGAGCAGGATGCCAAAGAGACAGGCTCAACCGAGTACGAGACTGCCGTTTACCGGTCCTGATACCAAATACTACACGCAGAGCTACCTTTAGCAATGTCTACAAATACACCCTCAAACTGCTTTATCCCAGTTGTTCTGCTACACAAACTCACAGTATCATTTAATTTGTATTTCCCATCTGTCTGTATTCACCTTATTATCCAAAACAATACATGTGCATTTCAGAGAATAAACTGTCTTGCTTTGTGTTTATACAAACAAACTACGGCCCCAATTAATGACACCAGGATAACAAATTACACAAAGGAGTATGTGTAATCCTTTTCCAACCAAATCAGGGTGTAAAGTAAGGGAACAACAAAAAGATAAAAAAAAGATTAAAAAAGGAAAGTGATTTAATCTGTTAGTTCTGAGACTCCTAAGACAGCACATAACTCACTTCACTTACCTCTTCCCAGCTCCACTGCTACTTTGTCCTCTCTCCCATTCCCCAGGAGGCATTTCTACCTCACAGCACAGAAATGGCATGTAGTAGGAAACAGTACAGCTTGCAACCACAGCACCACAGCTCTCCTTCTGGCAGTATCAGTACGTCAAGTAGCCCCTATTTTATACCTGCTATTCAGTCTCACCTCTGTGCCATACCCCGCCTCCACCAGTACAACTATGAACATATCTTCAGTGAACTGGATCAGGAAGCTCATCTAGTCTAACTAAAAGTCTCTTCTGCTTTCCCTTTTCTGTAGGGTTATTTTTAACCTAGATCAATCTCAAATTCATTTTACCTTGTTGACTCATAAATAGTTGCTCTAGCACACTTGAGGGCACAGAGGCAGGAAAAAAAAACAAACGCAGGAGACAGAAAAGCAAAACTGCAACTAAAGTAAATGCTTATGAAATAACACACCTGTAATAAAGGCAAAGCTTGAAAGCAACACTGCAGGGCAGATTCTTTGTGAAGTTCTAGCCTGAAGTTTCACAAGTTTGTAAGAAAAACCCATATGAACTCAAGGGTCCCAACAGTGAAAACTGCAAGCTTCAACAACCAGTTGAAGTAATGATTAAGAAAAAAAAAAACACACACTACTTGGATGTGATCTGCTCTGTAGCTGACAATACCCTTTATTAAAATAACTGTTGTATTTGAAAAATAAAAAAAAGAAGCAGCTTCTGGGCAAACAAGTCCTTCACTATGTCAATAGTAAAGATGCAAGCAAGACACAAAATCTGACAGTCATCCAAAGGCCTTTCCACAGCTCTGTCCAAAAGAGAGATGTGTCAGCTACGGAAGAACTTAACTGGAGAAGCCTTCTTGACAGCCTGACGCAGAGCATGAAGCACAGCCTTCCACTCAGGCAGGGCAGCCTGTGACACCATAATTTGCAGCGTTGTGTCCAGACTTTTTCCACTTACTTCGCTGACAACATTTTGCTCCCTATGCTGATATGACTGTTAATTTCTGCAGGACACTGCCTTAATTACACTGAGGAACAGCGTGACTGTTGCCAGAAATGAGAGAAATCTGAGTGCTTTTAAGATACTATTTTTGATTGTGTCATATCTACAACTCTGGATGTGAGGGTAAGTGAACGAACACTAAGGAGAGCAACATCGGAAGGTCAACTAATTTTAAATGTTCTGCTTTAAACCAGTTTGTGCTTGTAATAAAGCAACTTAGCTACTACATAGCAGGTCCTTCTGACCTTTTGTTTTGCTACCATGTGGCTACCATTTACTCAGCAATAGCCTCTCTCTTTGCTAGTCCAAGCTGTGAATAAGCATTTTGGTTTTAGCTGAAGCAGAATTTTCAGATGGTGTATACTGGTAGTCTTACACTGGTGATTACCACCAATGAATTTTTCGGTATTTCTTCAGCAAGTCATTATAACTACTTCAAATTTTCAGATGATGAAACACCTTATTGCTGAAGCCTAATTGATCAATAATGAGGGAATATAAGGAAAGAATCTTTAAATACATTGTTTAGAGATGTTATCCATGTAGGCCATCCCAGCAGCACAGGAATAGTTATACTGTTAATTACTCTTTATACAATACATACTATAGCTGATGTTCTAAAATGTGTGAGCAAGGCTCCAAAAGCTATCAATTTCGAAATTCAGAGAGAAGGAACACAATGAGCAAAAGAAACAAAACAGCTGTTAAATAAAAACTACATGGAGACTACAAAAAAAAAAAAAACCACTGAAACAAAACTTTCTGGAAAAATGACAGGGAATCAGCAAGCTTGGAACAGCTTTTCACCTCTATTTCACTGATTTTGCTCTAATCAAGGTCAGCAGTGACATAGCTTTGCCTCATCCAGTCTTCACATGAAACAAATGTGCTCTCTTTTGGTTCTCAAAGAGTAAATACAGCAGAATGACCCAGCACTGAATGTACATGAAAAAAAAAGTTCAGCTCTAAGAAATTTCCCCTGAGGAGGTTAAAAATCTAGTAGCAAATGAAAATGAAGAAGGCTGCATCTTCCTGTCAAGCACATTTCAAAGGAACACTACTTACAGAATAATTATAAGAGTTAAAAAGGGAAGAATTGACTATAATAGGAACTCTATGTCATACTGTAGTGGGAACACTTTGAGGAGGAGGAGGAGTGAATGAACATAAAACTCACATGCAGAATACACACCACACATGCTGTACTTTGCTATTTAAAGACCACAGAGGTTGAAGTCCTGTTAGATTAATAAATCCCTCATAGAAGGGGAATAAACCCCTCAAAGCAGGATATCTAGCTACCAGGTATATAGCATTATGTTTTGAAAATAACGCAGTTAATTTTTAAACAAACATTTTAAGAGCAATTTACTACCAAATATTGCTACAGAAAAAGACCACATGAATCCCAGCTAACACAACTCTGAAACCAACCACGTTATTTTGAGAACTATTGGGAAAAGCGGAAGTATACAAATATTCCAGTCACCAAAGAATGCATTCTAACCACCTACTCTCTAACTCAGTCTGTTGATTAAAAAGAAACAGACAATTTCACAGCCAAGTACTCCTGAATCTAGCAAAAATAAAGAAACCCAGAACATCAAGTGAGATTACTGTTAATTACTAAATAAACTTCTTGTTATCATATATGACATTGCACATATAAAGGGGCAGATAGTACAGATCTGTACTTCAAAAACTGCATTAATCAGTTATCTGAAGAAAACAACCCAAAGCTTTCCATAAACTTTACAATTTGCAGGGCTGATGTTAACTCCAGTTCTAGTAATGTTAAAACATCCCTGTTTCATATTAAATCCATAATGATCTTGGAAGTAACAGGTTCACTTACTGGATTTAAAAAATATTACATGATCTTTTTAAAATTCAAAGATGTCTTGTAGTTATGCTTTTTATGTTGTGTGCTACTTTTAAAAATTATTCCAAATATTAATATTAATAAAGCTAATGCTTTGCTACATTAATTGCAACAAGATATACTTCAAAAGGGCACAGGGAGTCTAATATACATTGATATTTGTATCTCATAGGCTGGAAAAGAAGTTTTCTCAACTACTCCAAACTGAGCAGCTGAAGACACACAAAGCTAAACTAAGTCAATCATTAATATTAGGATGAGGGATCAAACTCAGACAAACTTTTAAGACAACTGACGATTGCATCTCTTCAGATTTCAAATGAAAAATACTTTTGTTGTCGTTCTATAAGATTCAGGATTTGGAAGCTGCTGTAAAAAACTATTAAGCAATTTAAAACAAGCACTGAGTCAAAGATAGATACAGAACCCTTGGGCTTCTCTTTAGCAAAGTTTCACTTTTAACTTTGATCCTTCCAATCAAAATCCACTATTTATTAAGAGAACCTGGAACAGAAGAGATTAGAAAGAAAAACCTAAAGAACTACACCAGAGCTTTCTATCTTCTGTATATACACACAAGTACCTTGCCCTCACCTGGGCTGCATAGGCCCAATTCAGTTCTGGTGGCTGAGCTCAAGAAACTAACCCAGCCTTCAAATTTCATTCACCTGCAACTTCTTTATAGTCTGAGTAAAGAGACAATTACTGAAGATACCTGAATACATATGGGAAGCTAAAATAAACAAGAAGACTAGAAGGGCCACGGTTAGGTGAACAGCATTTTCTGTGCTGACCACAGATAGTGGAAGAGGTCTCAAATTACACATTATGAACTAGTAAGCGCAGTTATCAGTACACACTGCGTTACCCGTCATTGTAATTTCAGGGGCCTCAGCATGTCCTTGATCCACACAATACCATATGCTACATGTGTGGATCAAGGGCATAACATCACCTTTACAAGTCAAAACTGGATATTCTTCTGTTGCCACACCAAACAACTTCATCTTTCCTTTCCTGAAGTTTAGAATATGTGCTAAGGACACAACACACAAAACAGGAAAACTGGCTCAACAACATGCATATATATCAAACATTAAAGCTCGATCACAATCTGTGTTTCACTTTTCAGTGGCTGTGTATTGGATGAATAGATTACACACCAGTTTTCACTGCCAGTAAACCAAGTATATAGTCCTCATACACTACTGATACTCCATAGGAAGTGAATCCTGGATTTTTCCAGCAGTAATGTTGATGAAGATCAATTTCTTCTCCTAGGTACAGGAGCTGTATCATTACACAATTTTTCTGCTTCTAAATATACTGAGTAACTGAATATCTGAGCTTGATGTCTCTAGCAGCACTTAATTTTTAAATTCTAACAAAGGAAGAAAAGAGTTCTGAAACAAACTAACTCCATCTGCAATTTGGAAATTGCTGTATTGGGCAATATGAGAAAATTAATTCTAATGGAAGTCAACACTGTGGTATGGTTATTTAACTGCACAAAGAGCAATACAACCAGTATGAAATAAAAAAAGCAGTGCTTTGTCATCCAAAGTACCTCAAACAACCCACCCTCTTTCTTGCTCTTTACACATTTTTATACGCAGGCTAAAATGCTTTCTATCAACAACTAATGTACTCAGTTAAATAAATAAAAACTAAAAACACGAAACATAAATGGTTAAATATTCATAAAACATTTGGATTGTGAAATAACCAATAACGAGGTAAGACGCAAGAAGTGAAAAGCAAAGTCACAGAGCAGAACGAGATAGGTCAAGCAAGAGTCCCTGGTCCCACAGCTGGAGCCACCCATGCAGATCTCTGGGAAGCCAGAGGAATGCTGTGTGGGCAGGTACTAGCCTATGCAAATCGGGTTACCCGGTTCTACCCCAGAACTCAGTAGTAAACACTTAAAAAGTAAGCAAACTACATAAAACCCCCAGAAAGTAATTTCACTCTTTAAAACTTATTTCCATTTTAACAACGCACGAGGAATTTCCAACAACAAAGGATATTGTTGTAGGAACAGTGTGCTTGCACAACTAGTTGCTCTCCACATCTTGTCTTTTAACCATCACAAACATACCCAAAGTTTTCCACTAGAAGGAATTAAGTTAACTTGCTAAAAATAAAGTCTGGATTTTTTTTGTTTATTGTCTGTTTGCTTTTTTTCTCCAGCAACTGATTTATCTTTATATTACCTAAAGATAACGCTGAAATACTCAATGAAGGAAAAAAAACAGAGCAAAAACAACTAAAAGCTCCCTACGACGGCCAGTTCAGACCAACGCTTTTGTCTTCCATTTTACGCGGGGATGAGAAGAGCAGCGTTTATACCAAGCAGTGGTAAACATACAGTGCGGGGCGCGGTCAGGGCCGCGGGGTTACCGGGGCCGTACGATGCAGGCCGGCTCAGGAGTTCCTGACCTACATTCCCCGCTGCGGGATGAAAGCTCTCCCGCCGCAGACGGGAGCGCAGCGCGGCCTCCCCCGCCGGCAAAGGGTGTGTTCGGGGGTGGGGAAAGTGAGCCGGCCAGGGCGAGGATGGAGGCTTGAAGCTGGCGGAGGCGCTGACACCTGCCCGCCGCCGCCCCTGCCCCGCAAGCGGCTCCTCCTTCGCCGGGGACGGACACCTGCTGCGGGACAGACGGCCGCAGGGCCCGACGGCGCGGGCGGGTCCATCCCGCTTATTCCCTAACGCGGGCGGGTGGCTCTGCGGCGGGTCCGGGCCGTGCTGTGCTCCCCGCGGGGCCGAGCAGGCCGCGCCGACCTGGGGGCCAGCAGTCGCGGCAGTCGGGCCTACATGGAGCCGGGGGAGTCTGTGCTAGGCCGCGGGGCCTGCAGCAGCAGCGGCGCGGGGCGGTCGCGCAGGCCCGGCCCCTCCTCGGGGAGCGAGGCCCGGCGGCGGGTGCCCCTCACTCACCGCTCTCGATCTCGTTGCCCTTCTTGGCTGTAGCTGCGTTCCCCATGGCCGGGCCGGGCGACGGGGGCGGGAGGATGCCGGGTGACGGGCGGGGACGGGGCTCGGCTGACGGGGGCGGCGCGGCCCGCGGGCGCGGCGGCTTGTTTCCGTCGCCCCGCGCTGGGTCTCTGTGTCTCCGGCCGCCGCGGAGGAGGAGGCGAGCGCTCTGCCCCCCTCCCCCACCCCGACACTCGGCGGAAATGACGGCCGGGGCGGCGCCTCCTCCCCGCTACGCCGCCCGCCGGGGGCGCGGGACACACCGTCCACAAGCAGCGGCCGCGGCCTCACTGCTGGGCGCCGTCCCCGGGACGCGGCTGTGGGGGACGGGCAGGCTCTCGCGGCGGCAGGCAGGGGGCTGGGGCGGGCGGTGATGCCCGCACCCTCCGCTGCCACCTCCCCAGCGTACCCCCGGGCAGCGCCGGGTCCCGCCGTGCGGCGGCGTCGGGGCGCCCCCGTTTCCGCCCTCGCAGGGACCGCTCGGCCCGCGGGGTAGCGGCTGAGGCGGGGGCGAGGCGCGCCGCGCCCAAGGTGACCCCGGGAGGCCCGAGCGCGCCGCGGCCCTGCGGCTGCGGTCGCCTCCCTCTGCGCATCCCCGCGGCCCGGGAACACCCACCCAACCTGCGGGGCCCACGGCCCGGCCGGGCCCGTATCCGGCGGCGTACGCGAGGAGGGGACTCACACTCGCCGCCTGTGCACAAACTGCTCTTACATGTCTCAGCAGACTATAGAAAAAGCACACCGAGAGAAAGCGAGCTGCCAGGAGAGGGCTGCTGGGGGTTTTTACTCCCCCCCTTTTGCTGCCGCTCGTGTCATAAATAGCTACAGCGTTTTCAAACGGTATTGTGACTTTCAAGTTGATGATAGCTCTCTTAAAATATATGTATCTCTCTATATATATTTACCATGTGGAATGCTTTGAGTGGTTTAGCTCTGGAAGGAAATGCTTATCACAAAGGCGGCTATATTTTATATGCCTGAAAGCAGGGAGAGTGGAGAGCAGAAGTGCCAATCTCACAGATCACAAACCATATATATTCTGCCAGGATCGCTTGGGTGATACCCAGCCTCTTCTGGCAGCATTCTTCTAAGGCTGCAGGCCTTGTGAATTGTTCTGACTGCAGCCATCTCAGCTACTGTATTTCAGCAGCCATCAAAATCCTTTCTGCCAGCCAGTGCAGCAGCCTAATACTGAACTATCTCCTGTAAGAGAGGATTTTATAAACGTGTGCTAATGTACACTAAAGCACAGTCCTCTCGGAAATTTCCAGTGTCCTGGAGTCCCGGAGTGGAGAATGTTGCATGTGAACTCCAGGCAGATCTAGCCAGTGCGTGGCTCTGCACTGACTGTGGTACAAGGTGCCTGGACTGTGCAGCTGCAAAGTTCTGTGAGCACTTACTTGAATTGTCTTGATGTTTGTGGGTTAAAGTTCTGTAAATGAATATTTCAGTTAAGGGACTTTCTCTTGATTCTCAGTAGCATTATCCTGATCTGGCTTCAGAGAATTATCTGTGTTTTTATGATTAAAGAAGCAGTCTCCAGGAAAGCCAGGTCTTTATTGGTTTAAAGATCAGAAGCAAGGCTTAGACAAGAAAAAAACCTGTGAACCGCTGGAAGTGGTGAAGCTGATCCTATTACAGAATCACAGAATCATTTGGGTTCGAAAAGACCCTTAGGATCATCGAATCCCATTGAGCCTATTAAAGAGGGCTGTCTCATTTTGCCAAAGCTGGAGTCTCCATGCACTTGCCCCGAAGTTCTGAGAGTTACTGCTAATTCACTCTGCAAGGGAAGGGCAGGGGGATTGTAATGGCCAGATCGGCACTGGAAGTTAAGCTAGGGAAAAGAAGAGGGTGATCTTGTCACTAAGCATCTCAATCACTCAGTGACAGAAAGTGGAAACCTGGGTGCTGTGTTATTTAAATAAGTGTCTGAAGAAGCTATTGCAGGTATGTAGATATGTTACCCCAGTTTTAAACATTTTCTCCACTTCAGCCATCATAATTTTCATTTTGGCCAGATTGACTCTGAGTCAGCTGATTTTCATCCAGGTGCTGACAGGCATTTTGATATCCTTGAGAAGGCAGCAGCAGCAGCACTAACAAATGAGATATGCTGCAGCATCTTTAGCATATTCTTGGCATTACAGCTCATTCCTTCATGAGGAAATTGTGCTGCATAGGCTCTGTATGTGAGGATCCACCAAGGTCCAATAGCATTAATGCCCTTTGGGATTTGGTGGACAGGCATGAGCTCGTTGTTGCATGTGCTCCAGCAAAATCCTATATATAAACACAGAGCAGCATGTCTGTATGTGCACTGATGCACTACACTGGTTCTCAAATAAGTGCATGCTTGGAATATATCTATAGCACTGCTGGATTTACATCAATGCTTATACCCAAGCACTTTCATAATCAAAACCATAACATATAAGGGAACAACATTGTGAATCATTAAATGCACCACTTCCACCATCCTAGTATGACATGTCTAAGTGAAGATACCACAAACAAGGACTTAGGACTTGACATTTTCATTCTCATTTACACCTCTTACACAACTTAATCACAGAATCATTTAGGTTGGAAAAGACCCTTAGGATCATCAAGTCCAACCATCAACCCTACTCTACAAGTTCACCCCTAAACCAGATCCCCCAACACTACATCTAAGCATCTTTTAA